>PVKZ01000697.1:15000-648392 GCA_004027375.1 Macroglossus sobrinus
AATTAATTAGATTTGAAAAGTCATTCAACTAATAGAGCAGCAGACTATGGAAGAAAATCTCATAAATTAAAAATAAACTCTGAATTTACAGAATATACTGGCTTCTTGTTACCAAATGTCATAATTTACTTTGAGTAGTCTTTATTCACAATTTTATATTATTTTCTCTGCTGTAAAATAGGAATCAATATTTTTTTCTAGATTCAAAAATTTAATTCTAAAGCATTGAAATGCTCAAAGTAACATATTAATCAAACTGTTCTTAATCATACAGACATTAATGTGTAAGGGTACAGGTAAACATGAAGACGATTTTTTAAAATCTGTGCCTTTGTTAATATCCTTTCATCAATGTCTAAGAGCCAAAGGCTTTGGAATTCTATTTGCAGACTGTGGAATTCTCCTTCCTTCTCTTCTACCATTTTGTTTGTTCTTTTGTGGTTATGAGTTTGAGCTTGAAAATAACTACATTTATCCTGTTGTTGACAGAAAAATTTACTTATGTAAAGCAAAAGCTACATAAAAATCTACTAAAACCCTGTTTGCCATAAAATTTCTTATCAATTGATTGATCAGAGTATAATGATATTATTTCTTTGTAGGAGCAAATCAAGTTCATCCTGTGGAGGAGGCTCCCATGGTTTTGACAATACATTTAAGGCCATGGAGGTAATTTACTGCTTTTTTCTTTAAACAAATAGTTATAAAGCACCTATTTTGTGATAGGTAATGTTCTTGAATATATCTGTGAACAAAACAGATAAAGATCCCTGCTCTCATGAAGCTTACATTCTAACAGAGGATTATGAACAATTGGAATAATAAAGGAATATATTATACGGTATGTTATGGGTAAGTGCTATGCTATGGGAAATAAAGAAAAAGTAAAGCAGAGTAGGTGGCGGAAAAAACAGCCAGTGCAAAGGCACTGAGGTGGGAGTGTGCATGATGTGTTGAGGGGTGGTTTGAACCTTTGTTGGCTGTTTAAAGGCTGTTCAACTGTGGCTGTAACTTACTGAAGGGAAAGGAGTGAGAGCTCTCAGTTAGACATGTTAAGTTCAAAATATTTATTAGACATGTAAATAGAGATGTTATATAAGCAATTAAAGAGAGAATATACTGGGAGATAAACAATAGAGTTTAAGGTATATACATTATTTAAAAGATAAATGACTAGATAAAATCCCCAGGGACTGAGTATAGGTAAAGAGGAGGACCAAGTACTGAGCCCTAAGCACTTCTATTGAAGAGGTTGGGAGAAAAGGAGTTAATAGCAAAGAGACCTAAAAGTAGAGCCAGTGAGGAAGGAAACAAACTGGGAGAGTAGGGTATTCTAGAAGCCCAGGAAAGAAACTATTTGGAGGAGTTCGTGATTAAAGTGTAACCAATATTCTCCCATATATACAGCTTAATGATGTTTGCAACCTGATTGTCTGAACTAGTTTAATTTGTAATACATACAAGCACAACACACACACACATTTCTAGGTCTGCGTTCTCTCTCTGTAACAGTGCCACTATGTACCCAGTTGCCCAACAAATAAACCTAAGCATTATTTCATTTCTTTTCTTTCTTTTCTGCCCAAGCAATCACAAGCCTTATTGATTCAACCTTTTAAATATTTCTACTTTCCTACTCCTGGACAACTACAATAGTCTCAATGTGACTCACCCTGCTCATTGTCTTGTCACACCCACAGACCCATCGTCTGTACTGCCTTCAAGGTGATATTTCTAAAACACACACACACACACACACACACACACACACACAAACACAAACACACTCCATTCCAAATAGAGAAAAATGTGTTAGGCTCTTTATGAATATACTGACTCTTAATATTGTAATGATGAGTTAGTTACATGTCTTTGTAAATACTTTTTAAAAATCTCTGTTAATTAGGGTACTATTTGATAATTAAGTAATTACTGTTGGGAAAACCTGTGCCTCCAATTTTTTACTGATTATTGTGGGGGAAAAAATGTATATATATCCCTCTGCAACCAGAAAAAAATTATTTATTTAAACCTGATACTTTTCTTTTAGGTATTTGTAATCTAAAACAATTAGATGTTATAAATAGTATAATTAAGTTAACATCAATGAATCAAATATAAATTCAAATATTTAGGCCTTTTCATCCTAAAAAAAGTAAAAGGGAGATATATTTGAAAAATCAGTGGGTTCATATAAGTTGTGCAAAAATTTAATGCTCAGTAACTTCGATATTTTTTGTCATGTATTAACATATTTGAGCAATGATATGAAAGAAATGTGAAATGAATATGTAATGGTGAATTTCTAATTTATATTGTGCAGATATTGTAGAATTGTGCTGACTTTGGTTGCCCAGTGTTTCTTGTATTCTCTTAGTCTGTTGACATATAAGATGCTGTAGAAGCAGGTAGATTTAGAAAAAATAAACAAAGTATGGATTATATTTGATTGAGACTGGTACAACATCACAGGTGGAAATAATGTAAAACTCATCTTCAGATTTGAAAAGAGATCCTTACAGAGGCCTAAATATAAATAGGAGAATTATTACAGAAAGAAAATTGTGTCCCTTTCAATATCTGTTTTTGAGTTTAGATGACATCTAGTAATCATAGGATTATTGTCACCTAGGCTCTCTTTTTGGCACATGGACCCAGTTTTAAAGAGAAGACTGAAGTTGAACCATTTGACAATATTGAAGTCTATAATCTAATATGTGGTAAGTATATGTATATAAATTCAACAGCAAAATATGGATAAAATTTTAAAATATGTATTTCAAAATTGGTGATTCATTGAATACCAGAGGTGGAGACTCTGCATGAGGAGGACAGAAGGTAGAAAATATGATAAAGAATTATTTGTTATTGAGAGTTATTCAGCTATAAGAGTGAATTCTTTTTGTTTTTCTAGTAATGCTAAATATTAGCTTTCAGGAGACCAGCTTTTGTGTTAGTTACTACACAAAAATTGAATTTAATAAAACTTAGATAAATTAAGTCACACTTACAACTTTTGAAAGAAAAAAATACACCTAAAAACACAAGTATTTTGTTGTAATAATTACAGAGAGAAAGCTTCTGGCATAAAAGGATAGTAAGAAAGCCCTATTTGGATAGACATTTTTTAATTACCTTCAATGTTAAAAAAAATCTAAGAGATTTTGAGTTTTGAGGAATCTAACCTGCCTTTCTGCCTACATGCTTATCTTAGATATTTGTATTAGCAAGTCATTTAACTAGGCAAGGCAATGAGTAAGTTGTAATTTCACCTTAGTTTTAGGAAATCAAACATGGTATATTCACAATTGTGACTCGATCTTGTCAAAGACTTATGTTACTTGGATATGACTTAGAGAGCAAAGAGTACCCATTTAAAAATAATGTCTAGTTGCTTTAACTACTTACGTTTTTGGTTCCCATGCTGAATTTTTGGTTCTCTTTGCGGGGAGGCTTAGAAGGAGCCAGGTAGGATTTCAGCTCCAGGAGAGAGCTATTTGGTGGTGCTCAGCAGGAGCCGCTTAAAAGGCTATGTTTATGAAATATTTGAGTTTTGTTTTTATTTAAAAAAAAATTAGGAAAAGTTTTCTAAATATCAAACAAACATTACTCTTTTAATTTTTAAAAGTATCTGTCCCTAGAGAATTTTCATATAATTAAGTAAATACAAGTAAGAATATTTAACTTCTTTAAATTTATGTTTACCAGAAGTATAGCTTTTTATGCTAGAAAACCATGATATGCTTAAGGAACAAAGTGATCATTTAAGCAATGACGTTTTTCTTTGGAGAAACAAACAGTTCCTGAAATTTCCTGCAACTCATCTATAATCACTGTTTCTATTCTCTTGAAAGACTGGGTGATGGAAACTCTAGTGGAAAAAAATCGGTAAACCAGATGGCTTATGCAGTATGAGCCTGCATCACAGCAGAATTTATTAAAGTGAACAGTAGATGTCCGTTTCTCCTATTTTTTATAAAGATGTTATTGCCTTCCAATTTAAGTCTACTTTGAACTTATTTTTTGAAACAGATCTTCTACACATTCAACCAGCACCAAACAATGGTACCCATGGTAGTTTAAACCATCTTCTGAAGGTACCTTTTTATGAGCCATCTCACGCAGAGGAAGTGTCCAAGTTTTCAGTTTGTGGCTTTACTAGTCCATTGCCCACAGATGCTCTAGAATGTTCATGCCCTACGCTAAAATATGTAAGTAATAAATTCATATATCTATGAGAATGTAAAGGGATAAGCTAAGCTACGATCAGGGTACCAGACAACTAGGTTTGCATTCTAGCTTAAATATTTACTATGTAAATATATGTGATTTCTCTGAAACTTATCTGGAAATGAGAGATATTTTGTAAGATTAATTATGTGACTGTGTTTTGTAAACTGGAGAGTACTATGTGGAAATTGTTAATCCCTTTTGAGCTAACTGTTGGCATTCAAAACAATTGAATCTTAGAGCTCTTTTTTTTTTCTTTTTGAGGACAGCCTTCTTTTTTAATTAAATTTATCGGGGTCACATTAGTTAATAAAATTATGCAGATTTCAAGTGTACAGTTCAATAATATGTCATATGTATATTGCATTGTGTGTTCATCACCCAAAGTTAAATTTCCTTTTGTCACCATATATTTGACCCCCTTTATCCTTATCTACGTTTGCCCCCTTCCCATTTCCCTTCTAAACCATCCCTTGTACATTTTGAGAATAAGATGGTCATGTTTGGTTATTCAGAGCAGACATAACTAGGACAGTGCAGGGATTGTGATCTACTATTAGGCACACCGATAGAAAGGGTGCTGTGGAGTTTACTCAACAAGAAGGCTAGCATTAAAAAAAGAAAGTGTTCCTTTGGGTAGCAGTGAAGGATCCCCTTCAGGGTACTCTTGGAGGCTGGCTCACAGATAGCTTTGGGAAAGTCTTTTTACTGGGTCAGGTGACCTGCCAAGTTCAGGAGCAGGATTTTGGATCCCTGGTGACTTTCAACAAGGTGAGATTCCAGTATGAGGAGAGGCCCCCCGAAGGCAAGGAGTCAGAACAGTTGCACAGAATGCAGGGCCTAAGCCCACCTGTGAGAATTAGTGCAATGAGTAGAGCACAGAATGGAATTGGAGCCCAGCTGCCAGGTGTCTGTCAAGCTAAAACTAGTATCAAGGGGCATTTGGTGCAAGTTCAAAATGTGGTTGTAGAGCTAAATAAATTGCCTGCTGCCTCAGCTAAGAATTATTCCTAGGGCCAGGAGCCAGCAAAGACTCTACATTCTCTAATCCTCATAATAATATTATACAACATATAAATAAATCCATAAATAAATAAGCAAACAAAACAGGCTTTAAGGAACAAAAGTCTACTCAGTCAATCCTCCCAATAAAAATCAAATCCACAAGAAAGATCAGAGTTGGGGTGTGCGTTTCCTACCTACTGCTACAGATAATCTCAATGGAACAGCCACTTAAAATATTAATAATAATAATAATAATAATAGTAATAGTAATAAACATCACAAAGCAAGTGCTTTAGTCACCATTTTAGAGGTAAAGGGGGCTCAGAAATCAAAGTAAATTGCCCAGGTTATAGGAGGTTGGTTTTTCTGGTTGCAATGCCAAGTTCTTCTCTGTGAAGAATGCCCTTTGCTATTCAAAATGTGGTCCCAGGATCAGCATCTGCATCACTTGCAAGTCAATTAGAGTTTCACAACCTCAGGCCCCACTGAGCTCAGGCTTAATGTCTCATAATCTTCATTTTAACAAGACCCTCAAGTGAGTTATATGTGGATTAAAGTTTGAGAAGCCCTAGGATGTTGTTATCCCAATGATTCCAACTGTGGCCAGAATGCTTTACTCTATTATCAATTATATCGATGCAAACTCTTATAGAAAAATATTCTGAGGAATAGTAGTATCCCTATATTTTGGAGTAAGTGGCAGAATTGGAATCTAAATTCAAATGAATCTGGCTCCTTTGTTTAGTGGTAAAACATTCATGTGATTACTACAGAAATAATCTTGATCACCTTTTAAAATATGTATTATTATCTTGATTTACTTTCTCCCCATTCCACATTATCTTGCAGAATGATTCTGAAGAACAGGTGAATCAAATGCTAAATCTCACTCAAGATGAAAGTAAGTCAATAGAAAACATGTCTTTGATGTTTAGACCTAAACAAAACACAATGTTGTCTTTTTGGAATCTTTTGAAACAGGTTCACAGGGGCTTTTGGACATAAAAATTTTATTGCCAAGGTAAAGAGCTAAAAACAATAACAACCCAGAATTAATAACAACCATAGCAAGCATTGGGATTGTTACAATGCAATGGTTCCAGGAACAGAGCATAACAGATTCCTTGAAATGGTTGTGCTTTATATACAGTACCCTCTTCCCTTTCTTAGATGTGAACAGAACAAACTGCTTGGGTTTGAGTCCTACCTCCACTGTTTCCTGGCTGTAGAACCTGGGCCAAATCATTTTATCTCTCTGTGCCTCTGTCTCCTTATCTATAATAATGCTATTCGCCTCATGTAATTGTAAAGATTAAAAGAGTTAATCTATGGAAAGAATTTAGAATAGTGCCCAGCCTATAGCAATATTATTATTACCTATCATTTTAAAAAAGTATTCTTGTATTAAACATTAAGTATTCATGTGTAAAATAGGGATGCCTACTCTATAGAGTTGTTATGAAAATTAATGAGTTAATGTATGTGTGCATTTAGAATAGTGCCTGGCACACAGTAAGAGTTCAGTAAATGTGCAGTTTTTTGATATTGTTCTTATAATCTGCTGAGTGTTATTCCATGGCATAAATACCTTGCAGGTTTTTTAAGTATCAGTAATTGGTAGATTTTTAGATTATAATAGTATATAGGGGCATATCTATTATAAAATTCCACTATCTTTCTTATGACAATTATTAAAGTAGATACTCTTTGTTATAAAGTATGTACTTTTAATTTTGAGGTTTTATCTCTTCAAATATGTGCTGTGAGCTGTTAACTCTTGGCTAAATTACTTATCTAAGTCTTTGTTTTAAAATCCATAGAATGGAATAACACCTATCTCACAGAGTTGGTGTAAAAATTAAAAGAGGTTAAATATGTAAAATATTTTTCAGATTAATTGGCACATAATAAGCCATCAGAGAATTATAGTTATTATGCATAGAAGCACTTATTTTCACAAATGTTTTTATTTTATGGTTTTCTTTTTTTTTAATTTTAGTCACAGCAACAGAGAAATTAAATTTGCCTTTTGGAAGGCCCAGGGTTATGCAAGAGAACAAAGAACACTGTCTCCTTTATCACAGAGAATATGTCAGTGGATTTGGAAAAGCTTTCAGGATGCCCATGTGGAGCTCATACACAGTCCCCAAACCGGTAAATGTCTATGTCCATTGATCTATACAGGCTGGAAAACAACTGTAGTTCTCTAATAATTCTAAGAGTTGAATTTTGATTTTCAGTAGAGATCCCAAAGGAAGCTCACTGGCCCGTGTCTTATAAGAAAATGTTCCAGGCATTGCTTAAAGCTATTTATAGGTGTTATGTGGGTAGAAGAGAGGAACACATTGTGTTTCGCCTGAAAAAATTGTTTACAGGCTAGTTAGCCAATTGGTAAGGCAGGTGGGAAAGAAAATTTCAAAGAGAAGCAACAGGAAGTACGGAGGCACACTATTCATTTGGTATATTCTAAGTATATTGGGGAGGGTGTACTTAGAAGGTGTTGGTAACTAGATTATAAAGACCCTTGTATTTATTTGATTATTTAACAAATACTTTACTATGTGCTGTGTACTATAGCAGGCATGAGGAACACAATATGAATAAGATGAAATTCTTCCCTGAAGGACCTAGCACTCTAATAGGTCATGGAAGACTTACATGTATAAGGTGTGCTATATCACAGGTCTCTCCAGACTGAGGTTGAGATTACAGTTGCTTAAATCCTCTGTCCTCTTCACTGTCTGGCAAACTCCTTTTCAAAAAATGACAAGGGACATTTAACTACCGGAAGAAAGAAAATATTAAATCTCTACCTCACAGCAGAATTAAATTGCTGGTAGATTTATAGATCTCAGTGTAAACAGAAAATCTATATTTTTCTTTGTGCATATCCTTATAACCTTGGGATAGAAAAAGATTTCTTAGTACACAAGAATAATAGCAACAACAAAAAAATAAAGAGAAGATTGATTAATTTGACTATATAAATATTAACATGTGATGACAAGACAAAGTTATGGATGAGATAATATATTTTTATTGCATATAGAAAACAATTGATGAGGTTCCAGAATAGTAATTAGGATCTAGAATAGCTAATAAATTTCTACCAATAAACAAGAGAATGACAAACATCTTAGTTAATAAATGAGCAAAAGATATGAGCCAAGCAACTAAATCTCATTAACAATCAGATAAATATAAATTAAAACAAAAGCAAAGTCTGCCAAAAATTAGTTCAAACATTCCTTCAGGGCAGGGATGGTTTTATTTTATGTACCCTTAGCACATTAGAGCCGCCCAGTAAATGCTTTCAGAGTGAAAGCATTGTATCAATTAATCACAACCATTCTTAAAGACAAAAGCAGTACTTTCAACCAAAAGAGTAAAGAAATAATCAGGAAGCTGTTTTTACAGAGGAAATCTTAGTATTTTAGACCCAAAGATTCTGATGACAAACCTCAAGTTATGACAGTTCTTGCTGAGTGCAGGTGTTCCACCCTTTTTAGGGAAAGGAAGTGATTGGTTGTATCTGGTTTGTTTCAATTTCTTGTTCCAATTTGAGATATTTGGAGAAAAATAAGTGTATTGTCTCACTGCGAATTAAATCTTTGTGTGTTCTGAAAGCCAAGTTTGCTGCTGACAATGGTTAAATTGTGGTCAGTGGTAGCAGGGCACTAATGTTGATTCCCAATGTGGGCATATAGTTTACAGTTACCTGAGTTCACATGTATAGTTAAATGGTTAAAGGGTTCAGAACAGGCCTCCCTGAGTCAGGCCACTTTGGCATGTGAATAATTTTGAGATGAAGGCAATAGAGACCCTGTAGGCTTATAAGAAACTCTTACCTCTCCCTTAAAGAATTTAAATTAGGGGCCTTGCCCATAATAAGAGTTATCACCAGAAATAATGTTTTGTGACCTACTTATAGAGCAGGGCAAACTTCTAATTACTGAACATCTGCTATTCTTATGGTCCCGTGAATGACCTTCATCTTCTGTGAAGCCCTGAGGTGCCTTACCTCAGCCTTAGCTCAGAGTGCCATGTGTACCTCACTCTCCCCGTCTGTCTTTGAACCTCTCATCTATATGGGGTCTCTGACTCTCTCATGTATGTGAAGTTCTCATTACGTATGCAATTAAATTTAGTAATTTTCTCTCTTTAATCTTTCTCAGGTAGATTTAATTATTAGACCAGCAAAAAGAAAACTAGAGGAAAGTTTCTTCCTTCTATACAGTAGCGACATCACCTTCTTAGTGTGCAAAATATTTAGTTGTTTGTGATTTTCCTCAATGTATATGAAACACACTATGAAACCACAATATGAAGTTATTTATTCCTTAAAATTATTTAAATTTGTTTTTGTTTTGAGAGTGTCAGTATATTTAAGGCCAATCTTATTATTCAATTCTCTATTTTTAAAAAGTCCAGGTACCAGGGATTATGTGGACTGTTTATGTTTTTAATGCTTTCCCCTGCAGTCTTACATTCCTGAATTTCTATGAGCTTTAGCGGAAACCCAAGGCGGAAAGATTTTAAGTGGGTTCAGACTAGGAGTTTAGTACAATTCTTTTTTGTTATTGTTTTAAAACTAGCTTCTTTGTTACCAAAAGTTCCTGTCCTTTCACTGATCCCACAGAACTACTTGTGTACTTCTCCCTCCATGTGACAGGATGGAATTCTAGCAATTTTCTGCTTTCTAATTCAGAAATTACTCTGTTAGTATGTTGTGGTTCAAGAAAATTACATACAAGGATGTTTTGAGATTCACATAAAACTTGTAAATCAGCTCTGTGTTTGAAAAATCGGACTTTAAATAAGCACTTTTTGGGACATGGGCCCAATTGGCTTGTATCTTTAAGTTTTATGGGGCAATTTTTTCCTGTGGTTTTGGTGGGTTTTCTAATTTTCATTGCCATTGTTATCTCAGAAGAGCCCTGGGGGAAGTAGTTGTGATTTGAAATCATGGTCCTACAACAACTGCTTCAAAACAGTTAACTTTGATCAGTCTCTATATGGGTTTTGCTTCTGAGCCTACTCTGTTGGAAAACGTGAACTATTTCTTTCTGTTGCTAGGTGAACAATTGAAAAGAGCAAGAATTATGATTATTTAGAATATATACTTTATAAATTTAATAAAAAGTCAAAGAACTTTTTTAGAGAATAAAATCTAGTACATTATGTATATATCACCCATATAATTGCATTTTTAAATAGCCTTTTTTTGTTTCTAAAGCTTGTTAGGTCCAATATTATAAAGTATGACCCAATCATATTTTGTGACTCTTTAAAAACTGGAGCATTACTATGTATTTCAAACATTTTTTTAAACTATAAGAAATATATTTCCCTGTAGAAAATCACATGACCAGAAAAATAATTTAAAATGTATATAGTTATTATCCTTACCATCAGGCAAGATCATAACTATCTAATCTACAAATCAACAAATTTTAGCTTTTATATTTCATAAAATTTAAAGAAATATTTTATATTTCTTTTAAATAGAGGATATAACTTAAATAGAAATAATTTTATCCTCTGTTCAGGTGTTATTTTATCTTCTTGTCAGGCTGGAAATGAAAGCATCTCACTTTCCTATCTATGCTCATCATCTACTTTTGAAGAATTTTGAGATCTATATAGTTCAGATTTTACTTGATTGTCTAAGTTCTATTTATTGTTTTTCTGACTATTCCCTGGCTTAAAAAACTCTAAGGAACTCTGAAAAGATGGCAGAATTGAAGTTGTTTATACGTGTGCATGGGGCGGGGTAGGAGGTTCAGGAAGTAGTGGTTCACTCAGCCTTCTCTCAGGGCCCAAGACTCAGAAATGACGTGACCAGACCTCCCCTCTGACCTTCTAGAGGGCTGCCTATTACGTAATCTCTCCTTTGTAAAAGAGGCCACATCCTGCCTTCTCAGTCTTGATGCACTTATTACATTTGGGGGTTCAAATCTGGTATGTAAGAAACAAGATTTTCAGTTAGCGGAAAATGCATAGCCTTTTAGTACTTTCTGCTAAAATCATCCAAGTCCATTCCCCCAAGTCCAAAGCCTTTTGCCCCTTTGCTCAACTAAATTGCTTGAGCACAACTTCTACAGCTGCAATCTCATTAAAAATCATAATAAATTTTCCTCCCTAACATTTTTATAATTTTAACTGCTGAATACAGCCATTTCATTTTTCTTACATTATGAAACATATATCCATGGCTACCTTTATGTACTATACATTTCTTCAAGTAAAACTAAATGTGAATTTTAGAGTAAAATGATAAAGTTGTGTGATAGGAAGCATCAACTCACAATGTTCTGGAGATCCATGAGGCTGACTCCACCAGCGATCAATATTCTTTGTTCTCTCATTTTGCAACATCTTTATGTGCCCCCTTATGGCAAGTGGAGAAACTTGCTCATTCAGAACTACTTACTAAGATTTTTGAAAAGATATAAACAAATATTTTTAGGTTTCCAGTGTCTGACACCAAAGTGAAATAAATGGTGAGAACTAATCTACAGATACCTTCATATTTCTAGGTTTACTTTTTGTTTTGATGGACTGTATCACTCAGGAGCTTGAGAAAGCCTGATAAAGGATGAAGGGAAGATACATTTCTGAGACTTACTGTGTCTCACAAGGTTCTTATTCAATCTATATGTTTAAATGATGGTTTAGCTTTAGAATTTGAGAAATATATATTTTTTCAAAATTAATAGGACTTTAGACTACTTCCTAGAGAAATCCTCTAATGTTTTTATATGTCCCTACTTTCTTCCACCTCTTGCCTTTAATTCAACATTTTGAGAGATAGCTACAACTTCACCTTATATATTTTATTGAACATTTTGTTTCTACTGTCATAATTTAAAATTCTAAGAGCACTTTCTCTTATCTTTCCCTTCCTATTGCTTTCTTTTCTTTCTATGTGGATGCTATATTTACTCTGATTATTCTGAGAGTTTTCTTCTGTTCTCTGCATTGTCTTTTTTTTCTTCTTGGTTTCTTATCTCATTCCCACAAAATGTCTAGCAGTCCTTCGCTGTCATCTCATATTTTAATGGTGAGGCACTGAGCTACATGGCTGGGACTTGCCAGCTGACACACTTTGCTTAGGTTGATCAGACTGAGAATCAGCCATTGTGTTGGGGACTCTCAGTTGTAAGTATCCTATAGTTATCCTTTCAGGCTGGTTTTCCAAAAAAGGTTACTTTTAATTTGATTCAGTGTATAAATTGGCAGACTACATGGGCAGATGAGACTGGGGGGAATCTTACCATTCAGTATATAGATTTTTATTTAATTCCATTGCTTTCAACATGGTGTACCTGCTCTCTGGGGTGTCTTGTGTCCTTTATTCTGATCATCCCTCTGGTTCAACCTCTCCAGTGAGTAAAGATTCTGTTTAGCTTGTTTTACAAACCTTCAACCTATCCTATTTCTGTCCCTACACACATTCTCTGTCTTTAAGAGACATCAGGTTCTACCTTGTGGTTCTGCAATAGGAATCAGCTTGTTTGTGCTTTCTCCAACCACAGGCTTTTGTTTTTCAGTGTTTACTGGTCTACTAAGCTGGGTTAAAATAAAAAACAAATATATTTATTTTATTTCAACTTCTGAAAGTTTCTTATCATCCCTTATATATCTTTATCATTACTGCCCTTTTAATGGAATTTTAGAAGGGAGCATAGATAAGTGTGTTCAATCAAGTTGAGAGGCCTATTCAAATTCTGTATGGTGTTTTCCAACTGTAGTATTGCAGTATGTTAAGGGTTCTATTCTCTGTTTGGCTCTCTCCAGACTTCCCTCATCTTTATCTCCTACCTATTCTATACCTCATCATGGTACCCTCTTATCTACAACTACAGTACACAGTATGTTGCCTTTTCCTTTGAAAATTGATCCTTTACATTTTATTTATTTTCCCCAGCTTTATTGAGACATAATTGACATATAACATTGTGTAATTTTATGGTGTACAATGTGATGACTTGATAAAATGATTAGGCAGCATATTTATAGGATACCTAGTAGTGAATAAATTAGGCTATTAATCTTTAAATAGAGTTACAAAGAATATTATTTTTAAAATTCCTGTATTTCATGGCTACAAATTTATTGAAATCCCCAAATCAGTAAGTTTAGACAACTACAGTTTTTTAAAATTAATCGTAGGTTTATTGGACATTCTGGCCAAACTGAAGAATACTATCATTTGTTCAATGTGTATTTTAAAAAAAAGTTTATATTTTATTTTCTATTTTTATTTGTTAGTACAACATCTATCGCCATGTAAAAGTTAGATCCTGAAAGGATTTTGGTTTTTAGCAGTGGCTCCCATTAGTTCTCCCCTCTCATTTCATGTTTTATTCTGTAAGTTTTTCTTTCCAAGGTGTGTTTGATTTGCCCTCCTGGTGTCCCTAACTAGAAGGGAACCACAGAAGAAAACATTGCTGAAGACATCCATTTTTGTTGCTTGCGTAGAACTGATTCACTAAGAAAATAGGAAAAGGTTAAATGAAAAACATTCTAGGGAAGTTACAAACCATATAAGGTGATGGGTGAGCCACAACTGGGGGCGTAATTTTTTTTTTTCTCTTCTTTCTTTCAACAGGGAGACACATCGCCTCTTCCTCCCACTGTCCCAGACTGTCTGCGGGCTGATGTCAGGGTTGCTCCTTCTGAGAGCCAAAAATGTTCCTTCTATTTAGCACACAAGAATATCACCCACGGCTTCCTCTATCCTCCTGGTTAGTATAACTCTTTTTTAGAGCAGCAGCTTAGAAAGCCCTCATCAGCTGGATGTGGGCATGTGCCTTAAACATATACTCCCCAGCGAAACTATCTGCTTGGGCTAAACTAGCTGCCCAGGAGGCTTCCAGTGGTTGTGGGCTGGCCTGATGCAGTGCAACAGCTATAATAAAGACTAATAAATTTTGCAGCGGGAACCACACATCAGCTCTAATCTGGCCCAGATGTTCAGAAAGTTCGGCAGGTTTAAGTTTAATTTTAAAACAGATTATTTGGAAAGGGATACAAGTGTCTAAAAAACATTTTTTTTTCCTGGCTGCTGCCCAAGCTAAGGCCTGCATCAAGCATGCAGCTTTGCCTGTGGAAAGAAATCAGGCTGGAACTCAAGCCTCTCACTCATGCTATATAACCAAACTTTTTAAATTTTGGATTAAGCAGCTGAATGAACTTTAAGTTTTTGTTTTTGTTTTTATTTTAAGAAAGCATCTCTCTTGGAAACATGCAAAAACCAGTTCAATTTTTCTAAATCTCATATCTCTTCCCCGTTCAGCAGGAAATGTCATTTTCATTAACTCACCCATGAGATTTTCAACAATTTCAGCTTCTGGGAATGGGTTCACTCTTGATATTTGGCTTCATTTCTCTGGAAGCCATGACCAAAGAGGTCAACTTAGAGATTTATAATTTAGAGATTCTAAGATTATTTATAATGGGGAAGAAAAGGCTTAATGAAAATGAGTATTAAAATATTTAGAGACAATTAGATCTACCAAATTTAAGCAAACCATAGGATAAACCTTAAATAGTTGCAATGATTTATTAAGAAAAAATGTGAAATTAGCATATAAAATTTTATCTGTTAAGCTATTAAGTTTTGAGATTATATATATATATATATATATATATACATATATATATATTTGCCTCAACAAAGGAATGAAATTCATAACTAGACAGCCTAGACAGCTTATCTAAAAAAATATTAAGGCTAAAACAAAACTTCCTTGTAACTCTCCACTATAAATTCTGTCTTTTAAAAATTCCATTGTGAACTAATTCTTATTTTTCTCTGAAAAGGAGTTAATATTATATTGACCTCCCAACTTTTGGGGCTTAGTTTTAAAAGAAGAAAAGAATTTTAGGATATCTGAGGACTGTGACAGTATGTGAAATCTTACGTTAAAAACCAACAACATATCCATTGCCTTTTGGTGTCCACCCACACTGGCCTTGGATTTAAATTTTAGTTAAGATTCCCAAGGGTAGTTTAAATATAAACAGTATTATAATACCTATGTGTAGACTTGCAACTTTTTTAATCTTCACAATATTTCTATGATAGATGCCATTAGACAAGTGAAACACAAAGGGACATAGCACTTTACTTGAGTGGTTTAGCCGGCAGGCAGAACCTGGCGTTCTAGAGCACACACACCACTCACTTGCTGGATGGCATGTCCATGAGTCCTCAGAGCCAATTATTTGTAGTGTCATCAGCAGTCTTCACTGAGTTAAAACTCACTTTTTAAAGAAAATGTTATTTTCTAAGAGTTATTTATAATAGCCTTATTATTTTGTGCATGTTTAATAACTATGCATTCACATTGGTATTACACTTGTTTCCTGGAGCTGCTTTAACAAACTTGGTGCTCTTAAAATAACAGATATGTATTCTCTCACAGTTCCGGAGGCTGGAAGTCTAAAATGAAGGTGTCAACAGGGTCATACTCTCTCTAATGGAGAATATCTAGAGGAGAATCCTTCTTTATCTCATCCATCTTCTGAGGGCTCCAGGTGGTTGTGGGCTGGCCCGATGCAGTGCAAGAGCTATAATAAAGACTAATAAATTTTGCAGCAGGAACCACACATCAGCTCTAATCAGGTGTTGCTTGGCTTGCAGCCTTATCACTCTAATCTCCTCCATCTTCACATGTCCTTCTCCCCTGGGTCTCTCCTCTTCTGAACCCTTCCTCTCTGTATAAGGATGCCAGTCATTGGATTTAGAGACAACCCTAAATGCAGGATAACTTTATCTCAAGACTCTTAATTACATCTACAAAGACCTTATTTTCTCTACCTATTACAGTCATGGTGTAGGAAGATTAGGACTTGAACACATCTTTTTGAGGGGCACCATTCTACCCACTACATGTATCAAATGTATAAAACTTCCTGCATTACTGATTACTCCTATTGGAGAGTACTTAGGATTTCTGTATTTTGACTGCTAATAAATTTAGATTAGTATGTAATAATAATATACCTATTTTATATAGTGTGTCATATTTTCTCTTATGGCTAGATTTAATAGAATTCACTTGTTTTGCAGCCAACAATAGAACTTTTAATAGTCAATACGATGCTTTGATTACAAGTAATTTGGTCCCTATGTACGAAGCATTCAAAAGTAAGTATATATTTAGATTATTAATTTAAAAATGATTAAGCAACTCTATGAACTTTTAACTAAATAATCTTTAATTGCAATTTGTTCCTGATATTGTGTCAACTCATTTTAATGTTTTAAATATACAAATAAGAAAGATCTCTGATATAATTTTTTCAACTTAATTCAACTTGGGTGACCTGTTGCTAGAATTTTGATAATTTGTTTTTTTATCCTAATGTAACTGTAAAGGGCTATTTACAAAACAAAATCTTACTGACATTCACTCGAAGTAAATCCCTAGAGCATAATTAATAATGTAGTATGTGTGTTCTGATTATGTTTTAATACTCACTGTTCCTGAAGCAACTCAGCCCTGGGAAAAAATTTGAAGACATGTTTCATTGTAATTTCAAGACTGCAATGACATTAACAACAAAAAACTGTTATCAATGTGGCCATTCTATTTTGTCCATTCTATTTTGCAGAATTACTCAATCCTCACTGCCTATACTGAAGTAGAAATCGATGCTGTTTAAACGTACCTGTCTATATAATAGAAAACATTTCCATGTTTAATAGAGGTAGACTTTTTAACAAGTCATTATTTTATTTTTAGAAATATGGGATTACTTCCACAATGTTCTTCTTGTAAAACATGCCATGGAAAGAAATGGAGTAAATGTGGTTAGTGGACCAGTATTTGATTATAATTATGACGGTCATTTTGATGCTCCAAGTGAAATTACAGAGTAAGTAATTTAAAACTAAATGAACCTGGTTTAGTAATAGGATATCATGAGGGGAAACTTCAATCTTTTGAATAAAAGCTCAGCATTCTAAATATTACATAGTATTTTTATACAAAGATGCCATTATTGACTGTGTTCAACTAGTCTATCTAAATATTTAGCAAAAATTTTACATGGGAAAAATTTTAACTAATGAGTAAAGAATAAATGTCCAGGAAAAGTTTAGCAAAATTTTTATTTGGAAAATTTCTAAACTAATGGGCAAAGGCAAAATGTGTAAAAGTTAAGGTTAAGACACTCTAAATATGGAATCAGTCTAGCAATAAATAAAAACAATCAAGTAGTGACAATTCATAAAATTATCTAATAGTGGCTGGTCCATAAAAATATCTTCCAGAGAGGATGTAGGCTTCATGTAGAAAAGCAGTCCTACTTAACTGAACATTTCTGTACTAAATCTGATAATAACTGGTTGCTAAGAATTATTTTTGAAGGCAACATACAGAAATAGAGAGCTTCAGAAGTTTCATTTATTATTTCTCTTTGTTATAAAAATGTATAAAGGGCAAAACTACACAATTGTGTAATCTGAGCATAGATTATTTAAAGCAATGATTACCTATATCTTCAGGTAAAGTAACATATATGACTGACTACTGTGTGGTCTTTTTCTATTTTGTTTGTTTTGTCCTTCTTTCAAGATTTATTGATCCTATATTTCACCAAATATATATAACCCTAGCAAACACTTTGGTAGCACTTTAATACCTGCTAGGTACTTTTCTCAGCACTTGTGTATATTTTATTTAATACACAAAACATCCCTATATTAGATTCTATTAGCCCCCATTTAGAGATGAGGGAAATGAAGCAGAGAGAGGTTAAGTAACTTATCTATGTTCAACAACTGATAAGTGGTAAAGCCAGGATAAAAAGCCAAGTGCTGAGTTCATGGAGAAACTCTAAGTTACAATAATATGTTAGTACTTATATCAGCTCATATTTCCTTTAGTGGACTCATACTAATAGCTTAACTTTATTTTGTACTTAAAACTTTTAAAAGCACTTTTGTGTTTGTTATCTGAAACTAAAGGGCCATATCAGTTGTATGCATTAATTCCCACATATACACTGTGAAGTTGGTAGCACAGCTCACCTCCATGCAGAAGTTGAGAAGACATTGTAAGGCATAGAATTTTAAAGGATTGGAACACATCTCAATATCTAGTGGAAGTTCACGGCTAGAGTTGGAATCCTGACTCTTCTTTCTCAGCCCCTGCTCTTTCAGGAAATGTCACTATGAAGTATAAAGTCAACAAAACTAGGAAACACAGGGGGCATAATATCGTACTCTGCTTTTCTTTGTATTCTAATATTTTTCCATAATGTTAAATAAGCAAATTTGAACTTCTATAAATCTCTGTTCTGGCTCATTGAAGTCTAAAAATATATGATAAGTTTTTGTACTTTCTATTCATTTGCTTTCTTGTATTATATTTACCTTGGTCTTTCTTTAAAAAAATATAAAACACATTTATAATCTTCAGAAGTAAATGTACAATAACATCAAATCTTTCAATTATGTTTTTTTCAGATATGTATTCAACAACACCATTCCCATCCCAACACACTTCTTTGTGATTCTGACTAGTTGTAAAAATAAGAACTACACCCCTGACACCTGCCCTGAGTGGTTGGATGTTCTATCCTTCATCATCCCTCACCGCCCTACCAACATGGAGAGCTGCCCGGTAAGTATGCTCCAGTAGAGCTCCTGAGACCTGAGAAGAAGATTAGGCAGAGCTCGACTGGGCTCTCATAAAGTGGTTCTAACTACAAATATATATATATATATATATATATATATATATATATATATATATATATATATATATATATATATTAGATGTTTCATGGGTAGAGTTGTACTAAAAATAACCTCATTTAATACTTTTCCTTAGACTATTGATTTTTACATCATTAATATCAATGTGCCTACATGAACATGTGTTTATATTCACTAATAAGGGAAATGTTGGTATCTTATTAATGTTTTGATTCTGGACACAAATTTTAAGGTTCTGTCCCAAAGTTGATACTAGATAAATATTTCTTGAATGACTATTTCATCAACTTGAAACATGAGGTCTGAAGTTACACACACACACACACACACACACACACTATAAGTTAGTTCAAGTAACATTCTTTTTCTAATATCATGTATTATTCCAGCATATATTCAACAAATATATTAAGCACCTATTAAGTGCACAGTATTGTAATAGAAACTTTTTAGCATGCACCAAGGAGGAATACATTGTCTCTGCCCTCAAGGAGTTCATACATAACGTTGATACATAAATGAAATAGATAAATGAAATACAAATGAAATTAAATAATGTTTAGACACATGAATGGGTCAGTCACTAATATAAGAATTATTTTACAAATTAAAAAGTAAGAGATTTCACAAAGTTGTAATTAGTTATCAAATACTCTTTGTGTTTCAAATTCAAAATACATTTGGCTAGAATAATCAATAAAGGTTACATAAAATGTGGTGGGAGAAGGGCTGGGCCCTGATGAATGGGCAGAATTTGAACAGATTGAGATAATTAGGAAGAATTTTCCCAGGAAGGAGTGAGGAACGGAGAGGATTTGGTAATTTATTGGATGCAAGAGCCAAAGGAAATGGAGTTAAAGATGAATCAGATTTTAAATGTAGATAATTAGGAAAAAGAAAGGGAAGTTAGGAATGACAACTATTTTGGCAGGTACATAGGGTAATTAAGTTTAGGCATGTCAAGTTTGTAGAAATGAGTGTTCATGTGGCAAATCTCATAGGCTGTTAGAGACTGGAAATTAAAGCTTAGGTTCTGGGCTAGATTAGGATTCATCTCTATTTTCTCAGGTGCTCACCATATAAAGGCCTTCACTGTACTATGCACTATGGGAGATACATGATACATAAGACATGAGTTCTATCAAAAGGGGCTCATATTCTAGCACTTAGGACACTAGTAAAATAGAAGGAAGAGATAAATGGTGCAAAGAGGGACAGACAAAACTGCTGTAGAATATCAAAGGAGAAATGCTTCCTGGTAGGTGACATTCTAGCTGGATCTTGAAAATAGAATTTAAACTTGAGTGAATGGTCTTTCACTTGTAGTCTTAGAGTGAGAAAACTTTTTCAAACAAGAAGCTATCAGGAGATGTTGTCTAGTTGAATCTCTTCCTACTTTTTTTTTGGTCAGAATTTTATTTAGGTTAGACAGAGGTAAGCCATTACTCTTTACCTCCTCTTCCAGTGGCAGACATTGGTGACTGATACAGTGTGGTACTCCTCACTACTGAATTGTGATTAAATAGTTTTTTTTTTTTTTTTTGTCACAGTATTTCTAGGTAGCCGTTATGGGTTGATTAGAATGGGTGTGCAAAGAAGAAATTAGTTGCTATCCCTGATCTAGGTCCTTATTACCTTCTTTCAGGACTTTTGAAAATGAATCTTAAGTAGCTTTACTGTCTTTTGACTTTATCCCCTTCACCTCTATATACCACTACTAACTTAAATTTTTAGTTTTTTTATTATGACATACCTTCTCATCCCAAATAACAAACAAACAAACAAACAAACATCTCCCGCCTGTACACAATTTACTGCAGTTCACAATTTACCCTCAGTTGACCCTTGCTGACTCAAGTTCCAGGCCAACTGAAGTCCTCGAAATTATTTAAATATAGCTTGAGTTTTCCTACCTCAACATGTTCATGCTCTTCTCTCCTCTAGAATATCCTTCTTTCTCATCTCCTAAAAATTTCACCTGTACCTCAAGATAAGTATAAACAGTACAGAGCCATCCCTGATTATCAAAGTGGAGGTGGCCTCAAAATTCATAAGGCTTTATCTCTATTGAGTAGGACATCATCACTAATGAACTAAACATTATCCAAAATTTTAAGAAATTTTCAGTATAATAATAATATGACATATAAAAAGATATTTATGAGACATATGATGAATATAAAGCAAACTTAAACCAAGCTATCATAAGAGAAATTGAGAAGTTAATAAGATGTGGCTGTCAATTATGTTTGGCAGAGGAGAGGGGAAGGATGAGAGAGAGTCAAAGGTGACTAAAAACTTAGGCATGACTGGCCATAAAATATATAAGACAATCAGTTCTTTTGGGAAGGATGAATTTCTTCTTGTTGGTTTTCAGATTGATAAACTAGTTGGATGTCTAGGAGGATATATGAGTGGTATAGAATACAACTTAAGTGCATGGGTTTTGGTGTTGGACATCCTGGGTTCAGTTATTGATTTGACCTCTTTCGGTAAATAACTGAATGTCACTTTCCTCAACTGTATAAAAAAATTAATCTTTCCCATGAAGTTATTGTGAAGATTAAATGAGATATTTCATATAAAATCCTAAGAATTATCAATAAATAGTTAGCAAATAGTGGCTATTATAAAGAAATCACATCTTACGATGAAGTTAACATTCTAAGTCAACATAAAGTGTAATTGTGTGTAGGTAAAATCCCCTATAATCAATTACCCAAGAAGTACAGTACATACCCAAATTGTACCTTAATAAGTTCAAATCAGCCAATATTTCCTCTAGAATTGGAAGAGGTAATGGTGCTTTAAGCACCCAGTGAAATAGTTGGCTTGCTTTAAGAGGTTTGTTATATAAAAACTCTGCAGTTTTAAATACCTAATCACTCAATCTGGAGAAGTATTCCCAACATAATACTTTTGAGAGAGAGAACTGACACCAGTTGTAGAAATGATGAATTCACAATTCACCTGAAGCGTGAGCTAAGGAACTAAGTTCATACTACCTTATTTATTTATTTTTTGGTTCCTTGTCCCTTTCATCTTTTATGCCCTTCTTTTCCTCCCCCAACTCTCAATTTTGTATTGTTAAATTCCTGTCATATAAATGAGAATGTTGCTACAAGTCTAAGTGCCCATCATTATTATAAGTTACTCAGCAGATATTGGGAAATAACAGATATGGAATTTGGAAGAGAAATCAGAACTGTAGAAATAGATTTGTCATTAAGTTATGGGAGTAAAATAAGATCAAATTGAGGAAAATATCTATACTTTTAGGATGGAAAAATACATAGATTCAGTTGAGGAAATAGAAGATGTCATCAAACAAATAAGCAGTTAGAGCCATGGAAATAAAAGGAGGAATTTTCATAAGCTTGGGGTGATCAACTAAGTGAAAGATCTTAAAAAAAAAAAAAAGGAAGAAATTTACTCAGGTTGTCCTTGATAAAGCAGTTTTATTAGTTAGTGTGGTAGCAAAAATAACAAGTGTTTAAGGAGAGAGAATAGGAAAGTAGTTAGGAGAGAAAAATACTGAAACTGAAATTGTCTCAAAAGACTAACAAGTGAATTGTATTTGAGGGGTATAAATATTTCTATTTATCTAACAGTTTTATACATATCCATATATATATGTGTGTATGTTTTTTATATATATTCCAAAGCATATCTTTAAATACATCTCATAAAACCTTTATATATGTAAGTCTGCTATTCTGTCAGGATTCATTGATACAAGTGGAGTAGTTGTCTATATCCATCTCGTATTCAGATTGGTTGGTACTGGTGAACTACCTGGTATTAGGAAGCTTGAGTATCACCTCTGCCTAGGTATAGTTTTGTGTTATATAATTGCAATCTTAAAAGAGGTAGACTGTCAGATATTCAGTAAACATTTAATTGGATGGATACCAAATAAGCCAGAAGAGAATAGAGTAGTATAAGCCCCATAGAAGGAAATTTTATGAAATTAAGTAGTACTGACGTATGAAATAGTAAAGGCAGGAACATAGGAATGAATTAAAATTCCATTGGAAATATGAGCTCAAATTACACTATATTTTTGTTTCAAAAAAATGAACTCACCTCATCGATCTCACATAGAGAAATGCTTTAGTGGTTAGGAACTAAAAGTAATTTCCTCTTATACTTCCTCTGGCTCAGGTAATAGCTGCCTATTTTAAGCCTGCATATTTAAAAAACAAGTAAACCACCGTGCTGAAGTCAAATGAGAGTTATTAAAACTTACTCATCTAATTAAGCAAACTGTAAACTTTTGTACTTCTAAAAAATTTAACTGAAAATTAGGATATGATATGAATATAAGAACATTTATAAATAAAGAATAGGAATTTCATAGAAATCACTGACTCTAAGTTATTGAACATATTTTATATTGTAAAAACCTATTAAAAGTCAAATGACCAGAAATATCTGAAAAGATCACTTAAAATATGCTCAGGGTAATAAAATTTAAACAGGGGTAAAACACTGTTTCACACCATGGTTTGGCAAGGACATGGGGAAATAGGGGTTATCTTCCGCTGCCGGAGGAATTGGAAATTGGTATAAACACAGGAGTTTACTAGGTTTACTAGCTGAGAAAGCTGCATGGACTCTCTGACGCTGCAGTTCCATTTGTGTGTGCCAGAAACTCGCGTTCTTGAGCACAAGAGGCATGTGCCAAGTTATTCATTACAGTATTATTTATAATGTCAAAAATATCATCAGTATGACAATAAAAAAATAGATGGTGCTGCCACACACCACAGCTGATTTAACTAGATCTAATATAGATAGATTACAAACATAATATTGAATGAAAAAGCAATGATCAAATACCACTTATAACATCATTTATATAAATTTGAAAACTCCTCAATCAATACTATATATTGTCTATTGATGTGCAGTAAAAGTTTAAAAACACAGACTGAATTCACTCTGACTCATGAAATGATTAGCTCTGAGTAAAGGAATACTGGGGACCTAACTTCATCTGTAATATTTCATTTCTTTAAAAATTTGTATCTGAGGGAAGTAGATATAAAAATGGATAAACTTTATGACTATATGGTGGTCTGTATTTGTTATAATATACTCTGTACTATTGTTTTACTTTTTATTTTAATAAACAAAATTTAGCTGTATCTATTTATGATTTAAGGCAGTCAAAACCATAGGAACAAATATTGAATTATTATGTTATACATCTGAAGCTAATAGGATGTAGTATGTCAATTATAACAAAAAAAAGCAAAATAAAAACCACAGAAAAAAAGACAACTTTTAAGTCACAAAATAACTTTCTATTAATGAAAAATTATGCCTTATGAAAAGGTCTTTTGTTTCTTTTTTTTTTTTAAGGAACATGAGGCAGAAGCTGTATGGATTGAAGAAAGGTTGAAAGCACATGTTGCTCGAGTCCGCGATGTGGAACTTCTTACTGGGCTTGACTTTTATCAGGAAAAAATACAACCTGTCTCTGAAATTTTGCAACTTAAGACATATTTACCCACATTTGAAACCATTATTTAACTAAATATATTTTTAAATTTTGACAAAATGTAAATGATTTTTCTGTTGAAGAATCATGAAATAAAATTTTCTATTTTTCCCTACCTCCTCTGAAAGCCATGTTGTATTATTTTTATTATTCTCACATCTCTATTTTTTTAATTCTATGAAAAAGTATTATTTAAAAGTTACATATTTTCCTTCTTTTGATATGGAAAGCAATTTATTACTCATACATAAAACAACAAAAGATTTCCTCAAGAAGAAAAACTCTGATTCATTTCATAGTTATGCAAAGTGGGAGACTGACTTTTTTAGAATCTTAAGGGGTGGGGCGGAAGTGAGGGTTCCCATTGGCAGTGTCTGCATGGTTTAAACCTGGTGTTCCATGGAAAGAAGCAGGTAGGTTTTCTTAGGGTCTTGCCCAGATGTGAGACAAAACCTGAAAGCTGTCAGGGATCAAACATCAAAAATGGAGTTTTTGCCAAAGTGGCTGTAAACTATATTATGTTCCCGTGAGCAGTATGAATGTTTTATTCCTTCATATCCTTCTCAACACTTGACATGTGTAGTCTTTTCAAATTTAGGCATTTTAATAAGAATGTAGTGTAGTTTTCATTGGCATTTTTTTAATGACTAATGATGTCAAACTTTTTTTTTTGAGTGCTTGTCTTTCTCACGTTTCCTAGTTAACTGTTCAAATCTTTATTATATGAATTATTTCATTTATTATCTTTGGTCATATTTTTTACCCAGGCTTATCTAAACAGAAGGAGAACAATAGAAGTAGGTCTTGCTTTGAAATGGAATAGATTCTACAATCAGTTTTGTCATACGAATTCTCACATTTGGCAATAAGGCAATATTCATTAAAATAAAAATGCATGTTACCTTCATTTAGTAATTTTACTTGTAAAAACTCTGCCAAGATATACTTTGTACAAATGCATAAAAATATTATCTTTTACAGTACTGAAGACCAGAAAACAACCTCAAATACAGGTTGAGCAAATTATGGAATTTATTTAAACAATTGAATGTTATTTCACTACTATAAAGAAAAAAGTTGATCTATATATTGATCTATTATTAAGTGAAAAGCAAGTGGTAAAATAGCATGTATAGTATGCTGTCATACTTTTTCAGGTGGCAGCAAACTTTTTTTATAAAGGGCCAGATAATAAAATTTTTAGGTCATATATTCTCTGTTGCACCTATTTAACTCTGCTTAATAATCAAGAAAGTAGTCATAGATCATACGTAAAAGGAATTGGAGTGGTTATGTTACAATAAGACTTTTTAGAAGGAGGGCTAGATTTGGCCAATGGGCTGTAGTTTGTCAATTCTGATTTACATAATAAAGTTGAGGTGGGGAGAGGCAGCAATTAATAGCAAAGAAAGGGAAAATTTTTAGTTTGTGCATTTTTTGTACTGCTTAAGGTTAAAAAAAAAACTCTGTATATAAATCTCTTTACTTTGTCAAGATGTAATTATTAATCAAAGAGATTCCAGTACTTATTTGAAAGGCAATACCATTGGTTGACCTTTTGGATTACTAGATTGTCATTGTTCCAGATTTTTCTCTGCTGTAAAGACTGTTCTTCCAGGAGACACAAGCTTTCTGGTGATGAAAAATCTTGTGACTTGACCTTAAAAAAAAACTTTATTTTAGGATGTAAATTAAATTATGGTCATTAATTAAAATATTAGCTTAATGCCATTAGAGTTTTAAAAAACATTTTCTCTACTTGTAGGATTTAGTTTAAAAATTTATGCAGTGAAAAATGTATAATACAGAGAGACTGAAAGATTAGACACAAACTGGGAACTATTCCTAGCTATATGGTAAAAATTTAAAAAAATTTTTGGTTCTTAACTTGCCCCAGATTTGGCCTAGTAGCTTTTTAAAGAGAGCCCTTTTATCCTTTTGACATATCCTCATTATTTTTTAAGCACTTCTTTACTTTTTTTGGTACCAGTAAAAGTGTTTTAAGCTTATTTTGTTCTTTCCCTGTACTAACTCTGGATCAGCCATTTCTCCAAGGAACCCTGGTTCCAGTTAGTGCCCTAATCACTGGTGCCCTAATCACTTCTGGGGTTATTATTGTATCTAGGCCCTTTTGGCAATACAAATATATTGATCTTTGTATCTCTTTGTTTATGTGTCTTTATTTCTAGCTCTATTTCTACTTATAACTTATAAATTCAGTTACTATTCAATACTATAATTCTTTCTAACCTTTTCCTATTTCACAATTTTGTCTCCCTTCTTCCATGGTGAGAGACTTAGTTCCCAATATGATCAATATATTTACTCATTCACTCAATCCTGCAATACAGCAGTGTTGGAATTGCCAACCAATACCACTGAGAGAAACAAACCTACTATGTGGAATTCAAGAAACACATCTAGTTCTTTGTGTCTCTAAGAATTTGTAGTCAGAATTCTGTGTTCCAAAATTACTTAAATTAATTTTACTTCCCCTTCAGTATAGTTACATTATTATTTGAAATATAGTAGTATTCATTTGTTTTTGTTTATATTCCATTTAGAGGTTTTCTAATCTTTGTAGGGTCAATTTTACTTTTTTGAGTATGTAAAATATTAAGAGTTCCAGAAATTATAATTAGATGAAAAAAGGCACTCAGAAATGTCCTTCCTTTCTCCATCCAGTTGTTTCCTTTTAATGACATATATCCATCATTATAAGATTATACAGATATTTCACTTTTCTAAAAAATAAAATCCTTCGTGCTCTGCCTGTTCATCTCTTTCTTTCCTATCCCTGCCCACCACTGGCAATCACTGTTTGTCTCCATCGTTTTGTCTTTTTTTAAAATGCCACATAGTTGGAATCATAAAGTATGTAGCCTTCTCACATTGGCTTCTTTCATTTAATAATATACATTTAAAGTCCCTTCATATCTTTTCACAGTTTGATACTTTTTTTTTTTGTAGTGCTAAATAATAGATCATTGTCTATCATCTACTGAAGGACATTTTGGTTGCTTCCAAGTTTTGTCAACCATGAATAAAGTTGCAATTAACCTCAGTGTACAGGTTTTAATGTGGGAGTACATTTTTCAGCCCTTTTAAGTAAATACCAAAAAGCATGATTTCTGGATTGTATGTTAAGAATATGTTTAGTTTTATAAGAAAATGCCAAACAATTTTACAAAGTAGTTGAAACATTTTTTATTTCCACCAGCAGTGAATGAGAGTTTTTGTTCCACATTATTGTCAGCATTTGGTATTGTCAGTGTTCTGGTTTTCAGCTATCTCGATAGTGTGTAGTGGTATCTCATTGTTGTTTCAATTTATATTTCCCTGATGACATATGATGTAGAGAAACTTTTCATATGCTTATTTGCCATCTTTGGTGAGGTGCCTGTTAAGGTGTTTGGCCTATTTTTAAATCAGATTATTTTTTTTATTGAATTTTAAGAGGTTTTTGTATATTTTGAATAACAGTCTTTTGTAAGATGTGTCTTTTGCAAATATTTTCTCCCAGTCTGTGGTTTGTCTTCCAATTCTCTTGATAATGTCTTTTACAGAATAGAAGTTTTTATTTTAATAAAATCTAACTTATTAATTATTTCTTTTATGGATTGTGCCTTTGTTGTTATATCTCAAAACTCATCTTCAAATTCAAGATCATCTAGATTTTCTCCTATGTTATCTGTTGGGAGTTTTGTAGTTTTGAATTTTACATGTAGTTCTATAATGTATTTTGAGTTCATTTTTGTGAAGGGTGTAAAGCCTGTATCTAGATTTACTTTTTTGTGTATAGATGTCCAGTTATTACAGCATCCCTTGTTGAAAAGACTATCTTTGCTCCATTGTATTGTCTTTGCTCCTTTGTCTAAGGTTGCTGGCATATGTATGTGGGTCTATTTCCGAATTCTCTATTCTGTTCCACTGATCTATTTATTCTTTCATCAATACTACTCTGTCTTGCTAATGAAATTAGCAGTATGTTTTGCCTGTATGACTTAATAAATCCTTGAATCATAAAAAAAAAAACAAAACAAAACAAAAAAAACTTTGTCATAATTTCCATAGCTTTATAATAAGTCTTGAGAACAGGTAGCATTAGGCCTCCAAATTTATTCTTTCTCTTTAATATCATATTGGCTATTCTGGATCCTTTGCCTTTCTATATAAACTTAGAATCAGTTTGTTGATATTCATAAAATAACTTGCTAGGATTTTGATTGAGATTGCATTTAATCTCTAGGTCAGTTTGAGAATAACTAACACCCTGACAATATTGAATCTTTCTTTCCATGGACATGAAATATCTCTCCATTTATTTAGTTCTTATTTCATTTTGTTAATCAGTTTTATAGTTTTCTTCATTTAGATTTTGTATATATTTTGTTAGATTTACACCTAAGCATTTCATTTTTAAGGGTGCTAATGTAAATAGTATTGTGTTTTTAATTTAAAAAATCCACTGTAATTGACTTTTATAAATTTTGTATTTTGCAACCTTCCTATAATCACTTATTAGTTCTGGGATTTTTTTGTTGTTAATTCTTTCAGATTTTCTACATAGACAATTATGTCATCTGTTAAGAAAGACATTTTTATTTTTTCCTTCCCCATCTGTGTACCTTTTATTTTCTTTGTGTGTGTGTGTGTGTGTGTATGCGTGCACATGTGTGAGCATGTGTGTGTGTGTCTCATTACATTAGATACACTTCCAGTATGGTATTGAAAAGAGGGGAGCAAGGGAACATCTTTGCTTTGTACTTTATTTTAGTTGGAAAATTTTGAATTTTTCACCATTAATTATGATGCCAGCAGTAGCCTTTTTGTAGATATTCTTTATCAAGCTAAAGTGCCTCTCTATCAGTTTATTGAGAACTTTTTAAAATCATAAATGGAGGTTTAATTTGGTTACATGCTTTTTCTGCATCTATTATAAGATTATGTATTTTTTTTAATTTTAGGCTGTTGGTGTGATGGATTACATTAATTTTTTGAGTATTAACTGGACTTGCATAGCTAAGATAAATCCCACTTGGCTGTTGTCTACAATTCTTTGTATGCATTGTTGAATTAGATTTACCAATATTTTGTTGAGGTATTGGTCTTTAGTTTACTTTTCTCATGTCTTCTTCTAGTTTTCAATATAACTCTTCTTCTAGAGTTATATTGACCTCATAAAATGAGTTTAAAAATATCCTCTGTTTTTATCTTCTGAAAAATTAGAGAATTGATAGATATAATATCTTTCTTAAGTAGTATTCACCAGTAACCCACCTAGAGCTTTTGGTTTTGAAAGGTCATTAATTACTAATTTCATTTCTTTAATAGATATAATTCTATTCAGATTGTCTATTTCTTGTTGTGTGAGTTTTAGCAGATTGTGTCTTTCAAGAAATTGGTTCATTTCATTCAGGTTACCAAATTTCTAAGCTACCATATGTAAGGGCTTTTAGATTCTTTCCAAAATTTTGTAGTTACAAATATACAGCAATGAAAAACCTTATTTATATGCATTTCATAGAAATTCTATCTTCTGCAGAACTGAAAGTGGATAAACATCAAAATGGTAGTTTCGTTTTTTAAAAATAAAGTATCATATTCACACAACTTTAATGTCTAAAGTAGTATAGTCAAAATCTGAATTTACTGAGATGCAGTTCTCTCCCACTAAAAATCTAAATAATTTATTTTTTTCTGAATCATAAAAGTAACATTTATTGTAATACTAACCAAACTGTATATATTTACCTATATATATAAGTTATATATAAACTATACTTATATATAAAAATATACTGTACATATATAATATGTATTATATAAATTAAAATTATACATACTTTTATCAACTCATAATTATAACTACTAAACCCTATTAACCCATGGTCCCTGGGCATAGCTCTCCTTTGAATATAATATTTGAACATGGAATTTGGAAAAATTAATGTCAATCCATGTTATTTTGGTTCAGATTCAAATGTTTTTTTCTTAGGGGAACTTGACTGTTTTCAGAAAAAAAATAGGTCTTTTGAGATTTAGAAAATCCTTTCTACAAGAAAATGTAACTTAGTAGAGTGAATAAGAAAATGACTGTTTGACATTTCAATAAATGTCTTGATTTTTTACAAATAGGTACCTAAGACACATGTGGCTGGAAATTAATGGGGGCTTATGTGGGTGTGGTGAGAATCCATGTTGCTTCATGACCAGTCACCACTCCAGTTTTGATTTTTTTTTTATTTGAACAATAGAACTATGTTATCTTAGGTGATGCAATTGTTTTTTGTTTTTATTCTGCTGATGTTGAAATATGCAATCAATTAAATTTTGACAAGCGCTTTTCATATACATGATAATTTAATACAACAGCATTGCTTGCTTTTAAATAATGATACCACATATTACTGTTATTTTTAGTTATACATATTTTCGTAAACAGTGATATAAGAGGGATATTTTTGTGAGTTCCAATGTTGCTGAATTACAATTAATTTCTGTTTGTAGAAAGAAAACTTTCCAATCTAAGTGAGGTCTCCTAAGGTCTTGGGAGCAGAGTTGGAAAGAAGAAAAATTTAAAATGTTGGTTTATTTTTCAGATTTAGTTAAAATTCTGGAAATTTATTTTCTCAATGGATTTCTTTCATTTTTGTTTTCATTCTTTTTTCTTCTTTCTTTCTTTCTTTTTTTTTTTTACTTTCAGGGTTTTTAATACCATAGTTGGAATTAAGACAGTTCAGCCTCTGTTCTAGAAAATATCAGAAATGAATGAGTTTTCTGGGCAAGTAAAAGTAGATAGGAGAGAATAAATGGATAAGGAGGTACATGTATTGATGTGCCAAAAATTCATCTTTAGCTATAATTTTAGTTGTAACAATTACAAAAATATCCATCGATGTTTGATCATTTCAGAGTAAGAAAATGGAATTTCCAGGGGTTTGTATTTATGTTTATAGATTGGGCTGATCTTGATGTTGTAAATCCCATCTGGTTTTGGCACTTGAGTTTATTTCCAAATTACATTTGAGTTCTTTGAAAATCCTCTTGCCCTAGAGAAATCTCTTTCCTTCCTCCACCTCCATCCCCACCTCTGCATCACCACTATCCCACCACCACTACTTGTCATCTGTTTGCTTTGGGAGGGCAGGGCATGGGAATGGAAACAGGACATAAACTGAAACAGTTTTCAAACACACAAACAAGGTTGTTGGAAGAAACAACTTCCTTTTTACATAGTACCCTCAGCAGACCACAATCACTCCCTCAATCAGTAGACTCAGGCTTGGAGAAACTTCCAGACAGGAACAAACCTCAGCCTTCAAATGACAGAGAATTCATGCACTTCTGACTTGTCTCGAATCCATGGTGTAAAAGTAGCTAGGTAACAACTAGTAAAGTATGATGCTGGACATGAGGTAGGCTGTAAATCTTTAATTTACACATCGAGGAACATAGTATCTGTTATCCTAAGATTTTATATTCCTCAATGTGTAAATTAAAGATTTATACATCAGAAGAAATCCAGGGAAGCCAGCTAGTCCAACTTTTAATGTTCACTCCACTAAAGAATTATATTCTATATTTCTAAGGGATAAACAAAAACCTTAAAGAATTGTTCACATTTCTTGAAATTAAGAAAATTTACTTAGTGATTAGCACAATGTCTTGTCTATTTAATGTCATATCAATAAAGTTTGTTTATAATAGTCTCCTAAGGAATCTATTCTCATTTGAGTGTTATGAAGTGGTAGTGAATTGATAAGAACATGAGTTCCTAAGTTACAGACACATGGAGTCAAATCCTGGCTTCCTAGATATGAGACCTGGAACAGGTTTCTTAAACTCTATAACTTAGTTTTCTCATCTGTAAAAGGGGTCATTTAGTACCTGCTTCATAGAGTAGTTGCAGAAATTCAGTAAGTTACCAGATAAAAAATATGTACAACAGAAGCTCTAACCTTAAAAAAAATTTTAGACAATTGTTTTTGCTTCATTTGGGCAATGACTCAAATTTGTGAATTGTATCAGGTTGATCTTTGCCCTATGTTTTGGAGGTTTGACTTCTCTATTTCCTTCTAGGATGAGTTAGTCACGTTAATAGCATCCTCCATCATGGTTTGTGGTTGCCCTGATCTTTAAACTTGGCCTGCCTCTATTACAATCCTTATTCATTGGTTAGGCCCAAGAATATTTTTATACATATGCCCACATTAGCAATTTAAGGGGGAAAAAAAGGGCGTGGATAATCCTGTTACTCTGAGATGTTGAAAACACCTGAAATTGATTGGTCACAGTGGTTCAGAGCAACTGACCTTGGCAATGTATTCATATCTTCCATATCTGTCTGGATCTCATCTCATAAAATGAGTTTATACTGTGGAGACTTCATGAATTATCACCTCAGATTCTGATGTCAGCGTCTTATAAAATTTAAAAAGAGTTTTTCATGAATTAAGAACAGAAATTTAGAATCATATCTTACTTAATTACTCAAATACTAAATATCTTCATTTTTTGCTGTTCCTTTGAATTTGGAACCAACTATCTCTTCCTGTTCACTCAACAATGTATCTTGTGTATTCAAGTTCTTCACATTAAATCTGTTTATTTAATATATGCTTATTGAGCTCTTACTATGTTACAGGCACTGTTCTAAGGGTTTTGAAAAATCATAAACAAACTTGACAAAGATCACTGCTCTTTCTAGTGGGAAAGACACAAAAAGTATCATATACAACAAAAAAAATTAAATTATATGTGTTAGAAAGTGGTAAGTACTATGGGGCAAAAAAAGTGAAGCAGGGTAAAAAGATTCAGAACAGTGGGTCATGGGGATATGAGGACACATTCCAAAAAATATGAAACAGGGTGGTCAGAGTAGGCCTCCTTGAGAAGATGAGAACTAAGCAAAGACTTGGAGGAAATTACATGGGGCAGATACATGGGGAATGCTATCAAGGCATGTGCCTGGCATGTTCAAAGAGCAGTAGAAAGCTGGCATGGCTATTAGAAAACATTTCTTGTTCTCTTAGACTTCACATAACCATTTCCTGAGATCTACCTTAGAAATAAAAAAACTAGACAAAGGAAATTTTTTAAAGTGACAACCAAGTCAAAAAAGTGGTCAATTTTTTTTATTGTGTTTAATAAATACTCAGAGTCACCCTGTCCCATAATAAAATCTCCTTGTAGGCAGAGATAAATAATAAATGGGGTATATCAAGTTCTAGATAGCAATAATGAGTCAGTCTGTTCGCAATAACCCCAAATATAACTCTGCTTTTTATCTTCTAGTCAAATTATGATATTAGGATAAGCCATATGCAATTGCCATTCTTATGACTCAACAACTGTTACACATGGTCAATTTCATATGGTTTAACCTATACTCCATTTAGTAACATTAAAATAATGTGAAGTGTGTTCATTGCTAGAGCCATACTTCGACATTGTCATATTTTGACATAGTCTTTTGTCCTGGAGTTAATTGCTTTATAAAACACTTTTCAGTTTATATTATGATACATATATGATTTCTCCCAGTTCACATGAGAATAATACATTATAAAAGGGTCTATATGTTTGGGAAGCACTAAGCACTATTATGTTCTTTTGAATTATATATATATATATAATTTCTCATGTATATATGTAAGAGAGAGAGAGAGAGCACATTAATATATCAAAGGTCTAGGAATTTTTTTTTTTTTGGTTAAAAAGAACACTTTGACTCTAATAAAAAACAAAGCTACCTGTGCAGATAGTTCTAGTGTGCTAAAGAATACACTTTTGTAAATGTGTTAGAATGAGGCCAATTTATATAAACTAATACTTTTATATAAACTAATACTACATGGAAGGACCCGCTGAGTGCTTTAGGGAAAACACAGAGAAGAGAAAGTGCAGTACAATGGTTAAAAGCAGAGTTCTTATATTTTATATGTAAAATGAGATAAATTAATGCTTGTTGTAAGGATTAAGTAACATAACACATAAAACTTGCTTAGAGAAATGGAAAGTGCTGCTATTATGTTACTTGCTCTGAAAATTACCACGAACTTACATATCCCAAATGTGAAAGAACTTAAGCTAGTCTTAAAAATTAAATTGCAGGGAAAAAAATACATTTAACCAAAAATATAAAACAATCCACAATTTTAAAAATATAATTCTTCAAACCACTATCGGTGGTACTATTAGAGAAGACATATTATAGATTCATTTACATTGTTGATGAAAGACTTAGTGAAAAACTGGCTGATAAATTTGTTTTGTACCTTAACTTCAGAACTTCTGTTGACATTACTCTTAAAAGTAATTTTAATACATACATAGTATCACAATTATTTGCTTGGATGCCTGTGAGCAATTTGAGGGTAGAAACCTTGTCTATCCGTCTCTGTACCAGTAACCATCAGTGCGTCTGATTGAGAAGGTGCTGAGTAAATGCTAAGTGAACTTAACTGGTCCCATTTCAGCTTTTGTTAGAAAAGCACTAAGAGTTTCTGCTATACTGAATGATTCTTAGAGAGACTTTAGATATCTGTAAGGATGCAATAACATGATTTATCTCACCAGGTATTTAAATCTGAGTAAGAACAAATTCTGCTCAATTTTAATCTTTCTCCTAAATAATTTAATTCTTAATTAATTCATTTTTTTTTCTGGGATCTTGAGAGGGAATAATTGCCCAAGAGCTGTGAGTAAAACGTTGAAGACAAGATGCTGATAATAAAGGATGTATCAGCAAATGGAGAGCTTGGGGTGATCCAGGGCTAATGCCCTCTCTTCCTGCATAGTTCAGTTGCAGGAAACCTGTATTATCGGGTATGTCTAGGACAGTTGTGGAATCTGGCCACCTCAGACAAGGTAGATGATTTAGGTTTTGAGAAGCAGTGGCAAATGAAGTCAAATATTAAAATCTAGAATTGTAATTATCTTTATTTTTTAAAAAAGAATAACCCAGATAATATTCAAGCATAAAATTTGAAATCCCAAAATAGCAAGGATAAAAGTGGAAGAATTAAATTCTCTGATGTTCTAAAAGGCAGTAAGGGAGAAACAGCACACCACACCATAAGCCTGGAAACCAGTTGTCTAGAGGTTTTAGAAGTGCCAATAAGTTGAAAAAGTTTCCATTTAATTTCAATAACCAAGTAGAGTCACAGTGACTCAAGACATGTCTGGAGTTTGGACTTATTTGATGGAAACTTTGTAAGCTGGCTTTTCCTCTTCCCCACTCTGACTTTACAAGCCAGAGCCCACATACTTGGAAAGAGTAACTGGGCAATTACTAAATGGTTGCTGAGTGATGGCATAAATAGTTGGAAAAAAGCTTGAATTTGGATTTGTGACAGCTATTAAGGTAAGTCTGCTTACTTTCATTTTATAGACAGTTTTATATACTAATAAGACACATAACTATTGAAGAAGTTTGCTATGTATTTTAATTGAAAATTCATCTTGATCAGTCAAATGTGTTGTACAAAAGTATAGAAAAATTTGGGGGGGTGGTTAAAAAAAGTTTTCTTAAAAAATACTTGCACTGGGAGACTTCATATGTTTGTAGAAGCCGCTGCAATGTGTTTCATGAGAAGGCAGACAGGAGAGGACTCCCATGTAGAGGAAACTTAAGTCAAAGAGCCACAGTCTTGTCACCAGGGGCTCCAGAACTGGCCAGCTCATTTTCGTCATAAGCCAAAGCTCAGGGCAAAAACAGGTTGAGAGCATAATTAAAGGAGTTCATGTCACAATAGTGTATATGAATATATGAATATATATGACTATATGAATAGTCATATTAATATATGAATATATGACTATGTTATATATTTATCTATGTGGTAAAAATAATATTCTCTCAGCTGTAGAATTTCACCACCACCACACATACAGTTATTTTGTTGGATGAATATTTTGTAAACTGTTTTGAAATGAAGCGTAAAACATCTATGGAACAGACTTAACTAATATTAGCTGTTGATCTGTTTTTCTTTATTGCAACAGTGATGGCTGTTGTTTATGAAGGGTATTACTGGCAACCTGCCTGGGTATCTTTTTGGTAACTGAAGAATTCAAACCAGAGGCTGGGTTTGAATGTTAGAAAGAGGATTATTCAATTGGCAGACAAGAGAAGGGAGGATGGAGGTAAACAGTGAATATTAACTCCTAAGTTTTTCTGGGTGATGTGTGATATAATTTCTTTTCCTTGTTTCCTCTAGAAATCTTCAGTAAAATTGGTATTACTACAAACACTTCGTAGTGTTTAATTTGTTCGGAGGTTGTGGCGAAAGCCAAGTTTGGCTTCAGAGTAGGCACAGGGCAAGAACGGAAACCACCTCAGAATTTCAGGCACATCTGGGTTACTTAGACTTTCAGGTAGTGATTCATCTCTTCTTAATTGAAAATACCGTTATAATATTAGGTTATCTGTTGTTAATATTTTTTCTCCAAATTTAGAATGTTGAAGCAAAAAGATGACTACTTTCTTAGATGAGAAAGTATTTTCTTTTATATAGCTTTATAATTTTATCTGTGTGTCATGAACAAAAATTTTAACATATGTTAAACTCCTAATGGAGAAATAGAACCCATTTTTGCAAATGAGTATTTTGGACTATTCAGATAACAGGGAAATTTTGGATCTAAAGAGAGATAAATGAGTAAACATCTGCACTGAATTCAAAATATTATCTTTAAAAGTAAAAACCACCTACTAATTTTTACTGTTATAAAGCCATAAATATTTACTACAAACAGAGAATACAGATAGGCAAAAAAAAAAAAAAAAAAAAAAAAAAGAGCAAATCACTGCTAATATCTGAATATTTATCTTTCTAGTGCTTCTTCTATAAGGTCATATTCTGTGTAATTATTATTATCTGTCTCCTGCATCTAAGTACTATGTTAAGCGCTTTATGCACAATATTTCATTCATCCTCTTTTTATAATATGTAAAACGCTATTTTACACATGTGGAAACTCTTGGCTATACTCCCCTTGGGAGTTTTCCAAAGAGAAGCCTTCTTATTTATTCATGGCCAACAATGAACAGGTAAGCTCCATTGTCACTTATGTTACAGCACTCACCATAACTCTAGCTGTCCAGACAGCAGCCAAAGTTGAAGATTTCCACAAGGATATTTCAGGAATATAAAAACATACAGACCAAAGCCAAAGATCTTAATCTACTAGGAAAGAATTAAGGAACATCCAATATACAAAAAGTTCTCTCTTTATCAATTGGAATAGAGTAGACTGTATCTTCATACTTGGCCCATTTCAAATATAAAAATATTAGAATCGCCAAAGAAAGAGCTGAACCATCCTAAATAAAATACTCAAGGTGGTTGTATTTGAATATTATATATTTTTGGTATCTTTGTTAAAACACTTAGCATTACCCTAATTAATACAATTTTTAATGATAATCATGTTTAAACAATAAATATCTATCACAAAATGATGAAGCAAAAATATGCTACAAAAGCTATATAACTCTTTTAGCTTTAACAAGCTATGTACTAGTTTATCATATTTAAATTTTCTAACAGACACACTGTATATTTGGGAAAAGTGAAAACGTTTTTCCGAATGAAATTTTAAAGGCAAAATCTATGACATATGAGTCACCTGCCAGACTTCCAAGAAATAAATACTCCTGGGTTTCCTTACACATGGTGATTCACTCTTCCAGGATGTTTAAGCAGATGTCCTGAAAAGTAGGTGGCAAAGAAAGAAAATTCAGAGCAAGAGCAAAAATTAAAGAATATAAGGTACCTTATTTTACACATTGATGTTTCTCACCTGAATCCATATCCCTGGAATTTTTACCCGTTTTGGGGAAATACTTGATCTTTTGTTTTCTTCATATACACTCTACAATCTGTGGTAATTCACTCTGAGATAGAAGTTAATCAGGAACCACTGGAACCACTAAGGGGTTGAGTCTTTTTAAATAAATTTTTCATGTGCCTGGAGATTTACCTTTAAGAAATAATATTTAAAGTATCTAATTATACTTGAAAGACTGCTTTATAAAATGTATTACAACCTTTACTTCCCCTTTAAACAGGCTATTCTAAACATAGCCAAATATCTTCCTCAAGATCCTGTTCATTTTCATAAACAGCAATGTACTCTGACCTTTGGTAGGTCTCCTTTTTTTGATATTTTGTGCTTGGTCTTCTTTGTATTTTTCATTGTTACTCCCTCGTAGCCCCCACACTCACCCCTTCTCCTGCCATGGTCACGATGTTCTCACCTTGGTTTCCACGTGATCAAATATCATTTCTCTTTCTGCTGCTATGAGACTGTTTAGACGAACCCTGCCTGCCACTTTTCTCATTTGCATAACAGAGATTGTGTTATGGGCTGAATTGTGTTCTCCCCAAAATTTGTGTCGAGGTCCTAACCCCCAATACTTCAGAATGTGACTTTATTTTGAAATAGGGTATTTGCAGGCATAATCAAATTAAGATGAGGTCAATAGCATGAGCCTTAATCAAATTTGACTTGTGTCCTTATAAGACGAGAAAATTTGGACACAAACACTTACAGAGGGAGGCTGATGTAAAGATAAAGGGAGAAGATGACCATATACATATCAAGAAAAGAGGCCTGGAACATGTCCTTCTTTCCTTGCAGCCCTCAGAAGGAACCAGTCCTGCCAACACCTAATGTAGAACTTCTAGTCTCCAGAAGTGTGAGAAAATAAATTTTTGTTTTTTAAGCCTCCCAGTCTGTACTATTTTGTTATGACAGTCCTAGCAAACTAATACAGTTGACTTGAAAATCATGTAACTGAATTAATGAAATCATGGAAACTATAAATAGATTTTGAAAGTGTCCAAGTATGTACCTCCTTTGAGTAGCTCTTATAAACTTTATGATATGAATATTGGCCACCCCAAATTCTAGTCATTTTATGCTGCCTTCTTAGATGTGAGTATTCATTCAATTATTTCTTAAATCAACAAATATTTATTGAGCTTGTCTATGTACCAGACATGGTGCTAGACATGGCATAATAAGGTGTTGGTACAGCTCTCAGGAAACTTACAGTCTCAGAGAGGAAGATAGTCATGTAAGAAACTAGTTACAGTAAAGTGCTATAGGTACATAGGATGTTGGTGAGGACCAAAGGAAGAAGTGATTCATTTTACCTGGAATCACTCTATAGAGATAATGATTCTTGAGCACATAGAAGAGAAAAGATGACATTACACTTGGGATATGCTATGGACTGAATTGTGTTTCCCCCAAATTTATATGTTGAAGACTTCTCCATCTTCCCCCACAACCAGTGTGATAGTATTTGGAGATGGGGTCTTTAGGAGATATTAGTTCTAAATGAGGTCATGAGGCTGAGACTCTCATGATGAGATTAGTACTCTTATAAGAAGAAATACTAGAGAGCTTCTCTTCCGCTCCCCGACCTCCTGCCACAGACCCTTCCCTGGCACATGAAGATTCATTCAGTGAGAGAGCAACTAACTATAAGCCAGGAAAAGAGTTCTCACCAGACACTAATCATGCTGGCACCTTAATCTTGCACTTCCAACTTCACAACTGTGAGAAAACAAATTGCTATTGTTTAAACCATTTGGTAGAGGGTATTTTGTAATGGCAGCCTGAACTGACTAAAGGCTTGAAGCACGGGGCATGAGCCAAGGCTGAAAAGGAACTTGTGGCTAGAGGGCTTAACTATTAATTCATCATTTCATTGATTCACTCATTTGTTCTACAAATATTTATTGAATGCCAACAGAAATGGTATTAAATCATGGTAGTTCAGTGGTGAACAAGCAAAGTCTTTGTTCTCATAAATCTTACATTTTAATAAAGAGCTAGACAATGAACTAATAAGCAAATAAACAAGATACTTTCAGATTGTGAAAGTACTATCAAGAAAAGAAAGAAGAATGAGATGAAGAGTCACCTGTGGCTAGTACAGATAGAATGCCCAGAATAGGCTTCTCTGAAGAAATGACATTTGGGTAAGTTCTAAAAAGTGAAAAAGTGAGAGCCAAGCAACTGTACAAAAATCCGGGCGAGAGTGGTCTTGCAGGTGGACCAGCAAGTGACAAGACAGAAAAGAGCTCTATGTGTTCCAGGCCCAAGAAGGAGGCCAGTGGGGCTAGAACACAGGGAATAAGGGGAGTGATGTGTGGGAAAAATTCAAGAGGTATAGAGTGGCCAGGTCAGGAAGGGTTGTGAGTGTCGCGCCAAAGACAATCTGTGGACAATGGGAATCTTTGAGGACATTAAGCTCAGAAGGCTATGGTAATTTTTTTTTTTTTTGCTTATTTTGATGGCAATATTGAAGACAATATCTGTAGGGTTGCCAGATAAATATTAGGTTGCTCATCAATATTTGGGAAATAGTTGCACTAAAATATATTGATTATCTGAAATTCAAACTCAACTGGGTATTCTGTATTTTTCTTTGCTGAGTTTGGCAACCCTAGATGAAAAACACAAGAGCAGAGGTGAGGCAGCTGTTGCAATTGCTTAGAGAGAGAGGACAAAGACCTGAAAAGGTAGGAGAGTAGAGGGTTGAGTAGAAGAAAAGGAGATAGAACTGATTAGACATATAGTAGTTGATTACTCCAGTGGGATATAGGATGCAGAGAATGAAGGTAAGGGAGGAGTCAAGAGTGACTTTAAGTTTCTGAATTGAGAGGATGACATTGCCTGTCTCTTAAAGGCACACAAAAAAGAGTAGATTTGAGAGGAGGAAGGAATTGTTTTGAAAATGCTGAATTCAAAATACCAGTGGCCCATTCACATAATTAGATTTACAGATCTGGAAGTCAAAAAAATTCTGGTTAGAGAATTCTGGGTTCCTGATTTATGAGTCATCAGCACACTGCTGTGAGAAAATGATCACACAAAAAGTGTGCATTAGGGTGAAAAAAGGGTCAGTATAGGCCTTATGATGATTCTAATATTTAATTAGCAAGAAACAAGAAGAGGAACAAAAAAGAAGAGAAGCAACAGAATGCAGTGACACCGAAGAAAAGGAAAGATTAGAAAGGAAGGTAGTGATTTTTCATTTCAAGCAACTAGAAGAAACAGCTAACCTGAAAACATTCTTGCTAAATACCACCTAGATATGTTGTATAAAATTTGACAAACATGCTTTAAACGTGTAGCTAAAATTTGCAAAAAAATAAGAAACATTTCCTAGGTCTATACACAAAGAGAGAACACAACACCTGAGTGATGAGTTGTGAGTTTGTGCTATCACTGCCCTGAGGAATTTATCATTCTTGGGGTGAAGGGCTTAGTTTCTGTGAAGGACCAGGAGATGAGATTATGTAATTAAAAATAGAAATAATCTACACATTTATAAAGAGGTAATTGTAAAATCAAATTGTAGCATGTACAGAGGATGGCACACTACTAAATTCAATAACAACTATGACTTCATGTATCATCATGAGTAAACCAGAAAAACAATGTCCAAAGAACAAAAGTCTTAAATGATATTTCAGTATTCCATTTAAAGGAAATTGTCAAAATACAAAAGATTAATTAATACATGTATAGATAATAAAAGATGTAAACCATATATGATATAGCCATGTTAATGATTTCTTCCAATGGGGGAAAGAAAAGAAAAAGGGTCAGGGAGAGGTATATAAGAGCTTCTGTGGTATTTATAATATTGTATTCCTTTAATAAAAGGAAAAAGTTGAGGTAAAATGATAAGATTTGTCAAAGCAGGGTGGTTAGTATATGGGGCTCTAAGGTATGCTTGAAATATCTTAATATTTCAATGAATAAGAGAAGAAATTGAGATATTAGCTGTAAGCTATAGAAGGCAGAGGGAATGTGAGATTGCAGAGTGTAGATGTGTGCATACGTGTACACATGGATATGCATGTGTGTACATGCATGTGTGTACATGCATGTATGTGTATATGTGTGTTTATGTTAAGAGAGACTGACGGTATTTTTGCAAGTTGTGTAGAAGTTACCAGGGCAGTTTCCCTCATATGAGTAAACATATGAATAAATGAATGAAAGATGATCTTAGCTTTCTCTGTCAACTGTAGAAAGAAAAGAAGCCAGGGAGCTTGAGATACAGAAAAATTGAAGAATCAGTTTTGTGGTTTATGAAAGAGGAAGCTGCCAATCAGAGGGTCTTGAGTTCTGGAAGACAAGTTCACCAGATGGCTGAATTCAAACTACATAAAATATTACATTATAGTATGAGTATGTGTGTGTGAGAGAGTGTGTGTGTGTGCCTAGATATTTATCTATCTAACTTCCTATGTCTTTTAACATAACATAACTCCTTCACATTTCTGCTTGGTTTCAATGCCAATTGCAAGTTTATGAAGGCCAGGAGATATGATGAAGTGGGGAAGTAGTTAGAAGACATATATGTGTTCATGTCCCACCACTGTTATTTGTCTAGCCGAGTGAACACAAACAGGTTATTTAGTCTTTCTAAGCCTCATTACCTTCCAAAATTGTTGTTTGGGGAATTAAATGACATGTCACAGAGCTTTGAAAAATAGAAGGCTTTAAATCATCCGATTTTGATTTATTCAAGAAAAAAATTGAATCTGTCCTGGAAAAGAAATAGTTAAAATTAATACATGGCAAATGAAACCAGGACTAAATCAAATACAAAGAACATATTGTTATCTAAAATTATTTTAGTTATTTTAAGTATAAGTGGCTTTTTGTGTGTAAAGTTTGGTTTTTCTTTGTGTTTACTGTGGTAATACCAGTTAAATGGTATTACCATCTTCCTGCTTGACTGGAAAATTGAGTGTTTACTATCCTAGATATGTGGAATTAGTTGACAGTGCTTGCAGTGGGATCAGGGATATTCCCTGACGGGCAACACTGCTTCCTTGTTAGACATATGGACTCCAGAACTAAACCCAACAAGTTACTTACTCCTCGTAAAGATGAGGATAAAAGTGATATCTGCCTTCTTATAGGGTTATTATGAGACTTAAATAATTTGAGGTTTATAAAACACTTAGCATAGTTGGCACATAATACGTGAGGTGTAAGTATTAGTTTCATAAATAAATTCCTTGTCTCTGAAGTCTCAGCTTTACTTACTGCAGATGAACTTTACACCAAATGCTGGCTTCGGCTGTTTTCTCAACAACGCTGCACACTGCACCAAATACCTTCTCAGAAGGTCCCCGGGGCTCTCCAGTGTTCAGGGATAATAATCTAACTCTGCTGTTGTCTCATTTTACAGGTTTGGAGTGGGAACAACAGAGTGACAATCTTTTACATTATCTTAGTGAAGTGGAAAGGGACAGGGGGCTCCTGGCAAAGCAGTGAAACAGCTTCTTTCCTCTCCTACGATTATTTGAGGCTCCTTGGTTTGTTATGCAAAGGGCTTTATGGTACTTTCAAATATCACTAGTGAAATTGTTGTTGGATAATTTTTCTGGAAGACATTTTCTCAGGAAACTTAATAAACGTGCTAATTTCAGCTTTGGCAATTATTTTGATGGGCAATTGCTCAAAAATGTATGAATGATGCAATTGATTTGTTGCTCAAACTGATGGGGAAAAATAAGGAACTACCTAAATGTTCAACAATATAGACCCAATTAACAAATGATGGTATGTTTATATATTTCAATCTACAGAGCAATATGAGCAATTTTTATTTTTAAATGAAAAAGTCTTCATGACATAGTGTTAGGTAAAAAGCAAGTTAAAAAACATATAGAATTTGATTCCATTTTTAACAAGAAGTAACTTATATGTTACGTATGAATAGAAAAAGCTCAGAAAAATCTGCACAAAATTATTAATAGTAATGATCTCTGGGTAGTAGTATTTTGAGTGGTTTTAATTTACCTATTTTCTTTGTGTGTATCTATATTTTCTAAATTTTCTTCAGTGATCATGAATAAGAATGCATAAGAGCAAAAGAGGAGAAAAGTATTTTAAAGAGGCATTTCACCAGTTTGGCTAGTTTTTGTCATCTATTTACTTGGAAAAAAAGTTTCCAAGTTTCTAGGCATTCTAAGAGGGCTCCAGGGAAGGAAAAACTGCCTTTTGCCTCCTACATTCTGTGGCTGGGCCTAAGACAGGTAAACAGGAGGAAAGGGTATACATTTTATTTAATATGTTTATGTGTACATGGAGGTCTTTAGAAGGAAAATGATGGCCAGAAAAAGCCATTAGGCTCTGAAGTTTGTATATCTTTTTAAACAAAGTATGATAAACTAGGGGATAAGACAAAGGGGTTTGGGTCAGGGACAGTAAACTATGTGACAGTGCCTAGAAAATACATGGGGGAAACTAATGAAAGATAAGGGTTATTTTAGTAGGTTTGTTTGTGGCAGTCTTTGGTGATAAGAATATTCTCTCCCTGGTGCAGGGAGAGAACCTTTCCCATAGAAAATTGTATGGTCTGTTTTTAGGTAGAAAGGAGGATGTCCTGCCTCTCCTGTTTCTCAAGTGCCTTCAGCTCAAAATAATCAATAATGCCAAGCAGCATATTTTTAGGGTGGCGCGTTCTGAGCACCTTCAGGCCATCGCTGGCCTTAGGAATGTCATGTTTTTCTCCTGACACTACTGGTGGGAACCACAAGCCTGTGGATTAAGTGAAAGCTGATGGTGTAAACACACATGCTGGCCGAGCAGTGGTACAATGGGCATTAACTGCTCCCTGCCTCTCTTCTTCCCTTTCTCCTCACCTTATTCTCAGTGGGAAAGAGGATCCCTATTGCACAAGGTCGAAAGTACCTCACTATCTAAGGTCTCAAGGGGGAAAAAGAAAGAAGAGAACAATCCTTATCTTTACCTAGTAAATGATGGTGAGCTCTCTAAAGCACAATAGCTCCCTTTTGTGTAACTAATTATCTTGGTTGAAATAATACCTCTGAGCTACTCCCAACAGACAAGTCTCAATGATGAAGAAAGGATTCGAAGCTTTTGGCTAACAACTCCTAGGGGTGCTGCCAATAGGTCTCCTAAGGCTGTTGTTCTTAGGCTTTTCTGGCAGATTTCCAAAGCCAAGATATCTGAAAAAATAAAAATGAAAAAAGAACAGGGAAAGGCTGGATTGTTTTCCTCAGTGAGTATGTGGCCAGCCCAAGCTCTACTTCTAGGCTGAGGCTACAGCCATAAAGAATAACTGATCTCACACCTAAAGCTCACTGTTTCTCCTGCCAGGATGTTCTTTGTTTTTAGTGGCCAGAAACTCTAGGTGCCACTAACTCATTTTCTACATGGGATTTCTCTTTTTATTAGAATACATCCAATTAAATTTAGGCTTCCATGGACCCACCCTAGGTGGCAGGAATCTGGTCAAGAAAAGCATTTTTAGTGTCATAGTGAAGATCCACAACTCTGCTTTTGTAAAATGAGAATAATAATGGTGCCCCTTTTAAAAGGTTAGTGTGAGAATTAAACTTAAATGCATACTTAAATACTTGACATATAGTAAGTATTTAATAAAAGTCAACATGAGCAAAGAACAGCTTTGAGGGATTTAGGGGTTGACTTGATTCTGATTTGAGAATCAAGGAGTGGACGGGCAGCTGGGACTGAGTTTATGGCTAGAATCCATTGACTTGGGGAATGTGACCTCTCCTCCCTCCCCGTGGAGTACAGTCATGTAGGCAGTTACTTCTTTAGTAAAAGCACTTTTTTCTATTCTAAAACCCCAAACCATAGTATTTAAAACAGCACTACTGTTTCGTGAAGGTGATGTTTTGAATGTCTGTTTTCTTAAATCGTTCTTAAATTTATGCCTATAAATTTATGCCCTTTGACCACAAGACCTCAGATCATTACCAGAAAGAAAGAATGCTTCTTCTTATGCTGTTGGTTTCCTAGTAAAGGGAAGCCCAGAAAACTCAGAATATTCAGGTTATTTGAGAATAGGAAAAAGTGAACTATTAAATACTAAAAATAAAGAAAAGCCATTGAATCTACTTAAACTGATCACTGCAGCTGGCAGTAGCTCATTGAAAGTCAGTTTCAAAATGTGATAGCTTTCAAAGAACCTTTTCATATATTTTCTGAGGTCTTTCTGAAAGGATTCCTTTCTCTGTGAACATGCCGTTAAGGAAGGCCTCTACAAACCAACATGAATGTGAAGGTAAGCGCGGTTCTTAAAGGGACAGAAGCTTGATTCAGAAATGTTTATTGAACTGAAGAAATCCAACTGACTTTTTCATGCTTTTCCCCATTTTTAAAGCAGAGCCCACATTTTACAGGCCATTAGGAAATCAGTGAACAGCTCTGTTTGCTCAGGCTCATGCTATGTGTCAGCACACTATGAGATTTGGACTGCAACGGTGACACATTAGGCTGCACTGTCTGTGTCCTTTCAGATCTCAGAGTTACTTGTGATCACTGCAGTGGTTTCTCTACCTCTGCTTCTTAGTTAAACATTTTCCCCTAAAGACAAACTACTTTTTTTTTTTTCTCTTCTGAGTCTTCACTGACCTTAACTGCTCAAAACTTTTACAATGGCAATTGATTAATAAAAGAGCAGTAATTTAGAGCCTGGGAAGATGACACCGGCCATGCAGAGTGATGTCTTTAAGTGTGCACTGCTGCACTTGAGAAAAGATCTTCTGTGTTTGTGTGCATCAGGGATCAGGCATTTTAAAACAATGTGAGGATTAAATGAGATAATGCACCAGGGGAGTGCCTGACTCAGAGATGGGGCCATAAATGTTTCCTCTTTTTCCACCCCACCCTGCAGCACCCTCTCTATAATGGAAGTAGCTATTGTCTCTTGAATCTTCTTTTCTCTCAGGGCAAACACCTGGTTTTATTTGTTTCAGCTGCTCCTCAGATGACAGAGTCTGTGTAGTCCCTCCATATCTTTGTATTGTCCTTAGCATAACAATATTACTTTTCATTTTAATCATGGTGTGGAACTGAAGTCAATACACCAGGTGAGGTGACTCCAGCAGAAGGGAGTGGCTTTTATATCCTCTCTGAACATGATTTCTCTCACATCAGACCAGACTCACCTTCTTGGGTCATTCAATGTGCCATTGATCTATATCAAGTTGCAGAGTCTCTTACAAGTCTCACCATTCATTGGTCAGGGACCTGTCATTCGATCAGTTGGGAAGATACCTGCTTTATTAGTATCCCATGAAAGGCTTTGTCATATGCATTTTGGAGACCCAGCTGTGCTCTGACTGTGCCATACCTGGCACACAGTAAGCACTCAGCAAGTGACTTTTGAGTGAATGACTAAATTTATACTACACAAATTACTTTGGTTCTTGTTACTCCCTGCTTTTAACATATGTCTTTTAGAGCCAAGTTATGGTTTATGCAATTTACTTTAGAAAAATTGTTTCTCAGAAGTCATTGGAAACCGCTCAAAAATCCTAAGAACAGTTTCTCTGGGTGCTGTGCTCATCACTTTAATTTGTAGGAATGAACTGGTTCAGAGTAGCATTCCTTTCTCACAGTCTCACATACCTTATGTTCTATATCCTCTCATTAATATTTGTTCTACTATTCTTGGTCTGAAGTCCTTTCTTCTTGGAAAAACTGAAAAGCAAAATTGAATAAATTTTTATTTCTGGCTTTCTCCTGGTCTTTAGTCAATATTACACTATTTACCACAGGAAACAAGCTTGTCTTCTCTAGTCTCCTAACAATATTATTAATGGGACTATTTTGTTGTCCTTAGGTGTTTACGACTTAAGAAATCCTGATATTAGTCAATTATGTCTTTCAGCTGCTGATACCTTCCAGTAACTAACTGAACTGCCAAAGTTCTCACAGAGAAACTTAGAAAAACTTATACTATTGCTTATCATTTTGAGTAGTACCTGGGGAGCCAACGTGAGCATATATTCTTAAGTATTCAAGCTATATTTATGACTTTTGGAACATTATTTGAAAAAAATAACATTATATGTTTTAACTATTTCAAATAAAAATGTTGTAATGATACCAGTAATAATTACATCCATAAAACCTATGTCACACCGGGTGTTTCATGTGTAATCCTTGCAAGGACACTATCATGTACATTTTTACAGTCAGGGTAACTGAAGCTTCAGTGTGTAGTAACTCATGAAAGCTCATCCAACTAGAAAGTGCAGAACCAATGTTGGAACTCAGGTTTGCCTACTCAGAGCCTGCACGCCTCCACTGTGTTGCCCTGCCAACTTCTGTTCATCTATTTGAAAAGCATTTATTGAGCACATACTACATGTTGGGCACTGTTCTTAGTGCTTAGGATATATCAGTAAATAAAGACAAAGCTGCATGTCCTAATGGGTGTTAGATTCCAGTGAGAGAGACAGACAAAAGAAACAATATAATTTTATGTAAAATTATATGCATGTGGACAGGTGCTAAGTGCTGGAACAAAAAGATAAAAGAGAGCAGAATCAGAGGAACCAGACATGCTGGGCAGTGGGGGCCAAGGCAGGTGGCCTTATTAAATAGAAGGTGAGTCTCATTGGAAATGTGTCATTAGAACAAAGACTTGAAGGACGTGAGTGAAATGAACCACACAGATTTCACAGAGAGGCATTTCAGGCAGAAAGAGAAGCAGGAGCAAAGACTCTAAGGAAGGGATGTACCTGGCTAGTCCAAGGAGCAGTAAGGAGGCCAGGATGGTGGGGTAGAGGGAGTGAGGGGCAGAGGAGCAGGAGGTGAGGTCACAGGGAAAATGGGGCTTCGGGTAGGACTGTGAACTTAACGCATGGGTAAGGAAGACTGAAATATTTTGAGCCAAGATGAGACACTCTGACTTTTAGCCAGGTCACTACATCATCCACACTAAGAATAGACTAACAGGGAAAATGTAGAAGACAGGCCATTTAAGAGATATTACAAAATCCAGACAACATTTAATGTCATTTGTATTCTGATAATCTAAACTTCAGTGAAATCAGTGGAAGAAGAGAAGTGGTCAGATTCTGCATGTATTTTGAAGGTAGAGGCCTAGATTTGCTGAAGGATTGGATAAAAGAATCGAAGGAGAAAGAGAAGTCAAGATGACACCAATATGTTTGTCCCAAGCAACTGAAAGAATAAAGCAACATCAACTAAAACAGAAAGGCCAGAGGGAGGAGAGGGAGCTTAATTTGGACAGATGGAATAGACATTTAAATTGTTGTCGTTGAATAACTTGTTGGATACTTACCAAATTATATGCATCCTAATATAGTTCACTGATAAACATTATTCACCATATAAATAGTTTGAATTTTTGGTAAGCCTTGGACATCTTTCCTTCGTAGTCTTGCTTGCTTGTAATTATATTCATTAGTGTGATTATTTGCTTAGCACCTTCACTCTACTCTAAACTCCATGAGGGCAGGATCACCTTTGTGCTCATTTTGTCACTGCACTTTTATTTCTAGCTATAGTGCCTGGCAGGTGGTAGGTGTTCAACCAGCAATAAATATTTGTTAAATGATGTTAAAGAATAAATTTTTTTTGAAGAGGAATCTTCATCTGAAAATATATAGAGCTAAAAAAGATTGCTTTTGAATTTTTCAAATCCCATTACCATACTGTTTTACCAAAAGTATTTACCAAATTTTATTCAAGGTTAAAAATTATTTTATAAGAAATTATATTCTTCTTAAATATAAGAATTAAAAAAGTTTGAGGCATCAGGACATGTGATGATGAATAGAGCTTGTAAAATAATGTATGTATATTAAATATATATATATATACACAAATATATAAATTAAAATTATATTGTGTATATGTATAAATTGTCCTCTTCAGGTGAGATGACATGTCGGAAATGACAATGTACTCCAAGGAAAAGTATTAATAAGATTTATAAAAATTGCAAATAGGTAAAAGAAAGCTTGTTTTAGGACTTATAAAGAGGGATTCACCTTATGTAAATGCTACGAATTTAAGTATACGACAAGAGAATAAGAGAGGAAGGAAATGGTTGGGGGAATATGAGTGGAGGAGGATCCTGATGCAAAAACCATGAGGATTTAGATTCTGAGGTATTTGGCATTCTGTGTTCTACTGAGTGACTCGACCACAAGAAAAGTAAACACTGTGTCCTTGGATTCATTGCCGTCCCTACTGAGGAGCTTTTCTGGCATCTCAGAATCGTTTCCTCTGCTGTGATTGATGAAAGAAATGGCCAAGACCTCTAGTGTTCATCCTACTTACTTCATTTCTTGGAGGCCTCTCTGGATTTCTCATCTTCAGACAGGGAAGAGAAAAGTAAACCACGGTGCAGCAGTGCTTCATGAACTCCAGGAGACCCACAGTACACCTGAGAGCATTTCAGTTGATTTAGCTTATTTCAATTATTTTTCCTTAAGCACACAATTCTGACCTCCTTGGTTGAAACTGGACTGATATGAAAAAGTGTGAGAATGTGTCTGTATCTATTTTACAGTTTTTAGGCAAATTGCCAGGCCTGTAAAATCTATATAAGCCAAGATTTCTTACAGCTTTCCTGACCTACATCCTGTTCCTGAGGGGAGTATATTCCTTATTTATCAGAGTACAAACTAGACTAAATATCACAGACAGATATAACGATATCAGTCTGCTTATTGCTTCTTAAAATCTGAATATATGTCTCCGGTTCTCCATGCTTCTTTCTGTGGAATAAGTGAAAATTTATATCCTTCAGCATAAACCAGGGCAATCTGAATACTTAGGGAATATGGAACATCAGCTTGTACAAAGGCTATGTGTATTCTCAAAGCTTTTCCAGATGTATTTTCTGTAATAACCTTCTCCAGATGTGCCTAGACACTTATTGTGGGTTTTTTTTTTTAATCTCCTACTGAACAAGGGATATTTCTTCTTGTTCCACTTGCCTCATTAGATGCAGAATCTTGATTTATCTTGCTCAGAAGTTTCTACTTCTTCTTCTCCTTTTTTTAATATAGATAACTGTGTTGTCTGAAGGAAGAATGCTGTCCAGGGTAAGATTAAATAAAACAAAACTGGAAAATAAATAAGCTAACTGATTTCAGAGTCCAAGCTGCCTTCTGTGTACAATTTCATTTGTCATAGTCATTTCAGAGGTTCAATGCTCTTATTTTCTCTCTGTTCCTTCCCTATCAGACCAGTTCTCTAGTTGTCATAAACTTGTCTCCTTTAAGATATAAATGCTAGGTAAAACTTATTTTGTTATCCCTGTCAACAGTGTTTGTATTTTGGTAAATAAAGTGTTAATATAGATGCTCCTTAATTTATGATGAGATTATGCCCTGATAAACATCATAAATTGAAATTATGATAAATCAAAAATGCGTGTAATACCATATATTATAGCTTAGCCTAGCCTACCTTAACTTGCTCAGAACACTTATATTAGCCTACAGTTGGGTAAAATCATCTAACACAAAGCCTACTTTATAACACACTGTTAAATAAATGTCTCATGTAATTTATGCAAACACAGGAAAAACAATAACCAGAAAAACACTGGCAACACAGTACACTGTAGAGTATGGGTTGTTTACCTTCGTGATTGTGTGGCTGACTAGGAGGTCACTGTCACCACCCAGCATCATGTGAGAGTATCATACTATATATTGCTAGCCAGGAAAAGATCAAAATTCAAAATTAGAGTAGGGTTTCTACTGAATGCATATACTTTCACACTATGATGAAGTCAAAAAATTGTTAAGTTGAATCATCATAACTCAGAGATTGTCTATAGAAGTTAATAAAGTATTACGCCAATCAAAGGTACTCCTAATGTAGTAATTTTGTGATTTCAGCACCTGCCAATTAATGGTGGGGTACTGGAATCTGGGCTTTTTTGTTTCTGAAAGTAGAGTCTGTGTCAGTGAGTGCATAGAGGAGGTGCAGCCAGCCTTGCCTGAATGACACCTTCAGGTCTGTGCTTCCTAAGGCTGAGGATACTCAGGGCTCTCCAAAGACTACTCCATGTACAATAGGTGCTCCACTTTTGATTAGAGACTATAGAGGCCATAAAAATCTTTAGACTTCACCTCTCTGGAATCACCATTAATCAAGAAATGTAAATATTCAGTAAATCTTAGGTATATAAAGCTAGGCAATTCATCATCCTTTTCATCAATTCCTGTGTATTATTCTTTGGAGTAAAACCATCTATATTTCTTCCTGAGGAATGATTAACATTACAATGTGTAGTTCTTGATAATTCCATCATCTGTGATTTTAACTTTGTTTATGGATTTTCTAAGAACTATTAGTGCATTCTCATAAGCAGAGCTGTGTTCCAGGAGTTGGAGACTAAGAAGCAATTAATCATGAAAAAGTCTTTCTGGTTGTAGTAATGAAGTCTGGTTCAGTGTGTTTTTCTATGGTTACTTAGCAAAAGGCTTAAGTAATCCTGTACTGATAAATATGGGCTAGGTTACCCTTCTCTCTCTTTCCTCTCACTTCTCTCTCGGGAGATTAGTGAGGAAGAAAACTACTCTATCTGGGATGGTGACTCTTCTTGAACCCAAATTCTCATCCTGAGCTCCACCAGCTCACTGTCCAGGCACATAGCTCCAGCTTCCTATGTGACACCTGGGCATTGGTCACTGGGTGTCCATGATTTTTTTTTTTTTTGCACCCTGTATTGCTGGTGGTCTTGTTGACATCTACTCTCAGTCAGTATAGATCTTGGCTTTGGCATGAAAATCAGGCAAAGTCCACAAGAAGCAGAAAGGAGGAAAAGGTCTGGACAGCATTTCAATGTTTCAAAATTCATTGCTCCCCAACCCCCACAGAAAACAAATTCACAATAAGTGATCTGAAATTTCAAAATAAGTATTTTTCTTAGGTTTTCCAAATATAAAATTGTATCACATAATAGTGATGTGGGTTTTTTGTTTGTTTGTTTGTTTGTTTGTTTGTTTTCCAAAACACACATGCCTTCCTAAAAGTCTAATATATCCCACGGAAGATCTTTGATCTGGAATGAAATATGGATGATCTCACCAGGGGTCCTGGTCTGCCAGGGGCTGGGGAATGTGGTGTGAAGAACCACTGAAATTGCCCAGTTCCCTGCGTAGCAGGGGGTTCACCTTAATAAACACGCCTGGTATGTTGGTTCTATTAGAAGTGTGTGGCATGCCACACAAGGGAATGAATTTGTCAGTTATCCCAGTGATTTGATTAAGGGAAATAGCCAACTGAAATAATTCAACTTGGTAAACATATTTCTTTTTTTTTCTTCCAGTTTGCCCATTGTTAATAGAATAAAGCAAATGATTCTCAAATTTAAGATAGATATTTGAACAGATTGGTCCTAAAACTGATGGAAAATTTAGAAACATAGGATGCTTTGCAAGCCATGTAGTTATTTTATATGAGCTTAATTATTTCCTATTATAAGCTTGTTTTATGCAGAATTACTTTATTTTTTAAAGTTATTTTTAAATTAAGTTTATTGGGGTAACATCGGTTAATACAATTATATAATTTTCAAGAGTACATTATAATTTGACATCTGTGTATTCTATTGTGTGATTACCTCCCAAAGTCTAGTTTCCTACAGCTACAATATATTTGATCCCTTTTACCTACTTCAACCTCTCCAACACCCTCTATATTTGATCCCCTTTACCCCATTTACCACCCTCTACCCTCTGGTAACCACTAGTCCTTTGTCCATGTCCATAAGTTTCTGTTTATCCTGTTCATTTGTTGCTTTTAGGTTTATATCCCACATATAAGTGATATTGTGTGATTTTCAACTTTTTCTGTCTGGCTTATTTCACTTAGCATGATTATCTTGAGATCCATTCGTGTTGTTGCAAATGGCAGTATTTCATCTCTTCTCATGGCTGAGTAATATTCCATTGTATATATGCACTACAGCTTCTTTAGCCAATCATCTATCATAGGACACTTTGGTTGCTTCCATGTCCTGGCCACTGTGAATAATGCTGCTATGAACGTTGGTGTGCTAATATCTTTTCAGATATGGGTTTTCAAGACTTTGGGGTAAATACCTGGTAGAGGGGTTGCTGGATCATATGGTAGATCAATTTTTAGTTTTTTCAAGGAACCTCCATACTGTTTTTCATAGTGGCTGTACCAACTTGCAGTCCTATCAGCAGTGTATGAGAGTTCCTTTTTTTTGCATCCTCTCTAACATTTGTTATTACTTGTTCTGTTGATTATAGCTATTCTAACAGGTGTAAGATGGTATCTCATTGTAGTTTTGATTTGCATTTCACTAATAGCTAGCGATGTTGAGCATCTTTTCATATATTTGTTGGCCATTTGTATCTCCTCTAGGAAGAAGTGTCTATTCAGGTCCTCTGCTCATTTTTTGATTAGATCGGTTTTTTGTTGTTGTTATTGAGTCCTATGAGTTCTTTGTAAATTTTGGATAGTAGGCCCTTATCAAAGGCATTACTTGAAAATATATTTTCCCATTCGAATGGTTGTCTTTTTACCTTGTTGATGGTTTCTTTTGCTGTGTAGAAGCTTTTTAGTTTGATGCAGTCCCATTCATCTATTTTAGCTTTTATTTCCCTTGACTTTGAGGTCAAATTCATAAAATCCTCTTTAAGTCCAAGATCCTTGAGTTTAATTCCTATGTTTTCCTCTATGCATTTTATTGTTTCAGGTCTTATATTAAGGTCTTTAATCCATTTTGAGTTAATTTTGGTGTGTGGTGATAGACAACGGTCTAGTTTTATTCTTTTGCAGGTGGCCTTCTAATTTTCCCAGCACCATTTACTGAAGAGGCTTTCCTTTCTCCACTGTGTGTTTTTGGCTTTTTTGTCAAAAACTGTTTGCCCATGTCAATATGGGTTTACTTTTGGACTCTTGATTCTGTTCCACTGGTTTGTGTGTCTGTTTTTCTGCCAATGCCATGCCGTTTTGATTACTATTGCTTTGTAGTATAATCTGAAGTCAAACAGAGTGATGCCTCCAGCCTCGTTCTTTTTTCTCAGCACGGCTTTGGCATTTCAAGGTCTTTTGTGCTTTCATACAAATCTGATGATTTTTTGTTCTATTTCTTTGAAAAATATCAATGGAATTTTGATGGGGATTGCATTATATCTGTATAATGCTTTAGGTAATGTGGTCATTTTAACTACGTTGATTCTTCCAATCCAAGAACATGGAATATTCTTCCATTCTTTGTATCTTCTTTGATTTTTTAAAATAGGGTCTTATAGTTTTCATTATATAGATCTCTCATATGTTTTGTTAAATTTGTTCCTAGGTATTTTATTCTTTTTGGTGTAATTAAAAAAGAAATTATTTTTCTACTTCTTTTCTGACCTTTTATTATTAGAGTATAGAAACACCATGGATTACTGAACATGGATTTCGTATCCAGAAACTTTACTATATTTGCTTATTGTTTCTACTAGTGTTCTTGTGCAGTCTTTAGGATTTTCTGTATAGAGAATCATGTCATCTGCAAATAGTAACAGTTTTACTTCTTCCTTTCCTATTTGGATGCCTTTTATATTTTTCTCTTGCCTGATTGCACTCACTATCAGGCACTCACTATCCACTATTGCCACTGTTATTTTGAATAATTCAATATTTTGTTTCTGATCTTAGAGAAAAGGTTTTTAGTTTTTCACCATTAAGTATAATGTTGGCTGAGGGTTTGTCATATATAGCCTTTATTATGATAAGGTACTTTCCATCTATACTGATTTTATTAAGTGTTTTGATCATGTATGGATGTTGTATCTTGTTGATACTATCATTATCATTCGTTTCTATGTATCTCTTGATCTCTCTTTTTTATTTCTTCCCTGACCCAGTTATTCTTCAGTAGCATGTTGTTTAATCTCCATGTATTCGTAGTTCTTCCTGATTTCAGGAGAATTACTTTAAAGTGCTGTTTCTTTAACAGGATAATATCTTTCAAGGACTTCTTTCTATCATTAGCCAAACAGTAATTTAGAATCAGTAAAATGTTAAGTTATTCATGATAATAATAATACATCTCTGTATTATTATGTCTAATTATATTATGTATATCATATGATAAGAACACATATTTGTAAAGAAACAGGAGATATTGAGGGTGGGGAAAGAGGATCAAGGACTGTTTAGATTCTTCCTTATGAAAAGATATTTTAAGGTCACTTATTATCTAAAAGCTGATGTCGCCGTGAAAGAAGAGACTCAATGAGAGTAAGGATAGGTTAGAATGGGGTCAAAAGAAGAAATGTTAAGCCACAAACAAATCTTATGTGATTTCTTTAGGAGCGAAGATCATTACAGTCGTGGAGGGTGGAGGGAGGGCAGATCTGATCACAATTTGTCTCAGCACAGATCTTAAAGCACATTGACTTTTAAACTCAAATTTTACTCTGAAATACAAAGGGTCATTTTTTTTGTACAGACTTCTGTACATTTAGAATTTTACTTTGGACCTTCAGACATGTCTACAAATTTACATAAAGAATGTCCTTTGGAGCAATTAAAAAAAACCAGTTTGCCTTCTCTGTGGTTATGACTTGTAGATTTTTTTTCAGGGTAAAAATGTTTTTCAATAGTCATGCTATGAAATTAGAAATGAGCATTAATTTAAAACATACAATGTTATGTTTACCAATACTTATTAGTTTGACATACTAAAAGATAAAATACTAATAATTTTAGAGGAAACAAACCACTATCCCATAGTGGCAAATTTACCCTTTAGGAATAAAGAATTTGCTTTCAGTTTGCAACTATCTCATAGTAATTACAACAGAAGCATCATCACCAATCCAAAGAATTCCTTAAAATATATCATGTGCTTTCATGTCCAGAATCTTAGTTAATATTTCAAACAGACCTTTTTGAGATTAGCAGAGCAGGTATTATTATCCTCACTTTTGAAAATGTTAAACCAAAGCAAAAAGAAATTAAATGATCTGGCTTGGGTAATCCAACTATTAAATGGAGAAAACAGAACTTTTAAAAAAGATATACTGATTCCAAAATTTTTTTCCACCACAGAATGATATTTCTTCAAGTACCTTTTGTTTACAAACAGCTGCAGACGCCCACCTCCTAAACGCCAAAATAAATAACATTTGGGTACACAGTTCCGTTGGGACTCATGGATATTGGGCACAACCTAATCATGAACTTCTCTTCCTTCCTGCCACCACCACCCCTTCACTTCACCCACTCTTCAAACAAAAATCTCCTAATAAAATATCTGCAACCAAAAGAAGAAGTTGTGTAAGTAATTTTATTTTAGGAAGCAGATTTTTCAACTGTTAGAGTCTGAGAAACAACTGTTTTTGAATAGGTCTTGTGACCACTCTGGGATTCCATGTAAACATACACATACATAAGCACCTAAGATGTCTTTAGCACATCATAGAAATACTACAATAAAAACGATAACAAAGTATGTAAAATACTGAAGCAGTAATATAAGCACCCTGATTCAGCAATAAATTACCTTACTGTGGCTTCAAAAGATAAAAAATTTAGCTTCACCTTCTTTCCAGAGATGATTAGAAGAATTAAGCAACAGCTTTCAATATGGTGTGTCCATATTCTGTTTTAGGACCATGCTTTCTTTCTCAGAAGAATTTATCTTACTCTCCGTCAAAAGTTCCCTGTTCTCTGCTGGAAAACAGGACTCCAAAACTAGAGTATGGGTTCAATTCTTTTTTAAAGCCTAGCACTCCCACCTTGAAGATGATGCTAGGGCTTTGGAAGAAAACATAATCCCATCTCAGGATGTAACTCCTCCCCGACCTCATTTCATCCCATCCCACTCTGCCCCATCTCACCTGCCTGCCAGACCAAATCACAACGTGGAGAAAATAATATCCAGCTGAGGGCCTGCTGGGCCTACACGAGGTCAGAAGTAGAATCTAGCTAACATATATCAGCAGTTTCCAGGACAGAATATTTGAGAGTGTGCCAAACCAAGTGGGATGGGATATATAATATTTAAGGTAGTAAAATAAGAGTTTATTAATTCAGAAACCCCTTCTTTCAACACACGATTTGATATTGGCAGGATCCACTGAAGATGGTGTTAATACATTGCCAGACTGGTTTTTTAGACTTTGAGGAAATAAAGCTTACACTCAAGTAAAAATTCCAGAACCCATAATAAAAGATTGAACAAGGCATCAAGAGGTTCATAGGCATAGGCATGCTAGAGTGAATATATTAGAGAAGGTTAGAAGGCCCACCAGCTGTGGGAGAACCCAGAAAAACCCAGTTTGCTGAACCCATAAGGAATGCACCATTGAAAGGGCACCAGTGTGTGCGGAGCTCAGTGATGTTCTCTTCTGGAGACCAGGGCTTTATAGAACTGGGCTCTTGGAAAGCTTTGAGGATAATAGAAGCCAGATGATGGCATTTAACCTTCAGTAGCAAAGTGGGTAAAAATATTATAATAAATGGCCTTGTAGAAATGACAAATAGAAGAGCCCGAGCCACCAAGAACTATGAAGATAGTTAATGGAGCATGATGTTCCAAGGTCAAGGTAGCTAGCTGGGCAGAGAGCAAGGGCACTGTTCAAAGTAAACCACAAAAAAAAAAAAATCCAGAATGGGTAATTAGGACAGTGAATGCATGGAGTCCAATAAGATGTCATAATGCTTAGTGTAGTTTCCAGAATCAAGCCAGTTTTCAGACCCATAACATATTGACTCAAGGGAAGGCTGGGTTCCCCATGAGGATGAACCATCAATAACACCACAGCAAATGGATACATTAATGATTATTTCCAGTTCTTTCCCAAAGGAATCTATAGCCATTTACTAGATAACTATCCTGTAGGAAAAGGGTTATACCCAGATATTTTGAGAAATGCCGGACCTAAGATCTGACTTTATATTTATATTCAAGAACCAGAAGTCTCATCCTGACCTCTTTAGTGACATATGTTGGCCAAGCAGTAAGTGGACTCCTGGCTCATGTCTGGCTCATGTGGGGCTCACAAGTTAACAGTGTCCAGCTCCTCAGTCCCTGAATGTGTTATCGAAGTGGAAACCCTTGGTAGTTGTCAGAATTCACTCATTCGAATTCCTTGGCCAGTGTGAGAAGAGTTATCAATAGTGAGAAGGCTGAGTAGATGCCTCTATAACTGCTTCCCCTGAGCCAAAATAGAAAAAGTAAAACAATTTCACATCCCAATGAAAATGGCGGAAATTTGTGACATCCTTAAAGATCTCAAGGATTCCTGGGTGATGGCCCCTTTTATGTCCACCTTTAACTTACTAGAAAATTAAATATATAGCCCCTGGGAAATGAAAATGGACTACTGCAAACAAAACAGCTGCTGTTTATAACTGGTAGTGAGCTGTGGCTGCTTTCTTAGGTGTTTTGAGGAGAGTAGATAAGACTAGCACAGCTATAGTTAAAAACGGGAAGGCCAGATACATCTTCAAGTACAGATGAGTTATATTAAGGATCCAGCTAAAGCTGAAGACCATACATTAATGGTGGTAACTATTTTCTGATTATGTGAGTTTTAATGCTCAGAAGATAAAGGGTCTAAACAGCTGTATTCATTTCCTAAGGCTGCTGTACAAAGTACCATAAACTGAGTGGCTTAAAATAAGAGAATCTCACAGTTCTGAGAAGTTTGAAGTCCCAAATCAAGGTGTCGGTAAGGCCGTGCTCTCTCTGAAGGCTGAAAGAGAATTCTTCCTGGCCTCTTTCTAGCTTCTTGTAGCTCTTGGCAATCCTTTGCTTGTGATTGCATGATCCCAAGCTCTATCTTTACATGATGGTCTTTTCTCTGTGTCTTCATATTGTCTTCCCTCTGTGTGTAAGTAGGAAAAATTTCCAGTCTTTCTCCTATGTTTCTCCTGTATGCTCACACACTACCAGACTCATAACACTTCTGACATGTGATATGTGGGCTTTTTCCACACCAACCAATTCTGTGACACCAGCGAGGTATCTTACATTTAATTCTGACACTATCTCCAATTTGACAGTAGTGTCCCACAGGCTAAGGGCTCAGTCCCACAAGACTGCTCCACCCCATTTCAGATGCAAACTGTAAGCAGTAGATCCCCAGGTTAACCACAAGTTCTGTCTGACATGGCTATAAATCAGAGGTTCCCATGACCTTCTCCTCAAGTTTGATTAATTTGCTATAGTGGCTCACAGAACTCAGGAAAGCACTTATGTTTACCAGTTTATTAAAGGATATGGTAAAGGATACAGATGAACAAGCAGATAAAAAGATACACAAGGCCAGATCTGGGAGGGTCTTGAGCATAGGATCTTTTGTCTCTGTGAGGTCATAGTGGTCACCCTCCTGGTATATGCACGTGTTCAACAACCTAGAAGCTCCCCCAAACCCAGATTTATGGGATATTTATGGAGGCTGCCACATGTAGGCATGATCAATTATTAACTCCATTTCTAGTCTTTCTCCTCTCTCTAGAGAAGTGGAGAAGGCAGGGTTCCTGTGCCAAGGAACCTTGGGAAGAAAACACAAATTATATTAACTATTATTATCCACACAGCACAGTCTGAAAATTCCAAGCTTCTAATCATGGCTTGGTCTTTCTGATGACCAGCTCTCCCATCCAGAAGCCCACCAAGAGTCACCTCATTAGAATAAAAAACATTTCTATCACTCAAAAAATTCTAAAGGATTTTGGATCTTGGGGTCAGAAAAAAAGGGTCAAAGGTCAAATATTAGACAATAGACTCTCCTAGTGTTCTTATCACTTATTATCAGAGTTTTAGGAGCTCTGTGTTGGGAAACAGGGGCAGAGACTAAAATATATTGTTCCTCTTATTTCACAGCATGTTTTGTTTTGGTCTCTGTGTCCAAGTGTCCTTCCTTTTATAAGGACACTAGTCTGTGGGTTAGAGCTCACCTTTTCATCATGACCTCATTAACTTAACTATTCAGGTTTCAAAGACTTACTTTCTAAGTAAGATCACATTCATAAGTATCTTGGATTAGAACTTCAATATATCTTTCTGGGGGACACAATTCAACCAATGACTACTGCATAGGTCATAAAGTCAAGACACAAGGGATATGATAGACTGAGAGAAAAGAAAAGGGGTTAAGATAATGTCAAAGAACAAGGATAATGGAAAGGAGGGTGGGTTGAAATAATAAGTGGCTCTAGTCAGAAACTAGAACATTGAATTTTGCATTTCAGGGGGTAGGCAGTTTAGGTGGATATTAGATTCAGAGTGTAGCCAGGAGCACGGACTGCTGAAGTGTGAGGGTAAAGACTGTCAGACTTCAGAGGTAAAGGAACATCATGCCTGTGGTCATTGGCATTGCCCATGATCATGAGAAAAGTTGGAGTAGAAAGAAATTCTGTGAGCAAGATACCAGTGACATTTGTGAGTTATAGGAAATGAACAGGAGGACTGACTGGTAAGAATAGTCTTGAAAAAAGAGAGGTGTATATTACTAAGTGAAAGAAGCCAATCTGAAAAAGCTACATGTTATATGATTCCAACTGTATGACATTCTACCAAAGGCAAAAGATGGAGACAGTAAAAAAATCAGTGATTGCCAGAGTAAGAGAGGAAAGAGGGATGAATGAATACTTTGTGGAGCACAAAGGATTTTTAGAGAATTAAAACCACTCTGTTTGATAATATAGCATAGTATACTGTTGTATATATATACACACTATATAATGTACACTATAATAAGCTATATTTTCCAAAGATGTCAGCAATTCTTGTCTTACATTGTGATTTTGACACTTTTACTTCTAAAGATGGAGTCTATATTTCCTTTTCTTGAACCTGAGTTTGTGACTAATGTGTAAGTGATACTATGCCACTTTAGAAGCTAGGTTGTAAAATGTAAGACTACAACCTGGCTCTCCTGGGAAATTTGCTCTTAGAACTTAGCCACCATGTTCTGAGGAAGCCCAAGCAGACACATAGAGAGACTACAAATAGGCATTTTGGTCAGTAGCCCCAGCTGAGATCCCAACTAAGAACCAGTATCAACTAATGAGTGAGAGTACCTACAGATGATTCTAGTCCCCAACTGTTTAGTCAACCCAGCCCTCAGGGTCTCTTGGCTGAGGCCCCAAATGTTGTGAAGGAAAGATAAGCCTTTCCTGCTGTGACATTCCTGAATTCTTGACTCAAGGAACCTGTGAGCACAATATAATGTTTATTTAATTATATCATTAATTTTGGGTATTCAATAAATAATTTTAGACAAAACAGGTAACTATTTAAAAAATAAAACCCACATCTCATACTAAAGTAAATTCCAGATAGGTCAAAGAGTGAAATGTAAAATCATAAAAAAGCTACTAGGATAACATCGGAGAATTAAAAAAAAAAATAGGTTTTTCTAAGTGTGATAGGAATTTATGAAACCATAGAAGAAAAGATCAATAAATATGGCTACACAAAAATAATAATATATTATTTAGGAAAAAGAGAAACACTATAAGGAAGAGTTATAGTAAAGTCAAAAGATCTTGACTATATAATAAGTCAATAAGAGAACGACCAACAACCCTATAGAAAAAGGGGACAAAAGAAAGGAAGAGCCTATTCACAGAAAAAGAGAAATGCAAATTCTTATATAAAGAATGTCAACCTTACTCATTATCTGAGAAATGCAAATAAACACAATGCAGTACCCCTTTTTACCCAACGGATTGGCAAAAATAAAACCTGAACCACATAACATGGGGCCTGGGCTCCAAAGCCTGCATGGCTGACTAGTTGGGTCACCTTGGGCAAATTTGTTCATATGTTTGCCTCAGTTTTCTCATATATAAAATGGTGATGATAACATATTATCTCAGAGTCTTTTGAGGATTAAGTAATTCAATGCTTGTAAGCCATTTAGACCAGCACTGGAGTATAATAGGCATGATCGGGGGTAGGGACAGGAACACTCACGCATTGCTTGTGGGAGAGAAAACTCATTTACTCTATGCAGATGGCCATTTGCCAGGATCTTTAGCAACTAAAACAAGTGACAATCCAGCATTTCCTTGTGTGAAGATACATTCCACAAATGTAGTCACACATGCAGGAAATACAGTATGTGCAAAGGTAGTCGTTGTAACATAGCAAGATTAGAAACAGCCTAATATACTACTCCATCCACAGGCAATTGGTTTTAAAATGTGGTTTCTTGGCACAATGGAATATTGAAAAGAAACTTTTAGTCTCTTCACTAACGAAGATAATGAAACCTGCCTCCTGCAGATGGGTGGAGGCAGCACAGCTCTCTAGTTGATAGTTTGTAAACAGTGAAGAGAAGTAATTACAGAATGTCTGTAAATTCCATAGCTCTTGCCTAGCATACTGGAAATGTTCCCAAAGTGGTACCTAGTTTTATTTTATTATTTATCATTATTTATTTTCTCTATAGAAAAGAATCTCATAGCAACAAGGATCTCTAAGGTACCTATGGTTGTATCAGTGCCTGTTAGAGCTATCATTGGCATTAAGCCTTTGCTCAAAAAATGCACTTCTTTCCCTCAGATGCTCACCAGATGGATCTGTCCCCAGCAGCTGCTCTCCAGGCAGCTCAGTCAAAGCTTACTTCTGGAGAATAGGAGAACATGCTTGAATAAATCCCTAAAGTCTTTTTGTCTCCACTTGGGATTCCTTCACTTGTTTACATTACAGCAGTTGCTAGAGACCAGGGCTGCCTATTCTGCTCACATTGCAGCCTCTTCTCCCAGATGGGAAGCCAACTGCTTCCTTGTGGACAGACTGAAAAAGAGCTAAACACCGTGAGTCGCAGTGTCTACCCCTTGTTTTGAAAGACAAATAATAACTTACTAAAATAAAATATTGATGTATTTTACAATTTGTGACTTAGAGGATTCAAATATCTCTATTCTAAAGTATAAACATAACCAAAATGAAATATTTATGTCGTATTTTTCCAGTTTGCCAAGTGCTTAATCCAATGAAATGTCTTTGTAAGTTTAACTTTGTATGATTAAAGAGAAAAAGCATAAGACATTCAAAATCTTGTATAAGAAACTGTAAGTCACTTGTAAATTAGTGTCTCCCAACTCAACTTAAATAAAAACAAAAATATCTACTGATTTCCTTCCTCAACATTATTCTATGACTTGCTTTCTTTCTGAATTTCCCTTCAAATATATAACTTTTCTTATATACTGTGACTCCCTTTATTTTAGATATATATATTTGAATCTATTTTTAAATGAATATTTTACCTATTTTACTGTTTCCCTTCCTATTTTTTCTTTTCTTTTTTTTTCCTTTTTTTTTATGCAAGGCAAACTTTGACTTCACAGATTGCATGGAACTTGTCAGCTTACAATCTCTTATTTTTTAATTTTTTACACCTATAGCACCTGTCTTGCAGCACTTGTCTTCCTATTTTCAAAGTGTACACGCCTGAATTACATTTCAAATGTATATTACTGTTATTATACCTTTAAAGGTTGTTTTTTTGTTTTTTTTTTTGTTTTTTTTTGTTTTTTTTTTTGTTTTTTATTTGTTTGTTTGATTTTTTACTTGTCAATTCAGTATCTTCTGCTCTCTAAATCCCAAAAGTATTTCTGGCAATGGTAGGGCATTTTAAATTGTTCTCATGAATAAAAGGAAGCCTGTAAAACTGGTGACTTAAGAACTGATGTGTAAATAGTCTCCAGTTTATGATGATCAACCTATCTCATTTCTTCTTATATACAGTTCTTACACAACCAACAAAAGCTATTTTTCAAAGTCATCTAAGTCTGTGGTCTTATTTCCACTTCCTCTAGTTAAGCCCTACTTATCTTTCAAATCTTGGCTTATGCATCACTTCTTCGGGGAATTCTTCTTTGACCACATCCTACCCTACCACAGATCGGTTCAGACACTAGATATATATTCCAGCCTCTTCACCATACTATAATTCTTAGCACTTTTTTGACTAATATCGATCTCCCTTCACTAGACCCTTAAATTCCTTGAGGAGATCAGCGTTCTTTTACACTTACATCCAGAGCCTAGAATAACACTTGGCTCATAGTAACGATTTGGTAAATATTTAGTGAATACATACCTACCTATCTACATACATACATACATACATGGTGAAAAAAAATAAATGAATTACTAAAGTTCACAGAACTGTGACCAATACACTCAATAAAATGATGGCTAATATTATTGTTGTTAGTTTCCATTACAGATGAAATCAATTTGCTGAGTGTTGCGGTTTGTTGAAGACCTGACTATGGCTTCATAAACTGAAAGTTATGTGCTCCTTCAAACATGTCGTTTTCTATAGTTGAGTTGTTTTCTATAGTTGTGCAATAGATATGTAGATAGGGATATAAAGATATACATGTGTGTGGAGGTGTATTAATAAAGAATGAAGCAATAAATTTTTAGATGTGAAATAACTTTTTTCTATTTGGTAATCATGATATTAAAATGTATATTCACCTTGATTTTATTTAATTTTATTTTAAAAAGTTAAATTTTTAGTATAAGTTTTATCAGTTTTTATCGAAATTTTCACAATCAAGAAATATATGACCTGGAGTCAACAAAGTTTATACCTTTTTTGGAAACCTTGATTTTCTTCATTTTAATTTGAACATTTTAATAAAATTTGCAAGTTGAAGACTCATTTTTCTTTAGAAAAAAGTATAATGATCTCAATATTATGGGGATTTCTGGGTAATTATTTTTTCTGTTATAATAATGTTAATTTGAATGTTGACTCAATTTATGATATTGAGGACTCAGAATTTCTTGATTCTAGATCCACATAGAAAGTTTGAGAATTATAATTAATTGCCATTCTCCTCATCTTACCTTTAATTTCTTAAAATAGGTTTACTCACAAAGCATAGACAATGAAGATATTTTAAAAGCATTTTCCCCCACTGAAATAATTTTCTAAATAGAATATTTACACTTAGAAATACTTCTATAAATTTTCCTCTTAGAATAAGAATATCATAACTCATCCTATCTTTTAGTTGGCTTGTCAAACTTTCCAGTAAACTTATTCGATATATTATTTTTGAGTTGCAGAAATAACTTTTTCAAGATATGAATGGGTCAAGAGTTCACTCTGTCACCTCATTCATTCAGTGCTGAGATGCCAGCTGCACATCCCTGGTCTCTTTCTCTACATTGTAATGTGCTTCTGTTGTATCCAATGGCTTGCATTGTGATTCCTGGAAGGAGCCACACTTTTTCGTGCCTGTGAGTCTTTGGTGTGGGCTGCTCCTTAATCCTGGAATACCGTACGTTTCATTCTCTGCATAACTAACTCATATTCGTCCTCCAAGATTTGTTCAGGCATCATTTCTCTTCAAGAAGTCTTCTATGACCCCTGTTCTAGTCTTCTCATACATAAGGAAAGAAACCTACTAAAATTAGATCGTGGCAAAAAGGAAGGGAATTTTTATAAGATATAAGAATACAACAGGTAAAATCCAAAGATAGTAAGATACAGCTGAGCCACACAGGTCCTGGGCTGAGGTCCTGTAAATCAGATCACTTCTCATTCCCTCCTGATTCTGCTTCTCTCCAAGTGCCTGCTCCATGCTTCCCTTGCTATCTACACCAGATTCCTCGGTTGCCTCATCTTGCACAAGCTCAACATAATCTCTCGCAGCTACTCTTTTTACATCATGACTTTTCAGCTGTGTCTGATGTAAAATCCTCCAATGACAGCAAACTTCATAGCTTAAGCCAAAGAAAACCTCAGTCACAGCAGAGTCAATGGATTAGCTAGATTTCCATGAGGTATCTGATCAAATTACTTGTGATCACTGGGGCAGAGCCATGTCCCAAGATATGGGGCTGCCTCTTCTAGTGGTTCTCAGAGAAACGGGTTTTCTAAAATGGATTGTCAGAGATAAGGACCACGGTCTCCCACTTTGGGATTGGTAGGTACCTTTCTATGGGCTTCCAACACCTCGTGCTACCCTTTCATTGCTCCCAACATATATTGCAGTTAAATGTTAATATTCCTGTCTCTTCCACTGGTCTAAGAGCTTCTTGTAAGGATGAATCATTCTTGTTTTTCTTCTTTTTCCTCAGTGTTTCTAGTGCAGCCCGTGAGCCCTTGGTATGCAGTAGGTAATCAACAAATGTGTGTTCAGAAGGCTGGCTTAAAAGTGTTCAGTATAAACATTTTTAATCAATCTTCCATTATTACTCATTATTTTAGTAATTAGATGGCAACTGATTAAATATATTAATACAGTAATTTCTTGTCTCTCGGTTCTGGAGTCCTAGAATCCAAAGGCTCTGTTTTATTTTCTCCACAGAAAGAATGCTATATGTTACCAGAATTAAGTCAATATTAATCTGAAGTAGATGGTAAATTGAAGATGTATATAATAACCTCTAAAGCATCTACTAAGAAAATCACTGTTAAACAAAGGTTAAAATTCAACAGAAGAATTAGTGGCAGAAAAAATAGTTATAAGACAAATTTAAAGAAGTGAAGGATGATCAGAGGACAAATAAAAAATTGAAAAACATGAAGCATATAGAAAACAAATGGCAAAGTGGCAGGCATAAATGCAGATTATCGGCAACTGTAGGTTTTGTCTGAACTGAGGTATATAAAAAAAGTAGGGGAGTGGCAGAGATTGTGGAAAACCAAAAAGTGACTAACAGCAGCTCCCTTTAGATGAGGTATGCATTTTTCATTTTTCCAGTCTCTATTGCTCTCAATTGCTTCTTACACTTCTGAGTTCACTTCACTAATTTTGTTACCTTACAACAAGGTGTCTCTCTCTTCCATCCCAGAGGGGCAAGTATTCTTTTCTGACCCCATCGGCTCTCCCTTTGTAGCTGCATATCCAGCAGCAGCGCTCAAACCTTCCCCCAAATTATGTATAATTAATTCATGTATAATTTATGTAAAAATAATAGTTTTATCTCTCTCTTAGGGGTAGAGATTGGGTGATTTAAATATAAAAAAAATAAATTTAAATTTTTATGTAAAGTCGAGAAATGTTAAACATTTCGTAGGCATTTAGAGATAGCAGTGTAATTTTACATTATTTGAAACACCATTTTATAAAGGGGGAAATAAAGTCTCAGGGAGTTCTTATCATCTGTAGCAAGTCACATAGTTATCCAACTTTCCAGAAAGCACGTTCTTATGCTTATAAAAGAGAAATTAAGACATCATACAAAAATCTTAAAAGTAAATTAATGTCATGGGAAAATTTTTTTAAGTCTCATAAAGATTAAGGAATCTTGTGTGTGTGTGTGTGTGTGTGTGTGTGTGTGTGTGTGTGTGTCTTTTTTCCTTTTTAGACTGTACTAAATGTCTTTGGTGTTTCACCAGAGAATTGGAGAAAGTTGAAGAAGCTTTGGAGCAGCTGCAAAAATAATTACTTTATAGCATATTTCATTTTTTAAAAGCTGAGCAGAGATGTTTCTCAACTTTAAGATGTCGTAGTTCAAACATAGGTCTTATCTACATGTAAAGCACCAGGGAGAAATGTTTAAATGTTTCTGTATAGTAAAACTTAAGAGACCTCATAAAATCTTAAACTATCCTCTTCACTGCTGCCCTAGAGTTCTCAATCATTAAAGCAGAATGGTTTAGGACTAAGAGTGAAACATTCATTGTTCACCTTTGCACTAACCAGAGAAGCTGTATTGCAGTTTTATGACCTCATTGTACTTTGGAGTGTAAGGCTATCCCTCAGACCCTTTAGAATATAAATAAGACTTAATGATAGGCATTGAGACATCTATAGCTAAACAATATGAGTGGCATACTTGATCCATTTTTACGCTTCTGATTTAGAATTTCAATTGGATTTTTATAGTTACCCATAAAAGTCCCAGCTGGCACAGGAGAGGCATGAGCCTAAGGCAGAGGCCACATCCTGGTGGCTTGTGTGGCAGGCCCACCCTGCAGATGTGTTGCATTTTGTTTGGCCTTTAAAATGTTTAAAGAAATTGTTTTTCTGAATTTTGTAGACAAACTTTTGCAATCTGGAGAAGTCACAGAAACATCTAAATTCTGTTTTTCTTGAGAAATCTATCTGGCCACAATGGGCACACAATCCATTTGTTGCTGAGTAAATGCTGCCCTTTTTACCAGGGCACACAATTCACCGATGTAGGCTACTTCATTCATTTTTGGTTCCTGTGGATGCCTAGGTGTTTGAGTTTGTGACCCTGCAGACTGCACACTGACTTTTCCATGGGATGAAATCTTTAAATTGATTTAATGACTTGGGATGGAGACAATACACTTATTCCATTTGTTTTGTCAGGTTCAAAGCCACTTTGGAACATCTCTGTTGAGCTGCTTTTAGAAGTTTTGACACTCATTTGGCCAGACTCCTTTGAGCAAATCTTTGTCCTTGAATCTGATTTTTGGAAAGAGTTAAGGGAAAATTTGGAGCCAAGTTTGGGGAAAAAAATATGTGTGACTATGAAATGGTGAAAACCTGTTTCTCTTGGGTGGTTCATAAGCTGACTCAAACGTAATTAAAAAAAAACACTCAATAATGCTTTGACAGATGGCCTTTTACTTCTTCCAGATGTCAGTTAATCTTTCCACTAAGCGTTCAGACTATACTATTTATTTGTGGCTCTATTATGCATGTATGATTTGGGTTTTAATTTTTCGTTTATTGCCTCCACCCCTTGAACCCAGACTGAAAGCCACTTGGGAAAGATATGCTTTCATTCATCTTTGATATGATATCCATAGTTGGAGGCCAAAAAATTGAAGGATTCATTATTGAGTAAAAGAATGAATGAGTGAAAATAAATGGAAAGTGTTCGAAGTTGACTATTTTAAAGGGGACAACAATCACTTTTTATCTGTTAAACATCTGTTTTCATTAAAAAAACATTTGAATATATTCATGTAATCAAAATAAATTGAAAATGTATTATTTTGGAATTGTATAACTTTCCTTGGTCACTGAAGGCAGTTCCAGGTATCGAAAAGCCATTGAACATCACTGGTTTCCCCTCGACAAGTAAGAATCCTTTCACTACACACATGTGGTTTTTTAAAATAATGACCAAGGAAATGTAAAAGTTGTAGAATCAAAGGTGAATCAATACCCACTAAGAATTATAGCCTGTTCGTCGTGTCCTAGTTTAAAAATAAAGTATCAAAGTATTTCATATTGCATTAAATGTTTGATATTACTAGAATCAGCGTCAACCTCAAGATAGGAACACACAACACTTTGAAGCCTCCAATATATAAAGTATAAAGGAACCAATAAGTAAATATATTAAAACAAGAGCGATGACAAAAGCTCAGACTCCCCCCTCCAAAAAAACCCCTGTTCCTTAAGGAAAACTATTCCTTACATGTGTGTTTTTGCAAAACCTGATATTTTAAGGATGGATGTTCCTCTCTCCAAGTAGTGTAGGTAGTGGGTAGTTGGGCTTGGAGGGAATTCTTGTTTCTTTTTATACATTGGAGAAAAAGAAGGTCACAGTTCCATGCTGTCTCTATAGTCTAAGTGCATGTGCGCCCAGAAACACACAGGTCTGTCCCAACTCCACTCTCCCACCTGGGAGAAGCTGCACCAGCCTGGGCCGCTGAATCCTTCTCCAGCTCCTCCAGCTCTATTTTCGGACCCCATGATCTCATGCCCTCTGCAGACCACACTCTGCAATTCCAGCCCAGCCCGAGCCGCGAGGCCACGCAGGGCGATTCCTGCAAGTGTTCGGAAGGTGGCCGGGGCGCGGGGAGGGAAAGGCTTTGGGGGAAGTTAAAGACACGCCCACGTAAAAGACCCAAAATAACCGACATGCACAGTGCCCGAAATCAGACAGGAAGCCAAATAATCCGGGGCGTTGAGTTGCTTTCTCCTCACTTCTAGCGTTGGGCGGGCGACACGCCAAGGGTCTGGCCTGAGGGGCGGGCGCGGCGGCGGGGCGGGGCGGGGCCGGCGCGGAGCCTATTAAAGGCGCGGCGGGCCGGCGGGGCGGGAGCGCCCGGGCCACGATGGAGCGCGACGGCTGCGCCGGGGGCGGGAGCCGCGGCGAGGGCGGGCACGGCCGCGGGGACGGCCTGGCGGGGAACGGCCGGGACCCGGGCCGCGGCCACGCCGCCGAGGCGCCCGGGGACCCTCAGACGGCAGCGTCCCTGCTGGCCTCCATGGACCTGGGGGAGGAGCCGCTGGAGAAGGCGGTGCGCGCCCGCCCGGCCAAAGACCCCAACACTTATAAAGTGCTCTCGCTGGTAGGTCCGCGGGCCGGCGGGGCGCCCGGGGCGGGCGGTGCCCGGCTCCTGCGCTCCGAGCGCAGTCAGCACCCGGGACCCCGAGAGAGGTGGCTCCTGTGCCGCTCCTCTGCGCCTTCGCGCTCCGCTCTGCAGCTGCAGTGCGTGCTCATCACTCTTGTGCCTTCTCTTTACCCCAGGGGAATAGTTCACTCTCACTCGTATTAACTGATGCTTGTAAAAGGGCCCGTTTGTGCAAGCAGACTGTTAAAAAACTGTGAACGTTAGAAATACTACTACCTCTAACCCCCAGAGAGTTCAAGGTGTTTAGAAAAAAGTGAGCAGCCGGAAAGTTGTTGGTCTTCGGAACTATCCACACTGTTTTACCCTGTTGGGTGGCGTTTTGCAGTACTAGTTGCAGTACTGATGACTCTCCTTGCATTAACTGATGCCATTTGAAAAGATTTAACAGAGCTCAAGTTTGAAGGAACTTTAGAAAATACTTTTTCCTTTGGCTCTGTTGAGGAATTTCCCTGCAGCTGTTTAGCAGTTCCATCAATATTAATCTCATGTGAGTGTAAAGAAACGTTAATGATTCTTTGTCCACCCTCTTAACCATAGGCTATACAGTTTTGTTGCTTACAAAAGTCCTCAGTATTCCTCTGCTATTTCGTTATGACAGTTGCAGGATCCACAGCCAACTATGAAATATGGGAGTTGTTTTTCAGTCTAGATCTGTGCTGAGAAGTGCTGGACTGAGAGTCAGAAGCCTGGGATGTTGGTTTCGTGGTCGTTATTAATTGCTAAGGACTTCTATAATCGCTCCCCAAACTTCAGTTTCTTCTGTGTTAAAATGAGGACATCACTCCGTTGCACATCGGAGATTGTGAGGATCAAATAGAACAATGTATGTAAGGAGATGAAATCATTTTTATTGTATTATGTGGAAAGAATAGATTTCTATGTATAGTGTACCCTAAAATAGATCGTCATGTACATATTAAGATTTGACCAGTGCTGTCTAGAGAATATCTTTTCTGATTTTTGAAATCTTTTTTTCTTTCATAAACATTTCCATTTTTATTATAGCTTGGGTAGCATAGAAATGTTACTTTCAGGAACCAACATTCCTAGACTAAAGAAATGGTGTCATACACTTAGTACTTAAAAATAAGCCTAAGATTCAAACAGTAACTGTCCCAAATCACATGTTTTTAACTCAAGTTATATTTTTGTATCATATATCACTCTTTAGAACACAAGTTATTGATGAGAACTTAGCTTTAGTCTATTGAGTTAACTTTTCAGTTTTTTTTTAGTAGGATACCTTAGCTTTTATATCACAATCACTTACGTTATTCAGTATCAGTACTTTCAGGTGTTTAGCACACTACGAGGTATTTGGTAATTATACATTGAATCTATATGTAACTCCTATGTGAAATCATATCAAAATGCCCATACTCTTGAAAGGTTGCTAAATTTCCAATTGCCAAGTTTAGTTTTTAAATCTTTCCTACTCATTTATTTAGAGATCCACAACTGGTATCAATAAAGGGCTGCCTTTGGAACATGCATTCTAATCTTTGACCCCTGCCATCAGCTAGCTGGTCAAACAGCATTCCGTTATGCTCTGATGATGCAACTCTAGAGAGGTATTTGACGTGGAGGTGTCCTAGGACATACTTCCAGAGCTAGGACAATTCTGAATATTTTCATCTTATTAGGTGTTGAATTTTTTTGTTGTTGTTGTTGTTTTTTCCCATAACACAGATTTAATTGGAAATAATTATTTTGATGAAATACTGTGGGACATTAATATTCACCAAAACTCATTGCTGTATTTTTGAAACTCTTAATTTACCCATTTCCCCCCGCCCCCCGCTTCCTTACTTCAGTACCCTTCTTTTCCTAAGACCTTTTCCAAATGATGCATTTCCAAATGGAAAGTCTCTAAAAGGAACTTGACAATTGTCATCAAAGAGCTCTGGGACATGTCTCCTAGAAAGAAGCTGCAATTATGGGATACCTTTTTCAGGTTAAACATGAGCACACTTTTCATCAAGCTGAAGACATGGACTGGCTAATTGCATCTGGGGTCGAGGTTATGAGAGGCCAGCCACTGAGGAGGTCCTCAGCCAGTTTTTATGTAGCAGAATAACCAAGAGAGTTGCCATGCAGAGAGTGATCTGTGGCAACCTGACTATTGCATTTTTTGGAAAATATCTCATAAACTAAATGATGTAGGCGTATGAGAGTGAATGCAGAGGGGAGGGTCCTGCTCTACCCTTGCTTCTCCCTAGTGTGGTATTTGATCCCAGGAGGGGATCAGCAAGCTCTGCTCTTGGGGCTTTTGGCTTTAGGCACTGGAAATGCTCATTCCTGGGCTCTGAGCCAGACTGCAGAAATCTTCAAGAGAGTAAATACAAGTAGTATTCTCAATATACTTCAGTAGATATGTTATACTTTCCTTGGTTCCAAATTAAGTTTTAAACTGAAATGTCTACTTTCACTGAGGTTGGACTTGAAGGTTTATTTGAAAGGTCCTTCTTGTTTCCTGGCATAATTTTAAAGGGACAAGTAACTTTCAGCCACATGGCAATAAATTTCTCCATTTTCTAGCGAGCTGTTCTACAGAATTATTTTGTGTTTGTGATTTCTGATCTACTTATGAATATATAGACCTATGTATGTGTAAAGAGCCTTGTGTGTGGATGGTGGTGAGTGAATACTACTTTCACCTTTCAATGAAAGAGTTCTTTGTAAGTAGCAGAAGTTGGCCTTGTTTATCAGATATTTGGTTGTGAAAGTTATTAATTGTTAGCTTCCCCCTCCTCTTGCAAGACATTATATTATCTCTAAAATACAATATGGACAATATTCAAGATAGTTCTCTGCTCTTAATCTGACCTGGAATGACATTGCTCCTTGATTTATGAAATTTGACATTTGTCTAGCCATAGTTTAGCATTTTATTTCTAAATAACCAGAGCATCTTAGAGGCCAGAGAAGTCCCCTGTTTGCTCCTTATGATATTTGTTTCACAGATTCTAATAAAATGATTTCTAGGAACCTAACAACATTGCTGTGTTTGCTACTGGGACCAGCACAGTGTCAGCTGTTGGTTGACTAAAGAATGCACTGCATTTTTACTTAGTCCTAGTAACACTTTGACTTGGAAAGGAGCAATATGGCAAGACTAAATACATAACCACATACCCATATGGCCAGCTGAAGGGCAGGAATCCAAATATAGATGCAGTGAAAGAGTATATGCCCTGGGTATAAACTCAGGGAAAAGATCAAACTAGTCTCAAACATTTTATTAGCATATAATAATATATTTATTACTATAAAAGGGAGATGAAAGAGGCAGTGAATGAACTATAAACAAAAGTTCTGAACTAAGGCCAGTGTACCTAAGAGGCCAAACAAGGCTGCTGTGATAACTTGGATTCAGAATTATGATCTAACCATGGGGCATTTTCTCAGGTACAAACAACCCAGTGTGGCCATCTGACATGTACAAGTCAGGCCATCCTGTAGGTATGAATGAGAGTCTCCCTCACTTACACCAAGGCCTCTTCTGTTTGGGTGACTTTGCTCTTGACATCCCAAATTCAATCTTTGTGGCTTTTTTAGGGAACTCTTTTCTCTAGCATTGCTTTCTATTGCTTTTTCTTCTGCCTTGAGTCATATTCTGGTATTTTTCTCTCTCAGTATTAATGTCTCAGTTATTTCTACTCCATGCAATCTCTTTCTTACGGATACACAGCCACCTTTTCAGCATCTTTCTTTTTTTCCCTCCTATCTCACTTTTTAGTTAGCTCTGTACCTAGTTTTGCTGTCTAATGCCCCATCATATCCTAATTATGGCTGAGGGGAGTCTCTAATGGGCATGTTGAGAGACATTATGCATTCTGTATAATAAAGAACTGGAAACCATTCATTAATTCTTTTAGAATATTTGCAGACATTTTTATTCTCATCTTCCCCTAGCTAACGCTTTTTCCCTCAGATATCAATCTTAAAGGTAAATGAAATTAGCCCTATATTTTTGTTTTGATGAATTCCATTGCAAAATAGTCATGACTTTCAAGATGTGGCAAATGTATTTTATCTATATTTTATCTATATTATGGGCTTATTGAAGAACACAGAGATTCTTTTTTTTTTTTTTTTTTTTTTTTTTTTTTTTTTTTTTTTTTTTTTTTTTTTTTTTTTTTTTTTTTTTTTTTTTTTTTGCAAAGGGGAAGGGTATTTTAAGTTCCAAACTACTTAGGAACAAATAAGCTTTTGGAATACAACTTGTAATTAGAGATCTGCCTTTAGGTTAAAATAAACATGTCTCTATCAATCACAAAATATCCTCCAAACAACAAAAAATACAAATACTCCTTTGCAACAAGAACCAATAATCAAAATACTAACTCATCATGAACACTGTTTGGCATCAAATAAGTTAAGTTATGTATCTACCAAGGAAAGAAAGTGAAATAATACATTTAAGAGGACTTAAAAAAAAAATGGCCAGAATGTTCAGCCAAATATTAATTAGATCACTCTATTTCCTGAGTGTTTTAGCTATCTGAGATTCAGTTCCAAGAATTAAGATAACATCGGTTATATTTTTCATTATTTTCTTCTCCTTTACTCGCTTTTAGTTTTTAAAATAAGATTTGGTGGAGATGTAGGTAGTAAAAGTTTAGATGATTATAATCATTCGCATTGCACTTAGAAGTTTTAGAAAGCATTTTCCTACACATTCTTAATTGATCCTCAGCACCTCAACAACTTTAAATTGGTGACAGACATACTTTACAGGTAAGGAAGCATCTGACTCACAGGGATACAGCCAGGATTCTTAGACATTACTGTGCATAGGAACCACTTGGTTAATCTGTTAAAGACAGATTCCTTTGCTTGGCTCCAATTCCAGAGATTGTGAGTTGAATATTTGGAATTGTTATGGACTGAGTGTTTGTGGCCCCCTACTCCTGGTTCATATGTTGAAGCCCTTCCTCCAGATTGTGATGGTGTTTGGAGGTAAGGCCTTTGGGCAGTATAATTAGGTTTATATGAGTGCATATAAACCTAATTATACTGCCCAAAGTGGGACCCTTTTGGTGGGATAAGCGACCTCATAAGAAGAGGAAGAGCGATCTTGCTCTTTCTCTCTCTCTCTGCACTCACCGAGGAAAGGCCTTGTGAGGACACGGCGAAAGGTGGCCGTCTGCAGTCCAGGAAGGAGAGCTCTCCCCAGGAAATGAATTGGTTAGCACCTTGATCTTGAATTTCCCAATCTCCAGAACTGTGAGAAAATAAATTTCCATTGTTTAACCAGTTTATTGTATATTGTTATAGCAGCCCAAGCAGACTAAGGAATGGGCCCAAGGATTTTGCATTTTTTAACAGGTACCTTGAGTTATTCAGATGTGGGTGGTTCATTTACTCCACTTCTAGAAACAGTGGGTTAAATTTATAGGCAACAGTCACACCATTAGTGAGTAGTAGACTTTCATAAATGAAAGGACTTTTAACTCAAATCTTTATTCTGGACGAATGGCTAATGCCATTCCATCCGTTTGCTGTTTGCCATTGCATGGTCAGTAGTGATGTGTTATTGTGAGCTTCCAGTGTATACAAACTTTTGGGATAGTGACTTTCTTCTTCTTTTGAGTTTCCTTCTCAGTACATTTAATATATACTAGACTAGAAAAATGGAGGGTCATGACAGAAAGTCATTTTGGAGGGAGTGATTTTTCGCAAGCATATCTCATTTGTAGATCGATCATTTGCTCATATCTTAAGATTTTACACAGATTTAGGTGGCAAACATTTTATCATAAGTGTAATTTGAGACTCTTAAGATCATTTTTGTCTTGGTTTTCAAGAGAATAATCCTGAAAAAGTAGCCTGTCCTAAAGTAGCTTTCTTTTCCTTTAAAAACTTTTTGACATTAGCAGGCATCAGGAGTTTAAGAGCTCTCATGGAGAGAACTAAAAAAGAAATCCAAGTGTTTTTTTATGATGCTACTGTGCAGCAAAATAAATACAATTGTTGTGAGATTTTTCTAAAGCCTCATATTCTCCAGACTACTTTTACATGATCTTGGATATATGCTTACCAATAAGACAGCACAGGTAAAACAGTTTCAGCCAAAATATTTCAAGTGTCAGTTCTCAAAGCATGGTCCCTAAGAGCCTTTCAGGGGGATCGTGGAGTCCAAAATATTTTAACAGCAGTAGTAAGACATTATTTGCTCTTTTCACCTTACACTGATGTTATTAAAGCATTGGTGAGTAAATCTACTTGCACTTTGGTAGAAATCAAGGCAGTAGCACCAATTGTGCAAGAGGTCATGCACTTGCAATTAAAAAAAACAGTTTTGTTTAAAAGAATGTACTAGATGAAACAGCAAAAGCATCCTAGATGAAGCAGATTTTATTAAATTTCAGCTCTAAATGACCTGTCCTTAATATTCTATATGACAAAATTAGAAGTATGCATATCCATACTGAAGTATCCATACTGAAGTACTGTTTTCTGGAGGAAGATCAATTGTGCAGTTGAGTTGTAAGCTGAACTGGCTGCTTTTTTTTTTTCTTCCCCTTTTGTGGAACACCAGTTGTAGGTGAAAAGCAACTGACAAACTGGTTATTCAGACTTGGATATTTGGCACATAGTTTCTCAAAAAGGCATGATGTTAACATGCCACTTCAAAGAAAAAAAATGAAGGTAACTTTTGCCCATGATACAATTTGAGCTGTCAAGCAAAAATTATAGTTTTGGAAAACTTGTATCTGCCATTACTAGCTTGACAGCTTCTCAATCCTTAAAGACTTTTCTGATGAAATTGATGGTGATAGAATGTAATTTTTAAATGGCATGACATGTGTCAACATTTAGAACTACATCACTCAGTGAACCAATATTTTACAAAGGACTAATGGGTGACTTATAGAATTATGCATGGATATAAGTGCCACTAAAAGTGCAAGATAGACTACTGGATTTTAATGTAACAATATGAAAAGTTTACTAATATTGTTTCTAGTTTCTTGTTGCATTTTGCTTTTAAGAAATTACCACTTGGTGTAATTTTAAAGAAAAAAATATCCACTATGATCTGAAAAAGGCTTTTTGGGTCCTCAGTAATTTTTAAGAATATAAAGAGATTCTAAGACCAAAAGTTTGGAGAATATATGCTTTAAGAAAAGGTGTACATTCAATAGTATTTTATGAACTAGAGAGGTGGGGAAAGAAGATTAAGACAAAAAGAATCAGCTAGTTAAAAAATTGTATCTTTATTTAAATAAGGTCCTTTATAGATTTCAGAATACTTTTACATCTAGTACCTCCTTTGGTTCAAACCACAGTTCTGCCATTATCCCCATGTTAGAGATGAAAAAAATCATGCCTTAGAGAAATTTGAGAGACTTTCTAAAATCACAAAACTAATAATCCTCTTAATCTCATCACTGTGATTTACTGACCAATGGTTTTAAATCCTAGTAGTGTTGCTATCTGTTTGAATGTTTGAAGGCAAATAACTTAAGTTTGCTGAATGTCAGCTTCCACAACCATAAATGAGAGATGATAAAACCATATTAGGTGTTAGGAAAATTAAATTAGATAACATATACAAAATGTTGCATAGTGTGCCCTAAGTCAGGGGTCCCCAGCCCTTGGGCCTCAGACCGGTACTGGTCTGTGGCCTGTTAGGAACCAGGTCACAAAGCTGGATGGAGGTAAGTGGCGGGCAGCAAGCAAATCATTTGTATTTGCAGCCGCTCCCTAGCGCCAGCATCACCGCCTCAGCTCTATCTCAGATCATCAGGCTTTAGATTCTCGTAGGAGCACAAGTCCCTGGTGCCAAAAAGTGGGAACTGCCCTAAGTGGTTGTTTTTCTTGTGTGACTGAATCTTTTTATTTTTTCTTACTCAGAAGACACTTTACATCCTTGCTACTGAAAGTGCGGTCTGCAGACTAGCATGTCAACATCTCTTCCTTGCAACCTGTAAGAAATGCAGAATCTTGGGCCTCATCCCAGACCTACTGAACAAAAATCTGCACTTCCACAAATCCCCAGGATTTTGCACATTAAAGTTTGAGGAGCTATACTTCATAGGGCAATGCAGTAGAGAAGGCACAGCAACTGGAGTTTCTTTAGCTGGGGGTCTTAATCAACTCTTATTCTGCCATTGACTTCATATTTGATGCTATGATTTAAAAAATAAGAATATTACTAAATAGTCATTCATGACTTCAGCTGTGTTGGTGTTTGCTTAAAATGATGCTACTGCTGATTGCGTTTCACCCCTTTCCTTCCTTGGACCTCAGGGGTGCATTGATGAAAGTAGCCCCATTGTTCTTGTGGGGTGTCTACAGGACACTGGACTCACAATTTCTTCCTCCCTTCACGTGTGCAGTTTCCATCTTTCAGGAGCCTATCTGTGTGCTCTCATGTGTTTTCTTACACGTTACATTGCCTTTTCCTTACTCTGCCCCGGCTTGTCCTTTAATTGTGCTTTATTGTTCTTTGCTGTGCCAATCTGCCTCTGCTGTGATCTGATAACATTAAGATGTTCTTTCCAATCCAATCATTCATCTTTCAGAGCATCAAGTAGATTTCACTTCACATCTCATCATCAAAAGAGCTCTTCAGTTCAGAGTTTCCACCGCAGTACCTTCTGCACAATCAACAATATACTTGACACGAAACCAAAACAAAGAAATCGTATACCAGGGCTTTTTCAGGTGGTGGTAAATCAGGTTAAATGTCCTTGGCACAGAGTTTGTTCCATAATGCTTACTTGGCCAAACACACTGACTTCCTATAAAGTGCCACCCAGCATCATTTAGATTAGAATCTCCTGGGGAATAGGAAACAGGTGAGCGAAGTATATTCAAATGGGAAGGGTGTAGGTTAGGAGGATTATGAATAGACTGTGTTGGTCTTTTCTATTTTTGGATTAACCAGGGGAATAAGTACAAAACAACTCTATTCTTGTACACTATTTATTTAAATATCCTACTGATCATCTCAAAGAAAGTAAGTGTGAAGTATGTTGATCTATAAAAGTATTTTACATTTTTCATTTCATGGGAGCTTTCAAAGACAAAGACAATGCTGATTTTTCTGGGATGATTCAAACAAAGGTCTTGAGAGATAGGGGTCATATAAAGAGTCTTCAACTTGGAAACAAAAATTTTTTGCGCTATGACCTTTGAACAGTCGCTTTGCTTCTGTGACTTTCAGTTTCCTTAACCACAATGAGAGGTATTTGGATTAGGTGGGTTCCTTCTAGGTCTAAAATCTTTGTACAGAGAGCTTAAAATATTTTTCCCCTGTTATAAAAATACTACATATTGCAGAAAGCTCAGAAAATGCAAAAAAGTATAAAGAAGATAAAAATTGCTATCTTCTTATATGCTATATATGTATGTGTGTATATATATATATGTGTGTATATATATATATATACACACACACACATATATATATATACACATATATATATACATATATATATATACATATATATATATATATATATATATACACACACACACACACACACATATATATATATATATATTTCCCTTCCCTCAGGACTTTTCTTTGTGTAATGAGCACTTTTATTTTTTTTTAAATGGGATTATACTGCATATACTGTTTCATTTCATTTTTCCATTTATGTTCCATTATGGGATTTGCTATTGCTAGAAAGCTTTGCATGAATAGAATTTGAGATTTTTGTTTTACTAATAATCTTAGCTAATCTTAGTTTATGAGGTAATCTTTGAAACTATTTCTAGTTGTACTTCAGACATAATCAGTCCCCAAAAAATTATTTTTATTTTTTTAGTACACATTTTCTGCTGTATTCATTTCTTAACTTCATCACTTGTGTCTTTTTTTATGGTTTGATTATTAATTTTCCTTAAATAATGCCTGTCCTTCATGAATATTCCACTCAGAATTTCCCAGAGACTGCCACAACATATGGAGGAAATGTATATTTCTAAACTGCATCTTCTTTTTAGGCTTATTTCTCATCACTCGAGTAACAGTTACCACCTGAGGGCTTACATGAACAGTTCTATCAATTCATAGCACTCCTGAAGGTTTATGACATACATGTGTAGTCATTTATTAGTCAGTATTTGTCCAGCACTTAGAGCAGACCCTTGCATGCAGTAAGTGCTATGTAAGTATTTGCTGAATTTCATACATGCTTTCATTGAGTTTACTCTTTGTCAGGCCTTTTGTTAAGCACTTTGTCTCTCTTTAATTGACACACTGTGTAAGGTGTGGGGAAGCAAACCTGTTGGCTGGTGATTGAGCCTGGTCTGGAACCCACACCTCGGTGGGACTCTGTCCTAAATCTTATATAGGACATGTGTATTATGTGCATAACTCGGAATTAAGATTTCAAAGAGCTCAGTTATTTTTCAGTCAGCTTCTGCTGTTATGTTAGTTTAGAGAGTCAGGGGCTCAAAAGGCATATCTCTCACAAATGTTCCAGCTTTGCTGCTCTATCAGGTCAGACTTGTACTGTTCCCCAAACACACTTTGTGTAGATTACTTCTGCTCTCTTCCCTGGGAGTGATTCCTTCACTCTTTCTTACCCAGTACCCTAGGATCCACATCAATTTATTCCCCCACATGAAACATTCTGTAGCTGCTCTTTGGTCAGCTCTACCCTGTCCCTGAACCGCTGAATTGTCACTTAGGCAGAGAGAGGCCATAGAGGTTAGTGGTTAAGAGCCAGGCTCAGGAGGCAGACTGCTGGAGTGTGAATCCTGTCTCTGCCAGTAAGCGCCCTGTGTCCTTGGGGAAGCCCCTTCTTTGTGCCTTAATTTTCTCACCTGTAATATGAGGGTAATAATAAGAGCGACCTCATAAGTTTGTATTGAAGGTTAAATGAATTAATATATGTAAATAATTATAAAAGTGCTTGAGAAATAGTAGATGCTAGATTAGGGTTTATTGTTGCTGTTAAGATTAATAACTTTTTAAACAAATATTTATTATTCCCACTGTGTAAGCAGCCTTTTCAAGAAGCTGGGGGCTAAATGGCGATAAGAGAAGGGGACTCTGTTATCATGGTCCATCCCCACAGGACCTGATTTTTAAAATTAATTAATTAATTAATTTTATAGTTGACATACAATATTTTATTGGTTTCAGGTGTACAAATAGTGGTTTGACATTTATATACTTTATGAAGTGACCGCCACAAAAAGTCCGGTAGTCCTCTGTCGCTGTACAAAGTTATTACAGTATTATTGAATATATTCCCAGGACCAGATATTTATCAAAGATTCCCACAAGATTGTTTCACGTTGCAGCTGTGATACATGCTACCTAGAAGCTGTACACAGGGCTTGGTCATAGAGGTCTGAGAAGGTGACCCTGAGGAAGTGACAGGTGAGCAGAAGAGGATTCTGAGGGGATGTAGCAGCATGTGCTACGTGCTGGAATAGCAGGGAGTATTGGTCCATCCAGAAAGGGGGGAAAAAAAGTCCAGGGTGGCTGGTTACAGAGAGGTGTGTGATGGGTGACCAGGTCAGAAAGGTAGTCAGGGGGCTCGGTCTAGGCAGGGCCTTGCAGACCATTTTAGGGATTTGGGGTTTTGTTTAAGGGCAAGTGGAAATCACTGAAGTCTTTTTATATTTATTTATTTTTCTTCTTAGTGACAAAATCTGATTTACATTTCAAAAAGATCATTTTAGCACTAGTGGCAGGAACAAATTAAAGGGAGCATAAGAAAGATCACATTTTTTTTACTTGGCCAATTCATAACTACTTGATTTTTTTCTACTAAATTTTAAGTTCCACGTGCGGCTGTTTAAAATTTACCTTAATTAAAATTAAAATTAAAAGGAATTAAATTTCTCAGTCACACAAACTACTTTTCAAGTGCTCCACAGTGACCTGCCAGCCACTACTGTATCAGGCAGCGCAGACATATGGAGCTTTTTATCATCTTCAGAACTACTGTTGCGTAGTGCTTAAAGGTTGTGATAGTGAAGGTTTTTTTTTTTTTAATTTTATAGTTCTTCCAGAAAGTAATAATAAAACATTTGTTCAATAAACGTTTGTTAGAACAAAAGAAATTGCTTAAAAGGATTAAGTTATGAATGTTCTTCAAAAAACAATTTTAAGATTTCTTATTCAAATAAATTAGTATAATTAAGTTGACATAAGCTTAATATACACACTGAAAGGTGATACATTTCTGAAATTATGTTCCCTCCAGAATGATAAACCCATGTATCTGTTACCAGTTTTTAAGTTCTGTCTGTAAGCTGCCACTGTAATTGTCAATTGAGTCTTTACAGAAGACTCAATCTTTATAGAAAGTAAATGGTTGCTTTTGTTTTCCCTGTTACCCACTTCCTGTCCTCAGGAGAAATTACCCCAAATCCTCTGTCTTTCTGTTGTCTGTTTCCACTGTGCCCATGTTTCAAGAATAAATACAAAGCACTCTAGTCATTATATTCCAAAAATTATTTCATAAAAAAGAAGAAATTACATAACCCTAACTGAGCACAGTGTTCCTTTCCACCTTTGTGTTTCATCTCTGACCTACTCTCTGTGTAGGCAAGATACCTACCTAGGCAAGAAAAACAATGTCTTTTGGATAAAATTTGTGGTGCTTTACCTTTTAGTCCATCTCTTTTATCCTCTGCCTGAAGGTAGGAAGGGCTGTCCTGTACCATAAGTAAATGACTCTTCATCTCATGAGTTTTACTAGACAGAAAACATTTTTCTGTAAAATCATTTAATACTACCTTTGTTTAATGAATCATTTCTTTCTTGGTCATAGCTTCAAAAGAAACAATTTTCAGGATGATTTTGGTTGTGCTGTTTTTTTTCCCCTCTTGAAATTCAACTTAAGCAAGATCTAATTAAAATACGTTTTGCATCCAGGAGTTTAAGAATTAAAAACAAGTGAACGCTCAAAACAGGAAGTTCTTTGCCTATATTAAATTTAGCTCAGATTAGACCTTGGAATATATGTGTGTGTGTATCTATGTCTGTCCATCTGTCTGTCTGTCTGTCTGTCTCTCTCTCTCTCTCTCTCTCTCTCTCTCTCTCTCTGTCTCTATCTGATGTCTGATCATTTGCTATACTGGCCAGAGTCTAATCAGAAGAACAAAGGCCATACTTGGTAATTTAATCAGGAGAATTTTATATAAGAAACAAGTTACAAAGGTGCTGGAAAAGCTGAAAGCCAAATAGGGTAATGTAGCAGTGAGGCAATCCCTTCCTCCAATGAAGTAATGAAGAACCAGGTTGTGTCCCCTAGTGAAGCTGACCAGTTGTGCACTTTCAGCAGAGTCAGCTCCTAGATTCCTTCATTGATCATTACCTTGGGAATGATTTAGGCATATACTCTGGAAGGAGAAAAACTAGTGTGTTCTTTCATGTGGTCAGGGAGCCATGTTGGTTAGTACTACCCATTTGATATATTCATCCCTGTTTAGCATCTGGTCATTAGCTCTGTAGACTCAAAAACCTCTCACAGTTTTTGATGGGTCAGAAATTTTGGAAAGGCTTGGCTGGGCAGGTGTGGTTCAGTGTCTCTTGCAGATGCAGTCAGATGGTGGCTGGAGTTGCAACAGTAGGGGATGGAGCATCTAGGAGCTGGCCAGGTGTCTCCCACTTCTTGTAGTTTTATGACTTCACCATGTGGTCTGTATACGTGGGATAGATTGGGTTTACTCACAGACTCAGAGTAGACTGCTTACGTAGGGGCTGAAGACTTTAAGACCAGGTATTTCAGTAATGGGTCTACATAATTAAAAAATAATTGGATAGTATTTTATATTGTTTGGGACTACCATAATTATATTTATTCATTTGTTTACTAACAGAAATTTAGGTTATTTGCACATTTTGCTATTATAAACAATACTACAACAAATAAATATCTGTATGCATAGCCTTATGTGCTTATGTGAAGATTTCTATCAAATAATAGACTGGCTTTGCATAAGTAGAGGATATGAACATTTTGAATTTAGATAGTTATTTAAATGACCTTTTAGAGAGGAACTTATATTTCCATGAAGACAGTGTGAAAATGTCGGTTTCACTTCACATTCTTGATAACACTTGAAATTATCAGTCTTTTGATTATTTGTCGATTTCTTTGAGTAAAAAGGGGACTCTGATTTGTAGTACTTTAATTTTTAATAAAGGTGAATGTCATATTTTTATTAGCAGTTTTCTTTAAAAAGCTCATTTATTACTTTTGGTACTTTGAAAATATGGGTTATCTTTTCTATTTGATTTTTATATATCCATTATCTATCATGGACATTAACCTCTTGTCATATGTTGAAAATGTTTTACCCTGGTTTTCTCCACCCAAATTTTACTTTTAGTAATTTTTTTTGTTGGGGGGGTGGTTGTAGAAATTTGTAACTTTTGTGGATTTTGCACTATACTTGTAAAAGTGTTTACCATCCTAAAATTATAAAAAATACCCATAATTTCTTCTAGTGATATCATTAGTGTTAAACCTTTCAATGTTAACTCTATCCATTATTTTGTTATAAGACAAGAGACAGAAATACAGTTTATTATACACTTTCCTTAAGATCTCTATTCTCAATAGATTGTTTTTCTTAAGAAGCTCAAGTAAATCAGAAGGTTATATAAAGGCCACAAAATTGTGTTTTGCTATACTAACAGTCCTACTGAAGACAGAAGACAGTTAAATAAGATATCAGATTGAGAACAGAGTGTTGATATTTTATAATTCTGTGATCACTTGCGGCATTATCCTTTCATGGATATAAATAGAAACTCTAATGGCAGGAGGCTGTATCTATGGAGTTAACCCCCGCCCCCAGCCTTTTTTAACAGTGGTCTGCTTTGTGTTGAGGTGTTATCTGTTACAGACCTTGTTTACTAGGTACTTGTGTCCCAGGATGCAGTGAGGGTGTACAAGTCATAGAGTGAAGCGTGCCATCCAAGCTTAGTCTCTACTGAAACCATTACTTCACACTACCAAATGGGTGTTTTATCCTTTGACCTTTAACTTCAAAGAGAAATGGTCTGTGACTATACTTGGTGAGATCTGGAAGACGTGATTTGTTCACTCAGGCAGAAGTTGTAAGTGCTGGTTATTCTTTGAAAATGTTTGATTTTGTTTATAGCAAAAATCAATGGGAACGGGATAGGAAAGGAAAATCACTACCCTAGGTAAATCAGTTCTCTGGAAGCCTTTCAGGGTCCCAGGAAAATTTCTAATATGAAGAATAAGAATATGGCTCAGGATGTGGGGTGGGGAGTGATCCAAATAAATGCAGGCTCAGTTGTCAGGGACAATTAGATACATTGATATCTTAGGTATTTTAGGGACCATGGAGAATATCTAGTCTAGTCAAAGGAAGGGTCTACAGATGACATTGCTCTCTCAGAAGCACAAAGCTCCAAATGTAATTCACATCTTAATTTGGATATAAAGGCTTGAGAGTTATTGGTCCTTTCGTAATTAGGGCCACAATTTTACCATACTTATATTTTTAATAAAAAATGGCTAGAATTTTAGTAATTTCCTTACGATTTGTGATAAGGTATTAACATTGTTTTTTTAAGCCAGCCTTTAAATTTGATATTTCATTTTAACCTGTCTTCCTAAAAATTTTTTTTGCAGTGAACATTATCAGCTCCCATAGGCTACTGATATGAGCTTTCTTTGAAACTTTCCTTCAAATATTTATTTACCAGGATAATTCTTTGAAAAGTAGGAAAATGATAAAATGACTAGTTGCTTATCAAAGGTACAAAAAAAAACTTTTCTGAACTATTTTAGTTTAGAGGAGAATCTCATAGTTTTATCTTCCTAAAAGGATGAGTTTTACCAAATTCGTACTGTGCTCATTCAAAATAATTGTTTCGAACTGTACTTTCTTTTGTCAGTGACTCCCAACAGATTTATATTAGTTTGGGGCATTTTTTTCTCTATCTTTCATGTACAGAGTGTCATACTTGAATTTAAAAAAATGTATCAGTTATTATCTTTCTTAGGAAAGGGTAAAAAAGAGCCCCTGATTCAATTTAAATAATAATTTGAGTTTCTATTTTATGTCTTACAAAACTGCTATCTCCTTCTGATTTTATCTTTCTTCTGTTCTTTTAAAAAAGATATGAGACAAAAAGAAACAGATTTCAAAGAAGAACGTGTTTTTTAAATGCGTATGTAGTTCTCTTCACTCACAACTAGAATCCTCTTGAGTAAAGTCTATCAAACTCAACCTGTTGCTGATTTCCCTGCTTACTAAATATGAGAAGTATTTACCATTAAAAAAATGCACTAGATTCATGACATTATTTCTGACAGATTAGAAGCAAGCACTATTTGAAATGATGGCATACATCCAGCAATTCTATTAATCATTATTGTAAAGAAATGTGTTAATGGTGGATTCTGGGAATGTCAACCAAAATTTCTGTGATGTATCTTCGCAGATTGTTTTTGTGGACTTTGGTTTTAATAGCACTTTGGAAAGTGCTGTACTATGGAAAGTGTTTGTGGTTTTCACGGAGAAGAGATTTTTCTTATCCCAGAAATAGGAATCTCTCTGAAGGAAAGTTATATGACGTGTAATCTTAGCTTGTTTGTAATAGAAGGTCCTAGAAGTGCTTTAGCAGCTAGGTTTGACCAGGTAGTGACAAGTTCTACTTCACATGTATGAATAGGTACAGAGCCAAAGGAACCCACGTGGTGTTACCTTATTCTATTATGTTGTTATTAGCCTTCTGATTGGTCCTTCAGTTACTCCTACAAGCATTGGTTTGGTAATAAATGGCCTTGTATACTAAGGCCCTAGATGTTTTTGTTGTTGTTGTTGTTGTTGTTATTGTGTATGTTTGTTGTTTAACAAATTGCTAGTTATTGCTTAAAACTTTACAAAACGACACTTATGTTACTTTTAACTTAGTAGCTTTTCTTCTGTGAGCGGTCTTGAATCTGTGCTAGTCACAAGTGACAGATATTGCTATAATTTCTTAGATTTTTAATTGAGTCATGTTAATTACATAATAAACAATATCGCAATTCCCATAATTGCAAAAGCTGACATAATTGTGAGGACAAAGGACATTCTGCTTAAGACAGTTATCATATTAGATGTTCCCTAGCACAGACATTCATATTTCTTAAACTTAATTTGATGAGATTTAGCATGAGTTAGAGAGACAGAGATATAAAAGATACATTTTTGAAAGCTCTCATAAATTAGAAATGGAGTTAAAGTTTTGAAGTCATAATTTCCCTCTATGTGGGAATTGTTCTATTGTGTTGTTGAATTAAACTACTTTGAGAAGAAAATTCAAATTGAATTAGATTTTATAGCTCTCAAAATTGATGAGAAATTTCCACTGAAAACTATTCTGATTGGGTTTTGCATAATAGTAATAGGCATTCTAAATTTTATATTTTACAAATGCGACTGTAGATGAGAAATGATTGCTTCTGTTTTTGTACTTTTGTTTTAATTACATGCTATGCATTATCCTATATAAGATAAATCTAAGTAACATCTTTTCGCAAAGAAGAGGTGATTCAAAAACAGTGTGCCTCTTCTGCAGCTTATGGTATATGGAGGCCAAAGGCTTCCATATACCATGGGTGTTTTAAACCAGTGGTTGTGATTTCAATGATTGCTTACCACTATATCTTTCCATAGTTTTCTCAAGATGAGATTTATTTGTAACAAAACTGTTCACAAGTTTTCTTTATATTTAGTGAGGACAGTAATCTTCATCACTGAATTTCTTACAGCAATGAGGGAATAAGTATTTAAACTCAATAAATGTCATAATACAAATAAAGTTCTCTGTGATTTTTATTTATTGATAAAATATTAACTGAATAGTTAAAGTACTAGAACTTTGGGGTCGGTCTTACTTCCAGCAAGTCCATTATGCCAATTTAAGGTTTCTGCTTTTGATTTCATCTCCATTTCATTCTGTCCCACTTCTAAGAACTCAGATTCTGAAATTCCTTTCTGGGTTTATAACTTTGGTTCTTCCTCCTCCCTTGCTTGCTCTCTCTTTCCCACTTCCTCCCACCCCTGACCTCTTCTCTTCTCCTGTTTCTCTATTCAAATACCATGTCCATGTGGTCCTTGCCCTGTTCAGCCATTGCATCCACACCTTGACTTTTTTGTGCCCTTTTCTGCTCTGTTTTCCTTCCCATCTCCTCATGTTATGTTATCTCTTTATTCCATTCCCCACTGCCACTCCTGGATTTCTAGGCCATTTGGGTCCATTACAATCCATGCTCTCAGGTGAAGCTGGCCTCCCAGAGCTTGAGAATATTCTCTCTTCCCTTGTTAACTCAATCTCCTTTGTCCCCACTGATGTGCTGCCATCCTTCTCATGGAATGTCCTAAGCCCCCTCTATTGCTTCAGAGCACCAGCTTGACTTTCTCACTTCCTACAGATGCTTCTTACTTATCCAAGAAAATGGAAGAGGTCTGTCATCAACTGCTTCCATCAATTTCTTATGGTTACACCTCAGTTTTCTTTTTCTTCTTTTGTGTGTGTCTTTTTCTCAAACATCTTCTAACACCTATCATTGAGGCTAACCCCATGAGATTATGTCATTTTATAGATTAAACATGACTTATTAAACTAGTCTCTCAAAATGAGCTTAGGCTGTATTTGGTTCTTATTGTTGTTGTTTTAATGAATTTATTCAAATTATTTTGAAATAAACATCCTTGGACACCTGTCTTGCTCACTTGTGAGGGTATAGGCAGTTGTAGCTTTGTATGACTCTGACGTGCACAATTTCAGTTACCATAGTTTAACACCTGTGCCCCAACAATATGGTTTGAATTTCAATTGCCAAGATTTATTAACTATAGTTATATAAAGTTCAATCTTTGCTGCTAACTTTTTAGTCCACAAACCATTATGTATATAAATGCATATTGTATTGTGGTCAGTGATCAATGTCACTTCTTCCAAAGTCTGTCAGTGATTGGTAATTATATATCTTTGATCAGTTTAGCAAAGCAGGTAGTTGTATTACTTCTTTGTCTTCCAGTGGTAAGCCTACATGACATTTCATAAAGGTGGATAATTGAAAGAGGGAATTGGCTGATAAAGATGAAAGTGCAGTAAAGAATAGAAAAGTGATAATGTTGGAAGTGAAATTCAAATGGAATGTAAATGGGATTTTGAATGAAATAGCTAACTATGGGAATGTTAGCACTGCTGCTGTTAAATAGACTCTAGATATGTGGCCAGAAGAATTTAGTGATAGAGAATTTATTGTATGAAGTAAAGAGTGTGGTTTTGATGAAAAGGATAAAGATGTCCCAAAGGAAGTGACACGGGCACAAAAATTCATATTGTAGGAAATCTTGGAGATGTCTCACATTGAAAGTGCAAAGTTTAAAACATTGGAAATGTATCTAAAATTAGATAGGAATGTGACAATTCACCAAGGTATAGAAAAGATTCTTGCTCTGTATTGTAAGTTATGTGATGAGAAGGAGATGAAGTACTGTGCAAACTCTTCTTGATAAGTTTATTACAAAAATAGAAATAAAACTTTAGTTCTCCATGTTTTAAATTACTAGGTATTAAATATATGTTAGTTTTACTGTAATGGAGTTTTATTATTTTTGATTGATACTTTAAACTTATGCTTCTGTGTGTTTGTATCAGTTTACACCACAGTCTAAGGCTTAGGAGACTCCATTTGTATTCTCTTCTGATACCTGGTTTGCTTCTGCTGTTATTTTACCTATTTGTTCATGCTCTTCTGATGATTTTCTATTTTAATGGACATATATTCACTTAAGTTTTTGATTTCCTAAAAAAAAAAAAAAGTACTGGCCTAGATCCTGTTGTGTTTTAGACTCACTATATTCTTGCTCTCCATTTCTTTACTCGTTCCCTTTTGAAATAAGTTAGACCGGCTCCTTCAGTTTATTTACCATTCATCTCCTCTTTAGTTCTTGCAGTCATTTGAAAATAGGCACCTTGAGGACATAGGTCATGTCTGTTTTATCACTGAATAGTCAGTACTCACTGAATAGCCAGTTCCTCGCCTAGAGACTGGCATGTGGTGAGTACTGAATGTTTTATTTGAAGGAATGTGTTCATAAAAGCCACTTCCTACCATCCACCCTGCCCCATTCATCCATTTCTCCTGTCTCTTTATGTCTTCATTTTGGCTTTTGGGAAATACCACTTCACCTTTCCATACCTCTACCCTTTGTCCATGTTCATTCCCCTTTGTATTTTCTTTGTTCCAGCAAAACAGTTTCTCAAGTCATCTGCCACCTTCCATATACCTTCCTTCCTTTGAGTCTTTTCTTTTGCTGGCCTTCCTCCTAGAATTTTGCTCTGCTTTGTCCTCTCTCCCCTTCCCTCAATTCTTGCACTATCACATCATAATTTCCCTCTTTCAAACCCAGCCGAAAGGCTTTCTCTATGATGCACTTTCTGATCTCCCTCTCCCTAACCCCTCCAACCTTTCTCTTTTAAACAACTAGAGAACTTTGCAACTGCTTCGTAGGTCCTACAAAATATAAGCCATTTATGCTTTTTTTTTTTACCTTTTCCCACACAAATAGAAGCTTCCTGAGGCATTGTTTATTCTTTCCTTCAATGCATAACATAGTCCTTATACATAGCTGATAGTCACTGCATATTTTGTTGAATTGTGTGACAATGTGACATTTCAAAGAGCTGCCAAAAACACTGCATCCCACTAAAAATATTGAGAATCGTTTTATGGATTCTTCTTCTTTTTCTTCTAACTCACAAATAAAACTTCTACCATTGTTCTTTGGAGCTTTATGGTATATCCACTTACTTTAAAATGTTGAATGCCATAAGAGCATAAAATGAGACAGTGGCAAAATGTTAGAACTGGAAAGATTTTTTTGATATCCACGTAGTCCAACTCTTTAGTTTTTCAGTGAATAAACTGCTATCTAGAATGCTTAAATGATCTGCCTTATATCATACAACCGGTTGGTGTTAACATTTGTACTTGAGATGCAGTCACCTAACCCTCTCTACTGCTTATTCCACAAGCTGCCATATGAGGATATTTTGTGTAGTTAAATTGCTTTAAAAAAGGGATCTAATGTTCTGGTACTGCCTTTTATAGATTAACAAATAGGAAGTTGAGTCTCTAAATAGATTTCTCTCTCTCCCTCCCTTAATTACTACAAATTCTATGACAATATCCATTTACATTTACTGGGAAATTTCTGGCAACATGAACCTCCAATGGCATAGATTCACTTGGTAATATTTAAGTAAGTTTTTTGTTGAAGTATAACATATATGCAGTAAAGCATGTAAATTGTAACTGTGCAGTTTGAATATTCACAAAGTGAACATATTCCTGTGACCAGCACTCTGATCTGGAAACAGAGTAGGACCAGCAAATTTAGAAACATTTGAAAAAAAATATTTGAAGAAATAAAGGTTTTGAAGCTTTATAATTTTCTCTTTTCTCTCCACAGGTATTGTCAGTCTGTGTGTTGACAACAATCCTTGGTTGTATATTTGGGTTGAAACCAAGCTGTGCCAAAGAAGGTAATTAGTACACTGTGTGTGTGTGTGTGTGCATGTGTGTGTGCATGTGTGTGTGTGAGATATCCAGCCCTCTTCAGAATGTTATCAAGGTAAGCATTATGTCCGAATCCTATGGATACTCCATAGATACTGCAAAATTGATGCTGCTTTGAGCCTTCGTATTCAAGCTCTTTTATAATTTTCATATAGTATTTTTTTTACTTGCCAAACTTTATTTCAAAACAATGAAGAAAGGCTGTGACTAAAAAAGCAACCAATCAACCAACCAAACAAAAAAAGCAAATTAACAGAAAATAAAGCTGTCTAGAACAAAGAAGCAAACAAGGAGACATGGCCGAAAGGTCTGGTGCTGTGCTCCTGGAGCCTTCTCCCTGACTTCCTCTGGGCATTCCTAGGACACCCTTTCTCCCCAAGCAGTTGCTGAAGCAGCCCAGGAAATTACGAGGTGACAAGTTAGCATTCCTGGGTAACCAGAAACTTATCTTTCCCTGTACTTAAGGCTTTTAAAATTATGGACATTGGTAGTTTCAAAGAAATAGTGGTATTTTTAAGCTTCTGCATATTTTTTTTTCTTTGTGTTGAGTGTAGAATTATTCGGCATTGACAAGATCATTATAAGTAATAAACCTCTGAATCATCGTACATCGTGGTAGTCATTATTTGCCTCTGAGGGAGGTTTGTTTTCCTAACCTGTAAAATCATCGATGGTGTTCCTAGGAAATTCAGTTTTGAAAATTGAACCAATTTTTTTCCTCTTCAGTTCTTCTGTAGTTGTAACAATAGTTACTTAAAATTTTGGTGATTATTAACATATCATTTATTGTTAAAACGGAGAAATACAGTAATTTTATGTGTTTAGTCCATAATCTAACAGGTGTACCTCACAGATGTTGCAGGTTTGGTTCCAGACCACTGCTGTAAAGTGAATTATAAACTTTTTACTGGTTGAGGACCCTGCCTTCAGTTTGTTAAAAATGCAGCATGTGTGAACTGCAATAAAGCGAAGCACAATAAAACTAGGTATGCTTGTATTTATAGCAAAGGTACTAAAGTGTAACAAAATTAAGCTATAGACTTTAGTGTTCAGCCATGTAGTTTTTAGGCATGAAATAATTTATCTTTAGTTCAGTAAAACTGAAGGGTTAAAAATAGCAATTTTAATCCAAACATAACAGTATACACAGTATTTTAAAAAAATTACTAGGTGCCTATTAATGAGCTTGAAGTATTAACTATTATTCTAATCGTTTTTTCCCACCCTGGATCAGAGAAATAAGTACTTCTGACCCTAGAAATTGTTATTGTCATTTTATAGCCTTAAACTTAAGGAATTTCTTAGTGTCCTATGAGTTAAATTTTGTGGCAATGTCTTGTTGGGTCAGAAAACTATTAAAGTCAAGAGGTAGGATTATTCCTTTTTTCTGTTGGACTTCCATTATTTTACAAGTGGATTTTTTTTTCCTTCATCATCCTGATTTTTCAGTAACCTAATAGAAACCTAGCTTATTCCAAAAATCTGGTAAAGAGTTACAATATAAAATCTTTGTCTTTTTAAAGAAAAGTATTTTCGTTCCCTTTCTGCCATTTATCCATTCGACAGAAACTTCACTGGTACCGACTATATGCCATTCATCTTGCTGGATGCCATAACAGTGTGCTGAACCAAATCCCGGGGTTGTCTTGTTTTTAAAAAGTCGGTGCTCTAGTGTGAGACAGGGAGACTAACCAAGTAATCTACTTATAAATAAAATTAAGTGATGGAGGGGAAAGCCAAGGTTTTTAAAAAGCTGGAAAAAAATGAAAAGGGATCTAGGCTGGGGACTTTGTGTAGGCTTCTCAGAGAGAGCCAGGCTGGATCTGAAGGTGAAATGGATGTATAAGGTGATGGTGGAAGGGACAGTCCCACAGAATTTGTGTGTTCTGCACAAATACATTACTTCAAAACTGAGAGTGAGGTAAGTCAGGTATTCTCACTCTTTCTGAAATATTCATAGATTATCACTTTAAAAATATTTTTCACATTTCAAATTTTAAATAATACCATGGCTATTTAAACTAAAATTGTCAGAGCATAAAATATTCACAAGTCCTTAGTCTGATTTTTCTTTACCATACATTGGTATTTGAGTCTTATCAGTAGGGTTTATAATAAATAAAAGATAAAAATTCTCTTTTCTATGGCAAGAGATAAAAATCACAAACGGTATGAATAAGATGACCTTATATTTGTGGTTCTATGTGTATTTGTGAAAAGAGTATTAGGTAAGAATCTTTATCATCCCATTTGTGTTTTCTAAAGTAGTATTTGAATTTACATGCAACTTAGGTCTATTAGTTGATGTTTGCTTTATAATCATATAATGATTAGAAACATCTAACTTATTATTTAATATTTTCAGTTAAAAGTTGCAAAGGTCGCTGTTTTGAAAGAACGTTTGGAAACTGTCGCTGTGATGTTGCTTGCGTTGAGCTTGGAAACTGCTGTCTAGATTACCAGGAGACATGTATAGAACCAGGTAAAAATGTGCAGGGGAAAAAAATGGAATATAGGCTTTAGTAGTGAAAGATCAGAGCAACGTTCTGCATCTTTTAGGTATATGATTTGCCTCACTCATTTGAGATTTTTAAAAATTTGGCCTTTTTTTGGGGGGGGAATTTTTACATATTTTGATTTCATTAAATATTTTATGGATAGCAAAACTATGCCTGTTTTTAATGTGTGCTGAAAGCCTGTACAGGCTAATTTATGTTTAAACTAAGTTCAAAAAGTCTACTTGAAGTATGTGAATGTTTTCATCATGGGCTTATTAAAGCAAGAGTTCTTAGATGTCCACTTCAACTTTAAAATAAAATCATCAGAACATGGAAGTTTTTCTCAGTTTGTAGACTACATATTACATGGAATAATATTTAAATGGGACTGAGCCAGATATAGATTAACATTTGAGAACCTTGAAAATGGCTGGTGGAAGAAGCCAAGAACTATAGATGAATCATACAATGATAATTATGTTTGTCCACATTTGAAAGTGAGATTCTTGCATTTTAGTGAAATAATAACAATTGTTACCTGCATGTTTTCTGTCTCTTAGTTCTGATTGACCACTGTGGTGGCAGATTCTGTGAGTGACTACGAGTTATGAGCTAGTTCATTGTCTTTTAAAGATCTTGCTTCAGAAGACAACAATTCAGTGTTCACTTTGGATGTGTTAAGTTTGGACCATGCAATTAATTTTGTTGATATTTATTTCTAGAACACATATGGACTTGCAGCAAATTTAGGTGTGGTGAGAAAAGGCTGTCCAGAAGCCTCTGCTCCTGTACAGATGACTGCAGGGACAAGGGTGATTGCTGCATCAACTACAATCCTGTGTGTCGAGGTCAGGTTTTCATGTGTTCAGCAAGTTCTCTGGCAACCTGACATCTTCCTAGATTTTAGCTGGGTTTTGCACAGGTGTTATTTTTTACATTGAGTCATATTTATTGTCCAACTATATTAACTGAAGAAATATCTTTAAAATATTTTATTTTCAAGCATATACATTAGTAGAAAGTGTGTAATGAACCTTGTACCCACACCCAGCTTAATAATTGTTATCGGACATGGCCAACCTTGTTTTTTCTATAGTCACTCATTTCTTGCTACCACCCCCTAATGTTATTTTGGTACTAGCTACACATTTATTTAATGCTGTATTTATGAAAAGATTGTTCTGGCTAACATCTATGTCCCAGGTTCTGTTGTGAAAAATGAAGATAAAGTCTGCCATACATAGAGTAGTTGTGAAATTACTGCAAAAGATTTGGGGGTATAATGTAAACTAATGTTATTACGAGGTCTTATCTAAGTGTTACAGAGTTTCTTGAAATTCCTTGACAGAATCTGGTTCTTTATGAGAATTAAGACATCAAGGATTTAATATCAGATGTTTTTGTTGGGTAGATAGAACGAGAGTTGTAAATTTTGGCTAAAAATGTTAACAATTGGAAAAAATACCTTCATGTTCTCACAAATATAGTATTGTGTTTTAGTCTTGCAATTATACATTCATTTTTTCTTCCTATCAACTAACTCTTTGGAAACAGATTTTTATTTTCAAATAGACTACCTCCCCTTTTTCATTATATTTCCCTAGAATCATATTTTATATTACCTATGTATCTGTTAACACATTTTGTTTTTAAAATCTGTCCTAATGTGTATCACCAGCATCACAATTGTTACTATTAAGTGTGTTCAACTCATTTTATTTCTTGAAAATATTTTAGGTGAGAAAAGTTGGGTAGAAGAAACGTGTGAGAGCATTAATGAGCCACAGTGTCCAGCAGGGTAAGATGATATTCTGAGATATAATTTTTTTCTTTTTTTAGAAGTAATGTTTTTTTTTTCTGTTTTCAAATTGAAAAGAAAATATAATAATAATTATTTGTTGGTTCATTAAACATGATTTTAATTAGGCCTCACTCATGTTTAGCACTGGTGGTATAGAGTGACATGACCCCCACTGTGGAAGCTAGTGGAAAAAAGAGAGGCCATGATTATTTCATCTTAATACTGGTATTCATGAGTGTTAGGTGGAAGTATTTATATCTTTTTAGAAAGGAAGTCCCTTTCATTTGGAGTTATGAGAGCTGAACTTGTAGCAAATTATAATCAACATGTCTGGGGATAAATTTTAGGATGTTACATAGTTTTTATGATTTATATTTGTTCTTTTTGTCTTTTGAGTATATTATGAAAGATGTTCGATACATTCAGCTTTGCTTCACATGAGATCTACCTCATATAATTTGAATTATTCATCTTCAGAAATATATTTTTATCTCTTTAAAGTTATTTTTTCAAACTTAAAAATTTTAAATCTGTATTTTAGTTTATTTTGTTTATGTATATAATTTATTTTTGCTTTATAAGATACATTTTTTCAGTTGTGATATTGACTCAGTGGAAATATATAAATCCTCCTTTCTTTATAAGATCATAATTTAGAATACATTTTATTATACCCTAAATTATTATACCAGTATATTTACCTGATGGCCCAGTAAACTCATTTTATGTTTTCTGTTGATTTAGTATAAATTATCTTATATAGATATGAGCCATTGAGACTATATGCGGTTGCATCTGCAGAGTTGTCCAATAGCTACGGTACAAACCAGTAGTATAAATTATGGTACCAGTTAGTCTAAATTATGCAGAAATTTTCTTCTTATTCCATTTGAGTTTGTATATGAGAGTAAGCTGGGGAGGAGATAGGCAAGGTGAGATAAGCATTTGCTTTCAAATTTTAAATTATTTGGTAAATTTTCAGTAAAGTTTTTTTATGGTAATCCAGTGGTATTCAACTCCCCGGCCATCTACCAGATATCATTAGAAGCTGCAAAATTTCTGAACCATGCCTGTTTTGGTGTAGCCTCGTAATAGTTGTCCATCATTATTCTGTGTGTGTGTGTGTGTGTGTGTGTGTGTGTGTGTATGGAAATTGTTTAGATTTCCATACACACATTAACTCTCTTTCCCTCCTTCCTTCCCTTCCTGCTTCTCTCTCTTTCTGTATACTCTTTTTAAAAATTTTTTTAAAATTTAAATTCTTTAATGTCACCACATATTTGACCCCTTCTACCCAATCTACGTCCCTTCTTCCCCCTCCCCTGTAGTAATGTATACTCTCATTGCTTGTTCATTCCTAGCTTTGGATCATTCCTTTGTTTATATATTTAAATTTAGTGAATACCTCTCAAGCCACTCTATTAAATGTTAATATATTCAAACTATTTTAAACATAAAAAGTAAATATTGTGTATAATTTATGTGATATAAGGTGCCATCTATTAGATTCAAGTTAGATAATATTAAAATGTTGTTCAGAAGAAACATGGAAACAAAAATATAACTTAGAAAATGCTGTTTGTTAACATTTATTCTTCTGCAAATTGGGAAAGTAGCATTAATTTTTAGTAGCATTTGGTCTAACTTTTGGAATAGTGGAAAATCTGAATGATGTCCTTTGTATGGTGGCTCAAAATAGTATGCATGCTTAATAAATACTATCTGATGATAGGTAGATATCTAATGAAATAAAAGCCTGTATATGAGTATAAATGCTATTAAAATACCCTATATGAGGGTGCTTGCTGTACTCATTTGTTTACTTTAGGTTAAGTACCCACCTCAGTGGAAAATCTTCACTGGATCTGTGGCCAAGGAGAGAGAAAATCTGCACTGGATGTGTGCCTTTCTGCTTTTTTAAACTTTTTTTTTTTTTTCTTATTACCCAGGTTTGAAACACCTCCTACACTCTTATTTTCGTTGGATGGTTTCAGGGCAGAATATTTACATACCTGGGGTGGACTTCTTCCTGTTATTAGCAAACTGAGTGAGTAACTTCAGAGTTTACTATTGGAGTGTCACAGTTTTAGTGAGATAGACTAGGGAGGTTGTTGCTTTTTGGAAAAGTACTGGATGAAACTGTTTTACCAAAGTAGTTGAATGTGCTGATAAGGAACTAGCCTTTAATAGTATAATTACTTTGAACTTACCTTTTAAAGACTTCTAAGATAAAACAATTATTTTAGGATTTTTATCTCTTGGCATAAATATATATAAACAATATAAATAAATATATAAATGGCTATATAAGTATGTACTTTTTTCTTAGAATTTCTTTCTTGGAAATTTTATTTATTTAACAAGTATTATATCTTAAAATAGAATTTCAAAAATCAAAGGTATTTCTGTTATGATATTAGTAATGTAGACATAGAATATTTGCTTGCTAGTTATCCTATAGTATCATGTAGCATCTTTCCGATTTCTTTGCGTCAATCAAGGCCTTAATTGAATGATTATATTATTGATGCAATAGTGAATAATAGTCTTTTCTTAGTATTAATGCCAAAGTTTTAAACAATATTAAACACCAGTAAAATGGCCATCCCTTGAATCATCATTGTTACCAAAAAAGGAAAAATTTTACATGAGTGTAAAACTGTAGAATTTGCCCGTTATCAGTGATCAAATTCAAGTAACTACAGTGTAATACTGGATTGAAATAGAAGTATGTAAATATAGCTTTTAGTGTTCTTCTGGAATTCTAAAATGTTATTTACCAGACTTGAGTATATGAGATTGATTTAAATATTAAAATTACTCTCAGTAAAGACATGTGTATATTTATTGTACTTTTGTGACAAGTAAAAATAATTTTGGAAATCTTCTAAAAATTTTAGTTTTTAATTTCTACCTGGAAAAAAATAGTTTTTGTAAATGATCATTTGACATAAAAAGTCTTTAGCAAAGAGGGCAAGGGCAAGGAACGCTCTGTTTTTATCAGCTAGGCCGATGGGCTTTGAAGCTTGAATCTGGCCCTTCGGTACCATTAAGAGGAAAGTTTGTTTTAATGCACCAAATATGGCATCCTGAGTTCAGAATTAAGGCGCTATAGAGACCTATATGTTATGTTCCAAAGAAATCAATACACAGTTAGCCTAGTACTTAGCTTTGATTACTTGAAGAATATATATAATGTGATATTCTGAGCTATTTGGAAGGCATTGTGATAGAGAGACACATGCCAATTCAAGGACATTTTCAGTCAATGAGGTACTTGATATGCTAGTATCATTAGTTATATATTCCTTCCTCAATAGTAGACACAAGAGAAGAGGAGCGTGACAGCAGGGCTAAGTCAGGAACGTCTGACTTCTGCACTTCCCTTGACTTGAAACTGGAAGATGCCCTTTTGTCTTTCAGCAGTGTTGAGTGTGTCCAAAGTTAGCTACTTCTGGGTCTATGGATTAGAACACTGTCACCACAGCTACTGCTTTACCCTTGTTTTAATTTTGCAGATTTAACTAGTAGTGCACTTTTGTTGTTGTTATTTTGTTTTTTGTTTTTGTTTTTTTTTACTACTTTTTATAATTTAGGTATGTAACCATTAAATAGTAACAAAGATCTAGCAAACATCATTATTACAAACGGTTCATCTGGAACTTAATGTTATTAATAAGTAGAGGATAATTATTTCATTGGCTTAATTATTTAAAAAATTATTTTTTAACTAAGATAAAAATTAACTCTATTTTAACATTGCATTTGAGTACACAACGTTGCTTTATAATTCACCCTGAATTTTTATAAGGTTATAAACTCCTCCTGGATTTTTTTATACAATTTAGACTGCTATGGTACCAAAGCTAAATAAGATAAATATATTGTCTGTTGTTTAATAACTTTGAACTTTTTTTTCCTCTGTAGAAAACTGTGGAACATATGCTAAAAACATGAGACCAGTGTATCCAACAAAAACTTTCCCTAATCACTACAGCATTGTCACAGTAAGCTCCGCATTTCAACTTTTCTATCTTCACAGAAGTTAGATGTAAATGCAGCATTTTTCAAGGGATTAATTAGATATCAGATCAGAAAAAGTTAATTTCTTTTCCAGTTGTATAATTAAGTGAGGAAACCTAGGTTCTGGTCATTGCTACTAACTAGCTTTGGCTTTGGAATGGTCACTTTACCTTTTGAGTCTCAATTTTCCCATCTGTGAAAAGAGGTGATTAAAGTCTCCAAGAAGTGATTTTTTGGTTTTCTTTTTGTTTTAAGATCTCTGATTCTTGTAATCTGTTTTTTTTTTCTTACTAGTTATATAGCTTTATTTATTTGAGCCCCAAAACTATCTAACATTCATATGTTCCCAACTTGTCTTTCCAACCATCTTGATTTATAAGTGATTGAGCAAGTCAAGTCCCTCACTCTGCCTGACTCTGGATAGGATTATAGCTCTGATTTTGTTTCAGTCAAAGCTTCCAGATTTAATATGAATCCGGGAAAAAAGAATGTAGAATTCATTAGGCATTAAGGTTGAAGAAAAAAAGTAATACTTCAGCTTGTATTGATGCAAGCTCTTCTTGTACCAAACCAAAAAAGTTTGTTCTGCAGCAATGTTTTTCTCAGCAATGCAGAAGGAAAACAGTGTACATCCTTCAAAATTTGGGAGGCTGCCTCTTTATATAGAACTTTTTTCATAGCATTCCTACCTCATTATCTACTATTACATAATGTAAAATACAAATGCTACATAAAATAGTGAGCGGTTGCATTTTGACAATAGGCATTGTTTTGTTTTTTTCCTGTGTAAGCTGTGTTGTTTCTTGTAGCTTCAGTTACTTGTTTCTCTTTGATGAAATCGTTTTGTGACTTTACCATTAAAACACTCATAACTTGCATAAAATCTGTGTTTTACATTTTTTAGGGTCTTTATCCAGAATCCCATGGCATAATTGATAATAAAATGTATGATCCCAAAATGAATGCTTCCTTTACACTTAAAAGTAAAGAGAAATTTAATCCTGAGTGGTACAAAGGAGAACCAGTGAGTTGCTTGTTTGTTTTAGCTACTAAAATAGTTTCTTTAATTATTCTCATCTATTTCAATCAGAGTAAAATGCAAGATTCCGTGGAACTTTTAATAACCTACTTCATTTACTGTGTCTGTGGCCATCCTGTGTAAATGGAGACTAATGCTAATAATCCTAAATGCCGTTTCTGTCATTGTATGATGAACATCGTAGTAGTTAATTTCAGAACTGAGTTTGGGTTATTCTGAACCATTTTTCTTTTCTACCTGATTCTAGCTTCTTGTAGTAGTAGCATATAGTAGTGAGTGGGGGTAATATTTTGATCTATACAAATGTAGTTATTTCTGAAGGAGGTAAACTTTGACTTCATTTGCATATGCTAACTTAGAAGGTCTCTCTAAAATTTAGATGTCTTTTAAATTTTTTAATTGTTACAATAATTTTATAAAGTCTATTTGGATAGTCTTAATAATCCTCTTAGAAGGAAAAATGGCACGATATTTAATTTGAAGTTTCTAAATTCAAATTTTAGCTCTGATAATTAAAGTTCTGTGACTTTGAGTAAATTATTCTTTCTCTGTGTTAGTTTGCTCATATCTATACTGTGGATAATACATTAATACTCTCGTGAGAGGATTGTGAGGATTATTTAAATTAATAATCTAGGATGCTTATAGGAGTACTATTTAGATCTGTAACTGCCAATAACAAATGCTTAATAAAGGTTAGTTTATAAGTAAAAATGCCAATAAATTAGGCATGCATATTTGTGAATTTTTTTTCTTCCAAAGGGAACCTATCAAGTAGGGGCATGGTTCTAAAAGTTGTAGGAGTTGACAACTGACTTATGTCCATATTTTTTAGGTTAATTTAATTTCTAAATATTTAATTTTTTTGCTCCTTTTCAGTTATGTATGATTATATTGCCATCTAACTGCTATAGGTTGTTAACTTCAAAAACATTCTAGCACTTTAGAAGAATGTTTTGGCATTGCATGAACAGATATTTTCCTAAGAGATGAATATTTGCATAATTTCCTAACTTTCCTTAATTTTATTCCCCAGATTTGGCTCACAGCTAAATATCAAGGCCTGAAGGCTGGCACATATTTTTGGCCAGGATCAGATGTAGAAATTAATGGAATTCTTCCAGACATCTATAAAATATATAATGGGTATGTATAGATGTACTTTTTCTAGGACCTATTACATGAAGGTTATCTCAGCCTGTCTTTTTTATTAAGTCATAAGTGCTAGCATTTGAGTGTTATAGTGGCTGGAAAATGAGATCTGTCAGAATAAGGACTCTGTCTCAAAGAGTTTTAGATGGGTGATAAATAATAAAACAAGACAAGTTCTTTTCTAGAGGTTTTTTAGAAAGCTTTGGTAACGTGTCAGGGTTTGCATTTAGATCTTTGGGCAGGAATAAAAAATGAAGTCATGGTGAAAATAGAGGTCTCAGAGTGGTGGTGCTGCCAGTTTTAGCTCCAGGAAGAAAAAGAACTAGAGGAGGTGATAAAAGTATTAAAGAGAACACAGGTAGGAATGACTCTTGTGTAGAGATATTATTAAAAAGAAGATAGTAATGGCATCTCTGAATTTGTATTTCCAAATTATTTCAGTAAATATGCCATCTACTGTGAAAAACTGATTAGAATAACCTCTGATATTCAAAATCCATGACATATTGACAGAAAAAAAACCCCACTTTTTTTCTGGAAGACTCTCTTTGGGTAATTTTACAAAATCAATACAACAGTATATTTGGGGGTGACCAGAAAGGATCATGAATCTCAGACAAGAAATGCACAATGACATTCTTTGGTGATCTTAGGCTAGTGTTAATTCTTATGGTTCACTTGAGGATAGTGCAGTGCTTCTTCCCACCTCATCATTTGCCATGATTTTTATTCCATGGGTGATGACTGAGGTTTTATTGCCATGCACTGTCCTAGGTATGGGGGATTTAAAGATTATGACATATGTTCTCTGGCTTCTCAAAGTCTAATAGAGAACACAACTAGCTGTACTTGGAGTTGTGCAGGCTCACATTCTGATGGAGTTGTATAGACCAAATCCTGTGCTCAGAGGAAGCTGTAATTAATGCTGCTGAGGAAATGTTCCTGGGGAACTGTCTGCTCATCAGGTGCCTACTTCCCACTTTTACTGAGTCATCAGTGAGAGAGTATATTGACATGTGGGTGTTTCATGTGGTAGCAATTGCTTTTCTCAGGTACAGGAAAAATATCTTCAAGTAGAGTATAGAAGCAAATTTTGAAGCCCAGTAACAACTTTCATATGTGTAAAACTTAACTTTGATTTTTTTGTTGGGAAGGCATTTTTGGGTTTTCAAATAAAACTCTTACGTTGCTTCAAACACAATTTATGTATTGTTTTAGTCTTAATGTAATTTTGTTAAGAAAAACATTTTAAGCATGAACAATTGTTTCATTTTGTTATTCTTAATTTTAGTTCAGTACCATTTGAAGAAAGAATTTTAGCTGTTCTTAAATGGCTACAGCTTCCTACAAATGAAAGGTATGTATTGTAAATACTCCTTTGTTTTACATAAATGACACAATATTTTTAAATAGACTACAAGAAGACTTTGGTATTATTGGCTATGAGGTTTTATATCCAAGTGAACTCTTTAGTGAGTTATTAGTCATATTTAGAAGAACTTGAAAACTGTAAGTTATTTCTCAGCAAATTTAGAAATGTTATCCCAGTGTTTGTATTATTTTTGTCACTATCATTTGTTGAATTATTCTTTCTATTCTCTTTTACAATGTGTTCATAAAATATTACATTTTGATACTGTTTGATTTAGACCACACTTTTACACTCTGTATTTAGAAGAACCAGATTCTTCAGGTCATTCATATGGACCAGTCAGCAGTGAAGTAAGTATATTTTATCAGTGATTACTTCGTTAAACCTGGTAACAGCTAACTGAACCTTGATTTGAAGTAGGTTATGAGACTGTTCTGTAAGATTCCATAATTTTTGGAAAGAATGAGTTATTAAACACAATTTTACTAAACCAAAGAATGCACTGTAATCCAAGTAAGAGTTGGGGAATTGTTTTGTTTATATTTTCACAGTGCTAAATTGAACTGAGGATGAATTAAATTCATTATTTTCCATTTCAAAGCCTTTTTCCACTCTCTTTCCCCTTACATTGTCCTAAAACCTATGTGTTCTTGAAAACCTCAGTAAATAGGTAAGATTCCAATTTTCTAGGAAAATGTAGGATAATATATCAAATAGCAGAAGAAGCCTCCTATGAAGTCTCCAACTTAGGAGATATATCTCTTAACCATCTGAGACCATGCTTACAACAGAGCTCGGGCATCAAAGGATAGGAGATTTTATCAAAAGGATAGAGAACTTCAAATCATCATTGGTTTGTTGAGTGGTTACTAGGAGACGAGAGATAGGGAAACAGCTCATGGACTAAGGCTCTCAGTGTAACAGCTTATTTGACCTGACACTCTTCCACTCCTGGATATGTTTGTAATTGGTACAACACTTTAAAACATCAAATGCTTCTTTCAGTTTCTGTGCGTCTGTATCATTTCGTATAATGGATTGTAGGAAGCATTAGAACAGAAAATGATTTGAGCTGTTTTCCTTGTGCTTCTAAGCTGACTTACCTTATAATTTATATTTTATATAAAATTTAAAAGTTGCATTTTATGGTATGAAAAGAAACAGTAAGGCTCTGTGAATATCATTGGTCATATTGAAAAGGAGATGTATTGCCAAGATCCCTAATCTCAGAATTCTTTTCTTTTTTCCCATGTGATTCCAAGAGATGAAAGACTAAGAAAAGACACTCTTTCTTGATGGCTAGAGTTTCACTTCCAGATTAACCATCAGTCCTACCCAGGTCTCTCAGACTGGAGAGTGTGTGTACCTCAAGGGCTCCTTAGCACAGGGTTCAGGCTAAAGTGTGGCCTGCCATCTCTGTTGTGAGCCCTGTGTTTGAGGGTAGTATTTGCTCTAAATGCTTGTTGCTTAAGCAACAGAAGCAGGAAGAGAAAAAAAGCATGCTTATTTTTCTCACTCAAATGTAAAACAGCTACTCAAACCACCTTCCTCCGGTTTCCCTTTACCTGGGTCTACCCTGAATCTGCCCCTCTTAGAGAGCAGGCTCCTCTTGGGTACCAGCTCATCAGATAAAAAAGAGCAAAGAGAAAGTTTATTCTTTCCAGCAAAATCCATTTCTAGCAGCTCCGATGAAGTTAGCAACCCATGTGTCCTTGTTTTGATTCTGTCCTTCAACTAACTAGAAATGCTCCTCCTTAGAGGTGGGATAAGGAAGATGTGTGACTAACAATGTAGCCATATCATACTTGGTCAGATGAAAAAGTTTCCTGTAGCTGTTATCTGTTATCTCAGTTTGAACAGTTGGCTAGATGCTAGTATAATTTTCATTCTTTCACTAAAGTCACTGACACCTAAGACCCATGTCTAGGTTAGTTTGGCCACAAGTAAGTCTAAGAATCATTTTGTAATTGCTTGATTATCAGAGCATAAGAGTTCTAAAATCAGTGCTGCCTTTTCTGTCACTAAAGATTTTGCAAAATACTTGCTTTTCTGATTCATCTTCATTCAAGGTTGAGCCCATTGCTTTTGAATTATATTCACTAGCTTGTAAACTGTTAAACTCTAATATTACTAGTACATAAAAATACATTTTATCTTAATACTTGAAAATTCCAATTTGTGTTGCTTAGATATCTTTGAGTGAATGAAAGACTATATTGAAAGAGCTTGTTTTATATTACAATAAAATATGCTGACTGTAAATAAAGATAATAATGATTTGATACATTATAGAAAACTGCCCCAATAGTTATCCTTAAGTGGTTTTGTAAGAAGAGAGAAAAAGAAATGCTAAAGCCATTTGCTAAAACAGTTTGCCATTCTGTGTTCTTGTGATATTAATATGCAAAATACATTCAGTTTATAAGGAAAAAATGGGTTGTAGTCCTAGGAGTTCTGCTTCTAAAAATTAAGTGCATAGAACTATAATAAGCATTTAATGAATAATTTTAACATTGTTGTAAATTAGAAAACATTATATTTACACAATAAACATTTAAATTACCAGAAAGTATATGGAGAACTTAATTTTTGAAAATGAAGTGACAGTATAGAACACACTTGTTTATGGCCAAAAATTATGAATTTGGGCTAGTATTACTTGGGCTTAAGTTAGAGAGAGAGTTAACCAGATCAGCTAATGCCATTTCTAAGACTTATAATTAAGCGCGTGGAATTTGGGCCCTTCCTCTGTTAATGGTCAGCAGTTATTTCATGCCCTTCCTGTCTTAACTAACTTGTCCTAGGCTAATGTGAATCAGTTATCATAGTATTTGCATCCACTGACCTTCTCTTTTTTAACAGAGATAGCTTTATATAGAGTTAGCCATTAGTGTGGACTGCATCACATGAGATTGGTTCTCTTTCTTAGGTCATCAGAGCATTGCAGAGGGTTGACAACATGGTTGGCATGCTGATGGATGGTCTAAAAGAGCTAGACTTGCATCGATGTCTGAACCTCATCCTCATTTCTGATCATGGTAATCTCTATTTCCCTCAATGACTCTTTAATTTAAATGGTCCCCCCTCCCCCAGTTTTACTCGATGATTATTGTTTTTTTTATTTCCTCTGATTTTTAAAGTTAATCCTTTTACTAAAACATAGTTTCTTACAGAAAGTAGAAATGTAATACAGAATTTGCAGACATCTAAGAGCCTATCAATCAAAATACATCCATCTCCTGATTTGTCAAAGTCTTATACCAGGAATTTGGATAGTTAAAAATTTCTTTTTTAACTATTCACTTTTGGTAAATCTACTGTAACAATTTTAGATTTAATTTGAACAGATTATTGTGTACCTTTTCTATTTTCTTTAGCATGATAAATCTGACTTTGGAGGCAGTGTATATTAATTTTGGCAATATTTTAATTTCACTTTTACTTACTGTGATCTTTATAACATGATTCTATATAGTTTTTGGACTATAGAAGTGGTGTGTATACAAGAAAATAGAAAACAGGTTTTTTTATTGTTTATTTTTTTATTATTATTGCTGTTTTATTCAGAAACAATTACTGAAAACTATTCTAGAAACAGTACTAAAAAGTTATATACTAAAGAAACTCCAGTCCTGGAATGAGACTGAATTTTATACTCCAGTTAATATCATAGGGGATTTGGGGAAAATAACTAGGCTTTCATATTCAGTATAAAACTGCGATAATTTTCCTCACTTGTATAAAGGTATTATACTATGTGAATAAGAAGAAACATTAAACTAATTTTGGATGAAGGAAATGGCAAAGATTTTTTTTTTTAAAGTGAAGCAGTAAATATAGCTGAAATTACATGTCTGACCTATTAGATATTTAACTAACACAAGCACTGAGCATATGTTCATTGAATGAAATTCAGTCCATGAAAGAAGTTTTGTTCTATGTGCTAAATTTTTAATTAAAGTTACAACGTGTTTTGGAATTTTTTTTACCTAGGCATGGAACAAGGCAGTTGTAAGAAATATATATATCTGAATAAATATCTAGGAGATGTTAAAAATATCAAAGTTGTATATGGACCTGCAGCTCGACTGAGACCCTCTGATGTCCCAGATAAATACTATTCATGTAAGTTTATCTTTATGTGATCTTTGAATATGATTATATTTAGAATACATTCCTCTAAATCATTATATCTCTAAAGGGAATCCATTAAAGTTAATTTCCTTTTCATGATTAAATGTCTCAGTGCATATCTTCTGTACTCAAAATGACTTTATGGGGCTGGATGTGAGGATACAAGTCTAACCACATACCAATTTGGTATTTATGGCTAAGAATATTATTTGATGAGCTTAGTACAATTTTATGTTGAATTGTATGTTTTACTATTATTAGGCTCAAAATTACTTATACAAACATACACACACACACACCACACCACACCACACCACACACACACAAACAAAACCTGAAGAGAAAAGCTCAGCTATATTTATTCAACTTTAATTAATAACATTCCATTAAGCTAACTTAGCGATGTTATAGAATAATCTTCTATTATGAGGAAGAATGCTCATTCCATAAGCAACTGATTTCTGTTCTCAGAGATGACTTTCTTAATCCATTCTAAAAATGAATAAGAATGTATTTTGTAAACAGAGAAGAATAAATTTCATGTTCTGTGTTGACCACGTGTGGACCCCAGACTACCAAGAAATTTTTTAACTGTTTTATTCTTTTGCAAGTCAAGCCTATTTTATAATTATTTGTACCTCTGTTATAACTCTCATTTTGATTACCATCCTTGGTAACTTTTAACTTTTCAGTAAAATAATAACATTTTGTTACAATTAACTTCGAACTAGAAAGAGAATAAAACTTTTCTTACAGTTATCAGAATTAGGTTACGTTTGAGCACTGCAGTACTATAATGTTTCAATAGATATTGTTGACTATTCATGAGAAGAAATAGATTTCACTGCAGGAAAGTGGTTATACAAATACATTAACATATGCAAGTGATCTATATGCATAGTGACTCTATATGCATGACAAATTTTATTAGTATTTTTTAAATATATAAAAGTAGTACACAGTTATTGTAAAACCTCTTATGAAAACTATAGAGGGGATGGAAGTCCCCAGAAATGTTTAGGATGGGATGGCTAAGCTTTAGTCACACGTTTAACTCAATTATGCCCCTAAGTTTCCCAAACTAAAGCAAAAGCTATGTCTGTTTATCTGTGTAATACGTAAAATCTACATATAGTACATATTCTTTTATCTGGATAATTTTCTCAAATTTATGTAATGTCTAGTAAAAGGATCTTAGAAAGCTAGGTAGTATGGATTTGTAGCACAGGGTAAACTAAGTAAGTACACTGTGGGCTCGCTATGCAAATTCAATTTCAAAACTATTCTACTTGTCCCTCTTATTTGAATCTGGAATTGTCAGTGAATATCAAAATACATAAAGTAAAAATTAATAGTTTTCTACCCCAAATCCCCTTAATTTACAGCTTAGTTCCTCTCTAGAGGTAAACACTGTTGAGTTTAGAATGTGTCTTCTCAGCTATTTGCTATTCATAAATAAAATATTCATTTTTTTTTTTTAATGCTGTGAAATTGCACTAGATCTAGATAGATGGATGCATGAGTATTTGGATGGTGGACAAATAGATGGATAGATGAATGGACAGGCAGATGGAAATGACCAGATAGATGAATGGAAAGATGGACAGATGAATGGACAGACAGATGGATAGATGGTCAGATGGATGAATGGATGGACAAATGGATGAACAGATGGATGGACAGGTGGATGTTCTGTAACTTGCATTTTTAATATGGCATAATTTCACTGACTTTGGATGAGAGTGGCCAAAGATCTGTCTTATTCCTATCAATAGCTAATGTGTAATGATTTGAATGATCTTTTTGAAACTTGCGTTGGTATTTAAATATAGGGTTTGAGTCTGACATTCTATAATTTTTGTATTATTTTTATTGCTAATTGTAACATACCATCCACAATTAATTCTTATCTTTGTCCTCCTTCAGTTAATTATGAAGGCATTGTCAGAAATCTTTCTGTGAGTATATTTATTTTTCTATTATCTACTTTTTGTATTATCTAGTTTTGTATAACATATCATTCGAAAAAAAGTTTCAGTATTTGTTACTGGGATTATAGAATTAGAATTTTAAGTGTCTGGGTCAACTCTCTGTAGGTTTTAAAAAATTTTTAAGGACATGTTCAAAAAAATCTAGGTTCGAATGTTTTTAAGAATTTATTTATTGGCATTGTTAAATTTATGTGACAGTACAAGAAATACATAATTGAAAACAATAGAAGGAAAAAAACTAGACCTGTACAGCCATAAATACTGTTAGCAGCATGATACATAGACTTTTTTATGCCTATATTTTAAAAAGCAAGTCTTTTTCTAGTGCTGAATTATCTATACTATGTTTTTTTATTTTTTAATTTTACTTGATAGAAAATTGAATTTTGGAGAAAATTTTTGTAATTGTAGTTACAAGAGTGTTTGAAAATAGGATCATCAGTAATAACTCAGATATAATCTAGTGACACAGTCTAAGCATCCTGGGACTTCTATGTGGTGATTATGATTTCCTGTAAAAATAAGGATATTCAATAGCTAGGAAATATTCAGCTTGTACATTATACAAATAGTAACTCAGTTATTTTTCCACATGTGACTTATTATGCATGCTGGTAAAATGTTTGTGAGAAAAATTTATATGGAATTAGAAAGCACTTTCAAGAGAAGTTTATGCTAAAAAAATATGGAAGTAATGTTTTTTCTTTGCCTTCTACAATTTCAGTGCCGGGAGTCAAACCAGCACTTCAAACCATACCTGAAACAATTCTTACCCAAGCGTTTGCACTTTGCCAAAAGTGACAGAATTGAGCCCTTAACATTCTATTTGGACCCTCAGTGGCAACTCGCATTGTAAGTTCTGAGTCTCATAGGTTAACTTAGCTTGATCTGTTAATAATTCAAGTTAACCATGGCATCCTTTCCAATAGTGTTTTTTGTTATATGAAAATTGCACAAATATGATTTTCTGAATCACTCTTTATGAACATAGTAGAGACATTTTGAGATTAGGTTCTCAATCTTGGCATATTGACATTTTGGATCAGATAATTCTTTGTTGTAGGGAGCTGTATTGTGGGATGTTTAAAAGTATTCCTGGCTTCTACTCACTAAATGAAAAAATACTCTTTCTATCTAGTTATGACTATCGAAAATGTCACCAGACATTGAAGGCCCTGGGAAGAGGGGATCACTCCCAGCTAAGAAGCACTGCTCTATCTGCTCACATCCACATTGATTATTTCTTATGCTCCATATTTGTGATACCACTTGCCATTGTATCTCTTCTTCACATTACAGTGATGCCTAATAATATCTTCAAAGTCCAGCAAATAATTGGCTAAAGCTCTTTACCTTATAATAACAATCAAGTACCTTCATCATTATATAGTTTTTTTTTTTCATTCTTGTTATACTAATTCACCAATAAACCTCAGTCTGTGGTATGTTCAGCAAATTATTTGGATGGTTAGGTTATTAACATCTCCAAACTTGATCATTAACTCTTTTGATGGTTATCAGGAAACCGGGGATGATAAATAGCCCTGTCAAGCAAAACCTAAGCAGTAAACCAGAATTCAGTCAACAGAATTGCACTATCTCTACTTTATTAGAAAGCTGGGCTTTTGGTATTTGAAAGAATATGAAAAAAGGAATGGTTCTTATTCTCATGGGAGGACTAATATTGAATGAACATCTATTATGTTCCAAGCATTTAGGTTAAACCATTTAATTTTTACAAACAACCCAACATAACAAATTTTAAACCAAGAGAAGATAATTAAATTGCCAAAGTCACAGCTAGTTAATAGCACAGTCAAGGTTCAAGACCAGTTCTGTCTCAGTGCCAGTGGTTTTTTGCCCTCTATGTCATATTGTTTGTAGTTAACTTCTCTACAAAATAAAAGATAAAGGCGGCCCTTTACTGCTTTTCAAAGCCAGGTGATTTTATTTACTTTTTAACAAAATAGTTACTTGTTCTTTATTAATAGAAATAATGCCATGGTTATCAATTTTTCTTTATGAACTGACTTTACATTATTAATGCATATTATGCCAAATTAGGAATCCTTCAGAAAGGAAATATTGTGGAAGTGGATTTCATGGCTCTGACAACATATTTTCAAGCATGCAAGTAAGTAAACCTACTATATATTTTTTAAATGATACGTCTAAAGAAAATCTGATATATAAAATTTTAGACTTAACACTTATATGTCTTGAATGAGAAGTAATGAAGCATGTATGTTCATATAGCTCTTTTCCTTTGGCCATTAAATTAATAGAATTTAGTTAAAATTTTATATTCTTATTTCATGAATATGTGATATATACCTCCTACTAAATTTCCAATAATTATTTTGCATGTATCATGCTTCATTAAGAATGTTGCTCCACAGTAAATGAAAGACAGTTGGTTAATATTTGAAAGGATATCAAACTTATGTTCTAAATGAAGATAATACCTTAAATTATGTTCTAAATGAAGATAATACCTTAAAGTGCTAGGTAGCACTTTAAGATTTTAAAAAATATATTCACAATAATTGTATAATTTGATTCTTGTAGCACTGTGTGAGATGGGCAGGGGGAGGTTTACATTCCATTTCTTAGATGAAAATCTATTTTACTATCATTCAGCTCTGAAGGTCAAGTCAGAAATTATAGTAAAGCTAAGAGAAATATTCTAGGTGTCCTTATATGTGCAACAGTGGTTTAAAAAATTCTACAAAGCCCATCTGGCATAGTATTTTTCCTTTTATCTTAACACTACCAGTTTATATATGTGTACACAAAAAATATAAAATAGTTTTTGACCAACTACATACATAACTGAAGTGAATTGTTAAACTGTTTCTTTTCTGGCCAATCTAGGCCCTCTTTATTGGCTATGGACCTGCATTCAAGCATGGCATTGAAGTTGAATCCTTTGAAAATATTGAAGTTTATAACTTAATGTGTGGTAAGTGTGAACAGGTAGCTTTCATCTCTTTTGAAAATAGAGCTGGAATAGGATGATCAAAAGTAGGCCACATGATGGGCACCTTTGTGGAGTTGATGAGGCAAGAGAGACACTCAGATTTCCACTTTTCTTCTTCCTGACCCAGAGTCAATGAAAAAAATATGCCATACATACTCTCTGATTACTTATCTGATTCTTCCATTAGCTGCATACTGGTAAAATAAAAACTCAGAGAGGGGAGGTCCGTACATTTTTGGTGCTTGGTTCTTTGCCTCCTCTGGGCTTAATTATATGACAACTGAATCAGATCAGTTGTGGAAGCCAGATAAAAGTTTGGGGCTGTGAAAGGTAGATAAAACATGTGGAACCTCTGGTAGCAATAATAGCTGAATGTATGACAATGTCAAGGTTGTAAAAACAAAGACAGACCCATTAGATATATTCTTGGTTTACTCTGTACCTTCTTAGTACTATTATGGGTGAGGTATTGCATCTTAAATGTTACTTTCTTTTTCGGATGATACTGGGTATTTGCAAAATCTTAATTATGTCCTGAGTATAATTCATTTTGGGAGCTGATATGCATAAATGAAATAATAGCTCCTAAAGCACTTAAAACAGTGCCTGGCATATAGTAAGTGCTTTGTAAGTGTTTGCTGTCATTACTATTAAGAGCATGAGTCTTAGACTTGGACAAAGCTGGTTTTGAGTCCTCGGTCTATTACATTAGTAGCTTTGAGACCTTGGACAAAGTACTCTTATCACTCATCTACCAAATATTGACAATACTTATTAAATTGTTTTGAGGATTAAATAAGAAAAACATATTAGTATGGTGATTGGCATATAATAAGCATTCAATAGGTGGTAACTATAATTATTATGCACATTAAAATTCAGAAATTTTTGTAGAGAAGTACAGCAATACACATCAGTATTTCTATTAAGAATAGCATAGTTGTAAATACTCTAAAACCCAAGAGAGTTTTATAGTTTTATTTAGATAAAGAATTAAGGACTCATATAGAATTTATTTAAAAAAAATAAAAATCATAGTACACGTCTACTATTTATTTGATTTAGAAACTTAAGTAAATCTTTACCTTTCTTGGAATTATGCAGATTTACTGAATTTGACACCTGCTCTTAATAATGGAACTCATGGAAGTCTTAACCACCTTCTAAAGAATCCCATTTATACCCCAAAGCATCCCAAAGAAGTCCACCCCCTAGTCCACTGCCCTTTCACAAGAACCCCCAGAGGTAACCTTGGCTGCTCATGCGATCCCTCGGTAAGTATTGCTGAGAAGCTGAGCCTAGTGTGTATGTGTGTTTTTATAGCACCCTCTGCATAGCATATCCTGTAGAAATACTTAATGATCAAATTAAAATTTATGAGCGAGAGAAAACATAATATTATTTTTAATTCTAGTGACACATGCAGACCCTTTATTTTTTTATTTTTCCTCTACCATGTTTTTTGTATTTTTGCTTCTATTTTTATCCCTGAGTGCCGTGACCTGACATTCAGGTTGGGAGAAGTCTAGCTGAGTCCTGGAGCATCCTGAATCACAGAATTTATGCTGTTATCCTAGCAGTGAGGTCTTGATTATAAACCAGCCACAGTATTCCTTCTCTAAAACACATTACAGCGTATTTTAAATTTTGGTGTGTGGGGGAAATATCATTTTTTTTTTTTGGTACAAAATAGATATATGGCACTGTTGCTTATAGTTATTGTAAAAAGATGAAGGTTTGTGACAAGTTAAGAACAAAATTGATAGGATCCATAAAGATAGAAATTTGGGGAGTAGTTGATTTTATGCTTTCTTTTTTGTTTTAGGATTATAGAAAGACTGTAAGAGTAGAGATAAGAATTATAAAGCAGCTATTCTTATTTTTCAATTAATAGTGTGCTTATGCTAATGATTTTATATTTTTGCAAATATAAAATTTTCATCAAAGAATGACTTTTACAAGGTGGTTTTAAATTTTATCTATGTTCTACAATAGAATAATTAAGCCGTAGAAGTTGTTTGTTAAAAATTAAAACATGTCTGTCATTCTATAAACTAGCATTATTAACTTTTTAGATTTTTCCAGTTGTGGATTTTCAGACACAGTTGAATCTGACCATGGCAGAAGGTAAGGCATGTTTATGCTTGAATTTGAAATGTTGAAGAAGGCTTTTTCTCAATAATGTGAACCACAGAGAATTGGTTTGGGGCCATTTTTGAGAATAACCAATAAAATAAAAAGAGTAGTGGAGGACCACCTGATGAAACACAATTTTCTTTGCTTTACCGTCTAGACTGTTACTCATAAGGCAAGAAGGAATATTTACAGTGGAAACAGCTTGTAATATATTTATTGGAAGCTGAATCACTCTTTATGAACATAGTAAAGGAGTTTTGAGATTTTAAAGATTTTCATAGGTTTATAATAAATCTTCCAATTTCCATTTAAAATACCTGTTAATTGTGTATCTCACTGGTTTTTAGTTCATTAAAAGATAGTATAAATTGGTTTTTTAAAGTTCTTTCTTTATAAGTTTTGAATGAAAATTAAGAATTTGCAGACACCTGATGAAATTTGTAATTGTGACCTAGATGTTCAGTGTCACTTTGATAGAATCTCTGATAGATTGTTACTTGTCTCATAATTTTTTTCCTTCTGGAATAAAAAGATGAATTCTGCAGTATTCCTAGCTTGGATTTGTATAAAATCTCTTTAAATGTTCAGATTAGAGAAACCTTTGATGACCCCAAGGTGGCAAAGTGTTGTGGTGAAGAATGACACTTTGAAATTGAGTAGATTGAGCTTTGACTATGAGTTTAGGAACATATGTCCTTGGAAGGATTTAGTTCCTATAAACTGTTATTTTCTCATCTTTAAAATGGGCATATAACCTTAATTCATAGGGCTATCTGAGAATTAAATTGGATAATGTCTGCAAAGAACCCGGCACTTGGAAAAAGGGCAATTAATTGTACATACTAGTATCGTTTCATTCAGTTTAATCTCATAATTTCAGTTCTGAACTTTTGCTTTCCAAGTACAATATCATTCAGGAACTTTTCTTTCTGGAGTACAGCTTGAAGAATAAAGTAATACAAATGATATTAAAGAATTTTAGTAATATTATTTAAGTCCTAATTGCTGAAATTTCTAGCAATTTCATGTAGTATGTGTCTCTTGTGATATCTTCATATTACATTGCTTTTTCAAAATCTATAGGCAAAAGTGCAGTGAATCACTTTTGTTTCCATAATTGTTTATCGTTCTTTTCTTTGTAATTAGTTTTTTTTTTATAGTTAAAATAATTTTTTAGTAGAGTGAAATAGAGGAAAGAATTAGATGAGTGTATCATATATGTTATCATATAATGCACATCACGATGTTTAAATGGTGGTTTGTTTTCATTTTCCCCCTGTAACCCAAGAGAAGGTTATAAGGCGTGTCACTCTACCCTATGGAAGACCCAGAGTTCTCCAGAACAGCACTGTCTGTCTTCTCTACCAGCACCGGTTTGTGAGTGGCTACAGCCATGACATCCAAATGCCCCTTTGGGCATCCTACACTGTGGACAGAAATGCAAGTATTTGTTACCCCTTTAGCTATGAGTGGTAATTTCAAATTATCATTAAGCAAAACATTGAGAGCATAGTTTCTCACTGTTAATTTTGGCTATAATCAGTTCCCAAATTAGATGATCACTGAATAGGGAATCAGAAACATTAGGTTCCAGCTCTGCCACTAACTAGCTTGTGACTTTGAGACTCAGAGTACATTTCTTTTTCTGTGAAATAAGGATGTGCAGTAAAGTCTTCTCTTTTGGCTTTTTTTTTGGGGGGGGAGTGGTTTAAAGATTTTATGATTCTTGTTTATAATTTTGTGAAATGAATTTTACAATCAGTTACAATTATTCATCTCTAAATATATAGTACATGAGCACAAGGATGTCCCTCAACTGCCCAACTTCTAGGGGATCCTCACTGGTGGGGGAGGCCATTAAAGTTCAGTAACCTCACTTCATACACCATCTATAGGAAAGCACCCAGACCAAACCAGAGAGAGGCTGGGATCCTGTTCACCCCCAGACCAGAGGAGTTAGGCCTTGAAAGGAGTGAGGGGAAGTATACCAGAAAAAGACCACCGTTTTCCTCACTCCCTACCTTCTGGGTGCTTTGGTGGAAGAGAAATGATAAAGGAAATAGGCTTTGAAAAAAGAATGAAGGGAAGAGATGAGATTTAGATCTCACATGGAATCAAAATTTTTTTTTTCAGTTACAGTTGACAGTCAATATTATTATTAGTTTCAGGCATATAGCATAGTGGTTAGGTATTTATATAACTTACGAAGTGATCTCCCCAATAAATCTAGTATCCACTTGGCACCATACAAGAATTGAAGTTTTAAACTAGACTGACCAGCTTTTCAGAAACTGAAAGTTTCTGGCAAGCCATACATGGAATTGGAGTTTTAAACTAGACTGACTAGATTTTCAGAAACTGAAAGTGTCTGGCAAGCTATAGGATGCCCTTAAGGAATAGGAAGAGGATCTTAGAGCACTAGGTTGAGTCATTTAAAAAACAAAACTATTGTTAACGTCACTGAGATTGTTAAATAAAAAAAAAAATATATATATATATATATATATATATATATATATATAAAGATAGTGATTGATATATATATAAAAGATAGTGATATGTACATAAAGATAGTGATATATATATATATAATTTCTGCATTAAAATATATAGAGAGTATATATACACATTGACATATTTGAATAAAATTTCTACCTTAAACTTGATTTAAAAAAATTTCAGACTATATTCAAACACAGTTGTATTAACCAATGTTACCCCAATAAACTTAATTAAAAAAAAAACAGTAAACACTTTTTTTACTTGACTTTGTAATATACAGCATGCTACACAGTTTTTGTAGGTCCCATCCTATTTATTGTTTTGTTTTTTAATACCTCAATTATGGTGTTTTGATTATTTGAATTTTCAGTTTTCTTATGTAATTAAAGCTACAAAAATTCAGAGTCATCACTACTCTTGAGGTTTTCATATTATATTGCTATTCAGTGTCTTTTTTTACTCCCCTCCCCCACAAACTCTTAGTTGTGTAGTTCAGTATGGAAGATAGTCTCAGATCTCTAAAACTCAGCAATTCCCTATATAAAAGTTTGAAATTGAGTGGAAAAAAACCATTAACAAAATTATTACAACATATTAGAAAAAAATTACACACATGACAAATGATTAATATTCTTAATACTGTAAAGAGTTTTGCACTTCAGTTAGAAAAAAAAGATGAACACATTAGTAGAAAAATGGAAAAAAGGTGAAGGGCAATGAGCAGACAAGAGAGCCATAATTCTATGATGCAGTTCACCTTTAACTATTTACAAAGCTATCTTTTCTTCTGTACACTTGATACTTAATGGTTCTTTTCATTGTGTTCTTCAGGACAGTTTCTCTACAGGAGACTTTTCCAACTGCCTTTACCAGGATCTTCGAGTTTCTCTTAGTCCTGTCCATAAATGTTCATTTTATAAAAATAATTCTAAACTGAGTTATGGGTTCCTCTCTCCACCACGTAAGTTTCTTCCTTTCTGATCTTCCCTTTCTCTTATTCTCTTTCCTCCTTTTTTTTTTTTCTTTTTATGGGGCAATGTACATCATTTCGTTTATTCATGGATGCATATTGTGAATAAGAAATATAACTATTAGGGCAAATTTTAAAGCTAGGTCTAAAATTTGAGTTTTAGAAAACTTTTTACTTTTGTTTGAAGGGTAGTTGACTTAGCCCAGACACTGTAGATAGGACATTGTTCAGTTTTCTACATTTTTTTAAAACAGAATTTGAGAAAACTCAGTGAAGTCAGATGGATGCATCAGGGTTATTAGGAAGGAATATCATTTTAAAAAGAAAAATGTAATTTGTCAAAGAATTGGGTAAATGTAGAACTTAAGTGTGCCTGCTTTTTCACAATACGAGTCCCTAGGGAATGGCTTTTTTTTTTTTTTTGAAGTTAAAAGTTCTATTTTTAAAGTGGCAAATTTATATGTTAATGAGAACATGTATTCAGACTGCCCTAAAAAGGCAAAAATCAGAAGGCTCCAGGTGCTCAAATATCTAGTCCAGTAGCCAGAGTGGGTGTCTGAAGTCAGAGCTTGGCTATTGCATTATAAAAATAGATGAAGCCCAAGCCGAAAATCCATACAAAGAAGCCTTGTATAGCATTTCCAAGCAGACATCCTGTGATGTTTTTTCTGGGTAGTAGGTGTTGTTCTGATGCCAGATATTCTCTTTTTTCTTTTCACTGTGAAAGAATTTAAGGATAGAATTTTTTAAACACAATATACACTTTACTTGAAATAAAGCAAATAGGTAAAATTTGAATATGTTTAATTTGGGGCCCTGCTTATTAAAGTTTTTGTCTTTGGTAAATTTATCTTGAAGAAGAAAATATCTAAATGATTATTTTGTTAAGAGACTGGACCTAACACATAGTATTTCTCCTCAAACCAATACCTGGGGAAGTTTTACGGGTTTAGGATAACACTCAGCTAATTTTTTAAAAATTTCCCCCCATGAGAAAGTATAATTTCTAAAGTTATTTGTGAATGAAATAGTTGTCCTTTTTATTTTCTTTGTAGAACTTTTAAATAAAGGTTCAAGTAAAATATATTCTGAAGCATTGCTTACAACTAATATAGTGCCAATGTACCAGAGTTTTCAAGGTAAAAAATTTTAACCCTTTATCTCATAATTTCAATGAATTTCTGTATATTATAGGTATAATTTATATGTATAAGACTGATGCTCTAAATTAAATGACTAAATATTCAATACATTCTTATGGGTTTGACTGACAATATTTATTATTCTGCTTTGTATTTAAATGTTTATAAACATTTTTGTGGAAAAAAATATGTAATGTTCTAAGTTATCTAGATAGTATAGTTTACTAACATCAGCTTTCAATCTGTTTCCTATTTATTTCACGTTTCTGATAGTTGTTTTTGATCTTAAAATGAACAGATTTTATACTATTATTAATTATTGCAGCATTTGGCTCTTATAAGAATAAATCTACATTTATACTTAAAGTGACACATGAGATTTTAAAATATAGAACATCCAAGGAAATTTTTACTCTACATCTAGAATACTTATGACTATTTCAAACAGAATCTTCAGATGTTAACAATAAATCTGAATAACCTGCCTTGTTTCTGTTTGTGATTTTTTTTTTTTTTTTTTTTTTTAATGCTCAGTGATGAGATGTGACCACAAGTTCATGGTGATATACAGGTTCAGAGATGACTGAAATAGAATTCAAGTCAACATTTGTATATTAGTCTTTGCAAAGGCAAAAGCTGAACAATGAATGTTTGGCCTCACACTACGACTGAAGCCAAACTAAACTTAATCTCTAATTGTTTCAAATGCTAATTTTGAATCATGACGTTGATTTATCTCACATGAGAGCATGGCTCCTTGTTCTTTCTAAACTATGCTGTCTTCTTTCTTGTTTCAGTTATATGGCGATACTTTCATGGTACCCTACTGCAAAGGTATGCTGTAGAAAGAAATGGGATCAATGTTGTCAGCGGTCCCGTGTTCGACTCTGATTATGATGGACGTTATGATTCCTCGGAGATTCTGAAGCAGTAAGAACATATTTCATTTACTCTTAACAACGCCTATCAAGTTCAATTACCATCCAGATGAGTCAGGACAACCTTTTCTGTCCAATACTATTCAGGTTTATATATGTGACATTTCTGATTATACTGGAAACCCTTTTACATATCTGCTTAGTTTTTATGTTTTGTTCAGTCTTCAATAAAATATTTTTTTTAGAGGAAAGAAGTAGCGTTTCTCTACCACTCAGCTCAGAGGAATAATTCTTGAACTTAGATAAATACTGAACTCTGCCGTGTGTTCAGAAGGTAACATCAGTGTTTAAAATCTCTATGTGTGTCTAAAATACAATTTAATTAACATACTGCTAGTTAGAAGATAAAGGACTATATGTGATTAGAGGCATCTTGAGCCAAGGAGTCAACAGGTTTATAAAGCTATAGTGTCTACGTGTAGGTCTTGGGTGAATGACACAGCTTTTACACAAGCCTGGCTGCAGGGAAATGATAAAGTGACTATCTCGAAAAAACCATCAGTGGTGCTGTTTTTATAAAGAAGATGAGTTTAGAAAATGGTTGATCTTTATTAAAACAGTAATTACAAGATTTTTTTGAAGCAATGTTGCTGTTAAGGCCACAAGAAAATGGGACTGAAATCTCTGCTAAAATTCAGTCCCTTTCTGAGAATTTATCTCCCAGGCTGACTTAGAGATTACTGTTTATACACATATACATCTGTGACTACAGTAGTTTGTAAAATCACTTTTTTTTTTTTTTTTACTATATTCCTTGAGGGATAAGGGTCCCACGTAACTGTCTCATAGCAGTAGAATGGGTAAAGAAAAGAACTTCATACCTTTCCCATTCATAGCTTCAACCAGAGCTCTCTGTTTTAAGGTTTTATATATTATGGTACTACATAAAATTATGTTTGAAAACAATGATCCCACTACCTTAAACAAGCAAACAAACCTAGTTTTGAGAGCAAAGGAAACAGAAATAAGATGAGGCGAAAGTGTTAGTTAGGACGTCTTTAAGAATATGCTGCAAATAAAAAGATAAAGTTATTGGGCTAGGAAAGAAAATTGAGTTAAAACAAAGAATTCATAGCAATATGGCTTCCCTGAAGGAGATGGAATAAAAAAAATCCCAAACCAGTTCTCTCTCCATCCATTGTCTGTCCACAACTGCATAGAGTTTAATAGACTATGAATAATGTGTTAGAATGTTGGTTGTAAGTATTCAAAAACATTATCATTTTCTTTATTGTCTCAATTCCAGTGTGTTCAGGTAGAATTTTTAAAAATTTACAGTTTATTAAATTTCTATAGAGAATAAAAATTCTTTGGATTGTGTTTATATGACTATCTTCTAATTCTTTCAGTCTGGCAGAATATCTTGAGGTATTAAGATTACTTACTTCTTATAATACAATTGATTATTTGACTGAATTTTATTTTTAGATGTATTAAAAATGCTTAACTGAAATATTCATTAAAAAGAAATTAGTTATTTCTTCCTTAAGGTGAATATTGCTATATTTTACAGAAACAGCAGACTCATCCGTAATCAAGAAATTCTGATTCCAACTCACTTCTTCATTGTACTAACAAGTTGTAAAAATACATCACAGACTCCCTCACAGTGTGAAAATTTAGATACCTTAGCTTTCATTTTGCCTCACAGGACTGATAACAGTGAGAGCTGTGTGGTAAGTAGCCTTTGCTGATTTTCCTTAAACACTGAAAATATAAATATAAGTTTTTGTGTCTTACATCTAACATTTCTGTGGGAGAAAGTATAACATGAATATACATGTACTTTGAAATCATAGGATGGTCTTAAATTTGATTCTCTAAGATGACGTATCTTCAGAAAAGACCACCCTTGTCTCTTAGAAACACTAAAAATCAGATAAAAATGTAAAAACTTAGTGACTTCATATGGTTTAGCCACTCAATTTTAGGTTTATTTGAAGTATAAATTTACTTTTGTTTCAAATCTGGGTTTATAACTCCAAAAGCATCAGTACTATTAGAAATTAGTTTTTTTTTGTTGTGATTAGAAAACGTTTCAAATTAATTTTCTATGGATCACTTTATTATAAAAATCATGTTTGTCTCTAATTATCTTTTCTTATTTTATTATCATTCCAGTGTTTGGAAATGATTGTTTTATTTTTATCTTATTTGCTCAGAATTTTAAAAGTCTAAACTGTAGTCTTTGAACATCAAGACTTCATTAAAATTTTAGCAATTTTTAAGTTTTTCCTTATGGTAAGTGAAAAGTTTTTCTTTTAGAGTACTTACTAGATTTCCTAGTTTTTTGTTTTTTGTTTTTGTCCTTTTTTAATTGTTATTGTTCACTGAAGTTATACAAAGTAAGTTGAGACCTAAGTTGGCAAATAGACTTGACTTTCCTACCAGCCTCAATAGATGGGTGGACACCTGGAGTCTTATAGTCAAAAGGATCTTGAGGCCCAGTCAGCTTGGCAGGAAAGAGTGCTGTGGTCACTCATTTATTTATCCCTTCATTCATTCTTTTATCCATTCTTAGAGCCAGCCTTTGATTCTTTTATCTTTTCTTAGAGCCAGCCATTCTTTTCTTTAATAGATATTTCTTGCTAGGTAGTCTAGGTTACTGAAGACACATCAGTGAACAAAACATACAGTGGTCTCTGCGGTGGGCCCAGGAGTCGATGGAATGCAGTGACCCATTGGCTGTCTCCAATCTAGTAGTCTTTCTATTTATTATTCATTAAAATCAGTGAGGATAGATCTCTTTGTTTCTATTTCAGAATTAATTGACCAGTCCTCATAGAACACATTTCTCATTAAGTTATTTTTTTTCTTCAGAATTAATTATAGAATATCAGTATTTTAACTATTTGGATGCCTGTTGAGCATCTAATGTTGTCTACTATCAATATTGTGGCCACTATTAGACAAGTATTTCCTTCTTCATTGCTTTACCTTCCTCGAGAGATTAAATTTTCATTCAAGTTATCAGTGTTGTGTTCTGCAGCAAATAACAGAGAACCCAGTTACTTGAGAAAGTAAGGGGTTCCTCAGGTCACAGAAAGTCCAGAGATAGACAGTCTTGGGACAGTACATTGGTCAGCAGCACTCTTAGGGACCAGGACCTTTTCTGTCATTCTGTGCCACTATTCTTATTATATGGGCCTCTTGGGCTAAAGATGGCTTGTACTTCTCTAAATATTATGTCTAAATTGTGGTCCCTGACCCACTAAAAAAGGCAGTAACAGGCTTATGCTTACATTTCATTGACCAAAAGATATTAAATGCCGAGTTATTAATATCTTTAATAAAAGATATTAAATCCATCTCTACCATTCCAAAAGCTATTGTACAGATATCTTCAAAGCAAATATTTTATCAAATTTTATAACAGTGTACCTAGAAGACACTAAGTATTGGCCTTCAACCAAGGAGATGATTATTTGAAGGTATATCACACATACTTACTGATTCCTTCTGTTTAATTTCTGAAAGTAGTGACTAAGAGTCAGCTGGATGTTGACCTGAAGGAACATACCTTATGTGCACTTTTTATCTATTTCTGTAAATATTGGAACAGATAGCAAATATCTCATGGCCAAGAAGTCTACTGAGTCAGGGCTGTTTCTCAAAAAGCCAGGGTGAGGACAGCTACAGAGAAGAAGACAGTAGAGCAGTAGTATTGAGTGGTAGATGATTTGGAGGCTAATGGTAAAATGGAAATTATTGATCTGTTCCTTTTATGTGACAAGTCTATATTTATCACTTTTCTACTAATATAATAATGTTCTACAGGGAACATTATTGAAGGATGTCTTTAAAAGCACAATCATAGCTCACCAACCAGTAGGCACTTTCCTCATCTGACCTTCTCCAGTAGATATTTTCAGAAAAATTTATACTAGCATATGAATGTATGATTTCTGTCTCTATTACCTGCCTCAGCTACCACCTCTGCTTTCATGTGCCAGGTCATGTGCCTTTAATTCTTTTCTAATCTTAGATTGGCAAAGACTTCACAACCTCACTAGAAGTGAAATTGTTTTACCACTTCTCCCAACCCTTCCTTCACTGCAACTATGCATGTAACTATTCTGATGAGAACTAGTGTTTGTATAGTGCATGTGCACACATCGTTACTTTGGATCCTCAAGACAACCCTGTAAGGAGGGTACAGATAAGAGAATCAGGATTCAGATATTAAATAACTCGCCTCAGTTTACTTGGTAGGGTGATGGTAGAACCAGAACTTGAATCCAAGTTTCTTTATGCTGATTCCCATGTTTTTTCTACCATCCCATGTTGCTTCTGTTTTCCAACATTTTTAACCCCATGAAATTGAAGTTTCTTGCACCAATGCAATAAATGGACATCTGTTTCAGGTATACTTTTCTTTCACCAAATTTGATACATCTAATTTTAAAAACATGCATAATGTATATGAGATGGTGAGTTACTCAAGAGCAGGGATTATGCCTGGCAAATCTTATGACATCTGCCACTTGAAAGCTAAAATGCCATAGCTGATTAAAATGAGAGAGATGGAGAGCTTGTAGAGAAAGTGAACTGCTAGTTTTCCAGTGACTTTCTTCTTTATTTCTCACCCTCATAGCATGGGAAGCATGAGTCCTCATGGGTTGAAGAGTTGTTGAAGTTACACAGAGCTCGGATCACAGATGTTGAACATATCACCGGACTCAGCTTCTATCAAGAGAGAAAAGAGCCAATTTCAGACATTTTAAAGTTGAAAACACACTTGCCGACCTTTAACGAAGAAGACGGATAATTTTTTTATTCCAAAAACACTATAAATCTTTTTGAAAGAACCTTCTATTTTATACAGTCCTCTTAGTCACACTATTGCATTGTTTGGAAACTGTCGACCAGAATTAGAACTGGGGATCCTCTGTGACATGTGACCATCTCAGGGAAACTGGTGGCCTCAGCAGAGCAATAGGAAAGTGTTCCTGTTGAATATCGCACATTGTTCAAATGTGTAAGAATTGTTCATATTCGGGAATAAAGACAGACCAAACCTAAAACTGCTCTTCTACTTCTCTTAAGGGCAGAAATAACCTGTGAACATTGTCTGGACACCAAATATTTGAATCTTATTATCATCGATAAACTTTTATGGAGCTGGCAAACACTAGACTAATGAATAGGATTGGAATAATCCATGTTAACATTAGTATCTTCACAAGAATTTAAAAGTAATTCTTGATTTTTTTAGAAGTGATTTTTTAATTTCATGTATATTAGTTTTAATCAAAAAAAAAAGTTAATGGAAACAAAATGTTTCTGAGGTCCTCAAAAGCCAAAATATGTAATCTGGTATTATTATTTTCTTGTGATGGCTTTTTTAGGTTTAATGGCTCTGACAGGTTAAACTTTGAGGGAAGATCTATGAATTGATTACATTGTTGTAAAATTTTACTCAACATTTGTACCAAAAAAATACAATTCTGCTCACTGATAATTAACATGGGTTGAAAACAGCTCTAAAAGCATTTCTTTTACACTGTTAAAAATGTCTTATCTTGATGAATCTTTAGAGAACTTGTCGACACATGAAAGGTGGCATTTTTCCTCCTCTGTGCACAAAAATGACCCCACCAGCAGCAGAGCTATATTGCACTGAGCTGTTCATTTTGAAGTTCCACAGATTTGAAGAGAACATGTTACCATCACTTCATATCTTTTGGTGGTCATGATAAATGAACTTGATTTCTTCACTGCACAGACTATATCCTTTAGTGCTGACGTGTGAACCTTCAAAGGCTACATTCACTTTCAGGCTACCTGGGTCTAACTTAGGTGTCCTATTAGTACACTGAAGATTTATTTGTATTTGTCCTTCATATAATACTCATTCTTCAACAGCCTCAGTGCCACAAAGGCCTTTAGCTAATACAATTTGCACTTAAAAATTGTTTAATAATTTAAAAAGTTTCATTGGTTTCTTTTCTAGTTCCTCAGATCTCTGGAGTTCTATACATTATTTTTATCTAAAAATTTTTTTTTAAAATTATTTCTCTGTTCAAATTGAATAATTTCTATCATTCTATCTTTAAGTTCACTCTTCCTGTATCGAATCTATTCTGCTGTTGAGCCCATACATTGTGTGTGTATACACAGACACACACACACACACACATTTCAGTTATTGTATTTTTTATTTGCTGAGAATTTATATCTCTGCTAAGAGACTTTCTATTTTTTCATTTGTTTCAAGAATGTTTGTAATTGCTCATTGAAGCATTTTTTTATGATGGCTGCTATAAAATCCATGTCCTCCATTGATACTTGGAGTAAGGGGGAACCCTTGTTGTTACTGGACATGGCGGGAATTCAGCTCCACTCGGGGCTTCCATTGATGCCTTCCCGGCTGGGATGTACAAGGTGTGCCGGTGCTGCCCCAACGTTGTCTCCACTGACGCTGTGGACAGGGGCGGCAGGGAGAGCTTTATTGTCACCAGGTAGGGACGAAATTACCAGTTCCCTACTCAGCCTTCTCTAATATCACCCTGGTAAGGCACTCGGGGCACCTCTTTATAGTCTGGCAAGGATAGAATTCTACGTTCTCCACTCCGTCTTTGATGATATGGGTGGGGTCATAGTATTTTCTGTTGCATTTGGCTGGAGTGGAGCAGTTATTGTTTTCTCTCTTGCTAGGCTACTCTTCTGTTTCTCTGGCTAGAGAACGCATAGGCCTTTTGGGGGCTTTTTTTTTGTCTGTACTCAGCATTTTCAGATTGCTGACTTCCTTAGCTGCAAGTCTGGAATATATGAGTTAACAAAAAAAAAAAAAAAAAAAAAAACTCAGGAATTCATTACAGTGTTTTTTCTTGGGTTCTAAGGTTCTTAGCCTGTCTGTCTTCTCTCCACCTTTCAGAATTTTCCTGTTTGTTTTATATTTAATAACCAAGCTTTTTATCTGCACTTAGCAGAAGGATATCTACTTCTTTGTAGAAGTGTCTCATTGATTTTTATATATTCTTCATTACACATGCAGATACATGATTGCCTCTATATAAAGCATCTTAGCAGATATTAATTAAATGAGTAGATGCCTTTTTTCTTTGCCAGATATCAGGAATACACAGAAAAACAAGTTATAATCTTTATAGTCTGAGAGAGACGAAGGAGGTAGCATATGTGTAAATGATCCCTAAAAGGTGGTAAATGTTATCATGGAGGCCTGTGAGGTTCCAGGGGGCACAAAGAGGCACCAGATGCTGCTTGGCAGTGTCAGCAGTGGCTTCCCAGAGGTGGTGACATTGGAGCTGGGACTTGAAGGATAACCTGGGGTACTTTAGGTGAACAGGTGAGGAAAAGACATTCTAGTCTTTTCATGGATGGATACATTTTTGGCATTTTCCTTTTTTACTGTTACTCCTGATATTTTCTTCAAGCGTCACTATGACTAACTTATACATAACTATTTCCTGTTTTTTGCTTTGTCTTAATAATCTCCCTTTTGTAGAGGAAATGTCAGACTATGAATTCTGTGCTGACTTTTTAAAGGAAGTGGCATCCATATCTGTTCCTACTTAGTCTTTTTTCCTCAGTTGCTCATATATACAATTTCTTTTTTTATTTTCTTGTCTTGAAAGAAGACCCTTCCTTTCTCTTTGTCATCAATTTAAAACATGTGACTAGTCACCACTTTCCCAATTTGAATGGTAAATTCGCATGACCATAAATGGAAATTCTTTCTCCTACTTATTTAATAAAGATTATTCCTTACTTCTCAGATGCTAAGCAAGACTTTTATTTATTCCTAATTTTACTACCATACATCTGGTCAGTTAAATGAGGTAAGTAACTTCCATATAAAATTTTATAGCTAGTCAGTTCATATGCGACAGAGCAAATAACCAGATGGAACTTGGAGAAAAGAGGGCAAAACTTAGGAGGACAGTGAAAATTCAGTTTCCAGCCAGGTGAGTAAATATGTAGAGCTCTGTTAGTCCAGTTTGCCTCGTCTTACTTAAGGAGGTAACAGAGACAAGGATGGAGCTGAACCACCTGCTCCTGTTGGAGAGACACTTAGCCCCACCTTGATATATTTCTGTCATTAGCTACAATGACTGTCCTGCCCTGCTCTGTGGGTACATGCTTATCTAATAGAAACTGGCATTTGGACTTTGAAACTAAATATGATAACTACACTTCATGCCGAAGCCTATCATAGGAATTTAAATAAGTATTAAGTAAAATTTTATCATAGCTATAGTCCAAGGTCATTCTCCCTGATTTTTGGCCAGTCTAAATATTGTAAAGTAAAAAAATATATATATCTGTAGAACATAAGTGTCTCTAGGCTGAGAAATGTGATTCACAAATAAAAGTTACATATACAGAAGCTTGGCTGCTTTCCTGTGTGTGTATGTGGAGTGTGGGGGCAAGGAATGGGTGGCGGTGGTTCTCCAGGAACTGACAGTGCAAGGGTTGTGGATAATTAACCACAACTGTATTGTTGAAAGGAGAAAAAAGATCCAAAGTTCATTTTAGTTTCACAGAGTAAACATCCATTTCTGTTCTGTGACCTATATTCTTATTTTTGGTATTTTAATTATATTCAATCATACTTCTAGGTAAAAACAAGCAACAGGCATATATAAATATCCTTTCAGAACTTAGGATGATCTGAAACCAGAGGGAAAGTCTCCAACTTGTAACCTCCGTGTATTTTTTTTAACATGAAAATTTCACATTTATCCTCTTCATTGTATATAAATAGCAATTGGAGAAAAAAAAAATAAAGATGTTTACTAGAAATCATTCATACCAGAACACAAGATGCATAAAATATGTTTTAGCTTAGAAAGGAAAGAATCTCTAGAATAGGTAGTATATGGGGCGCCAAAAGGAAGCAGCGACATAAAAGGAGCTGCTTTCATCCTACCAGATGTTATTTTAAATTTAACTTCATACTTGACCATACATCTCAATTTGGGGGACAGTCTGAGAATTTTTATTATTATACCTAGAGCACCTGGTTTTTCTAGGTGGTCTCCCATCCAAGTACTAACCAGGCCCAACCCTGCTTAGCTTCCAAGATCAGACAGGATCGGGCTTATTCAGGGTGACATGGCCATAGAAAGAGGATTTTAATAAAAATATCACATTCATTTCAAATTTATATCCAATTTTATTATATATCAGAATTTCAGAACTCAATAGACTTCAGCTTTCACAGAACAGAAATACAAGGCAATAAATATCCAGGAAATAAGATTTTTATAACATCTAATTTTGCCCCATGATGTCCAGGTATTTTTTAATATCAGAAATGTTTTATGCCTGCACTTGGATGGCACTGTACTGGGCATAATATAAAGGAAGTGAAGCAGGGGTCTTGGAACTTGACAGGATTTTAAATAAATGAGACCAAAAATTTCTCAGTCCAGTGAATGGATCTCGTTGCTTAAATTTTCACAAATTTTAAAATCTCAACACAATTTTGAATTCTCTATTATAAACTATCCCATACCTTGATACAATTACACTGTCTTTGTTTTAAAAGTGTTCCTTGTATTAAGGTCCAAACAGAAACAGAGTGGTAAATCTGTAGGGCTTATGTTTGTGAACTTGTTTGTTTCTAAGATATTGCCACAGTTAAACTCAGCAGCACACTTTAAGATATTACAACTAGATGAGATTGAATTAGATCAAAATTGACAATAGATTTTCAAAGCTGTGCTTTCTCTGTCTCTAGGAATTAAACATTGGGGATAAGTTGGAGAACAGGACAGATGATGTGCCTGCCACTTGGTCCTCCTTACTTAGCAACATTTCACCTTATTTCAAGATTCATCCCAGGGTCCCTGTTTTTATGGTAGTAATCCTCTTCTCATCTGTACCCCTAAGGCATTAGTTGTGTGAACAGACTGTTTTTGACAGAACAGAGAGCATGGGCCCTCAAACTAGTCATTGTTAAATACAAGCCTATCTCCTTTTATCCAGCTTTATTGAATTTTATAAATTGAAAGTTTGCGGCAACCACCAGCAAAAAAGATTAAGACTCCTGAAAGGTCAGACAATGGTTAGCAATAAACACTTTTTTGGCAATAAAATATTTTTTAATTAAGGTGTATACATTATTTTTGTAGACATATTGCTATTGCACAATTAATAGATTACAGTATAATATAAACATAATTTTTATATGTACTGGAAAAGCAAAAAATGTGTGATTCACTTTTTATGATATTCACTTTATTGTGGTGGCCTGGAACTGAACCAGAAATGTCTCCAAGATAGGCCTGCAACCAATTGCATGTGTGCAATGCAATATATTGTTTCACAACCTGTATGCAATGTTGTAAGATGGCGTGTGACCTACTAATACATTGTACTGTGGACTGAAAAAAAGATTCTATGGAAAGTAAGTAATCTCACAGGGTGGTCCAATCACAAATTCCTAACTGAGCTGGTTACCTTGGGTAGTGATGCCCCAGGCCTATAAGTTCTTTAGTCAAAGCTTTTAAGCCAGCCCTGTACATGTTCTCATGCATCTGGGTTAACACACTTTTGAAATGTCAGAAGTAATATTCCTTGAAGGGGATATTAACCCTCAAGAGAGCACAGAATCTTGTTAACTATCCTGTAACCCAATCTCTTGTTTTGCTTTCTCCTATCTTCACATAATCTTATGTTCTCTCCTTAATTCTAAATGTATAACAAATGCTACAACACTGTTCTTCTCCAGAGCATTTGAGGTCTTGCTCTCCAGCATGTGTCATCAGTTTGGCTCAACTAAACACATAACAATTCTCTACAAGTTTGGACATTTCTTACATTGTCAGTACCCAGACCCTTGATGCTAGATCCAAATGCATTGCTTGCTAAAGGTAGTCTGAAACCATAAAGGAAAGAGAATAATTTCAGGGTGGTGTAGTTATAGGTATAAGAGGATCATTAGCTTCCCCTTGGGGCTTTCAGGGATCTGGCTGGACAGTATGTTAAAGAAAATATAGTACCACATACCTCATAAGGAAATTGAGGAGTACCAAGAAGCTGTACTATCTAAACATGTTCAGCCTGTAGTCTTCTGTTGAATTTGCCAAGACTATATCCTTTGACCTTATTCCCCAAAACTATAACTTTGATGAGATGTCAAGCATGTGCTATTGTTATTGGGACAAAAAGGGGCCCTTCCGTCTGTGTGCATCTAAGCCAAAGAAGAGATATGTGTAGGTTTTGCAGCAAAGAAAGTAAGATTTATTAGAGAGTTGCAAGTCTTGGAGACATAGGCAAGTTATCACTCAAAGGCCTGGCCCTCGGGTGTCTTTGAGTATAGATTATTTAGGGAAAAATCAGTAGTCTTAGAAACTAAGGGAATTGGAGTTATGGGTGCTACTAATTGGACAATAGGAGGGAGATGAGGTAATTGATTATCGTGTCCAGTTCTGGAATCAGTCATGGTGCCATTTCTTCTGATCCTATGGCTGGTGGGTGGTAGTTCTGCCTCAATGGGCCTGCGCTGAAACATCTAAAGCCAAGATGTTCTCTTTAGTCTAAAGTCCAGTGGAAACCTAGTGTTCTCATGATTAGTATTCTCATGATTATCTTATGTCCTAAGGTTTAATGATTAAAGGAGCATGCACACAGAGGATAAGGGCTGGGGAGAGGGGGGCAGCAAGTGAGTCACAATGCCATTATCCGGGCAAAACCAGCTTGAATCAGAGGAAAAATACTGTACTTAAAAAATGAATTTTGTGTGTAGTTACACTGTTTCACAAGGACTACAACTCAAATACTGTGGGATTTTTTATCCCCTGGTGATTATAACTCTCATTGGGCATTTAGCATATATTCTTAAATTGACAGATTTCTTTTCATGTATTTATTATTTTGTCTCCAAAGTCATCTGTCATTGAGAAGTGAAATAATCTTTATATCTTCTGTTTCTAGTATAGTGCCTGGCACATAATAGTTGTTCAATTAAAAAAAAATATGTCCAGATGAATAAAAGCCAATGAGATAATTCTACCAAAACATACATTTAAGATAACTAAGGAATCATAGGTTACAGAAAAGCAGCTAGAGCAATCATACAGAAATGAATTATTCTTTGCATCCCTAGTGTTTAAGTGTCAGATGGTATTTTCAATGAGATGTTTTTTAAAAGAAGTTCGTTTATAGATATCTTCATTGCGTACAAGGCAGAATTTTAAAAAATAGTAAATAGAAAATCAAGTAATGCCTTTGAAGAGCTGTTCACAGTTGTTTCATTGACTGCATTCCTGTGGAAAGTATGATGCCTAATGAACTGAAGAGGAAAGAATGAACTTTTCAGTGTTTTGACATCTCAAATGCAAATGTCTCTACAAAACACATAGTGTTTCTTCAGCAACAAGCTGCTGTGTAAGCATTCAGTGGCAATGGTGGAGATGCATGGGGCAACTTAGTTCTCACGTCTATCAACTCCACGTAACACTTTCTACTGTGAAGAAAAGCACATCACCTTAGAAAGAAATAAACAGATGGATGCAACCGCAGAGGTGCATCTAGAATAAACAGATTTCAGGCAGCTTTGCTTTATCAAAGAGGAGAGATATTTTCCCACCCCAATTTTCTATCTTTGAAATTCAGGGCAATGGAATCTAGCATTGCCTAAGATGTATTGAACTAAGAAGTATTAGAGGTGAGTAAAATCATTCCATTCATCAGGTGTCCGATGGAAGGTTGACAGTGAACAAACTCAAATTTTTATATATGTAATGAATCACTAATGTTATTGTGATAACAAAGATCTCTGAAACTAGATTAAATATGATAATTATAATAAATTATCCTTCACTGGGTGCTTATTTTGTTTCAGAAATTGTGCTAAATGATTTATATATGTTTCCTCAACAATTATGTAATGTGATAATACTAACCCTAACTCTGATTAGTGGGTTATCCCTTGTAAGGACTTGAAACCAGGTCTTGGAAAAGCTCGAAACAGTGTATCATCATGCCTCCTTAACAACCACATTGAAATGTTCAAGTTCATCAAGTCTGACTCCATCAGTAGTTGAATCCTAAATCAGTTCTTGAAATAAAATTTTTAATAGTATATCAATAGCATAAAAAAGGGCACTTTAAAACAAAGCAAAATAATGTTGACTCTCAGTTGAAAACTGGGCAAAAATCTGGGTTAGGACAACCATAGAAAAAAATGTAAAGAGCAAACAAATACATAAAAATGTTTTAGCTCATTAATTACATCAAAGATACGTCAGTGACATATTTTTGTGCTTACCATATGAGAAAAGATTAAAAGATGCACATGTTCACTGTTGTGAAGTTAATACGCAGTCATACCTTGATGACAGTGGCACGAGGCTTAGCTGAAGGCAATTTGACAGTTGTGTTCTGAAGGTCTAAAAATTGTTCATAAACCATGACTCCCATTCAGTTCTTCAAATTTATAGGAAGGAGCCATTTTAGGAAGATGCAAAGTCGATGCTCAATCTAAATGGCTGACACTTATTAGAGAAATGGTAGTTATATAATATATTTACATAATAGAATACTATTTAAAAATTTTAATGTTTATCTAAATTACTAAAGTGGAAAACTTCACAATATAGGAATTGAAAATGATGGCTTCTAAAATAGCATATGATCATTTATTTATTTGGTGAAAAGAAAAATAGAATCCCCTTTTCTTCTTCTTTCCCCTCCTCTTTTTCTGTCTCTCCCCTCTTCAGTTTCACTACATCTTTCTTCTATCTGGAAGTTAATTTACTAAAATATTTTAACAATAATTATACCTGTGTGGTGGGATTTGAAGTGATCCTTACTTTATTTTCTTATAATGCATTAATTTTATAATTTTATATTTTTTGGGAAAAAACCAAAAACTTAGGTTAGGAAAAAATATTTTTAAATCTCATAAAGTATTTTAGATGTCTTCATCCTTATCTCTATATTTGGTAATCAGTGTCCAAACAGCAGAAGTTGTGCATAAAAAATATTCCTTCATTGTATTGCTATTTACCATGGCAATGTTAACACAATCCCAAAAGGCCCATTCTGACATGAATTCCGCCATACTACACAAGACATTTGTCTTTTATCATCTTCTTTTCCACTTTCAAGTGTTTCTGTGTTTGTGCCTGCCCATCTTCCTTCAGGTCCCTTACAGAGAAAGTATGATTCTTTTTTATTTTTTTTTCAGACATAACTCTTACTTCCTCCAGGGCTTTGTTTCCTTAATTATTAGCCCTTATTCCCTCTCTCTCTCTCTCACACACATGCACACACACACCTGTGAATCCTACCTGTTTATGGTTTCTGTCTCTGCTTTGACTATGTACTTGTCCTTCCATTTTCCTACTGTATTTACCTGATTGTGTCTGTCTCTTCTGGCTCTCGCACAGTCTGCTCCTTTCACTGGGGGACAAAACAAATAAGGGGCTGGTTCTCATTTTTTTTTTACTTTATTTCCTTACCAACCTCTCCTGCTTCTTGAAACTCCTATAAGTTGGTTTCTGACCACCTCCTTAAACCGTCCTATCTCCTATAACCTCTTTTAAAAAAATAACAATGATTTTCTAATTGACAGATTTTATTTTTATTTTAGAAATTTAAAAAAATGTACTCTAAAGTTAAAGGAGGAAAATAACAGTCGTCCCATGCAACCTCCTCTTAACATCCTGTTTATTAGCTTCTTGACTATTGCATTAATCTTTTTCTTTTGTATTTTTAATCTCTGTGATTTTCTCACGCATCCTTACTATGCTCCCGATTCCATTTTTCAGCAATGTTTATTTTCTTCTTTGTTACTTGTAATGACTTTCTAAAGTATTATTTCTTTGGGTCTTCTAAATCTATTATCATATCTTCTTTGGGTTTATATTTACTTATTGAATTCATGTTCTTATTTACCTGTTCTATAATGTGAACAGTTTCTTCAGCATTTTTTTAATTCTTTGACTTAAGTTTTCTTCCCTCTCTCCTTGCCTCCTTTCTTTCCTTCTTCCCTCCTTTTTTATCCTATAGCATATTTGCTGAGTTTAATGCCATTTATTTTTATCTTACTCGTGGTTGACATTCTATTTTACTTTGAGATGGAGTGAGTGACCGTCATCCAATATTTTCTGAAAATCATTTTTTTTTTAACTACAGCATCAGAGAGGAATATTTTGTGTCCTATCTACTTTTTGAAATCTGAGTGTAGATAAGGGTGGGAGAAGATTTATTGAGGTTGTCTTAGAGTTTCTATGATATTTGGGCTCTGTGTTGGATCTGTTTGGACATTGGCTCATATCCTCAATTTAGTGTATACCCAGGAGATTTATATCTGTCAACGTATTTTCTTCCTCTTTTCTGTTTCACTCTTTTTCCTCCCAAAGTAGTTCCCTTATAATTCCCATTTCACCACTGTAGGAGATTGTTTGCTCTTTCCATCCTGCATGCCTCTTTGTAATGTAACTTTGCTGCTCCATCTCTCAAATGTGGGCTACACAGAATGTGGCAGATGATGAGGTCTCCTTGTAGCTTATGCTTTCAGCTCTGTAAATACTCCTACCACCACTTAAGGAAACCCAGGCTAACCTACTGAATGATGAGGGACTATGAAGGAGAGAGGCTCAGCTCAGAGCCTGCACCAAGACCCTATATGAGAGAGTAAGGCCATCTTATGCCCTCCAACCTGAATGGAGGTGCCAGATGATGGCAGTTATATGAGTGGCCCCAGGTGAGGCAGTCAGAAGAGCCACTCAACTGAGCACAGCCACAAAATCATGGGAAATATTAAATTATTCTTTGAAACCACTATGTCTTAGAGTGTTTTTTTTTTAATGCAACAATATATAATTGTTACCTAAAAGAAGTGGTACTCTAAGGACAACTTGAAAGATATGGCAAAAGATTACCTGTTTTATGTGTTATGTAATGTTGCAGCTCTTCAAAATTTATCTCCAGTTGTTTGTGAAATGCTCTGAAGGCAAAATTGAGTTTACAGTTGAGACATAACTTGTGTGTATTGATTTCATATACTTCTTTAATTTTTTATTTTTCAAATACAGTTGGCACACAATATTATACTAGTTCTCAGGAGTACCCCATGGCGATTAGACATTTATATGACTTACAAAGTGATCACCCCCAAAAATGTAGTAACCATCTGACATCACACATAGTTATTGCAATATTATTGACTATATTCCTGATGCTATACTTTACATCCCCATGACTATTTTACAACTATCGATTTGTATTTCTTAATCTCTTCCCCTTTTTCACCTTCCCACCCAACCCCCTTCTATTTGGCAATCATAAAATGTTCTCTGTATCTAAGAGTTTGTTTCTGTTTTGTTTGTTTATTTTGTTCTTTAGATTCCACATGTAAGTGAAATCATATAGCTTTTGTCTTTCTCTGTCTGACTTACTCCACTCAGCAGAAAACCCTCTAGATCCATCCACATTGTTGCAAATGGCGAGATTTATTTCTTTCTATGGCTGAGTAATACTCCATTGTATATATATAGCACCTCTCCTTTATCTATTTATTCATTAGTGGACACCCAGGTTGCCTTCATATTTGGCTATTGTAAATAATTCTGCAATGAACATGCAGATTCAATTGTCCCTTCTTTGAATAAATACTCAGAAGTAGAATTATTGGGTCTTTCTTTGTCCTTTATTCTAGTCTTTGTTTCAAAGTCTATTTTGTGTAGTATTAGTGTTGCCACCCCAGTTTTTTTGTTTGTTAGTTTGTTTCTATTTATATAAATTATCTTTTTCCATCCCTTTATTGTCAAGCTATATGTGTCTTTTGATGAGAATGGAGTCTTTTGTAGGCAGCATATGTAAGGGTCTTGTTTTCTTATCCATTTATTCACACCATCTTTTTATTAGAGTATTTAATTCATTTACATTTTTTAAAGTAAAGTAATTATTGATAGATATGTAATTATTGCCATTTTATTATTCATATTTTTAATTCTTTTTTACTTCTTCTTAAAGTCACTTTAACATTTCTTGTAATTCTGGTTTGGTGGTGATGAACTCCTTTAACCTTTTTTGTCTGGGAAGCTCTTCGTCTGTCCTTGCTGAGTAGAGTAATCTTGGTTGTAGGTCCTATCTTTTCATCACTTTGAATATTTCATGCCAATCCCTTCTGGCCTGCAAAGTTTCTCTCGAATCAGCTGACAATCTTAAGGGAGCTACCTTATGCGTTACTAATTGCTTTTCTCTTAATGCTTTTAAGATTCTTTTTTTTTTTTTTTTGTCTTTAAACTTTGGCATTTTAATTGCAATGTATCTTGGGGTGGGCCTCTTTGGGTTCATCTTGTTTGAGACTCTGCACTTCCTGGGCTTGTATGTCTCCTTCCTTCACTGGGTTAGGGAAATTTTTCATCATTATTTCTTCGAATAGATTTTTAATTCCTTGTTCTCTTTCTTCTACTTCTGGTACTCCTATTATGTGAATGTCAATATCGTCTCAAAGGGCCCTCAAACTATCCTCATATTTTTGGATTCTTTTTTCTTGTTTCTGTTCTGATTGGGTGTTTCGTGCTACCTTATCTTCTAAATTATTTATTGGATCCTCTCCTTATGCTAATCTACTATAAATTACATCTAATGTATTCTTCCTTTTAGTCATTTTATCCTTCATTTCTGACTAATTATTTTATGTTTTCTATTTCCATTTTTATGTTTTCTATCTCTATGTTGAAGTTTTTACTGTATTCATCTATTCTTCCCCTAAGTTCATTGAGCATCCTTATAACTAATGTTTTGAATTCTGCATCTGGTAGATTGTTTGTCTCCATTTCATTTAGTTCTTTTTCTGGAACTATATCCTGTTTTTTCATTTGAGACACGTTTTTTTGTCTCTCCATTTTGGCTGCCTCCCCATGTTTCTATATATTAGGTAGGGCTGCTGTTCTCCAGCTTTAGTAGTGGTCTTATATAGTAGGTGTGCTCTAGGGCCCAGTGGCACAGTCTTTACTGGTCACCTGAGCCAGGTGCTCCAGGTGTGTCCCTTGTATGGATTGTGTGTTCCCTCCTGTTGTAGTTGAGCCTTGTTTGCTGTTTGCATATCAGTGGGAGGGATTAACCCTATGGCTGATTGGTTGTGAGGATTGACCAGTGAGGGGCTGACCCTACGAAACAGAATTCACTTTAACATAAATCTGGTACCTTTCCAGTCTGCCCTTTGGGTGTGTCACCCTTGGTGCAGCCCTGGGTGGTGCTCTAGCTTGGTTTGAAGAGAGTCACTGTGTGTGCCAACCTCCCCTCTACCCGGTGCCTTCTTAGAGGGGTCCTGCCACAGGCCAAGTTCAACTGAAGTCTGTGCCCTGCCTAGAGCCACCTGGCATGAGCCCCAAGCAATTAATTTGCAGATGGCTGCCACCCTCTCTGGATTAGATGTGCCTAAAGAGGCCAAGCCACGAAATGAGGCTAGCTGCCTCTAGTGCCAAGCTTGGGTATGGAGCACGCTCTAGTGCTTAGCAAAAGGTATGGAGCACACTGAGGCCAGTTGCTGCTTTGGATTTTGTGAATCTTGATAGATTTTAGGAAAATTCTCAGCATGAGCCAAGATAGGCTATTTGTATGGAATAGGTTTCAGAAGGGCCTTGGGGAAAACCACAAGCTGGGAGGAACAGGATCTCAGGGACTAACCAGGGTGGGGTAATCCATTTTTTTGGCAGAGTTGATGAAGACTCGGATATGGCGGCTGTCTGCATCTGCATGCTGGGATGAGGACGGGCTCAACAAAGAGACAACGGGTTCTATCAGCACTTCTCTGTGTGAGAAAGCTGCCTCTCCAGCCCTCACCCTGAAGCCAGAAAACTCAGTTCCTCCCCATATGTCCCTGGCACTTTTTGAGCAGCTGCCCCAGCACTGGAGGTCAGAGCAAGTGAGTCCATCAGTGAGTAAATCTGTGCGTGGGCTCTTTAAGAGGAATTACAGCTGCTCTCTGTCTCACTTCGGTCTCACTCATCCACAGTTTCTGCTGTTTTCACTGGAACTGTGGGCTGAGAAGCCTGGTGTGAGGCTGGAACTCCTCACTCCTTTGGGGGGCTTCTGCGGCTGAGATAGCCGTCCTGATTTCTTTAGCCACCACAGGTGGGTGTGGGACCAGCCTGTTCCATGTTTCTGTCCTTTCTACCAGTCTCCAGGTGGCTTCTTCTGTATGTCCTTAGTTGTAGGACTTTTGTTTAGCCCAATTTCAGGTGATTCTCAATAACAGTTGTTCTGTAGGTTAGTTGTAATTTTGATGTGGTCATGAGAGAAAGCAAGCACAGCATTTATCTATTCTGCCACCTTGACCAGAAATCTGATTTCATATTTAAAAGGACATGCTAATGCATACCTCCTCCCTCCACCATCCCTAACCCCCAGCAACTGTTAATCTGTTAAAAGATGACATTGGTCACTAGAGATGATATCTAATAGACATAGACACATGTTCATTGTAGCATAGTTCACAATAGTCAAGAGGTGAAAGCAACCCAAATGTCCATTGAGAGATGAGTGGATAAACAAAAGGTGGTATATACATACAATAAAATATTCAATCAAAGGAAAAAGGAAAATCTGTCACATGCTATACAAAGATGAACCTTGAGAGTACTGTACTATGCTAAGTGAATAAGTTAGACAAAAAAAGACAATATTGTATGGTTACACTAATATGTGGTATCTATGAGGAGTAAAATTAATGAAAACAGGAAGTAGATTAGTGATTACCAGGAGCTGGGGAAAGGCAAAGTGGGAGTTGTTTAATGGGTATTGAGTTTTCGTTTTATAAGATGAATAAGTTCTGGAGACCTATCGTATAACAAAGAGAAAATACTTTCTGTTGCTGATCTGTACTCTTAAAAATAATTAAGACAGTAAATTTTATATTATGTGGGTTTTTTTGTTTTTATTTTACTACAATTTAAAAAATAATTAAGGAAGAATGAGGCTATATTGACAGGATAGATCATAAGTCCTGATTGTAAATGGGAAATTTTCAAGTTTATGAATATACTTCACAGCAATAAGAACTATAAAAGCAGTAAAAATAACAAAAACAGTTGTCACTTTAGAAACTTTTAGTTCTATAAAAGTAAGCACTGGATAAAACTGAACAAAGGAAACCCCTGTAGCCACAGACACTACTTGCTAGATTCCAATTCTAAACTGCGGAGTAGTTCTCCCCCTGCTGGCCTCTTGGAATTGTTCAGCTTTAGGAAATATTGACCACATGGTCCCTGTGAGATGAGGCATTTTTGTTCACCAAAATATCTCCTGCAGAGACACTAAACTCCCATAGCTATTCTCTAAAATTCTTCACTCAAATTCATTTTCACATTTCTCAAAATGAAGGTGCGGTTAATTTGTATTTAGCTTATTCATTCACTAACGTTCATTTAACCCCTAATATGTGCCAGGTGCTGTGCTACAATGCAGGTTTCAAAGATGACCTTGGTGTGGAACTGGATTTGACATCTATTAGAGTGATATAGACATGTAAATTATTAAATCAAATGCAGTAAAGAGTTATAACTGTGATAGAAGTCATCCAAGTAGTAGAGTATAAGAACTGAGGTATAAAGGAGGAAAGAGATTCAGAAAAAATATAATTAGTAAGTTGGATTCCCGCCATTAGAATTTACTAGGAAGAGGGTAATTTGGTCATGCATGGCATGCAAATGTATTAAAATGTCAGAGCATCCTTTTTTTCCTAGCCGAATTTTTTTTTAAACATCTTTTTATTTGGGAATAATTACAGATTCACAAGATGTTGCAGAACTAGTACAGGTAGTCCCATGTATCCTGCACCCAGTTTTCTAGTGATTGCATCTTCAAAACAGAAAGTTGACATTGATATAGGTGTATGCATAGCTCTAAGCCATTTTATCACATGTTTAGATTTGGTAAGCGCCACTACAGTCAAGATACAAAATATTTCATCACCACAAAGTCCTCTCAGTGCTATCCCTGAGTAGGTAACACACACCTCCTCCCTTCACCATCCCTAACCCCTGGCAACTATTAATTTGTTAAAAGATGACATTGGTCATTAGAGATGATATCTAATAGACATAGACACAAAATCGTGTAAATCAAATGCAGAAAAATACAAAAGTATAATGTCCTTTTAAGAATGTTATATAAATGGAATCATACAGTATATGACTTTTTGATATTGGCTTTTTTTTTTTTTACAGTACAGTGTCCTTGAGATCCATCTGAGTTGTTGCATATATCATTAGTATTTTTTTATGGATTTACATAGTTTAAACCCACTGAGTAGTTTAAATTCACCTATTATAGTTGTATGTTTAGTTTTTTGAGATACTGCCAAATTATTTTCCAGAGTGGCTGTACCATTTTACATTGTCACCCATAATGTTTGAGAGATCCAATTTTACCTCAGTTTTGCCAGCATTCTGGATTATCATGATATATCATTTTTGTTGTTTTGATAAATGTGTGATATCTCACAGTGATCTTACTGCATTTATCTATTTGATAATATTGTTGAATATGTTTTCATGTGCTTATTTGCTATCTATAACCTCTTTGATGAAATATCTTTTTATACCTTTTCTCTATTTTCTAATTGGATGGTTTACTTATTTTTTTGCTATTGCATTCTGAGAATTTTTAAAATAAATTTTAGATATGAATTTTTAACAGATATGTGGCTTGCAAATATTTTCTTCTAGTCTATAGCTTGTGTTTACACCCTCAACAGGTTCTTATGAAGAACAAATGTTTTACTTTTGATGCAGTCTAATTTGTCCATTTTATTTTCTTTGATGGATCATGCTTTTGGTGTCAGGTTTAAAAACTCTTCACCAAGCCTTAGGTCTTAAAGATTTTCTTTTATGATTTCTTCTACAAGTTTTATAGTTTTACATTTTACATTTTAATTTGTGATTCAAACTTTTAAATTAATTTTTGCATAAAATGTGAGGTTTAGGGCAAGGTTAATATTTTTGTGTATGACTATTCTGTTGCTCCAGCACCATATGTTGGATAGAATCAAGTTAGCGGAAGGTCCTTTTTTGTAACAATAAATGATTTCTATTGTAAATGCTTCCATGATAGCCAATTTCAAATTATCACTTCAAAGTCAACCAGCTTGCAAAATCTGCTATTGTATCACTTTTGGATCTTTGACAAAAATCAATTGTGTATATTTTCATGACATTGCTTTAACAACAGTGACAGCAGAGGACAAAGAATCCAGAGTTATAACTACTTAGAACTCAGTTGGTTCTTGAGATACAAATTGTCCTTGAGTGCTGCATCCCAGCAGATGGCAGTAAATGAATATGGAAACACTGTAACAAGCATCAATGTAAAAGACCTTGGCGTTTACTTAGGGCTGTTTGGAAAGGATAATTTCAAGAGCTTGTTGGAATCATGCTAATCTGAAGTTAGCTTTTAATTTGAATATCACCTAAAATGCTGTTTTATTTGGTACCTCTAAACTGGTGAAATGGTACCTACTGTTTAAGCATAAAACAGATTTACAGTAGAGCTGCTTTCGTTGAATAGGGGCATAAAACCTGGAGCTTAACTTCTCAGTTAAGATCTCAGTTGAGACTTCAAAGCCCCTGCTTTGGTTCAGCTTCTCATGGGAAAAACTGACCTATATTTCTTTCTAGTCAATTCCACCTAGATGCCTGACAGTCATCTCAAATTCAACATGTTCAGACCAGGCAGTGGGGTGTTAGATACAGCAGTGTTTATAGGCTCATAAGAGCCAATTGATCATTTATCAGAGATTTTAAAAGCTGATTGACTTTTCAATGGTAGTTTGAAATTGGAGATCATGGAATCATTTACAATAGAAATTATCTATTGATACAAGCCAAGACTTTCTACCAACTCTGGCTAGTTGTTAAATATTTACCAGTATTCCACTGATCCAAATACATTTGCTTTGCCTCTTAGCAATACCTCTTTTCCTATCAAGGGAGCCAAGAATACCCAAAGGAGAAAAGACAGTCTCTTCAATAAATAGTGCTGGGAAAATTAAATATTCATATGCAAAGATATGAAACTTGTCCCCTATCTTACATATATCACTCAAAAAAAAAAACTCAAAATGAATTAAAGACTTAAATGTAAGACCTGAAATTATAAAACTCCTAGAAGAAAACATAGAGGAAAGCTTCTTGACATTGCATTGGTACTGGCGATTATTTTTTTGAATATGACACCTAAAGTACAAAAAACAACAAAAGCGAAAATAAGCAAGTGGGATTATATCTAACTAAAAAGTTTCTGCACAGCAAAAGAAATGATCAACAAAATGAAAAAGCAACCTACAGAATGGGAGAAAATATTTGTAAACCACATATCTGATAAAGGGTTAATATCTAAAAACTATAAGGAACTCATACAACTCAGTAGCAAAATAACAACAACAACAACAACAGCAATGTAAGTTAAAGTAGGCAAAGGACCTGAATAGATATTTTTCCAGAGAAGATACTCAAATAGCCAACAGCTACACGAAAAGTTTCTCAACATCGCCATTCATCAGGGAAATGCAGATCAAAAACCACAATGAGAAATTATTACCTCATGCCTGTCAGAATGGCTACTATTGAAAGACAAGAAATAACAAGTTCTGGCAAGGATTTGGGGAAAAGGAAATCCTTATGAACTGTTGGTAGGAATGTAAACTGGTACAGCCACAGTGTGAAACAGTATAAAAGTTCCTTGGGAAACTAAAGTAGAATAACCATATGATCCAGTAATCCCACTTCTGGGTGTATATCCAAAGGAAAAAGAATTACTGTCTTAGAGAGATATCACACCTCCATGTTTTTGCTGCTTTATTTATGATAGCCAAAATATGAAAACAACCTAAGTCTATGAATGGATGAATAAAGAAAATGTAGTAATTATATAAAAGGGAATATTATTCAGTTATAAATAGGAGAAGATCCTGCAACAATATGAGTGGTCCTTGAGGGTATTATGCTAAGTGAAATAAGTCAGACAAAGACAAATACTGTATGATCTGTTTTATGTGAAATCTAAAAATAACAAACTCATAAAAAGAAAGAACAGATTGGTGATTGCCAGAGGTAGAGGGTGAGAGGAATGGGTGAAGGAGGTCAAAAGGTAAAAACAAAACTAACAAATTCACTTCTTCTTGTAGTGACATTGAACTGGCTCCTCTGTCCCCTGCCACTTCCCATGTGCTTCTGGCTTCTAAGGCATTTTGTTTATGTCACAGGGTAAAATACTCTTATTTTATAATGTATTTCTCAAGAGTCTAGTGTCTAGATACTAGACTGTGAGTTCCTAGAGGGGACTCTGGGGCGTGTGTCTGAGACATCATGGTGACCTTAGTGGCTATGGTAGAACTTGGCACATAGTAGACACTCAAATGGTTGTGGTTTTGGTTATTGCCACTGAATGACTTTGCAATTTTTTTATGTTCACCGTCTGACCCCAACCAACTTATTAACATAGTTTTTTATTTCTCATCTTCATTCATCCTGTTATATTTATTACATTTCACTCAAACCATGACTCTTGATGTGCCCCATAGCTACCTCTCAAGTTCTTCTCCATCTTTGTGTGTGTTCCTTCCGGTCCCCAGGGAGTGTCTTTTCCCATTTCCCTCAAAGTCTTGCTCAAATGCTATTTTTTGTATGGAGCTTTTTTTTTTTTTTTCTTAATCTTTCAATTCTGCTACTCCTAGAAATCTGATCTCTCAACAGCATGAGTCTTTAAATTTTGTCTACCAACTCCTAAAATTCTGTTAAAAGGGGAAACTGAAATAATCCACTGTGGTTGACTAGACCGCAAAGAGGAATGCTGGAGTTCATGAAGATTATTCTGAGAATCTTGCCAAAGTCACTGCCTTGTCCAGACCAAACAGGAGTGTGAGTGATGGATAGAGATTTCGGATGTGGGGTATAATGAAGGGGAGGAGGGCTTGAGTTCTGTCTGTTTAAAGTGGTTGCCTGCTTGGCGTCTTTCCCTGGAGGTGAGCAGGCTGTTTGTGCTCTCATCCGTATCAAAGGTCCAGGTCTGTTAGCTTTCCCCATAAAACCATGTTTGGAGATATATCTCTGGGGAGAGAATTTTGGTTTGAAACTGGAAGAAAGAAAGCATGAAATTTAATTGGGAAGTAAGAGATATATCAAGGGGGTAAAGGCAACAATTTTGAAGTGGAAAATATCTTGTGAAGGGTAAAAATAGTGGCTTTTAGGTGGCATATGAGGCAGTTCTGCTGCTAACCCTTTCATTAGCTGACTTCCTGTGCCCCACTGGGACTGTCTTCTGGGGGCTGATTGCTGTCTTTGATGCTTCTAACCAGAGGGTGTCACTACTCAGGCCATGGATTCTAGGATTCCAAGAAGACAGGTAGCTTAGCAAATAGTTAAAGAAGTTTTGTTTCAGAAAAACGGATATATCTAATCACTTGTCAAGAGTTTGTTGAGCACTTGCTATGTGCCAAGAACAGTGACAGATGCTGGGGGTGGAGGCGATATAAAAATAAATACATAATGTCAAAAAAAAATTTTTTTTTTGGTGTTTTGGATAAAGTGAATGGTTTTCATTTGTCTGAGAAGACAACAAAGAATGAAGTGCTTGCATATGTTAAAAATGATATCACAGTCTGACTTTTAACTCCCCTCACTCCTTTTCTCTAGTTCAATTTTGCATGCTTCTATTAAGTTCATGCTATGTGCTAAGTGCTTTGACAAGCCTTCGGGAGACCTCTTGAATAAAACAGCATTCTTTTTTCTTCCAAAGAGCTCACTGTCTAGTGAGAGACAGATTTGTAAACTTTTAATCTTAGTCCCTGATAAGTTATAATAATAAATGGGCATACAAGATGAAATGGGAACATGCAGAGGGAGTAAACTGGAGAAGGTATTACAGAGGACTTAACATTTCACTGCTACTTCTTCCTTTTAGTCACAGACTTTTTAAATCGCTAACTATGTGACAATTCCTGACATCCCTGATCCAGAGAAAGAAAACAAACAAACTTTTCCAATAGGAAGAGAACACTATACATGAAAATTATGCTTTTTTTACTGAGCCTGGACATGGCCACAGACATGGACTTGAAGAGCTCAGGTGAGCCACTTCCTGTCATTTCCCATGTGCCTATGAGACCTATTTCTCATCCCCACTCCATTTCTAACTGATGTTCTTCTCCTTTCTCTTAATTCTTGTGGATTTAAAATTCTTGTTTTCCTGCCCTAACATTCCCTCATGAAAGATTATTTTAATATGTTTTGTAATTTTGAATTGTCAACTCATGTTTATCTATGGAAATCCTCCACAGCTGGGCTTTAAAATATGCCTTCCAAAAAGATTTCTAATTTGCTTTAGTTGAGCACCCTGGCGATACTAGCATCATGGGACTAACTTTAACAGTAATCTCCTAGCTCGGTTCCCGGACTACATAAGTAGTGCTATTTCAAACCTCAAACTGCTTATGGGAAGGCCCATAGCTATAAATGCCAGAGGAGATTTTTTTCCTGTCCAAGTACACCAAACTGTTTCTCCTATATTAGTGAGTGAATTTTTTTCTAGTCCACCCTTTCACTGAGAGTTTGATACAGCAAGTGTTCTGGGTTTATTGCAGAGGCATGGGATAGTGGCCTTATATGTACCCCTAACTCCTGGAGTCAGGACTTCACATTCTGTGCTCCCGCATGTGCTAAGACACCAGACTCTTGGTTACTAGAACTGGTTCTCTCCCAGGTAGCCTCAATGTTGTTTTGCATTCACAGCTGTAGTTTTTAATTTCTTATAATTTAAAGGCCCTCTAGAATTGCCTTTCTTTTCCCCCTTGAGAGCTTAACAATGCATTTTAAAGAATGTTGACTATATTTTACCCAGAATCTTTAGGTTTGTAGTAAAAGAATGGCCAGGTTATCCACTGCCCAGAAATAGAAATCTATCCAGCAAATCTTCAATACCTAACATAAAGCTGTCCTTAGCATCCATAGACACATACAACAACAGGGTGAGACCTGTGACAGTTGCTCCTTATCTAATTATTTGTGTCTCTACAGGGGTAGATATAGACAACTGAGTACTGCCTGATTCTTCCCATGGCAGAAACACTGTATTACAGGCATGACCCAAATCACCAATTTTAGTACACAAATATGCTCTCCAGTAAATTATTTAATAACTCCTATGAATTAATTGATACAAAGTGAATCAGACCTCTTCCAAGACCCAGAGAGAGCCGTTGTCTCTCAGCATAGCTATTACTAGTCATTGTCACATGATGTCGCTGTTGAACATGGGTCCTGCAGGGTCCAGGGCCAGTTGTCAGCTGGTAAAATTTTGCCTTGTTGGTACCCTCATTTGGACGGCAGAGTTGCACCTCTTTTAGTTCACCCCCAGATTTTCAGCAACTATTTTCTAAAGCTATGACAGAGTAGCTTCAGCCAACTATTTTACGAAATCAGCTTTTTCTCACCCAGATTCTCCCTGATCCTCTTTCTTTGCAGTAGTGTTTAGACTACTATATGTTTCTTCTAAGGATATTAGTTTGTTTCACTTTTCATGTAATATGAATAAAATCAATAACTTTCATTGGTAGAGTGTCTTACCATTTCATAATTCATTGATATTCAAACCCCACTCTATGCAGGCAGCACTGAAGCCCAGAGTGGAAGTGACTTGCCTGAGAAAATTCTACAAATAATGGAAACACTGGAACTCCACTGTTCTCTGCACCGACACCATGTCATTCAGACACTACCCTTGCCACACAGTAAGTAGTTTGAGATAAAAAAAAAAAACAAAACAAAACAAAAACAAATATCTACTGTATATTTATACACATCCCAAAATTATTTAAGTATAGTTCCTCTCACTAATGGTTTGTTTTTGATCCTCTGGATTCTAAGTTACAAACACAGCACTAGTGGTTCTCAAAGTGGGGTCCTCCAGGAGTATCAGCATCACCAAAGAACTTCTTAGAAATGCAGGTTTTCAGATCTCACCCCAGTTCTGAGTCAAAAACTTTACGAGTGGGAACCAGCAGTCTTTGTTTTAACAAACTCTGCAGGAAATTTGATAATCCTTAAAGTCTGAGAAGCCCTACTATACAACACATTACAGCCTTTTATATGTTAAGTAATCTAGATAAGAGTTCTTGCCCAGGTACATAAGATTTTGAAAGCCTACAACAAATGTTTGTAATTTTCAAAACAAAAAGTTTTCAAAACAAAATTTTTCAAATTACAAAAAGAAAAGTACTGAAATGTAAATCAAAATTAATAGTTCATTAACTACCTACAACACAATGTTATTTTGTCAAATAATCTCAATTTTTATAATTATCTATAATACATTTAATTAAGAATATGGATACATTTTAACGTTTGATATGTGTACTAAAGCCTCCAAAATAAGTATATCCTTTAGCCTTGTTTTGTTATTTAATTCTTGAATGTGGAGACTACTCATATAGCAACTTTGCAGATGAAAGTTAAAAATATGGGAATAATAATCATCAATTTTCAGACATGGTCAGATGACTATGAATGTCAGTGTAATTAAAAGAAAGAGTAAATGATACTTTGCAGTAAACTCCCACTAAAATCTTTTAAAAATAAATTATTACAGGCAAGTGAAAAGAGGGAAAAAAAACTATATATAGTCCTATTAGCCTGTTGTGGCAGGGTGTTGGGCTTTATTTCTATTTTCTTTTTATCTCTACACTTTTACCTACATATTCTCTATATAACTAGATTAGATGTTTACGGTAGAAAAGAAGAAAAAAGAATATTTACTGATAGCTTATTATATATCAGCTATTATGTGGTAACACATAATAAATGCTTAAAAGAATTAATTGAATGCAATTTTAAATTTGATATTCACATTGATGTACAAGGCACTCACTATTGCTTCCTTTTACAGATGGGAAAACTGAGAGGAAGGTTAAATTACATCTAAGGTCACACAACCAATAAATGTAAATCCCGGGTTTAAATGCCAATCTTTGAAACACTAGAAACTCAAGATTTTTCCACAGGACCATAATACATCTCTGAGAAGTAACATTAATGGTGAATATTGTCTCTGGACAATTTTACTGTGCAAGAAATATTGATGCCATTAACTATTGCTTTGGGATTTGGAAATTTATTAAGTAATTTAGCCTTTTTATGCCAGTATATGTAGGCATACGCACAAAATAATTATTCTTTAAATATGAAAGTCCAGATTTGCTATATTTGAGTTGAACTTCAAAAGTTGACATTTAAAAGAAAAGTTTCTTATTAAAAAAAAAATCTATTTTGAGGCTTTATTACTCCCTGTTCTCTTGTAAGGCTTTAAATGCAGCAAGTCCTATCCATCTGTTTTGTGCTGGTTGCTTAGAGGTAGTCTGTGGCTACTGCAAGATTTGTCAACTATACAGTCACCTCCTAAAAATAGTATTACTGCTTGATTCTAAACCTGTGTGAAAGAATAGCCCATAGATACTATTGACAGACAATAGTCTGTTATTGTTACTGCAACAGACAATAGTCTGTTATTATTGTTAGAGCAGAAGCATATGAAAGGTTATCTCATAAGCACTCTTTTCACCCAAGTCTCTACTCAGATTCTTGAAAACACGGATCATTGAAGGGCCAGGGCTCCTCCACCTGCTAGCTTTCTTCTCTCAATATTTTATAAAATAATCTAATTAAAGAATGGAGATTCAACTCATAATTGACTCAGTAAGAAGCTCATGCCAGTAGACAGGATCTCTCATTTATTTTAATCCTTATGAGGCTGTTATGAACATCATTTATTCAAATGATGTGCTTGACATATTGAGAAATAGAAAAAGGTTATCAAACCATTTGTACAGTATTTGACCATTAAAAAACTATATTATTAAACATTCTAGAGGATATAAATGAATACATAACAGAGAAGCATTGTTCAATAGAAATATTAGTCACATATGTAGTTTAACATTTTCTAAAAGTCACATTTAAAAAGTACAAAGAAACAGGTAAAATAGTAATATATTCTAAAATATATTCATTTTACATTTATATAATTATGTATTTTACATAAAATATATAAATATTTAACATTTATTTAGATGTATATTAAATCAACATATTAACAATTTAAATGTATATTTAAAAATATATATTAATGATATATTTTATTTATCCCAATATGATATTATTTCAGCATAAAATTATTGATATACTTTACATTTTTTTCATACTTGGTGTTTGAAATCTGGTGTGTATTTTATACTTACAGCTCATCCCAATTTGAACACTAATTTTTGTGAGAAATATTTGATGTTTGATTTCATAAAATTTACAGCTGAAAAATAGATTTACATATACAGGTTATTGCAGTCACACACAAAATTTTTCCAATAACTGAATTGAGTTTCAATTTTAAATTAAATTAAGTACAAATTAGTAATTATAAAACAGTCACAGAGATTTATTGTATAGCATAGGGTATATAGTCAACATTACTGTAATAGTACTATATGGTGCCAGATGGGCACTAGAGTAATCGGAGGAATCACTTTATGAATCATATGTCTATTTTTAAAAAAATTTAAATTAAAAAAAAAACTTTAATTAAACAAAGTTTTCAAAATTAGTTTCTCAGTTACACTAGACACATTTCAAGGGCTCAATAATGACATGGTTAGTGGCTACCATTCTGGACATTGCAAGTAGTAAAGTTATTTCCATGAAATCTCAAACTGCATGATCACTTCCAGACCTCAGAGAAAGGAAGGACCTGATACGCAATAGGTTGATAGTAGGGTTTAGATAAGAGGAAAGAAGGATTAAATCCTTGTGCTCCATAGGAGAACAGAATTGAATAGAGAAATAAAATTGAACTCAAAATCAAGGACTTAACTAAGGAGTTAAAAACTGCAGGAAGCTTCAGAATGTTACAAAATTCAGAATGATTTATGGGGAAAGGATACACTTAAGATGATTGTGCTAATTGGGTCCACAGGGTAGACTGTATTGTCTCGCCTACACATTCACTGCCCTGTAGAAAGTTATGCATTATCACCCATTGACATGTGACTTGCAGAGCCACACTGTAGGCAAAATACACTTTCTGCAACCATGTTCGCTTAGCCATGTGACTTGCTTTAGCCAATGGAAGTGCTAGTGCCACATGCAAGCAAAAGGCTCTGCCTTTTACCTTTCCCCTCTGCCTCAGTAATGGTATTGTGTCCCAAACAGTGGATGCTCTTTTAGTCTGGTTTCTGGAATGAGAAGGCACATGGAGTTAAGCCACAGTAGTGAGATACAGCTGCTCACATGGGATTATACAAGAAATAAATGTTTGTTGTTACAAGCCACTGAGATTTGAGACTGGCTTGTCACCACAGGAAAGCTGATTAATATAGGTGTGAAGGAGGAAATCTTCCTAAAGTGAGAGGGTAATTCTCATAGTATTTTATTGATCTAATTTGAAAAACAGGAATTTGCATTAATCAGCAGTAAAGAAACCAGCCTGTTTCACTCTACCCAGAATAGTGTTGTGCTTACTTTATAGTAATTAACGCCTAAACTGAATTAGAAAGTTAGCATTAAAGGTAATCCTTAGGAGCCTTTGAGATCTTGCTACCCAGTAACTGTCTTCATTTTTGGCTCACATGAACTCTTATAAAAATTCAAAAAAAAATTGGTAATCCCTGTGCCGCTCGGATCACATGGCTGGCTATAAACTCTGTCAGGATGCTGTGAAGTCATGGAGATATTTGAATGGCCAATAAAGTTGTTTATTTGTTCCTAATGATATCTTCTGGGATTTGTTGGTGTGGGCATTTTGTGTTTTTCAGTTACAAGTGTGAAATATTCTTTGTTGCCAATTTTGCTAGTGTTAGGAATTCTTTGCAAGGTTCTTTCTGCACTTCATAGAAAATCAGTGTTAATTAAATCAACTCATTTCCCAATGGCTTAATTTAGCACACTACTTATTTCTCCATGAAGTGAATCTGTTCTTCTCTTCTCCGAGCTCTAGAAAAATGAAGTACCTTGACTTAGAAGAATATAACTTTTCATCAATGGTAGCAATATAGCAACTACTAAGTTTTTTTTTTTTTCTTGTTGTTTCTGTTTTTTTTTTTTTTCAGTTGAGTGAATGCTACTTTAAATTGTTCTTAGTGTAGTTATTTGACCAGGCAATGAAACTTGAACAGAAAGATGGTCTTTCTTTTGAAACTGTGGAATTATTGCACTAATCTGAAAATTTCTGCATTTCACACATTGTCTATATACCTGCCCTCATTTGTTTTTCCACATTTGCCTCATTCATTCACTCAGCAAATATTTATCGACTACATGTCAAGTACTGTTCTCTACCCTACAGATATAGTAAAGAACAAGAGAAACAACATCTTGTTCTTGTAGATTTAAGAATTTAAAAATTCTTAAGAAAAGATCTGCCTCCATAGAGAGACTAGAATGTCCAAAAGCCAAGAGGCAGGGCTGAGCCTAAAGCATTTAGGGATTGGCCAGAGGCAATGCTGCAGGGATGAAGTTAAAAAAAGAAGAATGTTAGGCTGGGAAAGTTGAGAAAGTCGAGATTATGGGAATCTTGTGAACTATGCTATGGAGTTTAGATTTTATTCTAAAAGTAATGGAAAGCTATGGGAGGATTTATATTTTAGAAAGATCGTGCTGGCTGCTGAATAGACAAAGAAAAGTAGAAGAGCAAGCAGAAGGCAGGAGGCCTGTAGTAAGTTATTAGAGAAGTCCAGGAAAGGGACAATGGTGACAGGAGCTGGAGTTGTGACAGTGATAGTAGAAAGAACTTGTCAGATTCAGTATGTATTTTGGATGTAGAACTTGCTGACTAGTTGGCTGTGGGATGTGAGCAGAAGAAAAAAATCAGGGCTGATACCTCAGCTTTTGGCCTGAATCATTGGGTAAAAAATAATGCCATTAGCTGGCATTAGAAAGACTGAGGAAAAAGCAGATTTTTCAGGGGGATCAGAAGGAAGAGATTTATATTTTAGCACATGAAAGTGTTGTATCTAGAGGCAAATCATTTGTGGCTCGAGCTGCCACTGCCCATAGGCTTGTTATCATGAAGGGTGTCATCTTTCTTCCTGGGTTCCAAGTATTTATGAGACCACCTAGACACTCAGCAGACCATTTTAATCTGAAGCCAGGTAACTTGGAAGAAAAGCAGACTCCCTAAAACTCATGTTATGATCCTCCTTATAAAGAGGGAGAAGGAAGGGCTAAAGACCCAGAGAAGGAGGCATATCTATATTGCATTGTGCATGCAGTAGACATCTGTTGTTTGCTTTTGTTGCCTGACCCCCTTCCTGATAATTGTACTTCATTCTTCTTTAGTGCAGGGATTGGCAAACTACAGCCTGTAGGTGAAATCTGGCCTGCCTCCCAATTTTGTAAACAAAGTGTTATTTGTGCATAACCATGCCCATTTGTGAATGTAATGTCCATGGCTGATTTTGAGCTACAATGGCAGAAATGCATAGGCAGAGACTATATGGCCCACAAAGGCTAAAATATTTACTATCGGTCCTTTTACAAAAAGAGTTTGCCAATCTACTGGTGTAACCATCATCCCCCAGCTTTCAACCCATGTGCTTTGGGTAAAGCTGACTCTGCTCATGGACTCCAAGGTTCACCGAGGCTAAGGCAGTCTGTACATTCCCTCTCACTGTCATGAGTGATTAGTTCAGGGATGAGCCTATGTCCCTGTAAAACTCCTTTTTTTTTTTTTCAGTTTTTCTCCCACCTTAGGTGTGACCACATAGTTAAAGGGAGCTAGAGTTAGGTGTTTCCCTTCCTCCACGTAGGTTAAGCTCTGACAAAATCCCAATGACTCAAGATTATGATAAAATAATTTTTCCTGAGGGCTGGCTAAGAAGAACAGCATGCTCTAGTGTATTTAAAAATGGTTACTTTTCAGGTGGGTACTAGACTTATTGGGGGACCACTTTGTAAGTTATATAAATGTCTAACCACTATGCAGTACACCTGAAACTAATATAATATTTAATGTCAACTATAATTGAAAAATAAAAATTAAAAAATAAATAAAAGAATCACAAAGGGGGAAAAATAAATAAATAAAAATGGTAACTTTTCCCTTCATATTTTTCTTCAATATTCACAGAACTTCTGGAGGTAAAACCCACAAAAATGTGCCCCTTACCCCCTGATTGGGTTAGGGAACACTTTCTCTATAAAGTGAATTTCTAAATTGAAGTTAAAATGTTTGAATGTGGGTGAAAGGGAAGTGGAAGGATTCCATGATAATGCAGTGTTTCCACCTGGGTAACATTAATAGAAATGCAGCATCATAAGGAGAAGCTGGTTTTGAGGGAAATCATGATATTTGCTTAGTGTGGAGCATAGTGAGACCAATAGTATTTCTCTTTTCTCCTAACATCAAGGATAATCACCCAAGCATGTCAAAGCAAAACAAACAATCTCCTTCCTCCAACAACTCTTCCAATTGATGATCCAGACCTGGCTCTCTATTAGATACGCCCAATGGGGCGTCCAGTAGACATCTCTCAGCAGAATATTTTGGCTGCTGCTTTTGGCAATGACAGCTTCCATTGGCCATTACTTTCAACAGTGTTAGCACGAGTTTCCATAGCAGCAGCTTCCAGTGGCCAGTCACAGTGTCGCAGACCTTAACCAGCAGCAGTACTTTCCAGCAGATCCTCCTGCTGGTGAACACTACTCTAAGTAATTGCCCAAAGCTTCCAACTGCTATTTCCTTGGACTCCCTTTAAATTCTAAAAGGTTCAATTTTAAAGGACCTCAGTCCCCAAAGCTTCTCAAAAACCTTCTGGTTCCTTTCAATGGCTAATGAGCATTAGACTTCTAGACTACATCTCTAGGCTGGCTCTCAGTAGGCTACCTATTAAAGCCCTTCAGGGTCAGTTACAATGCTGCACTGTTCTTTCAAAGTCCTATATAGAAAAGTCCCCTAGACAGAGATGCTGGGCTTTCTGGATTGAAAGACTTGAGTGTTTTCTTATTGTAGGGTCCTGAGATGAGCAATTTGGCTCCATTTGGCTGAGCAACCTGTGGGTATGGGAGATCACTAAGCACATTTGAAGCAGTGTGACAGAAAAACTACCATAATGAATAGCAGAAAATTTACAAAGACTCATACCAAAAAGAATAAAAGCCAAGAAATATTTTACGAGTGAACTAAGAATGTATATATTACTCAAGACTCCATTCCTGTTGCCTTTCCCACATTCTTTTGCTGTTCACCAAGGCAGAACATAGAACTGACTTTCCCAGAACTCTGGGAGAGCTCCTGTCTTCCCTGGAAGTTCTCTCTGAAAGTCCACACAATGAAGGCCATAACTTTCTCCCCAAATCTAGGAGCTGTAGTGTTTGGCTCAAGCCCCAGATGTGTCCCTTCTCTCACTACATCCCTATCTCAAGGCATCAATGCAAATGAAGTCCTGAGAATTGCCTCAGACTATTCAGAGTTCCTTAACATAAATATGTAAACTTGCCTAATAACCCTGAGTTTAAAATTATGAATGACATGAGATAATCTTTGAACTGGGATTCATTAGGTTGAATTGTGAATAAAGTTTAAAAACAAACAAATAAGTAGAATTTTTTAAAAAGTAATCACAGAGAGAATATTTTAAGCCCTTAGATTTAATGCTATTTTCAGTACTTCATAATAGCCCACTGGAAAGGGTATAACAAATATTGAACACAGATCGGAAAAAATTTAGCTAGAAAGGAATTCAGTCTGGGGAGAAAAATAAGGAGTTGGGTCTATTCTCATTAAAAAAAATTCCTCTGGAATGATATAAAAGAACATTTGGGAAAAGATTAAAGAATAATAGTTTATCTTTCACTTTTTTTTTTTGTTAAGCATTTCAATTTTAAAAGACTTCTGTTCCAAACATAGAATAAATCAATATAAATTGGGTTGAAAAATGGAGTCTAGACAACATTGGCAGCAGTGAATGAAGATGTATAATTCAAAATTTTTATCACAATTTCCCAATTCAGATTGCTCTACTGAATCTTGGATTACGTATGGTGTGTTAAATCTTCCTGTATTTCTTAAATTATAACTTCTTTTTGTAGCACCTATCATATCAGCAGTTAGATTTGGATGCTTTATGTGCTTTGTATATTATTTTTGTAAAAATAATGATAGACTAAAGGCCACTTGAAAACAAGATAATGAGTACAAGATGTTCCTCATCCAATTAGATTCATAGATCTTATTATTATTCCCTTTGTCTTTGGACTAAAACTGTAATCGCTAACTATAGTGTTTATTTACAGCCTCACCTTTTTCGGGAAAGTACTCAGATGCCTTAAGTGACATTCATTAACATTGGTTTCTTATGTCAAAATAAATTCGTATACAGAGTAATTTTTTTTAATTGAACAACTGGATTTGGTTTGAAATTTTTATTTATTTACATATGAGTAAAATGTATTGAAAGCATCATCGTCTCCTTACTTTTTTTGTCTCCTTCTACCCTGCTCCAGGATGCTTTATTAACTTATATCTCTAGTTTTTTGGGTTTGTTTGTTTGTTTTAATTAGGTAAAGGGAGTATGGATAAGAGTAGTTTTTGTTTTTCACAAAACCAGTATTTTCTATTTGCCTGCCTACATCCTGTTGAAATGCACGAAACATAAAGTAATGTGTTGATAACCCTTATTGCTAAAGTAAAACTTTACATAGTGAGATGTTATTTTCCACATGGGACTCCAGACACCTTCAAATCTTGTAGTGCTCTATAATTACATGATGTCTGTTGAGTCCCATTAAATAAACATCAAATATATATTTTTATGCCTTCTATTCATTAGTTTCATTTAGAATTATGTTTTAACAAATTTTCCTGCTGATAAGCTAATAAAATGAATGTTGGAAGAGGTCAACCCATCTTATGAAATTTAAGTAAAAATTGGCTTGAGTCCAAATAATGTTAAAGAGAAGTCCAATACCTCTCTAAGACATTTGTGCATTTGGGGAGACTTTCTTTTTTATAGGTACTTATAGCTTTTAATTTCTACTCTGTGATTTTGGGATTTATAAGAAATAAATATTTGGTCATTGTCCCCATTTCTGCAATAGTGCTCCAAAACCTGTGGAATTTCCTAAGTGCTGAGAGCCATACAGGTGTCTTTTGTTATGTTAATAAGGTTACTTCCCACCCCACTTAAGGATGGGGGCTGGTTGCCAGGAGACCCAAACACATAATTAGAGGGTTGGAACTTGCAGTCCCATTCCCCCTCTCCATGTCCAGGGAGGGGAGAGGGGCTGGAAGTTGAATCAATTACCAATGGCCAATGATTTAATCAATCATGACTATGTAATGGAGCCTCTGGGTTGGTAAACACATGGAGGTACTTAGAGAGTGGCACACCTGGAGAGGGCTCAAAGTCTCTATTCCTCTTCCTCATACCTTGCTCTATGTATCTCATTCATCTGCTTGTTCCTGAGTTATATCCTTTTATAACAAATTGAGAATCTAGTGAGTATATGGTTCTTCTTTAATTCTGTGAGTTGTTCTAGCAAATAAACCAAACCCAAAAAGAGTATTGTGGGAACCTCTGATTGATAGCCAGTCAGTCAGAAGTACAGTTAACAATCCAGGCTTATAACTGGTATGTGGAGGGTGGTCTTGTGAAACTGAGCCCTTTACCTGTGGATTCTGATTCTACCTCTTGGTAGATAGTGTCACAAATAAGTTAAATTTGCAAACATCCTATTAGGGACTGAGAATTGCTTGTCAGTGTGGAGATGACTGTGCGCGCGCGCGCGCGCGCGCACACGCGCGCACACACACACACACACACACATACACACACACACACAGGAATTGGGTCTAAGAACTCTTTTCATACCCCCATTAAATTCTCAATCTCCTATGGCAACGTAGTAGTTTTTATCTTCAATGAAATTTGTTATACGTACTATGTGTTTTCTTTCAGGAAATGATTACAAATCATTTACTTATTACAAATAAGTAAACTTTTTCTGATTATAAAGTAATAACTATTAGTTGTTAACAATTTGGAAAATCTAGGACTGTAAAGATGGAAAAAATAACCTCATTACTCCCTTTTAATGTTCTGGCAAAATTCTTTTTTAAAAAATGCTTAAATCCATTTATTTAATTTCAAAACTTTTTAATTGATATGTAACATGCATACAATAAATGTATGCCTTTTTCCCATTCCTCCACCTTCAAAGTAACTACTATTCTGAATTCTATCACCGTTGATTAGATTCACATATTTAGTGTTACATAGATGAAATCATATGGTGTGTATGCATTTGTGTATCTTTCATTTGGCATAATATCAGTAAATTTTATTCCATCACACAAATATTCTACATTTAATTTATTCTCCTGTTGATATACATTTGGGCTGTTTTAAGTTTTTGGGTGGATGAAACCACTTTGTCTTATGTTTATTTCTCTTATATCTATACCTAGGAGTAAAATTTTGCTGTGTCACAGTTAGCTATGTTTGGCTTTGGTAAATACTGCCATACAGTTTTCTAAAGTTATATTTCTCTAAATTATACATGTTAACCATGCTGAAAAAATTTACATTATTATTTGTTGACCTAAACAAGTCTTAACATGCTTTCTATTCTTGAAATAAAAATTCTAATTAATAATATTCTACATTTTTTACCAATTCATCTTCAACTATTAAACATACAATATAGGAGATGGGCCTTCATGTTTATTGCTTTAGACCCTTTGTTTAGAACTGGAATCTGACTTGGTATTTTAAGGGTATGTTTTATTTTGTTTACTCTTAGTTTTAGCAACAGTCTATATATAATCAGTATGATTCATGAAGTAAAGAATAGTTATTATAAACTTAAGAAGAAAAATCTTCCATGATTTTATTTATGGCATGGTAAAATAAAGTAAGAGAATATACTGAATGTACATAAATATGGAAATTCTCTAGAAGCTATATATGTGTTGTACATGCTTCCAGGCATACAGATAATTAAGGAACAGTGGCTCAAATAACTAAGCCATTCATTGATTTATGTATTGTGAATTGTTTATCTAAATCTGAAATCATGAAAAACTCTAACATATTCTTTGCTATTTTTTAATGAGGAGATACAAGATTTATTTCAAATATCTTTTTTAATCATAAAATAGTACATGTTCATTTCAGAATATATGGAAAAATACAGAATATTATTAGACAAGAATAAGAATTACTTTAAACTAACCACCATGAGGTAAACACTACTTACTAAGAGATTTATTTCTTTTAAAAGTCATCTCTGGCTTATGTCTGGAGTTGCTACAAATTGGGCCAATCTATTCTGAGGCAATGTGAGATATGCAGGGCACCAAAAATATGATACTAAAGTCATCATAGAAAGATTACATTTTGTGTAAATAAAAGTTTCCCTACCATTCTCAGGAGACCAATTAGGTTTTTTTTTTTCTTTAACTATTATTAGGAACTAATGAATTTAAAGATACTTGATATGCTTAATGCATTGAAATTTTTATTCTTGTCCTTATTGAAGCTCAAATTCCCTCACTTTAATAGGAATCTCTTTAATTTGACTTCTGAATACTTTTGATATGATCTTAATGGTCCTTATTAACTGTATTATTATATAATATAAAAATATATTTCAAGCATAAATGTATTTATCTTACACATTTCTTGCTCCAAACTTGGGATCAGTCATTATCCAAAAAGCTCTACCTTCTTTTAGTGGAAATATTTCAATTTAGTGGTAATATTTTAAGAGTGCAATCTGGGCCTTCAGATGCTCATTGCTCTTCAGTTGATATTGTATCTAAGCTTTTTCAGTGAGAAGATATAGGGAAAAATGTAAGTGTGTGCGTGCGTGTGTGTGTGTTTTAAAAATAAAATACATCAAAATTTTATGCTGAAATTTAATTCAAATTCAAGACTACAGAGTTTTACTTAACCACTTTTGTATTACATCTGTATTTTCTGACTTCCTCATGAAGAATCCCAGTATTCACCAACACTAGAATATTCATAATGGCTCATTTGCTTTATCACCTATTATATACCTGACAGTCTCAGAATAACAGTACTAATAATACTATCACCACCAAGAAAAGCAGTTAAATATTTGGGGGGAGTCATATGCGATTTCTGTTCTCTCTCCTACCTTTTATGGTTGCATTATATACTATCAAAACATATAGCCACTGCTTACTATACTTTCTCCTCTTTAACCTTCATTTAGTTGTAGTTTGAAAGATAAGCTATATTACTAAATGCTTACCACCAGTCCTTATGTTAGTGCGTCTTAGATACTTCGTTGTCTGAACTTCTAGTAAGTTAGTTCCTCAGGAAGGGCTCACAGGAACAATACGCCCTGAGTTCTTGTATGTTTTTTATAATTTGTATCTTTTATTCTTGAGTATCAGATTTGGGGAATAAGAATTCTTTGGCTCACATTTTCTTTCCTCTGGTATCTTAAATACGTCATTCCAATTTTTCTGGTGTAAAATGTTGCTGTTAAAAAGCTGATGATAGGTTAACTTTCTTTTACTTATAAGGCTCTTGTTCTTTCTGCCTAGATGTCCTGATGGTTTTTCCTTTTTCTTTATATTTCAGCAATTTTACTAGAATATATCTTTGTTGATTTTATCAGACACATGCCATGCTTTTTCAATACATGCATTCAAATCACTTTTTATTTCAATAGAGTTATCTTGATTTGTAGTTTTTAGGGGTTTTTTATTTGTTTCATTTGATTCTCAGGAACTCCTGCTATCTATATATTGGAACTTCTTTGCTTACCTACAATACTTATCACTTTTTCTTGAAACATTTTAATTCTTTTTTTATTTATATATTTTTTCACCTTCTCATCATCTGTTCTTCTTAAGGAATTATTTATTGTATTTAGTCACTCTGTGTTTCTTTTAGTTTGATATATTTCTTTTATTTCTAATTCCTTCTTGAGTTTTATTACCATATTTCTGTTTTACTAATTCTAATTTATGTTGCTATTTTGTCATTAGTTTTTTCTTTTCTATCATTTGTGTATAATGTAATTTTCTTAATATTGTTTTGAAGTAGTAGGTTATAGTTTTGACATGCTTTCTGACATGCCTGTATTTCTGACATGCTTTTACTATTGTTAGAGATGCTATTCTGCCCCTCCCTTTTTTAATGATAACTTTGTATGGAATTTGGCTTGATATTTGTTTTTTTTAATTTTTGTCTGAAATTAATTTTCCTGAACTTTGTTCAAGACAGAGGCTTGGTTTAGATAACTTCTCCAACTTTACAGAACTCATCTTTGGTTGTTTTTATGCATTATTAAAAATATGGCAGTTTACTTCCTGAGATTTTGTACCTCTGTTCCTCTCCTCATTTTTCTCTGGACCGTCTCTCTCAATGTCTTTGTTGTCTCTGACCTGCTTAAATTTGATGCTGCTCCCAAAAGTGGGAAGTCCTCTCCTGGGAAAGAGTGTTGGTCTGTACATTTTGTTGGAGTGGGCAAAACCCCTACCAAGTTCTGTAGCTCTTCTCACATTGGCATTCTATATTTTACTGTTGGCTATTTTAGAGCTTTCCTGTTCTCAGAAGCATCAGATACCCTGGTACGTTTCTTTGCTTTTTCCCAGACGTAGACTGATATAGTGCAGGTCTCATGGGGTCGATAATTTTCTCCACTCATGTTTTGAGGTTCAAGGAATGCTTTGTCACTGTTTTTTTTTTTTTTAAATAAATATGGGTCATGGGGGTTCAGTTTGCAATCTAGTATATGTGGAGATTTGAAAAGTCAAAAATCTATGCTTCTATTACTACTTCTACCTTCTCAGAATTCTCAAATTCTTTTTAAAACAGTCAGGCTCATTTACCATGGCTCTTCATCTTTGCAACAGGAGTCATTTGACAGAAAGGAAAAGTGAACTAAATCAGTATACTCTGCATGTGTTTGTGTGTGTTTATGTGCATGTATGAGCATGTGGGTTTATTTGGGGAAGTGAGATGTATACATATATACATATATATGTATACACATATAGCAAAGCTGCAGAGAGCTTTGCTATATATGTATGTGGGTGTATCCTAAAAGTCCAATGTTTTGACTAGAAATACTTTTCACATTTTGACCATAGGAAGTTTTCTCTTTGGTTTGTGGCATGAGCACTGTTTGTAGAACTAGTCTTTATTTTCAGATATATTTTTTGTCTCTTGCAATGACACTGCCACTACAACATTGTGATAGATCAGTCTGTCTGCAACTATTTTTTCCCCCTAGAAGCTACAGCTATTCTGATCTGGCAAAAAAGTCGTGCTTTTAGTTGTGCTCAGAATATTTTTGTTTGCTGCTTACTTCAGTTCACTTTTCAGTAGAGGCCTGGATAGGCCTAATACCATTTCCATACCAGGCTTCTTGAACAATTTAATTTTGTCATTTACAGACCACTTGGTAATCTATCGATCCTGAGATATGAAAAAAAACAAAAACTTAGGGAAATAGAATTGCTTTTAAGACAAATTTCTGTCAATGTTAATAGATGGAAGATTTATGTACCCTCTCTTTTCCACTTCTGCCATCATCAAATTGTGATTGGTTATCACGGCAAGTGAAAAAAGAATTATACAAAATAAGTGATTAAATTGCTCCATTTAAATGCCAATTTAATTCTACACTTTTCAGATTTAAGAGTAAGATATTAAAGTTCAGAAATATATCTACAGTAGAATGTACAAATCCAAAAATGGTTTAACATGTTCAAGCACAGACTAATTTGTGATGTGAAAGACTGAAAATGAAGTGCCTACTATTGCCAAAAAGGTATTAAATGTAAATACGACCAAGAATAATACCATAGGGGCTTGTGGAGACTGAAGTAGAGAATTGATTGTGGTTATAAAGTACTGTGAACATAAAAAATGCCTATATTCTTAATATAGTATATATCCCTGCAAGTTTGTTACAGTTGATTTAGAGTGAAATATTTGTGTAAAAATTCTATTGGAGTAATTACCCAATTTATTATTATATATATTTAGAAAGTTATAGGTGTTTTAGGACAAACAAAACTTTTCATTTACATGAGGAAACTCAGAAATGTTTAGAAAATAAATGAATAACCAAACTCTTTATAGAAAAAATATATACTTTATTTTCAACTAGAAAGGTGCAAACATGTAACTTTTGGTCACACTCTCAACAAATAAACTGTCCAAAAAACAGTCATAGTCAAAGTAGAAACAAATACTTCCAGGTGGAAAAACTGATCAGCTATATAGAGCCATTCCTTTTTTAATAAATGCCATTTGTTCCTTAAAAGTGAGGCTACCACATCTTCGATCTACAAATCAGACTTCCAAAGGCATCACTGCCTCACCTTCAGCAATCTGTTTTCATGGACTGTCACTCTGAGCAGAATTTCCATTTGAATATCCATTTCATGCTTTGAATTATCAGACAAGCTTTACGTCCTACCTATGGTGTTCAGAATTGAGGCTAACATTTGAAATATCAAAGCATTAAACACATAAACAAAAAGGCACAAACAACTTTAAATTAACTTAGATAACTGTACAAATATATATATATACACACAATATTTACAATATCAATAAAAAAATCTGGCTTGTTACAGGCAAATTAGCTTGCCACAAGCTGTCCAGTCTAATAGACAGGATTCTGATTCCTGAACACTGCCATTTGAATCAGAATGTCAGAGCTGAATCTGTTCTGACTTAAAGAACTTAACTCAGCCTCATGATGGTTGGAGAATGCACATCCTAGCTGTTGCTAGAGCTATAGGCAGGTCCATGAGCGTGCTAAAATTTTCCTTCTTGTTCACACTACAAATAGCAGGCCCATTACTACTTTAAGATTTCAAGACTTTCTAAGGGTGCTGTCCCCTCACTGCTCCTAAAGCCACATTTTAGTATACATTCTGGTGCTATGTGCTAATGTAGTCCCACTGTCAAGTTTTACTTTCTTCAAACCAGTGTCTGGGGTTGATAGACTATTTGAATGTGGCACAATATTTTGAATTTGGAGGGAATTTTTCTTTTCCCCAGTTAGAAAAACTGATTTAAATAACTTGTGCTACTGAAATCATGTTTACACAAAAATGAGATGTGAATCAATTCAAGTTACAGCCGAATGCGTTAATGTCTCTCACTCTCTTTGGCTTTATGCCATGTCTCCATACATCTTCCTGTAGTAGAGTGACTCAAAGATGTCATTGTCTCCGGGACAGTTGTAATGGCAGGCACAGGTCTTGATGAACATCATGCTCCTCTTCATGACCTCACCGTCAGGACACTTGAACTCCACAGGAAGGGTGGTGGTTCTGTGGGGGGTGCAGCAGCGGCCATCTGTGCACACTCCGCAGAACTTAGCTCGGTAGGTCTTCACACTGGTGCAGCCAGAAAGCTCAAATTTTACTGGCTTGGAGATTTTGGGGGTACGGATGCACTTTTTGCCCTTCTAAGGAAGAAAAGGGAGAAGAAAAAAATCAATGACTACAAGGGGAGTGGCTTTCTTCAACTTCTGTGGGTTCTAAGCTTATGTTGTCTGACTTATGTTTATATTTTGAGGAGAGGAAGTTTGAGTCTCATTTGCCAGTTTTCCAAAAATAGACATAGCCTCTCTTGGGATGTCTTGAATTAATTAACACTGTGGAGAATTTCTAGTGGAAAGCTGGTGGTTTCTATTACATAACATCTCATTTCAGCAAAACAGCAAAAACGGTTAGATATTTTTGGAGATAATAGGTCTATAATAACAAGAGTGGTAGAAGCCCTAACTTTGGTCCTATCCATTATCGTTCCATTCAAATAAGTTAATAGGAACAGAACATGTACCTTAATGTTCTCTTCCAGGTCAGCTTCGCAAGGCCTGACCATGCAGAGGCGGCTCTGCTTCTCCAGCCTGCAGAAGGCGTTGTCGTTGGTAACCCGGGTGGAGATGCCCATCCCACAGGTCTTGGAACAGGCACTCCACTCTGTGGTCTGGACCAGGCAGTTGGCTCGAATCATAGTTGGGTCTGGGCCAAACGTGTCTTCCAGTCGGTAAGCTGGGAGAGCAGAGCGCACAAACACAAGGTTAGATGCCAGGATAAGGCACTTCCTCCTCCCTTGGCAAAGTTAGGAGTCAGCTGCTGGGGGGCGGGGAGGGGGGCGGGTAGAACTGTAACCCTGACTTAGAGGAAGATTCAACTCACCGGCTAGGGCAGGACCAACCACCGTGTGGTCCTTGGGCTCGTCGCACACCCACTCCTCGCAGCATTTCCCAGGCAGCTTGACCCTCCGCGGGAAGGGGCAGTCAGGGCTGGGCAGGCGAACGTCCATGCTGCACAGGGGCACGCAGCCCACCGCCCCGTCCAGGCAAGTGCACTGGTATTTGCAGCTGCTCTGGAAGGACTCTCCGCTTCGGTACACCGTCCCTCCGAAGACGCAGGGGGCACCATCTTTGGCTGAAGGAGAGGAAGGGAAAAAAGGATGCCAGGGGTCAGACTTGGTCCTTGGCCCTCTAACAGTTGGCCTCGCGGGAATGCAAGTTGGAAGCAGGGCTCCAGGGGGCAGGCTAGAAACAGCCAGGGAAGGGACTCAACTCAAGCGCCTTATTCGCTTATTTTCTGGCGGGAAGGTGGGCGTGAAGGAGGAGGTGGCCAGGCACTAAGTGTCCCCGCACCTGGGCCGGCGGTGGCGGCAGAAAGGGGTAAGGGGCCCGGATGCGGGCTGCAGATCTTACCGGTGCACACGCCGATCTTGCGGTTGGCCGGGGCGCCGAAGTCGCAGAAGAGGCCCTTGTGCGGGTCGCAGGGGTCGCGCTCCGTGCACAGCTCGCCCAGTTGCTTGGCGCACACGCGGCAGCAGCCGCAGCCGTCCAGCACCAGGCTGACGCCGGCGGGGCAGCGCGGCGCCGGGGCAGCGCACTGACACTGGCCGCTGCAGTCCTGGCCCGAGGCGGGCTGCGGGGAGAAGGGGGCGGTGAGCCGGGCGCCCGGCCCTCGCGCCGCCGGACCCTCCCCTTCCCGCCGAAGCCCTCCCCATCCGCGCCGGCCGCCGTGGGGGTCTCCAAGAGCTTACCCGGCTGCAGAGGGCGAACAGGAGCACGAAGGCGAAACGGACGGGACCCAGGCTGGCGGCGGACATGGTCGGGACGCTGCGGGCGCAGGGTCGGCGTATGCGGCGGCGGCGGCGGGGCGGGCGCGGCGCGGTCGGCGGGGCGGTGGGACGCGGGCTCGGGCCGGACTTGGGGGCCTGCAAGCGCCGGGTTGTCGTTTCTGGAGCTGTCTGCCGGGGCGGCTGCCGTCGGGCTGGAGGCGGTCGGTCGCCTGTGGTTGGAGTTGCACTGGCTGCCTCCTCTCAGCGGGGAAGAGTTGTTGTGTGAGGTTGGGGCGGGCGGCCCGAGGCTTTTATACGCTCCGGGCGGTCCCGGCTCGCCAATGAGCTGAATGGAGTCCTACACAAACAGGGACATTCCTCGCATTCCTCCCCACCTTCCTGCCTCATCAACTCACACCGGATTGATCCTGACCCCTTGACACTCAGCATTCCTCCCGTCTGAAAAAGCTGGCACACTCCAGCGCACCAAAAAAAAAAAAAAAAAAAAAAAGAGGCTCAGTATTTCCAGCACCAAATAGGATTTTTTTTCTCCTTGCCTCTTCTCACCACTCCTGATTTATGTCATTAAAAACACATCAGCAATAATAATTATTTTTATACCACTCACTTCTGTTTCTAATAGCTGTGGCTGTTCTACCCACTGGCATAAATCCTTAGGATGTAGGTAGCTAAAGAGACTAACAGCGGGGATTCCTAAAAAATTCGAAAGGCTTTCGTTTTATTATTTTTGTAAGGATTTTAATTTTCGAGGCTGTCTGCCTTTGAAACTCTTCAGAGAGCAGAAGTTAGTTGCTTTTAATCCGAAACTCCAAGAAGCCTACCTGCAAACCCCTGAATTCCATACCGAAGATGTAGGAATTTGATTTTTAGCCTATGGAGTTAGCAGTTTGGATGCCCATTGCCACAAGAGAAAGAAAAAGCCAGAAGTCTGAGTGAATATGCAGTTTTCTGGGGGAGATTTTCAGCACCCTTGCTTTGTTTTCTCTCAACACATTTGATAGTTTTATTTTTGGTGGTATAGGCAGGGAAAGGAGATGAGTGGGCATCAGTAGTTCCAGAAAAATGGCCTTATTGTTATGTGAGAGCAGATGACTATGTGTTGGGTAGATAGAGGTTCTCCATTTTGGGATAAGAACACAGGAGTGGGAAGAGAGGGGAATTAGGAGGGGGGCCAGCAAAAAATCTCTGGGTTTCCTTCGGGTGTTGAAAACACTGTTGTTGGTCTTTGAAAAATGAGTGATTTTTCTTACACTCAAAACTATGATCTTCAAATGTGGATTATTCTTGGTTTGTCTTGCAGTCAAAAATCTGTTTATATAACAGGAACAGTGTACCGCATTATATGTGGTTATAAAATAACTGTCAGTGAATAATATATCTTAGTGACTCTCCACACATCTATGAATAGTGATTGTGACTTCTTATTACCCAAGGATCATGCAGCCTAATAGAGTGAGATCAGGTCAAAGAAGGAACAGGTGTTATTCTCTCTGCTTATATGCTGATGTCAAAGATGGCCAACAAAGTCTAAACATATCTCAGTTTCTTAAAATTGCTAATTAGCTTCACTAAGGACTGAGTTAATGGACTGCGTTTTCATTTAGAATCTAGTTTAGTTGCTTTTTTGTTAATAACACCAGGTACCATTTTATGTAAAGAAAGTGATTCCAGGGCCATGCCAGTTTTTCCTATTATAATGCCACATCATTTTGCAGTGGTGTTACCAATGAGTAGATTCATTTCCGTTGTCAATGCTTCATTGTATTGATTTAAGATAAACATATCTGTTTCTAATGCAAAGACAAGCTTTTAGAAACAACACTGTAGGTTTATAAATTGAAAACAGCCTGTTTAAACTGGCCACATTTTTTTTAAAGTTTCAATTCATTCTATTGAAAAATAGTCAAGAAAAAAAATAACCACTCCAACTCCAGTATAGACCACATCATCTGTGCACAATTACCCTCTTAAGCAGTCCACATGTTGTACAGTGTAGTTGCATGTCAACAGTGTGAATGGCCAGCAAAGGGGGCCTCCAAAGCTCAGGAAGGGGTTTCATCATTGTTATTTAATGTTCTTTCCAAGCATTTCTCAAAGAGGCCTAACAGTTCCTATTTAAGGAAGGAACATTCCAAGTTATGTTAATAGCCACATGTGTATTAAAGGCAACTTGGCCCCCAACTATTTCTTCCCTTGTGGATGATTTTAAAAGTCCAAAATATGTGGGAAGCCACAGTGAAATCTTTCAAGACCTAAACCCCCAATTACATGTACCACTAATGGTTAGAAAGGTGTGGTAAATGGGGAAGGGTAGGGATCAGAAGCTCCAGCCTCACCTAAGGTGATGTGGGCTCAGTGGTGAGCGCTCTTAGCTTGCAGGGTGAATGACTGGGAATTTTTTAATCTTCTGGAGAGTCTGAGAGCCACCATCCACTACTTCATGTACAACAGAGTGAAGACTTTCATTCATGGAAGGGATAAATTGCTGGACTGGGTTACATTCGGTGACTTGGGTTGTATTCTTGGAACTGCCATTCACAAATCTTAGGGAAGTCACATGTAGGAGCCCTATTCCCAAGTTTCTATTTATAAAAATCATGATAATAATGAGAATGTTTTATTTCATAGGGGTTAATGATGGCTAATTAGATTAAAATTTTTCAAGGAATTGATACTTTATTCTTTTCAATCTTTCTTGATTTCCTGTTTCTCAACAAACATAATAAACATATTACTATTCTGCTGTATTGTTAAAAAATACCAAGACATGTTATAAAAGGAATTTGGTTTTACTGTAAAATTCACGTGGTCCCTCAAAGTCTTAAAAGGCCATAGTTAGCTCCAAATGGATGGTTTTAATATTGGCTAAGAGAAAATCAACATATTGAAATACACGGAACATGGAATCTCAGAATAGAAAACTATCCTGTGCATTATAAGGTGTATGATCAAAACTCTTGAAGAGTTTATAATAAGATTATTATTAGAGAGTAACAGTGAAAGAGAGGGAGAGAGGGAGAGAGAGAGAGAGAAGACACCAGAGACATTCACAGACTCAAAAGTATGTTTATATTGTGATATGGGCCATCAAGTGCCAGGAAATTCAAGGGGAAAGGCTGATACTTCGTCCCTAAGTCACACCATAGAGATCTGAATTCTTGTACTATTATAAATGACTCAGCAAATGTTTGTGTGTACCTGGGTGTTAAAGTGGAAATAGTGGCTTCTTATAACTTCATCCAACTCTGACTTATCCCAACCCTTTTGATTGACAGCAGGTCAGCATTGGGAGAAAAATGTCTTTGAATTGGTGTGCAAAATTGTTAAGATGTACTAATTTTGTCTTGTAAGCAAGTGTTTATCTGACAAATGCTTTTTAGAGAGCATTTTTTTCCCCTGGTAAAATGAATTCACCAAGCTGGCCATTGAGCCCTGTTTACAGAGCTATATAAGGTATGTTTGTGTCTACATGGACATCATTTGTGCAGATCTTTTGGTTAAGTCTTGTGAGATGTTCAGCTTTGGATGTACTACATTCTGTCTCTTATGTTTTTTGTTGTTTTTTCTCCCCTAGAAAGGGTTACTTGATCAGGTATCAGACATAGAGAAAACCTGGCAGGACTACAGGAAAGTGGCCAGACTTAAGATGTTTGTGTACTTAAAGAAGGAATCTTGCACATTTTCAACTTTGAGTTGTAGACATTTTCTTATAAGAGCAAGTAAGAGTCTGTGCCAGCCCTCAAAGCGGAAATCAAAGCTCCCAGAGAAACATACTGGAGGAATGTGACTCCGAGCCAAGACCCATACGCAATGCATACACTGAACTGTCAGATTTATAGGATGTCTGGCCTTATAAGGGCATCTGGACAGTAAGCAGTTTGCCGTTATGGTGTCTTGGGAGTAGGCTTCCCATGTTTCTAGTATGTGTCAAATTCAATCATGTGAATGAATTTCACCAAAAAAATGATGTGCCAGAAAGCTTTTTGATAAATAGTGATAAATATTATCCTAAGACTTCAGGAACCCTGGCTTGGCTTACATTGCCTTATATTTGCTTAAGATGAAAGGTTAAAGAGAGGGTGCACTCACAGGGAATTCAGAGGTGGGAATGAAGCACGGATGTTTATTATCTAAATTACATTAATTTCCTTCATCCTTTTTCTGCCTTATAAATAGCTCTCTGATTTTCTTAGGATATTTTCTGATGCAAAGGTATTTGTAGGAAAGTAGTCAGTGCTGTTTCATGTGGTCTGTGTTTTATGTTTGCCTGTTCATTTACTTGCTTGTACATGGAGCTGAAGGTTAGAGGAGTGAGAAAGGAAAGGAATTGAAAAAAAATATATTTCCTTCACTTTACTACTTGTCTTACCTATTTTATTAGTTTAATTAGAATTTTGTGTTGCCTCTGGTCTGCTCACATTGACCTGAGATGGTGCTGGAGAACTTAGATGCTAGACATGCCTCTAATACTTTTCCTGACAGTTTAGCAAGGAGGAGTCATTACAACCCCTTGTTTCAACCTAAATGGGAAGAGTCTACTTAAATGATAATGAATGGGAATGAAAAAGAGTGGAGATAACCATTCCTTCAAATGTGTGATTTGAGGAAGCCAAATTGATAGGCTTAAGAGGAAGAGAGAATTGAAACTAGATAATTTATTTCAAAGAATGAGAGTAAGTGAAAGGATAAATATTTTGAAAAGACTGGAGTGACATGTACATGAATGTGTCCCTAGAGATTCTGCTGGGGGCTGGGCAGCGACAAACTAAGCCAGGCCCCATCAATTCATCTTTTGAAATGTGCTCTCCTACCTCCTGCCAAACAGCCTGAAGCCCTTTCTCACAACTTCAGGGCTCCCTAGAACATTTTTTAAAAAAACATTAGATAGAGCCCAGAGGACTGGCTAGAAGGCTGGAGATATGAGTTCTGTACCTGCCCTTCACCTGCCATGTGAGCTCAGGGAAGACATCCTGAGCCCCCAGTGTTCTTCCTGCTCATAGTTATTTTTCAGTCGAAGGAGATCATATTTATGAAAATACTTTTACATGATGTATTAAGATTTTAAATTAACCATTTCTTCTGTTCTTTAGTGGCTCTTCCTTGCCCTTAAGGCTAAGTCTAACTCAGCTTTGACTTTAAAAGCCCATCAGAGTTTGACTTTATAACACCTTTCTTCTTTGCAGAGATTTTAGTGTTAAAATTCTGTGAGAACGCAGAGAAAATCAAATCCTACTTTTTTGATTTTTAGAATAGATGCTTAGAATTGATAGAGATATTTAACAAAAGAAACTTTTTTTGTCTTATGTCTCTTATGTTCCTCACATGTCATCTGTATGAAGGAAATATGAGAGTATATTTCTCTTTTAATCATAGTTTTAAGGATATATAAAAAGAAAATTCTATACCCAGCTTTAGTCGCATGATGGCATCTGCTTTTTTCAATTCAACTTCATAGTTTTTACTCCATTTTTGGGAAGGGAAAGGGGTTTCCAAATAGCCCTTTCTTCAATGAAAAGCCTGTAGCACTGATCCTTAGGTAAGAATATTGTATGTAAATATTAAAGAAACAACTAAAAATTTATTGTTGCCCATGTTGATGATGTTTTCTGTAGATTATGTATCAGAAATCAAGATGGTATTCTTTTAACATAATGCCACAGACATTTTACACTCTGCATATATTTGGTTTAACATTTTTATTTTATTTCATTACATAATATGAACTGTGGTACCATTACAGTGACAAGTAGTTTTCAAGTTAAATGGGAACTGGTAGCCAGTACAGTCTTAAGTTCAAATTGTCCAAAGAGTTTCTGAAATATTTTTCTATCTGTGAATTTTTAAAGAACTATGCTTATGAGAATCATATATTAAAAGCTGGACACAACTTTTCATTTAAGGCCTTTTGAGAAGATTTCTTACCTTCTAGGTTGGAGCTTATGCCATTTATGAAGAAAAGGTTATCAGATTTGAAGTAAAAGTGAACTAATGCATCGTTTAATTTGACAGTAGAACGCACAATGCAATTTTGTGTGGTCAATTTAATAAGAAAACTCGTTAGAGTTCTGTCTGGGTACCTGAAAACAGTACCCTGCATGTCTCGATCATCCTCCATTTATATAGAAACTTTACATTTCAAAGCCCTTTCACACACACAGTCTCACTTCAACTTCATAACAACCCTGCGAGGTATTACTCTCCCTATTCTTCTAGTGAGAAAAATGAGCTCCAAGAAAGCTAATATATAACACAAGCTTAGTTAGTGGTAGAGCAGGGACATGGGAATTTGAATTCAGTTCTTTTTAAAGGGAATACCTTTGCCTCTATTCTAAACTCTATTGTCTTTTCTTTACATTTGATATACAATGATCTCTGAATACTATATATTCTTAAGATAGTTATCTCAGATCTTAAACTTCTTGACACGCACACCCTGGAAGGCATGTAAAACACTAGCGGCTAATTGGCAGAGTCAGTACTATGCTGTGTCCTGAGATAAGCATGAAGCAGAGAGATAATGTTTTCTGATCTGTTAGGAGAGAACCTTGGGCTCCTTAGACAAAGATTTTTTTTTTTGTTTGTCAAGATTTTTGTGATTTCTATGGACAGATGTGTTGCTTCTTATCTGTTAATGAGCTGGGGTAGCTAAAAAAGGAAAAAAATGGATCAAGATGATGGATGTGCTTTGGGAAGCTTAATATCAGGGTGTGTACTTCTGTGACATCAGCTTCAGCCCACACTGAAAATGTTCAGTCTCTAATTCACTGTGAGCTTGTTTAGGCTGAGACTCGGACCAACCACAGGCATTATAAAAGTCTCCATGAGTACTTGCATCATTCACTGATAATGAACAAAAATCATGACAGGGTCTCAGACAGGCAGGCCATTAGCATTGAAGCAATATCTACCATAAACATAGATCTTTTTTTCACAAGTATCTCATAATAGACATGTCCTGGCATGTTATTGACATAGTGCTTATTTTATGAACTTCATCTTCTGTGGAAATGCACTTTCTTCAAACTGAGTGCATTGTATTTCAGGCTTTCAGCTTGCCCCTGCTTTCCTTTCACATCGAATGATTTGATTTGAAACATGGCTAGTTTCATGTTGTTAATGGAATGAGATCTATGGCAGTAACCACACATGGCAGAAATTAAGAGTGTCGTCTAGGAATGGCAGGTTTATGATGAGGGAGTTTTCTTATTTACTCATGTGTATGTGTGAAAATTAACAACCATAGGATAAGGTTTCATATAACCATAGACTTGCTAATGTTTGGAAATATTTCACCATTAAACTATTTCTCACACACAGATGATGAAAGCAGATTTTGTCCAAATGACTCTTTTGTGGCGTTTGCATCCTTTCTGACTGCTCTCCATTGATTCTTCTTATTCATCTATTTTGCCCTGCTGTTTCCATATATGGCTGATTCCCCAGACTCTGACTGTTTGCTTTCAGCTCTGTAGGTAAGTAAGCAGACTTCCTGTCCAGCTTCAGATAGACTTTGAACCAATTTTACTTTGCAGTAAAGCCAAACTGCCACAGCCAAACATATCCCCTGTTGCCTTTGACGGCTTTTCAGGCAGGCTCCTCACTCACCAGTCAAGCAGATTTTTCCTGTCCAGTTTCTGAAGGAGCTGACAGAGGGGCAGGGGCACGCATGGTGGTGCCACTTATGCCCCTCTGATGTTCTCTTCTTACTCACTGAAGCTCGCTCTTAATCTTGAGAGAGCTTAGGAACTCCAAACTTCTATACTTCTCATGCATGACATCCAGCTTTTCAAGAAGGGAAATGGCCTTATATTGAGCAAAAATGGCAATCCAGAAGCCATTTTGTCTGCAGTGTCAAGGACTAGGACAATTCTTAGGCTTTCTGTATGCAAGGTCAAGTGACCAAATGCATCAACAGGAACATCACCTAGCATTCTTTAGAGGAGCACTGCTGAGGGTCACTTTGCTTGCGGTTCCTTATTTTTTCTGGCAATGTCAGTAGTAGAGAAATAACTACTATTTTACTATTTTAGACAGCTCAATATTCAATCAAGCTAGGCCTAGAAAAGCAAAGGAAAAAAAAAGACATCAATAGATCATTTAAAAACACCTTTTTGATGTTTACATTTATTTTTAAGATCTCAAGAATAAAGTCTGAAAAAATAAGCTGGATTCAATTGTACTAAACAAGATTTTCAATGATTCTAGTTCTACATTCTACTATAACAATTTATTACTTTAAAATATATTACTTCTGTAATTTAAAGTATTTTATAAAATTAGCCACCATTTTGTATTTAGCTAGGCCAACTTTTTATTACTTTGATTTCAAATGTCCTATTAATAAACGTAATATAAAATTAGTTTTAATATAGTATTTGATGAACTTTGCGTTTCTCTTTCTATTTCAGGAGAGGTCTTTTCTTCTTTATTTCATTATTTAGTCATTTTATTAAATGCCTAACAGCGAGCAAACTATTTAGTCATTCTAAGCCTCAGTTGTCTCCTCTTAACTGATAACACTCACCACACAAGATTATTATGACAGTTCGTTAGGATTAAATATCACAAATCTCGCGAAGAATAGAACACAATACTTGTCACAGAGTAAGCACTCAATAAATGTTCCTAAAGTAAAGTAAAATTTTCCTTCTAGTTCATCGCTAAATATTTTCAGATACTAAATTTTTGCCTTAGCCCAATGCCAAATATTAGCCCTTAGCCCAGTAGGTTTCTGGGTCACCCTTTATGCAGACTACATAGAAAGAAAAGAATGTTGTGACAGTTTCTATCGACAGCCTTTTTCTAGCAAGACACATACCATTGTTATGTCACTCATGAATGAGTTATGAATTGTGATTCTGTTCTTAAGGATACTTTTTTTTTTTTTTTTTTTTTTTTTTTTTTTTGCCGTCAGATTGCCACAGGGGGGAGCAAAGAATACAGTTAAGGAATTTGATGCCAATTATTATTAAGAATTCCTATCTAAAACATCTAAACAGATTATATTAAAACCCGTGAACAAGTAGAAATCTTGATGATAAAGCAATCAATTAGACTGCTGTTCAATCTCAAATTTAGTTGTTTTGTGATAGTTGCAAAACACAGTGCTTGGAAATGTGTGTGTGAGTGTGTGTGTCTACGTGTGTGAACACACACGGGCAATATTTGCGTTGTAGGCAAGGGAAGAAAAATTGTTTCTAGTTTTTGCTATAAAAATCATGAAAGGAAAGAGAGATAGGAAGAAGGATAAAGTGAGTAAGTGCTAATATATATATCACGAGGGCCAGAATGGCTTGAATACAATAATGTGACAGAACCTCACAACGTGGATGATACAGTACCCATGTGTACTGGGGAAATTTCACCTTATGAAATTCAATAGCTAGATAGGACATTTCTAAAATAGAGAAGATTGAAAGTGGAGGATGAAATATTTCTTTGAATAATACAATTGTTTTGAGTAGCTGCAAAAATTGTGACTTAATTTTATACTACTACTAGCCCAAATACTGTTATTTTTCTCTGCCTCTTTGGAAAAAGTGAGGCACAACAAAAGTCCCAGAGAAGCAGGACAGAGAAACTTAAAGGTTGACTGTTTCTTGTTGGGAGATCATCACCTTTCAGATGGTTTGGTCAGTGTTCCTTTTATCTCTCTGCCTCTCTCCAAAAGTTTTTCTTCAGGACTTCTTGATATACCACAGTTGAGACCACCTTTCCCACACAGATTATTCCCTTTTCAACTCTCCAGTTTGGTGTAGTGTTCTGAAGAAACCTTGTCCTAAAGATTCTTATTTTTATAGGATTTCTTTATGTGTGTCATTTTAGCATGCTTATTGATTTTCTGACTATTGAGGGCTTTGTACATGGCTCATGCTCTTCCATTGCACCCCAACTCTTGCCACCATAATGAGTTATCCAAATATCTACCAGCATAACCATCCAAACTTACTTATAAGTTCTTGTTGTCTACTTCTTTGAAACCAACCAGGACTTGCCCCAAATGCTGTTGTTATCTAGAACTGCTCTATCCCCTAGGGTCCTAAACCATCTATCCTCACATCATTACCCTTTACGTCAGTTTTTTTGGGACCTTGGTCTCTTGCTTCCTTTCTTTCTGAACTCATAGCTTTGCTTCTTTCTCTGTCCATGGCACCATGTTTTATGTTAACAGTTTCTTGTTAGCACCTCTGGCATTCAACCTCCCTTTTTTCAAGCCAGCTGCCTGCTTCAGTTGTTCCTACATGGCCTGCCACACATTTGTGGTCTCCAGTGTAGTTGGGCCCTTAGTCAGCATCTTCCAAACCTTGCTCCTTCCCTCGAGGTTTTTACCCTGTCCTCTGGCTCTCAACAGATCAGCCCCCTTCACCTCCTGTCTTGCTCTAGTTAGTTTCAGTAACTTACAATTTTATTGTGCTATTTCATGCCTTTGATGACTTGCAAATATTGCTCATCCAGCACTTGGGAGGAGCTGCAAGGGATGTACTAGGAACTCATTTTATATTTGGTCTAGTACATATACACTCACACATACACATACACAATGAAACAAAAATTTTCTAGAAACAGTATTGTATTATATGTGATACCTTTGGTATTTTAAACTCTATTACATTTCATTAAAAATAAATACTCTGCTTGACCCTCAAAATTATTTTAACTGAACCCACATATTAGAATACACACACACAAATACACACACATATATTTTTATGTATATATACACATACATGTACACATAGCTTTGGAACCACAAGTGATCAGGATGGGCTACCTGAATAAACAGCAAAGGGAGGTGGGAGGTCATGTGAGATTGATGTGAGGTTTGGGGATGTTGTGGACATTTTGGGACTACCAAGGGAGCACTGGTAGTTGCTGGGAAACCACTGTGAGAGTCCAGGTGAAATACAGAGCTGAGCCACAGAGAAAACCTGGGTTCTTGGTGCTAAATCAAGCTTATCAGTTCTATGAGTAAATATGCCCCATTTTTAAAAAATGGTTTCTGGATATTGTACTATAAAACATCCTAGCTGATACAGATAATGTGAGAAGCAAATAGTTTTATTTTCATATTGTATTTTCTAATGTAATTATAACATTTTTTAATTCTATCATAGTATTAGGATATAGTAGTGCTTTCCAGCCTTTTTTTTTTTTTTAACGCAATGGCATATACAGAAAACGATAATATTTTTAAGGCATTTGGAGGCAAAGGTTTTCTAAAGGTTTAAAATTTGGTGAAAGTGTAGAAATTCCTTTGGTTTAAAGATATCAAAGGTCATAGGGGAGCTTACTGGCAAATTGCTGCCTTTTTTTGTTCTTTTTTAAGTTTCTAAGTAATTTAAGGTATTTCTTAGAAGCTATCTTGCTGAGTATTTATTTGTAAAAAACCTCTCACACAGCATCCGGTAGAAACAAATCCACCATTGAATGAATTCCTTCTGTAAACTTTGGGAACTAGCTCGACTTTAAAATATTCTATAAATATGTTATATTTAGCTAAAATTTACTAAGGTCTTAGGAATTTGTATTATAGCATATTTATATCAATTCATAGGTAAGTATTTTATATTTATTGATTGTATAATTAAAATTTTGAGGCTCATGTATTAAATACCTGGTAAGTTTATGTATTTCAGAATATTAGGGAATATAATGTTTATGTTATCCTAGCCATAATTTATTAAAGTAAGTAAGTACCTAGAAAACTGGATAGTAACATTAGTGGGTATTTAGGAAAAGTTGCTGATTGATGGATTGGCTGATATAATTTAAAAATTAATGCAATTGTCAAAGTTGCCTAACCTTAAACATAAGAAGGTCTTAGTGTAAAACTCATCCAGGCCAAAAGTCTGTTCACATGCCCCAAAATAAAGTCATTTTATAAAATCATTTATTGTCATTTTTATCTTCTTTATAATAAAGTAAATAATTAACAAATATTTTGAGCATTTGATATGTTTTTAATATTGCATGAAACTGTAGGATATTAAAAACTACTTGTTCTTGCTTACAAGAAGGTCAAAATCTATTTGCAGAAGAAAGTCATATATGGATTAAAAGTTAAACCAATTATTCTCACAGTTGTATGACATTGAAAACTCTGGAGGATTGGTGTGCTATAATATTTCATGATCTTGAAATTAGAACTTTTGTGGAATTTTGAGTCGTGGATTTTGATAGAGCTACATGCTATGAGGCTCGAGCTCTTTCTTCTGTGTCAGTGATAAGTCATTAAGTAGTCATAGACATAGCACTAAGTGTTCCATAAATGAAGAGAAAGGAGAAGTAACAAATATGGAAAAGAACTTGGTGTGAGTTTTTTTTATAAGCTTAAACTGATGAGGGAGCGAGGAACAACAAGGAATGGTGTGGCAGCCTTGACTTTGTGAATGCAGTAGCATGTGTGGAAGAAAATAGGTGGGCTGTTTTGACTTCAACATGGAAAGATTAGGAGAGGGACTGCAGTGTAGGAACTGGAATTCTAATTTCTTTCTTTTACTCTGATGAATACAACACTTATTTTTAGTCCTTTAGTGTTTTGGAACATATATAGTTTGTTTTATAATAGTTTTCAAGGCTTAGAGAATGTTAAGAAGACATCTGAATTTATAGGGTAAAATTAAGAAGGTCTCAAAACTAAGACTTAGTAATGCTGAAATTGTTATGCTTCTGTTTCTCCTCTTTAATAAATAGTATATATTATTTTTTCTCTCTGCAACTTGCACAGTGCCAGGCATGTGGAAAAAACACAAAGCATACTAAATATTTATTTCTTGAGGACAGATTATACTTTTTCTTTTTTTATGATTCTCTTTGACTCCTACTAGGATGTTTTGTACATAGTGGACATCAAATGACAATAAAGTACTAAAAATGTTTATATTACTTAAAATGTTTATATTGTCAAGGAACAAATGTGGCTAAAGTGACGATTACTTGGCCAACTTGTCTCACAAATTCTTTTATTCATTCACTGAACGCTGTGCTAATGTGAGGACTATTAGTCTAACGGTGATTTTAGCAAGAGTTTTGTGTCTTTGTGCCATTGTGCAGGCTGACCAACTCTTACTCATTCTTCAACTCTCAGCTCACGTCACTTTCTTTTTTGGCATTCCAGACTAGATTGGGTGCTTATCCTTTCACAGCCTTTCTCTAACTGTATGGTGATTTGCCTGTATTTCTTATCAGACGGAGCGCCACAAGAGCAGAATAGAGTCATTCACCTCTATGTCCTTAGTACCAAGCCCAATACCTTGTTTATAGATGTTGCGTGTTGAGAGTTTGTTGATTAAGTGTTTGTAGAAAAAAGTATAATCTTTAATGATGGTGTCAGATGTCTGGCTTTGAATTGGTAATTTGGCGTTTAAGTATTGTGTTCAGAAAACTAACCAAAAAAAAAAAAATCCTACCAGGATTATAACAGTTTGAAGACAAAAGATGAGTTAACAAGAAACAAAAATTGAAAAGTCACAAAAATGCAATATAAAATATAAGGTGAGGGGGAAGGTAGTGGAGTAAAGGGGGTCAAATCTAGAGGGGTAGGGGGAGGGTGAAATGCGTATAAGTGATCAAATATATGGTAACTGAAGGAAACTGGACTTCGGGTGGTAAATAGACAATAGAATATACAGATGTCAAATTATAATGTACACCTGAAAATTATATAATTGTATTAACCAATGTTACCCCAATAAATTTAATTTTTAAAAAGTTAAAAAATAAGGTGAAATATATATTACCATTAATAAACTGTTTATGTTGTGTGCGTATATACATTTTTTATTGTGGCAAAGTTTTACTGTGTAATTAATGTTTTAATTGAAACTTTACAGACAACCCTTTCAGTATACACTGAGTGTGAGAGCAGGGCAGTGGGGGCATTAGAGACCATTCAGAGCAAGTACTGGTTTGTTGAAGAAATAAAGCCACTCCTCTTCAGAGTGCACATAGGCAGGCGCAGTTCAGCGATGCACTCTTGTCTGTGCTGCAGGGGGCAAAGGGAGCCCCTTCTGATTCCGCCACCACCAGTCTTTCCACTACACCATCCTTTCGGTTCAGTAAACATCTTGAGGGGGCCTGGTGGATGTGGGCGGTCTTTCTCTTCATATATACTGCTTTCCTGTGGCCATCCATGTGCTCTGAAGGAAGAGGGGAGTTGCCACAGTACAGGTCTCCCCACAATCTACAAAAATGATGTTCACATATTACTAATAACAATAGTGGCTACCATTTACTGAGGACTTGTGCTAGGCTGATTACGTAGGGTAACTCAAATCCTCCTACAACCTTGAAAGTTTATAAAATTTACTCCATTTTTACAAATAAGTGGGGTAGGAGGAGGGTAGAGAGACTAGGTATCATGCCCATCTCAAGGAGCCAATAATTGGCGAAGTCAAGATTCATACTATGCCTCTCTAATTTCCCAAATTCTATAGGGTTTTCCAAATACCAGATCACCTTTTCTAAAAACCTATGTGTCAGGTAATATGGTATGCGAAAGATAACAAAGCAAATGCTTTCTGTAGAATTTAAATTTTTACTTTTTGTTGTATAAGTGACTATATGAATGTATATGTGATTCTTAGATTTATGATCATCACAATAAGTTAGAATTTTATGTAAATATGAGTCAGGAAAGCTAAATTCAGGAACTTTTCTATTTTACTTTTTTTTAGTAACAATTTCATGAATAAAGCATACCTTTTTTATTTAGTTATATAATAAAAAAGTAATAGTTTTTTTCTAGTAAAGCATACTTGGAAGAAATTATGGAAGTTGTATGATATGTACAGTATTTTTCTTGAAACCAACATAAATGCCTATCACCTCATTATTTCCCTAAATTTGAAAAGCCTAATTAAAATACAGTTAATGAAGGCATGATGGTTTTTCAAAGTTTCAGTGAATAAAAACTGTTTAAAGACCCAATGTGAGTAACATTCAAAAACTTTATCTTTGTCTATGGCCATGCCATCCTGAACAAGCCTGATCCCATCTGATCTGAGAAGCTAAGCAGAGTTGGGCCTGGTTAGTACTTGGATAAGAGAACACCTAGGAAGACCAGGTGCTGTAGGCATAAAAAAAATAAAAATAAAAATAAGAGATTGTAAGCTGACAAGGTCCTTGTAATCTATGAGGTCAACCAAGAGTTGCCTTGCCTAAAAAAAATAAAAACAAAACAAAACAAAACAAAACACTTTATCTTTGACACTCTGAACCATATAAGTAATGATTATTATCTTTAGAAATGGAGACTGATTATTTTTCAAAAATTTGGCTATGTTAGAATCTACTACCTTGTCCTTGTTTATTCGATTGTGAGTGTTCAGTCCCCATGAGAACTTTTTAAGACTAAATAGAAGTTATTTGTAAGGTCAATGTAGTGACGAGTTATGTATTTACTTACTATGGAGGCATGTATTTTTATACAGTTGGAGACTAGAGACAACTCACATTTATTGGATTGGATGATAATAATGATATCATTTCATCCTCAAAATTCTATTTGGAAGAGAAGTTAAAACAAATGAAAAATGAGAAGGAAGACTAATTACTCTCAATGCAAGTGGATTTTTGTCTCACGAGGAGATTTGGTGAAGTGTATTACTCTATTCCCTAGAGATGCCTTAGGCCCAGCTTGTGCTTGTCTTTATTTTCTCCATATCCCTAGCAGAGTGCTTTGCATATTAGTAAGTATGAGTTGACTTGAACTGAATTTAGCTGGGTTGGATCAGATTGCTTTTGAGTCAACTGGCACCCAAAGACATGAAGATAGAGCATTCCTTTTGACTAACTAATGCATGAAACTATTTCCTGCATTATATAACTCTTGGAAATTTTTCTCAGTCACAAAGGGTGGAAAGTAGCTGAGTATTAAAGCAGGACATTACAGACTCATAAGTCAGCCTTATCAGATTTCTCTTCTGTTCACCCCAAATTATAGTATGAGTTATGTATAAATATAAACTCTAAGCCACACCATTCTTAAATTCTATAGGATCATTTATGCAAATAGTTTGTCTTTTATGTGATCTATTTACATATGGATGCAGGTGGTAGAGTCACATTCGTTGAGAGCCAAGTAGACTTCTACAACTGTCTGAATGTTATGGGTGATTGTTACTATCAGACAATCAAGAGAAACAATAATTGACTTACAAGATGAATGGGTAAAACAATATAGTCAGTGTTTAGTGGATGTGTATATATATATATATGTATGTATATGTAAGATATGTCATATGTATCTGTATGACTGAACATTAAATCAAATGTAAACCAAACTGGAAATTCACTAAAGTTGGTGGCTCTTTGTTTTAAAATTTTATACTCATTTGATTGTGGACTAATTCTTGATGCATATGTTTAACCAAAAACCAAAAAAAAAAAAAAAAAAGCAAAGTGAGGGCAAATTTCTACTTTCACCCCACTCCCAAAGAAGAAAGTTAGAAGTATTAAATAGACACATTTCACTGAGCTGACTTCTTAAAGCTGAGTTGACTTCAATGGTTATAAAAGCTCTACATATATAGATGTTCACAGATATTGTTACAAGGGTAAATCTTGAATGGAAGGGAAATGTAATATCCACTTTGAATGTACAACCAGCAAATTTAGGAACAAGAGTTTTCTTTTTAGCTTGTCATGAAAATAACACCATGTTCTTTGATTTCAGGTAGCAGGATGAAGTAGTGAACTGAAAGAGCCAGACTTCCTACTATGAAAAAGGTAAGGATGAAAGAAAGGAGCAATACCTGTGAAAATTCAAACATATGATCACATACTGACCAATTGCTACCATTTAGTATTTCCATTTGTAAACTAGATTTTTATTTGACATAAATATAACAAAAATATGTGGTTTTAATTTCAGTCATTTTTCTTTAAAACAAAAGTCAAGGCATCTGTCATATAAGATGAATAACCTTTAAGTACTGTTTGCTAATTACCATATCTTCCAAATGGAGCCTCTCTAGAGTTTGCTTAATGTGGTTCATCTTCAGGAAGATGCAGAGTAATGAAGAGTCACAGAGGAAATGCTGACAGTTTTACTCTTATCTACAGGAAAAGTCCCAGGAAACAAAGGAAACTATTTTTAAACTGTCTTAGAATAGGTTTTTAAAACTGTTTAGGACAGTATAAGAGAAATTAAAACATGGCAGTTAATTCTTTAATAATAATAATGATCAGTTCTGGCGATTAATAATACTATTAACCTGACTCCCTTATGAATTTTATGTAGGAAAAATTATATATTTTTTTTCTTAAGGCTTGGAATACATATTTAAAGACGTGTCCAAAGCCACACAGCTAGTTAGTGGCAGCCTTGGTGCTAAGCACAGGTTTCCTAACTTCAGCTTTGTCAATGGAGCTTTTTTTTCCTTCTTAATGCCTCATCCTATCTTATTAACTATGGGGAAATACATTCTGAGGAAAATAAAAGTAAATTGAAAAGAGTAAAATGAATTCTAACTTATAACTGTTGTGTTTAGTAGTTTTCAGCATTCTGGCTATTTTCATTCCCACATATCCATGTCCCTCAGTGGATGCTGGTATGCAGCAGTGTTGTGTAGTGGTTCCAGACTTGAGCTCAGGAGTCAGACTATGTGAGTGAGGCTGGTTCTACCCCTCACTCTTAGTTTTCAAGGGAATTTAAAGAATTGAAAACACTTCTGTAACTTTAATTTTAATGGAAAATCTGTTTTCTTTAAATGGTATCATTGCCAGTATTTGACAACTTCCGAAAAGAGAACAGAGTACAAGATGGGAAGTAGGAATAATCTGGATCAAGTTTTCTTCCTTAAGGAAATAATACAATATCATAAGAATAAATTAATACTTTCGTGTTTTAGTTCTTTCTTATTCTTATTCGGGTTTCCATTTCCATGATTTGGATCAGCAGCAGATCCCTGCCCCCTTCACTTCCTCCTGTTTTCTTTGCTTCCCACTTTTGGTCTGTTCATTGCTTATGCTCCTTGTTTTTTAGTGTACTTAGAGTCTATAAGATTTTCTATCTCTGGAAAGTTAGAAGGCAGAATTTTTAGTCCAAATCTTTGTAATTTGCAGATGAGAACTGTTTCACCAGCTGCCTTGCATCTTTTATAGATTTTAAACTACTTTTCTTGAGACTTTTGTACTTTGCCCATGGACCCACTCTGACATTGTTAGGGAAAAATAATATACTCTGACAATAGTTTTATTGGTGGCTTAGAGAAAGATAAAATTATGGAAGGCAGATTTATGAGGATGTTAATGAAAAGTAGATAACAGACTTTCAACGAAAAATTAACCAAAAGCCAATGTTTAGTATCATAAAACACTGGCTTATTTTTTGTATCTGGAAATGGCTTCTGACCTAGAAATAATATGTATTTCCTCCTTCACCTACCCTTTTCACCCTAAATCTCCTCCCAAATACCTGATAGTAAAAGAGGTTTCCTCTGGATACCCAGTAACACATGAATCCCATTACAAATGACTGATTATCCCACAACCTTGCCTAATGCACTATCATGACCCAGTTTCTGAGGGGAAAATTTTTTTTCCTTGATTATAAATTGCTTTCACAGATGTTATGTCATGAGACTTTCTCAAAAATTGTGTGAGATATGAAGAATATTGTTAACCCTATTTCATAGTAAGTGAACAAGGTAGAATAAGAAAAGTATGATTTACCCAGGCAATAGCTAGTAAGTACTAAAGCCAGGACTCATGCCTTTGTTACTAGTCAGTGTTGATGTCCTTCCTTAGAAGGTTTGGGTGGACTTGTAGGTGGATGCAGCAAACGTTATTATTAAAATGCTTTCACAGTATAAAGTAGGACTGTGTCTACCTTAAACCAATAATAGTTATAGACTATACTTTTGAATACTGTTCTAGCAATAGTGGAAGAGAGATGTTCTACGTTGCAGAAGCCTTTTACAATATGAATCCTCAGATTCTTCTGGGAAATGGTATAAAACAAAAGTTTTAGGAATTTGTGCTGACTTTAAAAAAAGGATACCTGTAGGTGTTTTGGAGGCTCAGGAAAATGTTCTTGGGAATGTTTAGTAATAGTTGTCCAGATAGATGGCATCCTGGATCAAAAAGGGCTTTATACATCCAGTTATTTATGCTGCCTACAAATAGGATGCCAAGTACTTAAGCATGTTCTGCATGAGTACTTTTAGCATCAAGGTCATGTTGAGAAACAGTTCTCAGAATCTGCTTTATTTCTATATATCTTGTTAGGTACTAACTTTATTCCATTTGATCATTTCAAGAATGTTTGTATAGTGAACAGCCTTGGAAGATGGAGATAGTGTATACCTCCAGAAAAAAAGGGCAGACATGCTTACTGTCCACGATAAAAGATTTAGATTCTCTAAGCTCACGGTCCCTTTCTTATAAGGTATATAAAGGTGTCACCTTACCCCCTTTGGGTTGCCCTAAGGAAATAGGCACTTTGAGAACCAATGCAAGAAAGTGCTGCTATTCTAACTACCTGTACTGCTGAGAGTAATAGAGTCAATTGTCTCTGATCCAATTATATCATGTCTTCTTCCAGCATCTGTGAAATATATGACAAGCTAAATGTTAGCTTGCAAATAGCCTTCACAATTCTGACAGGTAATAAGGTATCTCCCCGTCACCCAATCTCTGGCCTAGTGCAGAACAAAAGACAGAACAATATCACAGTTTCCTGAGTCGTGTATTTCTCGCAAAATGGCTCTGGCAGTTCACAGCGAACCATTGTTTATAAACATCAGATGTGTAGTTGGACGAAAGAAATCAGCAAATAATGACACTACAAAGAATTTGGGGATTTTCAGATAATTCACTACTGCTGCTCCACTGCTGACTTTCAGTCCCTTTAAGACCTGTCTTGAGCAACCTGGGATATGGGTCTTCAGTCTGAGTTGCTGCTTTTACTTTCCCATCTTATCGTTCTATACATTGGGAATTATCTTCACTCTTTCTCACTATGCTGGATTTTCATCCTTAGCTCAGTACAAGACTTCCATTTCTGAACAGACTTCCAGTTCACTTTTGGATGATAATTTGGGATGGTTATGAATTAACACAGCAAATCACCTCTGATGAGATTTATGCTCGATTTAAAATGGGGAAGTTTTCTTTAGCATCTTAGGTTAAGTAGGGTCCAATCACAGGTAAGAAAGTTCTCTAAGCTTGGACTCTTGTTAAAGGTTAACATGATTTTGTGAGACTTAATGCTGCCCAATAGCTTTGATGTTCACTTTTGTACCTGACCCTCCTTTTTTGCTAACCATCTTCAGGGTTTGGACTTTAGTTTGGTCCCACTAACATATACTTCACTTATTTTATCCTTTTCCTTCCAAACCCTCAGTAAGTCACCTATTTAATTCTGGGAATTGGTCAACCCAGATGCCTTGCAGAAGCTCAATAAATATTTGTAGAACAATTGTTTGAAGGTACGCGGTCTTTTTTTTGAGTCTTTTACCAGAGCTTTTTAATCTAACCAGGATGTTGGTCTCCTCAAAAAAAAATCATGGAAAAAAAGAATACTAATACTACTAGTAATGTTATAATATTAATCATAATACCAACATTGGCCGCATGCTTACTGTACACCCAGTACAGTGCCAAGTGCTTTGCATGTATTGCCTCATTTAATCACAAAATTATTGTATCATTATCAACATTTTACAGATTAAAAAAATGGGTACAGAGAGATTTTGTAATTTTTTTCAAAGTCACACAGACACAGGACAGGTTCTTCTACCTTCTAAGAGCCAGGGGTATCTGCTGCACATATTACATGGTTCAAAAAAAAAAACTGAACTTTTACTTTTGGGTAAGGTTGACTTAAATCAGCTTTAAGAATGTTGTTTTTATCTCTGGTGATAGATGAGTCATCGGGAAACACACTTGAAAACTTAGAAGATCAGTGCCAAGTCAGAAAACCTGACCTTTGTTGAAATCAAGCCATAGGTGTTCTCATTTACCTCATTTATAGATCTCCCTCTCATATCAGTTGGGTGATTAATTAATTTATTCTAAAAATATTTATTGAAACATAATTTGGTGCACAGCACTGTCCCTGAAGAATTCTGGCCAAGTGGTGAGAAGTAATTCCCTTTAGAGGAAGGAGTGCATCCATTGTGGTCCTCCTGCCTGAGGCCAGGGGTTTCCCACAGGGAATGAGAGGGAGATAGAGGGCTGTGAAGGGTGTGAGATACAAACTGGGGACTCCTTCATTGCTTATAAGTTTCTGAGGGCAGGAACTATAGCTGCATCTTTTGTACTGAGTGTGCTGCCTGACACACATTATTTGTTTCATAAATATGGTCCAGTTGAATTAAAGCAACCACCATCTTGGATGGGCTTTTATTGTTGTTGTTGTTGGCCTTAATCATGCTCCTGAAATTTTACTTACTAAGTTTTTGACTGTAATAATTGGATATATTGGTTTATTATAAATATTCATATATTAGATTAAGCATGACTAATTGCAGTTTCTGCTCTTTTTTTTTTTCTTGAAGTAACCATGTCATTCACTTCATCTCATGTTCTTTAGTATTGTATTTTGGATCAGAGCAGTATTTCTTTTTTACTCCCAAGGTTCAGAGAATAATACTGTAGAAAAACTCTTACCTATGACTAAACTTAACTATCTAAACAAATATATATAGTCTACTAGATTAGTCATAGTCTGCTAGGTTAGTCATAGTCTGCTAGATTAGTCCATATGAAATTGACAATCTTTGAGAATTTTTGACCTTTAGTAGTTAATGAATTATGATTTTTTTCTTCTTTTTAAAAATAAAACAAGTGAGATGCCTATAAAAGAATAAACATATCTCCACAGACATTTCTATGGTACTCCAGGATGGAGACTTAACTTCAGGCCATAATAAAAGATATTTGCATTTTTCCTTTGCCTTATCAAAATTCTTCCTAACTATATAGCCTGCATCACAAGCTTGTTTTCCCAGCTCTGCCCATTATTTGAGTGTGTGCTGGATAATTTATTTCATATTAGTTGAGGCCTTGTGAGTATTATTAGAATGAGAGGAAACCATGAAAATTACGGGTTCTTGGTTCACTACTTTAACAAATATTTACAGAGTGCCAACAAAAACAATGTCTACTGCATGAATGGAAAACAAAAAGACACAATCCTTGTCTCCTCAGAATTGATTATTTATGGTTTGTATTGTTTATATCAGAGGTTCTTATAAGTAAATGTGAAATTATAGTTATGATAGGTGCTTTGAAGATGAGTGCATAACAGTATAAATGTAAATATGGGGGGGAATTGATCAAGTCATGGAGGTCAAGGAGGGTCTTTCTGAGGAAGTGATGGCTGAGCCAAGGTCAAGTACAGTTATTAACTGAATAAAAGGAAACCAGTGGTGGGGATATGAAGCAACCCAGTTCAGTTCAGTTCACTGAATGTTTACAGAACGCCTACCATATGCCAGACACTATGCTTAGATGCTGGGAAATAAAAACCGAATAAGACATGGTCTTTGCCCTAGTAAATAACTCACTATAAGGGTTTCATTGTCCAGTAATTTATAAATTAGGGAAGCCACTCTGTATGCATTTGTTTTACTTCTCCATAGTTCGGGTGTCCTTTGTGTCAGAATTATAATTTTTAGCTAGACAAGACCTTCTCAAGAAATCAGATACAGTCTTTTTGTCATGGAATTGAAGTTTAACAAACCCCTCTGCATAGTCTGGTAGACAAAAGTCCAGCAATGCTATTTTAGGCTTTATCATCAACTGAATGTGGTCCCACAGTGGAGCACATGTATTTCTCAGAGCTCGCCAACAGCGTGGCTCTGGGAGGGAAGCTTTCCTGTTACCAAACAAGGGACCTATTATAACTTTGCCTCTCTCTTTTTCTAGCTGTAAACTAACATGACTAAATCATTAACCCAGCCATAGAAACGAATAATAAACATACTGTATGTATATTTAATTGATCTGTTTTCACATTTAGTATTACTCAGACCTGGATTACAAACTCCTGGAGACACAGCAGTAACACATATGAAGTGTCAAGTTTATAAACAAAAAGAAGAGGAAGGAACTGTAGCAAAATGGAGATCATCCAACCCACAGAATCAGAACAATAGAACAAAACAGCACAAAGCAATGCTGGGTTTTTGCCCTAAACTACTGGACTACAGATTAGCTCCTCATCACTGCATTCACCAAAAGTGTATTCTAGGCCTGTAATCCTTACTCCTACAAAGGTTTAGGCCCTTTTTCATCATCTTTCCACAAAATTATGACATAGGTCCCTTTTCTAGTGACTTGCCCCACTTGATTTTATACTCTGATCTTGATAGAGAACTTGTCCTAGGTCTGATTCTGAGTGATGCATCCTCTGCTCTTCTGTTTGACTTGATCTGGATCATGCACCACTAAGCCCTAGATCCCCAGTACACCACCCTGACCACTGGGGTGCTTGCCCTGCTCCTTTTGCTAGGATTGACATACCTCCACATAAGAATAAATGAGGAGGTTAATGACACCTAAGCCCGTGTCTCAGTTCTGTCTCAGTGCTACTGTCTCATTTTATTGTTTTCTTCCTTTTCACTCTTCTTTGTAGGGATTCACAGATTTCCTTTATAGGTTAGTGTCAATATAGTATGCTATTAAGGCTCTCTGCTGGTCATAAATCCTAAACACGTGTCTTCTTTTTCTCATTATTTTGTTCTTCATCTTTGAGGATTGATTTATTAGGGGGCAAATAATATTTCCAGGTTTTAGAAGAGGATGCTTATATATGGCATCTCTAAGTGCCTTGTCCAACTTCGTACCTTGACCTTTGCCATGGAGTAGAAAAGAGCAACAGCTCCTAATTTTCTTTCTTTTGAGTATTTACAATCAATATCATACAGATCCAATAAATATATTAACTGAATGGTTGAATATTAATAGTTTATTGATTAAGAAGTTTTAGTTTTAAAGACAAGAAGAAAATTCAGAGACAGCAGTATTTAAGTGGCTTTTTAGAAAATACAAAATATACCTCTATACTCAAAATCCTTAAAACTTTTGAGACATTGGTTTTAAAAATTCAGTGTGTGTTCTGTCTTTGACAATTTCACACTCTTTCTGCGAAGAATTATCATCAACCCTGTTCCTGAGAGCTGTGAATTTTGCCTACGATTTCTAAACGAATGTGGTGAATAACATTATCACACTGTCTAGCAAGTTGTTTGTGCTATCTCATTTCCAGATTATTCTGTAAAAAAGAATTTACATGAGTACCATTTTACCCATTGAATACTGGTTTGGCTTTTTTTTTTCTTCTTTTTCTGGAAACATTATTAACAATATGCTTCAGTAATGATCTAGCCCAAGATGTTCTTGTGTTATTTTGGAGTAAGTTGCTAGTGACTCAGAGCACATTGGGTGTCCAAGCTATGGTTTAACTGGTGGTCAAGTTAGGAAATTTTGTTCCCATTAACTCTCCCTTTCTTAGCCCAGAACACCTCGCCACTCTTTTTTTTTTTTTTTGATTTGTCACACACTAGTGTTTTTAAACCAAAAGTAGAAGGAATGACATGCCATAATAAGTATTGTTCCTATTGCACTTCCAACTTAGCTAAAAACAGGAAATACAGGCCATTTCGTGGAAAAGCCCGCTTTTGTGATATTTCCAACCCAAGAGGTTTGGATCAACTTTGGTTGAATGTCTGAACTTTTGGCTTCTTACTTACAGTAAACCTTCTAACTTCAGAATTTTAGCACCATTTCTACTTAGACGATGATGCCTACCATATTTAGATTATGCTGACATGTGAGTTTACTTTTAAACAATTTTTATTTAATATTAGAATGTACTTGTAGCTAAAAAGGTACATAAGGACCTTGTGTGACTCATAAGATTTAAAGCATAATAGGGGAAAGAGCAATACTTTTTATAGTTTCAAGACTTTACTTACTTATTGGACAGTTTATTTAAAATGAGTCTATTATTATAAGGCTTCACTGATCAAGTGAATACATGATGTAGAAATTTACTAGGTGAAATAAATCCGAAAACAAGAATTCTAGGTTAGGTAAAATAGTCTGATGATTTTTTTTGGTAGGGAATATCAGGCCCTAATAGAAATAAATCAAAATTACTTTGCACTCTAATGATCAACCAACTGATTTTTAGTAATCCTATGAGGCAGAGATACTTTAAAGTTGAAACTTCATGGAGACTATACCTTTTTAAAGATCCACGAAGGTAAAAATCCAATTGGATCGATTAGCAACAGAAGTCACATAAAGTTACATTTATGTGATTCCAGACAAATAAGGTGACCTTGGGCAATTCACTGTGTTATTTTACGGTGTCAGTGGGGGCCTAATTTTTCTTGGTTTGTTCCATAGTTTGTGACTGTCTAGATTGGCCATAATGAATTGAATGGATTGCCTTGTTTCATTTGACTTGTCCATCTAATGGGATCTTAAAAACCATTTATCTTGTTTTTTTAAGCATGATAAATAGTGACATGAACTATAATTCTAGATTGAATTATTAAATAAGTTTATTTCAATTGTCTTCATAAGATAGGACTTGCTGTTTCTTTTTTCACCTTGGATTGTATATTAAAGGCAAGTCATCTCAAGAAAGGAAGATAAAGAAATAATGTCCAGGAACATGGAGTATGGAGATAAGAGAAGCATTTTCAGAGGAATCAGATTCCTTCAGCTTTAACCCTTCTTGAGAAAGGAATTTAATTCAATATTTTCTTGAAGTTCTGAAATGACTGAATAGTTCCTTTTATTCTATGTCTCCTTGCTTCCATTTAGCTGGAATGTACTGGACAGGATTAGAAATGACATTTTTTTTTTTTTTATTTAGACTAAAAGCAAAGGGCTAGAATTCTTAAAAGTAATCTCTATTTATGAGATTCCAAGCCTTTGTGCAGACTCAGAAGTGGAGACAACATCTAGGTTTTTAAAGAATTTGGCAAACTGTGTATAACATACTAAGCTTTTAAAATTTTGCTCAAGGTTAGTTGACAATTTAACCTTCTATCCCAAATCAGCCCTCTTCCCCTAAACCTTCTCCTAAAGCAAGAAAAACAAAGTAAAAGACAGCTAATGCCTGCTCAAATGCTGCATAAGCCAAACATTTTTCTATTGTGTCTGTATCACATGATATCCATTTCCCTCCTTAATTCTTGGAATAATATCACTCACAATTTAAGATCTTACATTTCAAGTTTTAAAGCTCTAGCTGAATAATACTGGATGAGTTAGAAAGTCCTAATAGGGAATTTATAAAGAAAATGTTGACAGAGCTTGGATTCTCATAGTCCTGGTGAGTACCATGATTATAATAATGGTTTCCTTTTAAACTCTTCCATTAAATGTTCCAAACAGTGGAATTCGTAGTTTTTCCTTTGGTCCAGAGATCAAAAACATGAACAATTTTACATTTCTAAGGTTGGACAGCGTCTGTGTTTCCACAATTTCTGTGGGAAAGCAATCCACCCTTTCTCAGTTTTATTAAAAACCACCATCTTGGCTTCAATATGTGCCATTACAAGCACTTTCATTATGTCTCATATCTCCTTTTAGGAAGTAGAAATCTGCCTATTACTTTTATTTTTTCTTATTGACTTTCCAAGGCTATGTACTGTAAATGAAAAGTGGTTTAAAAAATTGAAGATAAGGTAACATAACTGGTTAAAAGAGTAATTGTGAGAGACAAATTGTTTGAGGGCAAAGCCTTGCTCTACTGTTTAGTAGCAATGTGATATAGGTAAATTACATAATTCTAAGCCTTAGTTTCCTGGAGCATCTGTAAAATGTGTACACTAATAGCATTTACCTTGTAGAGCTTTTGTAAGGATTAAATAAGGTAAGAAATGTAAAGAGACTAGATCACAGTCAATTCTCAACAATTGGTGCCATCACCAGGTGTTCTATTTAATTTGGAAATATTTTCTAGTGGTAATTACTGTCTTACTAAAATAATTTTGTTTTGTACCAAGCATATTTCAGTGTTTATATTTTATGATAAAATGAATTAAACCTGATTTATTCAGCAACTTTATTGAGTACCTACTGTGTGCCACTTGACTAACACAGGTCCTTCCTTCACAGGACTCATAACATAGCTGTTTGTTGAAAATCTTCCTTACATTAGAAAAAAAAAAGCCATTTTAAGGGTTGAACTAAATGAGCACAAAATTTTGCACTTTGTATATTAGAATGCAACATATCATGTTTATTAAGAATGTGGACTATAAAATTTAAGTTGCAGGAAAAGGTTCATTAAAATTCAAATAACCCAGAACCTCCAAGACTTAATACGGGAAGATAATGTTTCATATTAACAACTGTCATATTTCTTTATAAAGCAAGGTTTGTACACAAGTAATCTTCGCTCGTCCTCACCATGTCTACCAAAGTAAAACATAAAGGGCATTCTTGTCTGTAACTCAGCTATATACATTTTGAGAGAGCTTTATGAATTTCTTTTAAAAACAACAGCAATATTTTTAAATGGCAGTGAACAATATGTTTTAGGATTTGGTGTTATTTAGTTATATCTTGGAGGTTTTTTTCTATACTAGTAACTATAAACTTTCTTCATTGTTTTAATAGCTACATAACATTCCATTGTCTGAAATCACCATATTTTATTTAACAAATTCTTTATTGAGGAATATGTAGATTGTTTCCAAATTTTGACTGTTATAAATAATAATATAAGAAACATTATTGTACATATATTTGAATGTTTATGTAGAAGTATTTCAGTTTCATCTTTTGCTTTTTTAAAATTAAGTTTATTAGGGTAACATTGGTTAACACAATTATATAATTTTCAGGTGTACATTATAATTTGACATCTGTATATTCTATTGTGTGTTAACCACCCAAAAGTCCAGTTTCCTTCAGCTACCATATATTTGATCCCCTTTACCCACTTCACACTCCCCTACCGCCCTATATTTGACCCCCTTTACTCCATCTTCCTCCCTCTCTTCCCCCACCCTCCACTCTCTGGTAACCACTAGTTGATAGTGCATGTCCATGAATCTCTGTTTGTTTCCTGTTCATTTGTTGCTTTTGGGTTTATATCCCACATATAAATGATAACATGTGATTTTCAACTTTTTTGAAATGTCCTATGGTAGATGATTGGCTAAAGAAGCTGTGATATGTATATACAATGGAATATTACTCAGCCATAAAAAGAGATGAAATACTGCCATTTGCAACAACATGGATGGATCTTGAAATAATCATAATAAGCAAAATAAATTAGACAGAAAAATTTGAAAATCATCTTACTTTTTTTATTCCTTAGCAGTAACTAGATCTAGGATAAACAGAGAAAAATAGATTATTGCTTATTTTCTTAAAATTCTAGTGAGGCAGCCTTAGAATTATCTTTTATTTTCTGAATGACACTTTTTCATTACATTAGCACTTTGGTGTATAGCTTTACCAACTCTGCCTTCATTACTTATTATAGCCCAGGTTTGATTTATTGTAATAACCTTTAATCGATTTGTACTTCATTTGTTTACATTTTTTCAATAGGAAAAAATTTACCCAGGGACAAAATTTGTCATTTATTTCAGTGCTCTATTGTTAATGGTTAGTATAGAGCCTGGCATATAGTATGTGCTTAAAACAATGATTGATTTATAGAGAGAACAGTGATGATTTATAGTTCAGTGATATCACTGGAATGTGTTTTAAGGTTTTTTCCTACTTGAAAGTGACAAAGAAATAATTAACTACAAAATGTATTTAATAACTAAGAACCATATCTTGATAAGTCATTTCATTTCATTCATCAGATGTTTTGTACCCACCTCTCTGTGCCAGGCACTATACTAAGTGCTAGGGATAGAAGCAGTGAAAACGATAGACCAGTCCCTGTTTTCATGGACCACAAAGCTTAGTTGGGGAGACAGGCAATAAACAGGAGACTCAATCAACAAAATTATTACAAATTATACTGTGGGATCATAGGAAAGAAACAGAGTGGTGTGATGGAGTGCCTGGTGTGTGAAGGGCCAAGTGCTATTTTAGGTAAGGTGGCCAGACCAGGGAAAACTCTCCATGGAAGTAACCTTTGAGTTGAAGGATGAGAATGATCCAGGTGTGAAAAGAGCCAGAGTATATGTGTTAGAGTGAGGTGAGAGGAGCAGGTGCAGAGATCCAGAGGCAGGAAAGGGGCCAGAGATGGAGGCTTTAGGCTGGTGTGGGTACAACAGGGAGATACCCTGTGGTGAGAGAGACTGGGTTTTTTTCATACAGAGCCCACCAGGTCATTGTACAGGGGCCAGTAAATGACTTTAAGCATGAAGGTGATAGTCTGATTTACCTTTACAGAAGTCTTTCTGACAGCCATTTGAGAAGGATTGAAGAAAAGAGAGTATGTAGGGAAACCAGTTAGGAGGCTAATGCTCTGGTCCAGGAAAGAGATGATGGTGATTTGGGTGAGAAGGGTTTCCGAGGAAAAGGAGAACAACTAAAGAAATACAGTGGAGCTAGGACTGACAGGATGTGCTGATGAATTAAATATGGAAATTAGGAAAAGACCACTTTCTCAGTATTTTAAGTATTCTAAGTTTTATCTATAATCTCTAATGGCAACATCTTAACTGAGTACTTCCAATTCTTCTTAACTAAGCCTTCATAAATTAAAAGATTAATATCTACTGGGATAACTTTATTTTTTGGTCTTTTTTCTTTTAATTAAAAAAAAAAACAGAAAAGGATCTGTAACAGAACAATAATTTCTAGCTTAGTATTTGCTCTCGAAGATCTTGTATGTCTCCTTCATCCCAAAGGAAATTTCTGCTCTTCTGGCTTTCTCAGTTCACAAAAACAAATATCTAGAAAAAGAGATATAATATAGAATTTTTTCTTTAATTAGAAGAGTGACTAAAAGAAAATAGTAATATCTCTCCCTAGGTCATCCTTATTATTCATGTGCATTTCTGTGGAAATTAATGACCTGAAGAAAAGCAGATGATTTTTATGTAACTTTATTTGAAATAAACTTAATCTATACCAGCGAGTTCCTCAATTTAATGTGCACATAAATCATGTGGAGGTCTTGTGGAAATGAAGATTCTGACTCAGTAAGTCTGGGTGGGCCCAAGATTCTGCATTTCTACCAAGGTCTCATCTGGTCCGCAGACCGCAATTGAATAGGAAGGATCTCAACGGGACTCCACATAGGCATTTTCCCTCCTCTTAATCACTTTTATTTTTTAGTGTTCCAATAAACTGAACCAGTAAACTCATTGGAGAAAATGATCCATTAGAACTTAAAAGATTTGGTAAGGAGAAGAAACAAATAAGGAATATTTTTTCCTTTGGAAATCTTTTCTAGATTTATAATTCACTTTCCATTCTTGGTCTGAAGAAGCCTGGCATATTGTTTTCTGGTGTGTTCTTTACCCTAATGACTAAGAATCTAATTACATTCCAAATGTGACTATTTCTCTAAATATTCCCAGCTGCTTTCAAGATGAACTCTATAATATCCTTAGAAAAAGGTTCTGTGGCCTTTTTGGGGAAATCTATAATATAATCTCAAATAGCTTTTTTCAACATGTGATATTTAAAAGACCACAGAATTTTAGGGTACCTTTTCAAGTTAGTATTAATCATACATGGTTTTTTTCAGAAATCTTTTTCTTTTTTTTCCAAAATGACCCACATTTGAAAAAAAAGGAAAGCACATATCAGTCGAGGCAAGATATTGAGAAAGGAGAAGATGTAACTCAGAAACCTTATCTGGAAATGATAGATATTACTATATTTTGTCTCAACAGTAGTTACTCACTGTATGCTATCAAACTAGTTGTAAACCAAAGGGAAACCTGTATTTAAATTATAAGCTTATGTACTAAGTTGCAAGGGCCAGGATATTTGTACATAACACTAAATATTTTAGTGTTATGTACAAATATGCCTCAATATTTTATACAAATCACTAGTTTATAATGCTCTGATATTATTTTTAACATATTTTTTACATGACTTTTGAAAACCTTATTACTTCAAAAAACATGCTAATTTTAAGGGACATTGATTACATACTTATTTAAAAGTCATTCTTGTTGGAATTTATAAAAAATATATTTAGTCTAATAGTATTTACTCACCTGAAAACATGGCAGCATGATATTCTTCCTGCCATTATGCTATTATTCATCTTTTTTCAAGCTCTATTTTTGCCTTTTCCACATTTTAATATATTGCTTTATACATACAAAATTAAATATAAATATGAATAATATTTGAAGTGTATTTTCAGAGGAATACCTGTGAACCCGTCACCTCCTTAAGAATTAGAAAAATACCAATACCTTTGTATTCTTTACTTATTTATCTCCTGTTTCCTTCCCAGAAGTAACCTGTATGCTGACTTTTTCATTCATCATTCTCTTAAAAAAAAGTTTTATTACGTAGCCACATGAATTGAAATAAGATATATAGTTCCTTGTTCTATGAGCTTTATAAAAATGGTTTTACAACATGTGTATCTAGTCTTTTTCTGCTTGACATCATTTTCTAAGATCATACATATTGTCTAGTAGTAGATAATTCATTTTCATTGCTGTATAACATTAATTTCAGAAATATATCAAAATTTATCTATTCTTTTGTTAGTGGACATTTGTTTTTTCAGATTTTTATTGTTATATGAAACATGCTTCTTTGAACATCTAGTACAGATGCACAGATGAAGAGATTTTTTCTCGGTTGTAGATATTTTGGAATGGAATTGCTGGGTCCTAGCAAATGATTAAGTTTTTAAACTAATACCAGGTTATTTTCCATTGTACAATATATTCCACAATCAGTGAGTACAGATTTCTATTGATCTATATCTTATTTTGTTATTTGTCTTAATTTTTGTTAAAAATAGGTATAATATTGTTATCTTAATATGAAGTTGACTGTTGTTAGAGTTAACTTTTTATATGTTTATCAATCATTTGTGTTTTTTCCATTATATTCAATGCTTCTTTTGCTCATTTTTCTTTTGGGGTTATTTTTTTTAATGTTTTATTTTTCATTTAAGAACTTTATTATTTACTGATTTTTATCCTAATCACTTTAGAAACAGGGAATACATCTCATCCTGTAGTAGGTATGGGTTCTCCTTTTAGTAATAGTAGAGTAGCTCAGATCAGATCAACCATCTCAGTGATAATTATACACACTTACACAATATTTACATAATTCTGTACACACAGAGGCAAACACATGTTTAAACTATCAAAACTACTGGAAGATGAAAAAAGGTGGGCAGAAACTGATAGTGAAAATCCTAGAAAGGAGGGAAACAGGCAAGGAGAACCCAGTATTCTGCATGTTAACTCTGTCCAAATATCTAGTTGACCTCTGAGGTGTGCATGTGTGGCAGTGAGTAGCCACCTAAGGCTGAAAGTATTGAACAGAGGTTTCATTTGTTGACCACCATAAGGCAGAGTTTGGAGTTTGCCAATGTGCCTGTCTGCTAAAACAAACAAATAAATAAAAATTTTAATACTTTTCAGAGAAGTATAACATATTCTCTATAAGTATCTCCAACCCCTCAGGTCGTGGACCTGTACTGGTCCATGGCCTATTAGGAACTGGGCCACACAGTAGGAGGTAAGTGGCAAGTGAGTGAGCAAAGACTCATATGTGTTTGCAGCTGCTCCCCAGCACTAGCATCACCACCTCAGCTCCACCTCAGATCATCAGGCATTTGATTCTCATAGGAGCACCAGTCCTCGGTGCCAAAAAGGTTGGAGATCAATGCTCACAAGATTCAGGAGAACAACCAAATTACTTGAAGAAAACAGTGAAGTGATACCCGTACTCAAGAGAAAAGGTAACTGATAGAGACAGGCCAAGAAATTGGAATAATCAGACATGATTTTAAAGTAGCTGTTATAACTATAAGATATGAAGAAAACTATGATCACAACAAATCAGTAGAATTTCAACAGAGAAATAAAAACTGTAAAAAAAAAAGAAATTATACAACTGAAAAATACAGTAACTAAAAGGAAAAAAACACCCCACTGAATGGGTCAGTTCTCTAATACATCCCCTTTATACTATGCTTCTATCACCCTGAGCTTCTCACCATTCCCTGACAGGACAAATACTTTTTTACCTCCATGCCATTTTATAGTTGTGCCTTAATCCTTTAACATCCTTCCTCTCTTACGGGAGCCTCCTATCATGTCTGCAGTAAAGTCCTCTTCAATCATTCAGAGTTAGAGGTTTGTCCTCTGATACGTGGCTCATGATAAACATGGCTGTTAGAGCATACACCCTGGGATTACACTATAGGCCCTTCTAGTGCAGGGTCTGTATCTTAAGAACTGCTGTAGGACCTGGTACAAAGTGGGTGCCAAGTATGGATATGTTGAATAACAGAATATCTAGTAGAAGGTGAATTATAAATATATAGCTGTATGTATAGTTTGGACCATAGAAAATTTTTGATAGTTGACAGTTTTTGAGTACAAAAGTAGCAATTTCCTATGGTTCAGGACACACACACTTATATCTATTAATAAATTAAGGCAATTGGAGTTTTATACTCCATCTCTACCTATTAGCATTAATCAGGAAATGATATCAAGATATCATCTGATTTAACCCATTGCCTTTGGACATGAGATGTATTCCTATGTTACAGAGGAAGCTCAGAGAAATATTTTCCAAGGTTTTCAGAGCTATTAAGTGATGGAACATGCTGATAAAGGTTAAAGCAATAGTTTTAAAAAGTATATACATAGTCATTTCATTAATATATAAAATTTTAAATAAGTACTTGTCTATTCAAACAGTGACAATAAGTAACCATGCACCACTCTTCCTTTCTAATTTAAGTAATTTTTTCTCAAAATGTTATAATGATAATTTTCAAACACACAGGAAAGTTGAAAGAATTATACAGTGAAATCCCACATATTCACTAATTTTAATGAATAAAGCTATGAAAACATAGTATGTTCATATTGTCTTAACTAGACGACATGATAATCTATTTTAAGAGGAGGGTAAGCAAGTACAGGAAAAGTACAAAATTAAATAAAATCACACTGATATTTTACAACTGTATACAGATGCTTTGCTATAGCAATGTGGATTCATCTGTAATATTTATAATTAGTTTTTTTATCAATTGGGAATTTTCTATAAACTCATATGAATATAGATCTTTATCATTTTTAAGAAAAACTTAGGATTTGAATTCAATTTATGAGCAAATTTTTAGCCACTTATGTTCTAAATTAGTGCTGGACATTGGATTTGGTGCCTTAATTTTATGTGGGATACAGATCAAGCCAACTATCTTCCTGTCACTATCAGTCTTCAAAGTCAGTATTTTCCCAGCTCAATAATTCAGGATGGAGACTGATTGTGATTCATATTCATTTTAAAACAGGGTTCATAACTGCAAAATTACTCACTAGATCTTTTCTTTTCCCTATATGGGTAGTCCTTTTGGCCTATAATTTCTAAATGTTTGTTGAACTTTTAACAAGTACTATACTAGGGGATATAGAAGTGAATCAAATAGTTAGAGGCCTAATATTCACAGAGTTTAGCATTTAATAAGGTAAGCAGACTTGAAACAAATAATTTTTATGAGTTGCTAAAAAATTAATTATAATATATTTACTTTAGGTAATAAAGAATTTATTATAATTATGATAAATCTCATCATCTGTCATTAGTTGACCCATCCTGGGTCAACATGAACATAAACACATGTTAAGAATAGAGTTAAAGTCTGTACCTGTATTATTCCCAACTCCATGTCTAACATGCTGAGATTCTGATTCTGAGTTACAACTAAAAAAATTATAGTAAAACCTTACTTTTTTTTAAATTTTAGTTTAGGGTAAAATTTAAAGTTGTTGTTGCTCTTGTTTAGATTTTTGCATTAAAAGAAAAAAGTGGAAATATGCCAACATTTCTATTTCTGCACAGGTCAATAATGGTCCTAACACTCCCCTCTAGAGCATTCCTTTTGGCTACTTCAGGACAAATAGCTTAACCACATCCCCCCTTTCAGGTGAGTATCATAAGGTCTCCAGGGCCCTCACACATGGATACCTACATAAGCTTTTGAGAACTGATGAGCAATGACGGGCAGCCTCAGAGTGAATCTCTTGGAGAAACACAGGGCTGTAAAGCTGAATGGAGTTGTCCTGTAGGTTTTATCACTTCAAGTGGATCATTGTATTATGGCTTCCTTTCTTCTTGAGACTAGACTCTTAGACAGTTTATAGTGCGAAAGTCAAGAGTATTGAGAGGTTGGAGGCCAGTTTTTCCAGAAACTTGTGGAGCTTTGTGTTCCTGCCTCCTGGAATCCTGAGCGCACATGACTCTGTAAATCCGTAATTAAGATATTAAGTCACTGGATCAGAGAGAGCCACTGAATGGTGAGAGACACAGCATTTTTCCTTTAGGGATTAATAATCCAAATTTTATGGGTTGAATTGTATTCCCAAAAAAGATATGTTGAATTTCTAATCCCTGAAACCTGTGAATGTGACCTTATTTGGAATTAGGGTCTTTGCAGATGTAATCAAGTTAAGATCATACTGGATGAGTGTGGCCCCTAATCTAATGACTAGTATCCTTCTAAGAAGAGAGAAGTTTGGATACAGACACACACAGGAGAGAAGGCCATGTAAAGGCAGAGGCAGAGATTAAAGAGATGTATCTATAAGCCAAAAATGACTATAATCACCTGAAACTAGGAAACATGACGAAAAATTCCTCCCTTAAAGCCTTCAGAGAGAACATGGCTCTGCCAGTACTTGATTTCAGACTTCTAGCCTCCAGAGCTTTGAAAGAGTAAATTTCTATTGTTTTATCACACCCAATTTGTTACAACAGTGCCAGGAAACTAGTGCACCAAGCAGTAGAAAAAGAATCATACTACTCTTAAAATGTATACGAGAAACATTTCTGCTCCCAGATCTCTCCAGATCTAAGCAGGAGCTATCTCTTTCTCTCTCTCTCTCTCAGCCTCTAGGATAAGTAGCATATCAGTCTTCTAGTATAATCTTTATGTGGAATTCTCCAGAATAAACTAGGCTTCTCTGCTGGGACAAGGCAGGCAGCCTCCAGCCTGCTCTGAGGGTATGTAGAGGTCTCCTGAAATGAAGTCTCCGTCAGATTCTGCAGGGTCCAGGTGTTCCCTAGGCTTCCCACTTGAGGCCTGTGCTCCAACCTACCATAGACTAGAACTCAGTCAACCTCAGAAGCCTCATGTGCATTCCCAGCATTTCTGGCTTGCCCTCTGCAGCCAAACCATCACCTCCCCAGAATGTAAGAGTAAATTATTGACAAGGAAGAAAGAAATTATTTTGGAGTAGTGTAGTGTTACACTTTGAGGTAGATGGATGGATGGATGGACAGACAGACGGACACGGCTAGATAGGTAGATGTATATACATACACACATATGCATGCCTATATGTAATCAATCATATATGTGTGTACTTTATTTCCCTCTTTAAATGCTTTTACTAGCTCTCTATTCCTTGATGAATAAAATATAATATATAGCCTAGCATTCAAGACTAGCCACTATATTGCCTGTCAACTCCCTTTATATATTCTGTAATTTAGCTGAACTCTTATTGATCCACTTCCTATCTTTCAAAACCCAGATCAAATATTAAGTCCCACAAGAAGGCAGTCTTTCCTGATTTCCACACTTTATTTTGAGCAACCATAATACTTTTTGTTTTTACCTCTTTAATTATGTTACACATTGTATTATATGTTTTTAAATATTCGTATGGCCCTTTTTCCCTGGCAGAAAGAAAGCTTGTTATTAAAAGTGAAATTAAAAGTAAAATATATTTGTGAAAACTGAAAGTACAGAATTTTTAGAATGTTTCATATGTAGAAGAGTCTTCATTGGCTGTTATGACTGTAGTAGCTAACACCTACTAAGGGCTTATTCTGTGCCAGGCAATGGGCTAAGCTGCCATGTAAATTCTTTTAAGCTCTTTCCACTAATATATGCCAATTTTCTTATTTATCTTTGTGTTCAGCATAGCACATGGCACAGTTGTAGATAAAGAATGTTTGTCAAAAAGGTTGAATCTAGAAGGCAAATGCATGTAGAACATGAGACTTTTGATCATAATAGATGTAGCATCTTGAATAAAATTATGTCTGCATTGATCCATTAAGCTACTTCAGCATAAATACTACTTCAGCGTAAATCTCTGTGATAATTAAAATTATATGTTTCAGCAATAGTATAAAGAACTAAGTATGTATGCTTTTTAATAGCTTATTTTTCTATCACATCCTAGCATCACGAATTCAGTCACTGGTGACTGTGTAGGGCTCAACACATCTCACAAAAGAAGGCTAAAAACCAAGCTGCCTTGTGGACTTGGCATTAAATTCAGACGACTTTGAAAATCAGTTCAGATCTGGTTTTTTATTCCTTACTTTGTATTTCTTTCCGTAAGAAAGCTGAGTCTGACCTATTTTTAGGATTTGGCCCATGGAATTGAACTTGGTGGTTTTAGTTTCACTGTTGTTGTTTTTCTTCTTTTAGGTAAAAAAATAAAGCACAGGAGTCCTGGCTGCCATGACTAGCAAAGCATTAAAGCTTTCTTCTTTTAATTATATACTTGGAGGCATAGTAGGATAGATCTGTGCTTTATATTTCTTGGAAATTGTGGGGCTTTAGTTCCCCTGAGCCCTTTCCTTTAAATAAGTCACTGATTTCTAATGACCCTTAAAAGAATGACATCATCAAAACATCTAAAATTAATCTACCTGAATATTAGTTTCCATTTTGTTTGTGGACATTTTTCGTCATCAATAATTCTATTTTTTTCCTAGTGTTATTTCCCATCGTTTCCTTTGTCTCTTTTTAAAGCTCTTCTCTCTTTAGCTGAAGGTTTACATAAATTCCTTCACCACTCCATGATTTTCATACAAACTAGAGGAAATCATTGGACATTAGAATTATTTCATCAGAAATAATGGCCCTTATTCCCTTTCCACATCTTGGGTCTCTTGTGAGTTCTTATTAGAATAGGCATTAGAGGAAATAAATAAAATATAATTAATCAAGTGCTTTCATTACTAAAGTTACTGTATATATTAGATATATAACTTTGAACTTGCTTTCAAGTCTGGAGGGGTTTGAATGATCCAATACGTTCCATTGCTTTAGGCAGATATAGGATTCAGTTTCGGGAATTAGGATTACAAATATAAGGAAACATAATAGGCAATTCAGATGCTTAATCATTAAAACTCTAGAAATTAGGGCAGATTGACCATCTCAATAAATGGAAGAGCCACAAACTGCCTACCAAAAAATAACTACTATCACTTTTGTTCCAAAGTTTGCTTTAGAGGTTCAGTAGCATCCATTGAACTTTTCCCCTGACTATCTTAACACATCTTTTTCGTATTTGAGTGTCTGGCCAGGATTGGAAACAGAGGTGTGAAAGAATTACGAGAGTGGCTGTTTTGCAGTACTTTTGGCTAGAAGTAAAATAAGCAGGAAGTTCTAAAATGTCTTGAGAAAGTTTATCTTCAAGAAAATTCTAGGTTGAATTTTCTTTTCTAAAATATAGGATTCAGATATTCAGGTTAATAATAAAATAAGAATTATACTTATATGGATAGCAACACTAATTGCAACTATTCTAATATCTTACTGCCTATATAGTACTTTCTAGGGTTTTTGATATTCTTCCACATTCTTTTTCTCCTCTAGTGGTTACAAATGCCACATCAGGCAGAAGAGTTTGGTGGTTTTACTTCCATTTTACAGATGAAGAAACTGAAACACAATGGTCCTAGCAAAGTTTATTTTTCTGCTTTGCGTAGAGCAGTACCTTTGCCTTGTAGGCACTCATAAAGGCTTTTAAATTTTTTTTATCTAGTTGTACATCAAACTTCTATTTATGAAGGTTATTCTGAAACACAGAAGTGCTGAGGTATTTTTCCAGTATCCTTTGTGAGTAGAAATGTAACTCCTTGTTTTATGAATAATCTTAAAAAAGGTAAAATGTTTAACTGTGCACATTACTGTGCTTAGTCTGTACTTTCCTAGAATCAAGATATGTAATACGTCTTTTTACTCTTTATGACTTTATGAGAAATTATAATCAATGTTGATTTGAAAGCATCAGACAAATCCAAAGTCCTGGGAAAGTGATTATGATTAAAATGAAGAATGACTTGGATCCCAACATTTATATAAGTATTGTATATGCCTATAACTGTGGCAAATAAAAGTTAACGAAAATAAATAAGGTATTATTCACAGAGTTTAACTGAATATAACTCATTAGTTTAAAATCTGATTTATAAAACCTCTTACCTGTTTTTAATGTGATAAAATTTTAGATATTTTCACTAAGTCCTGGTAATAATGCTTTGTTTGAATCAATATGACAGTGCTTTCGAAATATTTGAATATCATCCTTCATGATATATGCATATGTCATATATCTTTTACTTACTTATTTATAAAGCATATCTATACAAAATCCATATGAAAATGCAGGTATCTGTAAAGATGGTTAACCTATATTGAAATAAATATGAGTGTGCTTTAGAACATCCAAGTGATTGGTGTTATGTTTGTTGGAATGAAGCTCAATATGAAAAATAGAACATACAAGTATATAGGATATAGTTCAAAATGCCTGACTCAAGAAATGATTTTTCTGCTCTTTAGCTATAGCAATGTACATAGGTTATATTAATTTCATACACTTTTATTTTAAGGCTTGATAAGGGAGTCATTAAATTCAACACAGTAACCTTGATTTAGAGGTATAATTACATAGAATATTCAGTTTTCATGATGTATATGTGAAAACTCCAGAGAGATAGATTTTAGCTTAGTAGAAGGAAGACCCTGCCAATGAAAATAACTGTTGGAAGTTTGATTGGACTGCCTTGGAAGGTGGTAAATTTCTTGTGAACAAAGATGGTCAAGCAGATGTTGTAATGGGGAATCCAGCATTGGATCAGGTCTGACTAGATTATCTTGGAAGTCCCCATGATTCACTGCTAATAGAAGATATTGGCTTCTAGAGAGAATCCCAGAATGTTACTTCTGGAAAAAACTTCAGAAATTGCCTAGTCCTACTCCATCACTTTTCAGAGGTCGAAACTGAGCCCCAAGGAATGCAAATGTCCCATCCAAGGTCAAATAGCTAATATGTTTCAGGGAATGTGTTTGACAGGAGTCTATCTTTTGGTTTTATTTAGAATCTAGTAAAATGTAACTGTATTCTCAGTGAACTGTCTGCCTGTGTGGTGTAGGGAAATTTGGCATCTATCGACTACAGAAAATCTTTTATCTCAGGTGAATCTGAGAGGCACAACTCACAAAGAATCTGTTGTATATGAATAATTGAGAGTCATAATTTTAAGCTTCTATTTATTTTTTAAAATTCATGTACTTTTGTAGCAATAGGAATGGGTCTCAGAGGCTTTATAATGTAGGAATCTTCTAGTCAGCATTAGGTTGCAAGTAAGTGGTGTGTTCTAAATTTACTTAACTTTTGTTATTAGCCATTCCTTGGGGGATATAAGGCAAGATAAGCAGTGCTGATATTCATTTGGTAGATACTAGAATAGCCATTCAAGTTGATAAAATATCTTTCCCCAGGATTCTCAGCCCTATAAACTCAGCTGTGGTCCAAGAGACTCTGGGGTTGGAGTGTGATTCAGCCGCCTTGGAGCTAGACCATACCTGTCTAGGAACTTTAGCTGAAGTATTCAAGAGCCACAGAGCTGGACAATACCTGTATTATATGCAGAAATCTCTACAGCTCAGAATATCTTTTTAATAACTGGTCCTACCTCACTTTCTTCATTAGCTCATCCCCTCTGTTCCCACCCCTTCATTGTTTCATTTTTGTCTCATCTACCATTTCCTACTTTCAGGTATACTCTAAAATGATCTTTCTTGCTTATCACAAATATATATATATTTAGTAAGTTAGTAAGCTGACAGTTAGTAAGCTGATGAACTTTGTTCATTTAATTTATTTATTAAACACCAACTGTGTCCTAAGCACCATTTCAAGTGCTGGGGATACAGCAATGAAAAATAAGTGGACAAATATTTGTGTCTTCATAGAACTTAACATTGAGTATAAAATATAAAAAGTATTATGTTTTGATAAATGTTGTACAGAAAAGCTGAGAAGAGAGAGGGGAATGTGGAGAGTTGTACGTTTAACTAAGGGATTCGGGGAAAGTCTCAGCACTGAGTGAAGACTTGAAGGAAGTGAGATAGTAAATCATATTCCTATCTTAGATAAAAAGTATATTCCTGGAAGATGTAATAATAGCAAGTACAAAGGCCCTGAGGTGAGAGTGAGCCCGGCTTCTTCTAGAAACAGTAAATAGGCCATTGTAGCTAGAGCAGAGTCAAGGACAGGTAACATAGTAGAAGAGGAGGTCAGAGAGGAAACTGGGATGTTGAAGAGGGCATGACAGGGAAGCTCTTGGAGATCATACTAAAGATTTTGCTGTCCACTTTGAGTGACATAAGAGGCAATTCAGGATTTTGAGTAGAAGACTAATGTGACTCAATATGTTTTAAGATATCAATCTGTCATCTGTGTTGAGGATAGAGTGAGTGAAGGGACAAAGATGGAAGTATGAAAACCAGTTAGGTGTCTTCAAATAAGCCAAATCAAAGTGATAGTGGGGTGGACCAGGGTGATATATACTGGTCAGATTCTGTATATGTTTTGGAGCAAGAGCCAACGGGACTTTCAAACAGATTCAACATTGCGGGTGCGAGTGGGGGAAGGGAGCAGTGAAAGAGAGGAGCCAAGGAAGACTACAGGATTTATTGGCCTGAGCCAGGGGACGGATGTAGTTGCCATTTACTGACTGAGGTGGAAAAATATATGGGAGGAGCAGGTTTCTGCAGGGTGGGGAGAAGCTCTTTATAATTATGTTTGTGATGCCTGTCAAATATCCTACTGGAGGTGTCAAATGTACAGCTGTATATTTAAGTCTAGAGGTTAGGAAAAGGGTCAGGGAATATAAATCTGGGAGAGCTACTGGATAGACGAGACTTAAAGCTATGAGTCTGGTTGAGATTACCTAGAGAATGAGTAAACATAGAGAAGAGGATCAAGGACAGTTCTGGTGAACCTCTAGTTGGGAGAAGTGATGGAAACCGAAAAGGAGACTAAGAAGTGGACAGTTAGGTAGAAAGAAAACCAGAAGTGTAGCCTTGTCTTAGATGTCACGTGAGAGCAGTATTTCCAGGAGGCAGTGACTGACTATGTCATGTGATGAAAACTGACCAATTGAATGAGGAATGAGGAATGACCATTAGATTGAGGAGTGTGGAAGTTCTTAGTGCTCTTGGCTCCAGCAGCTCCTGCAGGGTGGTGGGGGTGGGAGCCTCTTTCAAATGAGATTAAGAGAAGGGGAGGGGTGATTTGGAGGCAGTGAGTATAAAAAACACTTGGGAGAGTTTTATGACAGAGAGAAGAGAAATAAGGCAATATCTAGAGAGGTAATAGGTGTTAAGAAAAACTTATGAAAGATGAGAGGACTAACATGTTATAGAATAATCGTGACTAGAGTGGGGAAAAATGGGTGATGAAGGAGAGAGAGGAGAGACTTGGGCAAGAAGATATTAGGGCACAAGTGGAAGAGTTGGCATCATACAGGCTCAGAGCTCATATTTTGTAATGGGACAGATGTCAGAGAATATAGGAGGATCTGAGGTTTAAGAAGAAAAATGAGTAGGTGAAACAGTCCTTTAAGAAAGTAAGAGGATTTACATATTGAGGAAATATGATAGATTGATTCCATTGTGGTCAAAGGATTGTTGGAGTCAAACATCTTGAAGGAGTAGAGTGAAAAAAGGGTGGTAAATAACTGTCTTATAAATGAATGGCATGAGTCTGTTTCTTAATTCTGAGGCAAAAGGGTATTGAACATTTCCCTGAGATTTAAAAGTATCGTAAACCATTTTTGGGAACCATAGGTTTATGCCTTTAGTAGAATGATGTATTCCTATCCAGGAAGGCCAGATTAACACTGACATAAACTTCCACACAGTATGTAGCAGGACTAAATGAATGGTCTTGGCCAGTAGAATTTGTACTTGAAATATGAGCCAGTGAAGGGAGTGGGCTAGTTGGATAAAATACAGCCCCTAGGGAGAGCTGGAGCAAAAGACCTGTGCATTATGCCTTCCAGACCTGAAACGGGAAGTCGGATTTTAATAGCTTTGACTTACAAAATTAATACCCTCCAAAGAAAATTCACCTGTTGCCAAATCTGATGCCAGGGTTTGGGTGCTCACAGTTCCTTCAAGTCGCTTATTTGTTTTCATTTCTTTCTTTTTTCTTGTTCTTTTTCTTCTCCTTCTTGCCAGAGTTTTCTGACCTTTTAGGCATGAATACTAAAGGGCTTGCAATCTGTCTTCTGGATGAATTGTTTAATCAGAAGACCATAATAAAGAGAGAATTTAAACATTTTGGTTTAAAATGCATTTCTTCTGGCTATGGATTTCCCTGCATTCTTTGTGTACATATAAATACACTGTTTATGTCTCGCAATTTTTCCCACTTATTTTGAAATCTAACTCTTCAAAACATTCCTTTTAGTTAGGTAAGACTGGAAAACAACAGTTTTGTCAGAAAAAGTTCTGTTGACCTATGTGCCAAGAACTTCTTAGTCTGTTCCATATACCTTCATTTTTAGAATTAGATACCCCAGAGCTGCTAAACTTGATCTGTCACACAGTCAGATGTCAGTATTTAGCAAATGCTTTTGCCACTAATGGTTTTTACACTTGCGTTGTTTTGCAGTCTGCTTTTAGACCTTGTGAATTAAAGTTTCCATTCAGTATCACCAAAATAAAGAGGTAAGAAATATAGACATAATTTTTTCATAAAGAGGCTATAAAAATATTCATCACCATATATAATTTTGGAGTTGGCTGGTATGAAGAGGAAAAAGACTTAAAGATCACTCTTAAGATTTGGCTGGAAAAGTGTGAAGGGAGTTAAATGTAGAAATACTAAGATATATTCCATTTAACCTTTATTAGATATATTTTAAGATAAGGTATTTTCCTGAATTTCTTCCATATTTTTTGAGTTTGAGCTCAAAAATGGACAAACTAAGATGAATTATTATTATTCTTGCTTTTCATAGGGAATGGCTTTTCCTAATCAGGAATATAATCCATATTCTATCAATAGTAAAATGTATAAACCACAACATGCAAGTCCTCTTCATAGTTCCATCTGCAATAGATATCTAAACTTAGTAGTTTAATTCGTGTCCTTCCAGATTTGTTTCTGTGTGTGTGTGTCTATGTATTTTTTTTTTAGTTTTTAAAACAAAAATGAGCTCTAAAGTAATTATTTTAGTTTCTGTTTTTATTTTAATAAATTACAAACCTATTTCCATATATATTTACCTCATTCATTTTATTGTATGAATGAGCTAATATTTATTTTATCATTGGGATCTATTTATGTTTCTAATTTTTACTATTATAGTAATGCTGCTATTCCCACTTTAATACAATGGGATAGCATCATTAGTTAGTGATTAGTGTATTTATTAATTCCAAGTATATACACTAATACATTTAAAGTGTCTAAAAGAGTGCATGATACATATATCTTCAAAAATCTAGTATTATTTTTTTCTTTGTTACTAGTGGGTATGTCCTTATCACAAACTCCTAGAAATGGAATTATTCAGTTGGTAAATGTTACCAAAGTGCCCTTCAAAAAGGCTCTACCAAATTATACTCCCTTCATCAGTGAATAAAGAATATTTGTTTCCCCACATGATTTAAATTAAATTTTTCAATAAAAGCATAACATACACATATAAAAAAGTACATGAACATTACAAGTATTGACTCGGCAAAGTGAACCCATATGTTTAACCAACACCCAGATCAAGACAGTACATTTCTGTTCTAGAAGGCTCTCGGTCATTATTTACTCTTTCAGCCCCAAATTTAAGCACTAACCTGTTTCTATCAGCATAGATTAATTTTGTACTCTTTTTATGTCTGGCTTCTTTCACTCAGCATTGTTTGTCTTAGATAATTATGACCATCCATGTTGTTGCAGACATCAATAATTCATTTATCTGTATGGAATTTTATTCTAGGAATATATTGTAAATTATCCATTGTACTGTTGATGGACATTTTATACACACACACACGCATGCACGCATGCACGCACACATATGCATAAAAGGCATATAGGAGAGTTATAATTGTGTTCTTTGGTAACAAACACATCAAATAGCCAAAATACATAAGCTACCTGCACACGTATTTCTGCTGGACATTTACCTCAGAGTAGAATTGCTAGTTCATAAGGTAGGTGTGATTCAGTTTTAAAAGTTTTCCAGATTGTGCCAGTTTATTACAATGACAGCAGTGTAAGCTAGTACCAGTTGTACATACTAGCCAGTTCTTGGTATTGTTTATTTAAAAATTTTTGGTCATTCAGATAGGTGTGTGGTGGTATATCATTGTGGCTTTAATTGTATTTTTCTGATAACTAATGAAGTTTAGTACCTTTTCATATGATTATTGGTCATTTGGGTGTCTTGTTTTATCAAGTATCTTTTTAAGTCTTTTGCCAATTTTAAAAATTGTCTTGTCTTTTTCTTGTTTATTTTAGTAGGAGGTCTTTCTTTTTCTGGGTATGTGTCTCAATATATTCATATATATATATATATATAATATCAATATAAACAATTAGGATAAAGTTCTTAATTTAAATAAAGTTCTTAATTTTAATAACATCTGCCTTTACAGCTTTTTTCATAAAATTAGTGCCTTCTGTGTCTCACTTAAGAAAGCTTGGCTAACCTAAGGCCGTATGTCATGCTCTCTCTCTCTCTATATATATATTTTAAATTTTATTTTATTAGTTTCAAGTATATAGTACATTGGTCAGACATTTATACAGTTTATATGGTAATCTCCCTAATTACTCTTTCTTTCCTCTGGCTCTCCACCCGGCCTTTACATTAATGCTGACTGCATTCCCTATGCCATACTCCCCATCCCCGTGACCATCTATCAATTACTAATTTGTACTTCTTCAGCCCTTCACCCTTTTCTCCCAGCCCCCGCAACTCCCCTCCCCTCTGGCCTTCACCAGATTGTCCTCTATATTTGTCTATTTTTGATTAGTTTGTTTTTTTTTGTCCCTTAGAGTCCACATGTAAGTGAAATCATATGGTATTTATCTTTGACTTATTTCAAAAAGCATAATAACCTCTAGGTCCATCTATGTCCATCAATGTCATTGCAAATGGTAGGATTTTATTTTTTTAATGGCTGAGTAATATTCCATTGTATATATGAACCATAGCTGCTTTATTCAATCATCTGTTGATAGGCATTTAGGTTGCTTCCATATCTTGGCTATTGTGAATTGTGCTGCCATGAATATAGGGGTACATAGATCTTTACAAATTATTGTTGTGGTTTTCTTTGGATAAATACTCGGAAGTACAATTGCTGAGTCAAAAGGTATGTATATCCATTTTTAGTTTTTTGAGAAACCTCCAGACTATTTTTCATAGTAGCTGTACCAATTTGCAATCCCACCAACAATATATGAGAATTCTCTTCTCTCTGCATCCTCGCCAGCACTTATTGTTCTTTGATTTATTGATGATAGCCATTCTGACAGGTGTCAGGTGACATGCTCTATATTTTTACTAGAAGATTTATTGTTTCACCTTTCTTTCTTAAATCTATAATCCTTTATAATTGATATTATGTCATATAAAAAAGTGGTCAGTAGTCATATTTTCCTAATATAGATAGCCAGTTTACTGCACAATTTATTAAAAAGTTCTACAGTGGCATCTGTTGTAAATCAGATGACCATGTATGTCTGCTTCTCTAGACTATCCTGTTTTATTGATTGATTTATCTATCTTTTTTGTCAAAATCATATGTTTGAGAAAAAGTAGTGCAGGTCCTCTACTGTTTTTTTTCTACAAGGTTGTCTTTGCTATCCCTTGTCTTTTATGTTTCATGTGCAGTTTAAAATAAGCTTAGCAGTTTCCACAACAAATTCTTCTTGGATTTTGACTGAAGTTGCATTGAATCTGTGCACTAACTTTGGGAGAATTTAGTTTTATAAAATTGAGTCCTCTAAACCATATACGTGGTATAAACCTGCATTTATTTAGTTCTCTCAAGTGTAGAGGTAATTGGATATATTTCATTATATTTATTTTTAGATATTCAATGTTATTTATATTTTATAGTAAATATTTTAAACATTTACTATATTTTTAAAGTTTCAGCTTATCCAGGTATAATTGACAAATAAAATTGTAAGGTATTTAAAATGTATGTACATCATGGTAATTTAATAAGTGTATGTATTATGAAAGTATTTCCCTGCCAAGCTAGTTTAATTAAGACATCCATCATTTCATATATTTATCTTTTTTTTTCAGTGAGTATATAAGTTCTACTCTCTTAGTAAATATGTATATATGCATATATATCTCTATATATACATATGCATATGTGTATATATACATACCTATCTATATATATATAGATATAGATATATAGATATCTTTACTATAGTTAGTAAACATGACATCATTCCTTTGAAACTTTTTGAGGCTTGCCCTATGGTAGAGAATATGGTAAATTTTGGAGAATGTTCTATCTGCAGTTGAAAAGAATATATATATCTTGCAGATAAGTAGAATATTCTTTTGACATTCTAAATTGCTCATTCTGTGGTGACATTTATATCTGTTATTGTGGATTTATCTGTTTCTCTTTTCATTTCTATTAAATTTTTGCTTTATATATTTGAGCCTGTGCATATATATTACCAGGTGCATATATATTTTTGATTTTTTAATCTTGCTTTGGATTATCATTATAAATTTATAGTTTCTACTTGAAATAATTCTTCCCCTAACATTTTTGTCTTTGACTAATATTGATACAGCTATGCTAATTTTAGTTGTTTAACTTTTTCATGGTATACATGTTTTATTTTTACTACATCCTTTTTCTGCCTTTTATTTAAGACATGTCTTTTAAACAGTATCTAGCTTTACTTTAAAATCCATTTTGACATTCTATTATGAATTAGAATATTTAGTTTATTTACATTTACTAAAATTGCCAATATTTGGGTTTAAAACTACTATAACACTATTTTTCTTTTTATCATATTTTCATTTTTTTCTTTTATCACTTTTAAAGATTAAATTATATTATATTATTTTTTTGCCTTTTTAGTTTGTTATACAAGCCTTCTTCTTTTATTGTTCTTTCCTAAGCTATCCTGAAATTTACAACATTCATACTTATTAGAGCTACTTTATTACACTGTGGAAAATGTAAGTACCTTAAAATATCTTAATTCCACTTTTCACCTTCTGGCTACTCTTATTTTCCCTTTTTTTCAGAAGTCTTGGATCTTCAAAATCTATTTTCCTTAGCAGCTCTGAACTGCAATTTTTTTCTCATCAGTTTATTAGAGTGAGAAAAAGTCTAGATCTCAACTTCCTATTTGATCATAGATCCTTGCACAAAGTATTGGCTAATGTGACTGTTCTGTGACATCTTCAAGCTTTTCAGATTCATTTTATCAATTTTATCTGTATGTTCTTGGTGCAAGGATTGGTCTGATTAGAGTTGTGTCAATGAGTCTTTTCACTGGGACTTTTAGGGTTGGAATCAGAGAATTTGAAGCTCTGAATATAAAACTCTGTGGCTGCTTGACATCTGTGCTTTCCACCATGTGGGAAAATGTATTTTGTAGTAAAGATAAATAAAACTAATATGCAGAGAAATGCAATGAAAAGACTTGAAGAGAGATCTGACTGTGCTGGATTTCTTGATTCTGGTTATTTAGTAATCCTAGATACATCTCTGTTTTTTCTATGAATCATTTTTATTTTGGTAAAATATGCAAACATAAAATTTACCATTTTAACCATTTTTAAATGTATAGCTCAGTGACATCAAGTATACTCACATTGTTGTGCAACCATCACTATCCATCTCCAGAACATTTTCATTTTCCCAAACTGAAACTTTATACCTATTGAACAATAATTCCTATTCTCCCTCAACCCCAGCCCCTAGTAAGAGCCATTATACTTTCTGTCTGTATGAATTTGACTATTCTAGGTACCTCATGTAAATGAAATCATATAATGTTTCTCTTTGTCTGGTTTATTTTATTTAGCATGAAATGTCTTAAGAGTTCACTATGTTGTAGCATGTGTCAGAATTTCCTTCCTTTTTCAGGCTGAGTAATATTCCATTGTATGTATATACCACATTTTGTTTGTCCATTCATCCGTTGATGAACACTTGGGTCGTTTCTATCTTTTAACTATTGTAAATAATGCTGCTATGATTATGGATGTATAAATTGGTTCTTAAATTTTTTTTGTTTCCTCAATGTGATTTTTTTTTTTGCTTAAGCAAATTAGAGTGCTACTTGAAACGAAAAAGGTCCCTACTAATATGCATGGATCAGATTTCCTATCCTATTCCTTTTACTAGCCTTTTCTTGTACCAATGCTACACTGTGTTAGTTATTTTAACTTTAGTATATTTAGGAGGTCTCGTAAACAAGTTTTCCTTTATTAAAATATGTTTAGCTGCAGTTCAGCATTTTTTTCCTCAGATGATCAGTTGCAAAATTCTAAAAAGACAACATGTGGAATTTTGTTTGATATTGCATTGCACTTTCAGTTAATTTTGGGAGAATTCATATTAAACCTTTTGTGTAAGAGCCAAATAAAAGCAATACTGGCTCGCTTTTCCAAATGTTCCAGTTCTCCTATTTGATGTTGTCTAGAAAATACTGTGTTTTCTCCTGTATTCACAGAATATTTATTCACCACCAAATGTGTGGGTTTTTTCCCACACAAAGCAATTCTGTGACACCAATTAGGTGTCCTTCAATTCAGTTTAATTCTGCCAATAACCAGAGTTAGCACAAATCCCACAGATTAAGGGCTTGGCCCCACAAGACTGCCTTTCCTTACTTCAGACTTAAGTCACAAGTCCAAATTGTCACCAGTGCTTCTGACTGACTGGCCGTAAATTGAGATTCCCAAAACTCCCTCTTTGGATTCAATAATTTGTTAGAATGGCTGATAGAACTCAGGAAAACATTTACTTATGTTTACTGTTTTATTAAAAAGGGTATAGTAAAGGGTACAGATGAGCAGTCAGATGAAGAGATATATAAGGGAAGGTCTAGAAGAATCTCAAGAGTAGGAGTTTCTGTCCCCGTGGGGTGGAGTGTGCCACTCTCCCAGTGTGTGGATATGTTCACTGTCCTGGAAGCTCTCTGAACCGTGTACTTTGGGATTTTTATGGAGACTTCCTCATGTAGGTGTGGTCGATTATGAACTCAAACTCTGGCATTCTTTTTTCCTGGAGAATGAGTTTGAGGTGGGGCTGAAAATGCCAAGTTTCTAATCATGGTTTGGTCTTTCTGGTGATCAATTTCCATCCTGAAGCTCTCCAGGAACCCACCAAGAGTTGCCTCATTAAAACAAAAGAGACTCCTATCACCCAGGAAGTTCCGAGGGATTTAGAAGCTATATGTCAGGAACCAGAGGCAGAGACCAACCTATATTTTTTTTTCTGTTATTTCACAGCTGTATAGTCCTCTTTATGCCACTCATCTAATTTGTTCTTATTTTTAATTTATTTTTTAAATAACCTGACTGATACATGGCATGTGTTTTTCTTTGTCTCTCTTTTGAGATCTGTTCATACAGACATATCCCCTCATTCTTTTTACTTGCTGTAGGAGTTTCTATTGTGTAGGTATATTTTCTTATCTAATGATTTTTCTGTTGATGGACCATTACCATTTTTCATTTTTCAATATTACAACAAAATTTTCAATAAACTCTTAAAAATGTTCCTTTATTTTGGTTTACATTTCTCTGTGAAGCTACTAAAAATAGAGTACTAGGTTTGAAGATATGCATATTTTAATTTTAAAATGATTATCAAATTATCCTTGAGAAAGTCAATATCATTTTAAATTTTCATTTTCATTTTCTCCTATTTATATATTTTTACAATTTTACATAAGTTATTTGACATCCAAAATTAATATTTTTATTGAGCATGCACTACATTTATAGTCTGATTTGGAGACAGTTTACATCTTTATAATAGTGAGCCCTTATTTCCAGAACATATCTCTACTTTTTCAGGTCCTTTTTTTGTTTCATTAATGTTTTATAATTCTTTTTTTTAAATACATGTTTTACCTCATTCATGCTAAGCTTATTTCTTGTCATTTAAATTATTTTTGCTAATATTAATGGAGATTTTCTCATTATTCCAGTAACCAGTTATTTTCTGTATAAAAAATCAATCAAAAATATTTATCAACATGAATAGTTTACTGAAATGAATCTTTTATTCACATAAATTTTCTTGATTTATAATCATATCTACAAAAGTGACTGTCTCTTTCTTTCTAGTACTTCTTTTGTTGCTATCTTTTTGCATTAGTCAGAATCCCCTGCATGATGTTGAATAATCATGTTGATAGTATATGTATCTTTTTCCTTTAATGATTTATCCTCAGTATGGTGATTTTTGTTGGTGGATGATAATTTTATCCTATATACATGAACAAATTATATATGTTTTCAGAAAGACACGGTACTTGTGGGAATAACAAGGTTTGGAGTAAAGAACTGAACACAATGTGTTTGAAAGGCCTCAGATTTTAGATTAACAGGTTGGAATCCTGACTCCATCACATACTAGTAATATGACATGGAGAATGTTACTTTATGAATCTGTTCTGCATCTGAACTAAGAAGATAATAATACATATAAAAATAGGACTGTTATGAATTATAAAAGAAATAATATATGTCAACAGGCTCACAAAATGCTTGGTGTAGATTGAACTCCAGCAAATCTAGATTTCTACTCAGATCCCAGAGGATTTGGGCAGCAGAGGATACTGAATTAAAGGAGCAGGAAATCATTGTACTCTTCCTACGTTCTCACTCTTAGTTGAAAGCACATGATCTATTAACATTAATGTGTAGTTCAATTAGTTCATTTAATTTCACTAAAATGACATTTATATAACCTTTAAAGCCGGATCCACAGTGTAACTAAATCAATGATATAACAGATGAGTAATCCTGTTGAGCTTGAAATTTTCTTAATTTACAAATAAATCAAAAAGAAACATCTTTCTTTCAGGGTTTATAAAGTTGATTTACTCTGTTTATCCATTAATAGAAAAAAAAATCTCATTACACTAAACTTTAATTTTAAGGGCCAAATGGCTTCCTCCTGATTTGAGGAGTCATTTAGGAGTATTCAAAACCAGCGTAAGGGTCACTTTATTATGAAGGTTTGTTAATGATGTTAGGATCAAGTGACTGCTAAATTAATAAATAGAATTAAAATAGAAACCAAGGAACCTTTTATAAGATACTTTACACATGTTTGGATTTTGATAACTTAGAAAAGCAGAGGCCGGTCCTCACTTGGACAAAAGTTTGTTTCTTCTACTTAGCTCCATTCAGAGCTAATAATTGAAATGGTTCGAATGACCCTACATAGTTTTTCAAATTGGGCAAGTTCCATCCTATCACATGTAACTTGATTAGCAAATAGCACATACCCTTATTAGTTGTTGTCAGTGATCCTTTGGCTTTTAGAGAGGTGCCCATTTCATAAAAGTCTTGGTTTTCAAATATAAAGGGTAAAACAAGTGAATCATGTTTAAACATACTCAGGAAGATTGTGAGTCCCTTTGTAGCACAGACCATGTTTTCTGTGTGGCTTGTCCTCCCATAAAATTTAGCAGAGAATTCAGAACCTAGTATGTGTTTCCATAGATCATTTAATGGCAGTTAAGGAAAATATTTGTGTGGTGTAGGGACTTTGAATAGCAACTTTATAATATATAGTTTTGAAGTCTGTTTTTCCAAAGAGATTCTGTTTCTCGATGATGCGGCTATTAATTACTCATATCTGTAAGCAATGAATGTTAGTTTTATAAGCAAGTAAGTGAAAAATAATATGATAGTTATTGAAATAAAGTTTATTGAGTGAATTGCAATTAAGTACAGAATAGAGTAAAAGTATAAAGAAATCTGAACTTAAAAATAAGCAATTGCCTCTATAAAAAGATATATTAGCTAAAAAACTTTCTTAGGAGAATAGAATATCCTCGTATCTTATGTTAGAAAAATTTCTGTGTACATGACCTACACCTGTAATTGTTGATAGTCTAGTTTTAAAAATTCAGTGGACAGAGGGAAAACTCTCAAGGAAGTTCAGTGTCTTTATGTCTGAAAAGCTTGATGGCCTTCTCTTTGAGTGGTGGGGATCTTCTCTTTCATTCTCCAAAAGCATAATTATACATGCTAATCTGGAATCACTGAAATTAGTAGCTGTGTCAGTGCTGAAAGTCCAAGGCCAGCAATAGATGTTAATATATTGAAAACCAACTATGTTTTAAAAGAGTGTAGTGGACTCTTGAAGTGTGGACACTGAGAACGCTCTGAGGCAACTGAGCAAAATCCCCCAAGGAAAAAGAAATGGCTTTATTTTTTACATATGTTATCAAAAGCCAGTTTTGCCACTCTCAAGCAAATCGAAGTGATTATAGGTCACTTACTGCTGCAAAGGTGTGTGTGTGTGTGTGTGTGTGTGTCAGCAAGCAAGACCTTTCTTTTTCCAAGAGAAAAGATATTTCTATATTCATTAAACATGAGACTTCTGGTTTCCCAACTTACAGTCCAATTGGGAATTTTCTCTTTTTCCACGTGTTCTCAGACTCAGGAGAGGCTGAAGGAGAGTGACGCAGACAGGGGCCCGCAGCCTGGTTTCTACCCCCTCAGTGCCTGCCTTCTGGGGCCTGGCCTGGTGTGTGGTTGCTGTTTATACCTGCCGAAGTGCTTTCTGTGTTTGAGTTGGCGCTGCCAGCTTACATGCTAGAGCCTCAAGCTGTTCATGAGGTCTGTCCCAGGGCTTTGAAACCTATGAGCTGGCGGCTGGGGCGAGAGAATGTCTCTCTCAGTTTTTGGGTGAACTCCATGTTTTTTCCAAGAGGTTAGATCACTATCCACAGTCCGGGCTTGCTAGACAGAATGTAACAGTTACTGTTGGAGACATCCTGAACTTTTAAAGGCAAAAGGAAAAGGGGAAAGTAGAGAAAAAGCCCAAGGTCAATTTAACAACTTGAAAATCAACATTTTTATGTCTGGTAAACAAAACATTTTTATTGAACTGGAAAGCTTTATCATCAAGGAAGGAATACATATCACTCCTTGTTATGGCAAGAGGATGTGTTGTTACAAATTTCCCAGTTCCATCCCAAGTTATGTTTGAGACTAGACTAGATTAATCAGTGGTTGTGGCAGGGGTACTAGGAGTGATGTAATTTTTGTAGAAATTTACCTGGCCAACTCCCTAGTCTTTTAATCAGTCGATAAAGATTTTTAGATTTTGCTTTTTCACAAGTGGCCAAATTAGGAAAACTCTGACATCTGCTTGTTCCCTGCCCACAGTTCTTCTTGTTGCCCATTTTTGTCACATTAGGAATATTGCCAATCATTATTTTGCTTAAAGTTTCTCTTCCCTCATCTCTTCCTATGGGAAATATTGGTTTATTTTGGTTATATAAGCTTGAGTGTGGCTAGAATATATATTTTACTTCTGTTGATGTATGTGTATGAATGAGCATGATATATATGTATGTAAAGGACATCATATCTGAGAAACTAGTAAAAAAAAAGCTTCACACTGAATATAACAATGTATCAATAAAAAAGTAGACACATGGAAGAATTAAGTTTAAAGCTTATGGTATGACTGAATTCCAAGTTTCATAATGACTTTACATACAGGAAAACACAACAGAGCCCTTGTTACATCCTCCCCCTTCACCCGCAATCAAGTACAAAGTCTGTGTTCTTATAAATATGTTAAGAATTTCATCTGTAATGTTTGTCTATGAAGACTATAAAAATGCCTTTGAATGGGGTAAGTGTCAAGTCTTATTTCACCAAGCCCAGGGAAAAAATCCATCCTCTTGTGTTTCCACCTAGAAAAATGCTAGTAAGAGATGAATAGCCTCTCCCAGACTTTTTAAGGTAGTATATTTATTCTCTGGTCTAAATTTGTGGTCTTCCACTTTACAGTGACAGTCTCTTTCTACCTCCTTCTTCATACCTCATCCCCTAACCTGACTCATGCTGTTTGCCTGATAAGGCTGAAGGATGTATAAACTGAACATTTAATTTGACCTTGTCTGGAAGCAATGCCATTAGAGACTTATGTCAATTTTAATGTGATATAGTTGTTCCAACATATGGGTAGTCTTTGTTTGTCATTCAAGAGATTGATTGATGCCATGTGTATTCCCCAGTCCTTTCATGAAAAAATGTTTATACCTGTGGGCATGTCCAGATGGCAGTGAATGACTTGCATTCATAAGAAGAGCATTCGCAATTCATGGTTGCCAAGGTAAGCAGCAAAGGCATTCCCTCTGCCACTCCATTGCCTTGTAAAGAAATAGTCTCTAAGGTAACAGACTAGCACCCTTGAAGCCAGAGATGTCTAGTCTTTTAGACTTGGTGGGAAGGGGGTGCAGGGAGAAAAGTAGGGAGACAACACAAAATAATATCAAGAAAAGAACTTTTTGTGATTGTTCTGGCAAATTAAAAAGGGGGAAAGAGTTGGAGGGAGAATTTTTCACTTGAGTCTCAATAGAGATTTAATTTGGATCTGCCCTGTGCATTGTGAGTGCAATGCCCCTTTCATAGGTTAATTTCAGGAATGAAGGCGACTAATGGTCCAAGGCATGACCAAAGGGACAGGCTCTGGGCTGTCATAGGCTATGATTGTTGGGTGATGAATAGGCAGGCACTTTGATTCTCTTGGAATTTGTGGCATTTTTAAGAATGATTTCTTTTTCTGTATTATATTTTCTTAATGCTATCATTGGAATGGTAGAATGTCAGCTGAACAAGTATTCTCAAGGTGGTGTTGCTGGCCCAGACTAACAGTCTTGATGGGAAGGATTTTTTCGTTGGACCAGATCCAAGTGCAGAAAAATCTCAGGTGACAGCTTCTGGCTCTTGCAGCCTGCTGTTGTGTAGATTGTGAACCTAAGTGGTAACACTGGGATATCATGTTTCTTACAGAATTTGGTTTATTGTTACTGCTTAATTAATACATGACATATTAGGAGCTGGGGATAGGGAAAGCTTTTTCCATGGATGAGGAAAATAGCTTTAGAACTAGAAAGGTCCTCAAATTAAATGAGAATGGCTTCTGAAAACTGAGTTTGCATTTGCCTAATATTGGTGTTATTAGAGAAAAAGAAGTATTTCTAAACATCACAATAGGAGCCTGGATTATAGAAGCATAATAGCTTGCTTTTACTATTCTCTTGTTAATATCATTCTGATGTTATTGAAATGGCATGAAGGAGAAGACAGGGACTGATATATATATATATATATATATATATATATATATATATATATATATATATATATATATATATTACTTTCTAAACTTAAACAGACTTTAGTGAACATACCTGATTCGATTGGCATAATGTCAAACTGGTTTACACCAAATGATAAGTGGCTCAGACAGACTAACAAAGAGTTGGTCTGGGTTGAAAGAACTACTTGTTCAAGTTCTTTCCCTTTGGTTTGCTATCAAACCAAGCAGCACGTTGGATCTTTAATAGAGAAGGATACAAGTGAGCAGACTGGCTCTTTGATGCTCCCTGATGTGACATAGAGAGATTCAATGGAGGGGTCAGTGCAGCCTTGACAGGGACCCACTGGGTCACAAGGGCAATGAAACGGCCCCTTTTTCCTTATTCCCTTTGAATAGGGTTAATGCAGACTCCTACCTTTTGTATCAACAGGCTGGGAGAGGAACCTATGGCAAATAGATTTTATTTGCCATAGAATCATAGAATCTATTGCCATATAAGGGATGCCTTGCTGTATACCAGTTAACATACTACAGCTGTCTCCTTCTCACTGTGTCATCTAGCTGTAGAAGGCCTGGACCTGGCTCACTGCAGCAACATTGTGTTAACCACAAGAGGCCGTGGAAACCATCAGTCATTTTTGATATTGAAATGCTATCCATTTAAAAAAAATCATAAAAGGTAAGGGAAGGTGAACTAAAAGCAAAGCCTTCATGAGACCTCAAACAGGGTAAGCTATAGAGATCTCTCTTAAGAGCCTTATCACTAATACCTGTATAGAAAAGGAATAATAGTGCATAAAGGAACTTCACAAGCAGGTGAATATTTAAGTCATCTGGGAAAGAGTTAGTTTTTCTTTTTTTAATATTTTTAGAGGGAAATACTAAATATAATTCTTTGAAAGTTATTTTCATGCTTTGGCCCTAAAGATGTATCAAAATAAAATCCTAGCTTTTAAAATCAAGTTTTCTTACTATTAGCTGTGCATAAAGAGAACAGTTTGTAATTCTAGCACAAATTGAATATATTCCTAAAATTTCCCATCAGAGGAATTTACAGGGGTCCCCAACTTGTGTACATATTCTAGTTCATAAGGATGTGTGGAAATTTGCAAACTATGTAAAAATAAATGTCTTTAATAATAATAATAATAAATAATAATAATGACTATTAGTTGCATGCTTATCATGTGCCAATTAGAGCTCTAAGTGCTTAATGTGTATTAAGTTGTTCCTCTTTAATAACCATATTAGGTTGGAATCATCTTTCACACATTATTAAAATCGAGGCACAAGAAGATTAAATGACTTTTTCTGAGGTCAAGAATTAAACCCAACCTGACTTGAAAGTGTGTGTAAAACCCAATCACTAGGTGAAACAGCTCCTTAGTGAAATCTGAGTTTTTTATTATGTACTCAGCTTCACCCAGGGCCCTTTCAAATATATTATGCTCCTAAAATTGAGTATTCTAGTAGATTTGTAGAATCTGTCGCAATGTTTAAAACACTGTGTGTGTGCACGAGTATATATGAAAAAGTTTTTATATTTAAATTTTTTCAGCCCCATTTAGAGTTTTTTGTTTTGGCTTTATTTTTGCTTAGAACATTGTGAACCACAAAGATCATAAAGAAGCTTCTCCTGTATTCTCCTTATCTCTGTTTTGGTTGTTTTTTGTTTTTGCTATTTAGATCCTGTAGGGGAGACAAACTTGTATATTGATAAGGTTTTGGATGCATAAAGGATTATAATGAAAAAGTATGTTTGTGGTACCTGACTTAATTTCAAGAGCAGAAGCAGGTTGACAGAGAGGGAACTGGCCTGGGGCACAGCCTGGCAGATCAGATGATGGCACCGGAGAAGGGACAGTGTGGTAGGAAGGGAAGAATCAAGAAATAACTACATTTTTCTTTTTTTCATTTATTACATGCCATCATTAGACTTATCACATTTATTCTACTTTGGAGAAAGAGATAAGGAAAAGATAAAAACTAGAGATGTTGAGCCCTCCCCCCTAGCATATGGAGAATTTGTGGAAAGAAGGGTTTGGGATGGGGAGGAAAGCACTGGAGACTATTTTAGTGAGGGAAGGTATGTGACTAGATGGGTGGTTTTTCTTTTTGTTTGTAATCATCTGTTGTAGCTTCCAGGAATGTGGGATGTGGAAATGAGAACTTAAATCCATCTTGCCAAAACATTGCTTTGGCTGAATCCACAATATATAGTGATCTTTAATACTTTATAAATATTATTTTACACAGTGTGTCCTCAAAGGAGGTAGAGAATTTAAGATCCATCAGAATATATCAACAAGGGCTAAACAATAGGGTCTGTGTAAAAGGATAAATCAAATAGACTAGAGGAATGCAGATGGATGGCTTCAGGAGCCTACAGTCTGTTCTACTGAGTAGATGGTATGGTTGCACCTCAGAGAAAAGGCGATCTATAAATAACCCAATGCTGTGATGGTGGTTTCTTGAGAAATCTCTTTTGTTTGAAAAAATGAGTGGCCCGTCCTTTCTCAGCATTGGGGGTTTATAGATTGCCTCTGCTGACTTTGGCCTTGAACATCACCATGAGTATTAAGTGGTTTCTGAGTATGACTAGGGGTCAGGCTAGCTTTGAACTCCAAAAAGGGATGAGGCCAGAGTATGCTGCGGAGTAAAATTAGTAGGCTCTCTTCAGTGGAACCCTGGGGGACATTTTCTATAAATAACACTAGAATTATGACTGGGGATGGGGGAGGAGACTTTGGTGGAAAAACACATGAGACATATTCTACATCGATTACCTCAAATTCCTTTATTGTCTAGGGAGGACATTGCCTGGGTGAATAATAATCAGTAAAAAGAAAAATGAGAAACTTAAACTGTCTGTAGATATAGGATTAAAAAAAAAATCTCAATTTTGTAGACTCTCCCAGGATCCCAGGTATGAGGTTTCATTTGTATTATGATTGAATTCAAATTTAAGGGTTTAGGAGATTATCATGTTTACCATGACTGTAAGGCTGTCATTGATTTTTGTGTGCCACAATGCATACATTGATTTTAAGACACATCCTGATTTCATGACATTAAAATATATGTAAAAATCAAGGAAGTTTTTATTTGAAAGGCAATGTTAATATTTTTCATCATTTTAGTTCATTACTTTTACCATTGAAGCTCTGGTTTTATCTGTCAAAAATAATTTTAAATTTTATGTAGTTTTCATATTTTGGTGGAAGCTTCTTATGGGATATGATAGGTAAAATTTGGATATAATAATAGATGACAGTTATGGAAAAGCCTCAAATCTTTGTCTTGTAGAAAATATTTTCACTTACAGAATTCCAATGAAAATTATGTGTTTGTAATTTATGTAATTTGGTCTTAGCAATGAGAAATATTTTTAAATGATGAGTACAATGTGATGGGATAGAAAGTGACTGGGAAGCAAATAGTTTGGGTTTTAGTGTGGACTCTGCTTTGCGTGTGATATTGGACAAGTGAGGTTGAAATACCTTTGGTCTTTTCAAAGTTGTAGGAGCCTCAGATTTACCATTAACCACACTATATTTATTTCACTGGTTTCTATATAATGAGTAAAAACTGACAGAGGGAAAGGAACCTTTTCAAATTACTTATATTTATTATATGCTTATCCAACATAAAAAGAATTACCTGATATTAACTCACTTTATCAAGACAAAAGCTTCCTTGGGTAGGGGTTAAAGGTGAGGCTCTTTAGGTAGAGACCTTCAGTGGTTCATTAGTTTCCTCTTAGATGCAGATGTTCTCAGTCTCTCTTGTAGCTGTGCAAGCTGCCAAGGGGACTGGATCCTAGAAGAAGACTCCCCTTGAAGTGAAGTCCAGAATCTTGGGCTAGCGCCTTGATCTTCCAGCTATAGGAGTATGAAGGGACATCATGCTCCCCTATAGTAGGAGCAGTGTTGTCATTGACTATGAAAGTGCTGGATTTGTTTCCATACCCTATAAAAGGGAACTCCCTTTTCGTCATTGATTTCCTTAGAGGTGTTGCAGTTCACAGCCATGCTGTGATTGACTACATGCAAATTACTCTAATCTATTTATTCTAGAGATGACTAGTGCAAGTTCTGGTTTGGCTACTCTAATCCATATAGCAGGAGACTTAACAGATATAAAATATAGTTAACTTTCACATATTGATGCTGAGATATGATGAGACTTAGGCAGCCCTTTTATATTTGTGTTGTGTTTAGAACTGGGACTTAAGCCATGACTTATACATTTAACATTAATTGTCAGTAAAATGAAGGAGCTGGACTTGGGTTTCTCTGTGATCTAAATAAATAAATGAATATCTAAATTTTCTCTCTGGTACAAATAAATATTATGGAATAGATTCCTAATATATGTAATCTAGAAATATGATTAGATAGTAATGTGTTTCTTACCTGAATGAAGGGTACCAGAATATAATTGGCCTGGAGCCTTATTTTTAGAAATTCCTTTTTATTAAGGTTTAAGGGAAAGAGGAACACAAGGGTATAATGATGAGGCATGAAAAATCAAACTGCCTCATTCACATTTCTGTCTAATAGAAATCAACATAAAATGAAGCCTTTTTTTAAAAATTCGTCTTTGAGTTTGAATTGATTTAGAGCAAATATGAGAGAATTTTCCCTAAATTTGTATAAAACCACATAAACAAATAGAGAATGCTTGATTTCAAAGTGGATTTTTATTCTAATTCTTAAAATGGGTCATTACAATTAGAAATGGCTGGGAGACCTGGATACAATGTAACAATGCATAGAACCTGTAGTCTTATTTAAAATCCTGTTTAAATACTATTACTTAACAATAATAAAAACTATTAGTATGTTTCTACAAGTTCACTAAATGCTTTGTATTTATTGGTCCAATTAAAAATGAACATTAAGAAACTGGAAAAATGTTCCAGATTCTGTCCCATATATAGAATAAATTTCTCTTTTGCTTTAGAGACTACATCTTTAATTAAGTCATATCATCTGGGGTAAAATGTGATAAAATAAATTTTAATATTTTTTTCTGTATTTCTGCTCTACTCAGGATCAGACACTAGAATAAGTATACTGACATGAAGTTATGAGTATTTGTATGAAATGGATTGTGTTTGAGATGCCACACGCTAATGCTAGATTTTCTCAATAGACTTTCAGCTTTTAGCTATCTCATTCCGAAAGCTAGAGATTTCTTTCCAGCCAGCAATCATACCTCCCTCTCTCTCTGCTTTGACACTCACATACTCAGACATCTTTTATTTTTTCATTGTCATTCTAAAGGTATTGGCCTATACTACTGTCAACTTCAATGCTTTTCTATCTCATTTAAATTTAAGACACAAGAATAACCAAATTTTGGCCAAGAAATAGTCTTAAGGCCTTTAGGGATAGGTGTGACTTGAAGGATATGCAAGTGGAATGCTTTTGTATAATGATATAATTATGGTCTCTGTAAAAGGGAAGAGACCATTTCATCATCATCATCGTTATTATTACATTTTTAAGAGACTTGTGTCCATTGTGTCAATATTAATAACAATTACTAGTACTAAAATAGCATTTATTACCATTATTTCATATTATACTTTAAATAGATACAAGTAGATGGTTTCATAATTAAAATGGGTTAATTTATATTGATTAGCAAAATTGTTTTGGGAACTCTTGAAAAATTGAGCAATTTCTTTAGTTACCAGGAAAATCCAAGTCTATATCCCATTTATTCCATTTGAGAGATTGTCTGAAAAATATTTTCCCAATTGCTAAGTTAATCTCTATTATGAGGCCAGTATTTTTACATGTAGAAAAAAAACATTGTATTTAATGTTGAACATATTTCAACATCCATGGTTTTGCTGGTATTTTATTCCACAAGGAAGAACTCCAGATAAACACATATGACCTGTTGAACCCAAAATGAATTATGGGAGACCACAGTAAAATCTGAATGTCCAGAGAATGTAAAGACTTTCAAGTGGAGAAAAAGGATTTGAGCAAGTAAGTACCTGAGGTCTAACTTCTGTTCTGTAGGTTTTAAGAGTCATGTAATCTTTGGTTAAACATAAACATCGGTCCAGTCTATTGACAATTAAAGTAATTTATGGTTGAAAAGCCCTTAAAAAAACCCACCAGGGAGTCTATTATGCTCCTCAGTAACATACACTCAGAGGCTGCATCTACATGATAAACAATGGAATAAAGCAGAAAGGTTGCTTCCAAATAGCTAAAATACATGCTTTATCTCCCCACTTTTCATCATCACATGTGCTATTATTTTTTTTATTGTGGTAAAATAGAAATAGTTATAAAATTTACCATTTTTACCATTCTGAGTATAATTCAGTTACGTTACATACATTCACATTATTTTGCAACCATAACCACTATCCATCTCCAGAACTTCTTAATCATCTTGTGCTGAAACTCTATACCCAACAAACAATAACTCTCCATTCCCTCCTGTCCCTAGGCCCTGGGAACCACTCACTGTTCTACTTTCTGTATCTATGTATTTGACTATTCTAGGTATCTCATACAAATGGAATTGTAGAATAATTGTCCTTTTGTGTTTGACTTATTTTACTTAATGTGCCTTCAAGGTTCATCCATGTTGTAGCATATATCAAAAGTCATAATCAAGTTCTCTGGACTGAAAAGTAAAGGATCTTTATGCCAAGAAAGATCTTGTGGAAGAGGTGAACATTTGATTGATAATGGAAATTCTGTGTTCTGTTTTATTTGAAAAGCAAGGACTCTAAAACTATGTTTCAAGAATGATGTCACATTCCCCCTTCACTCTTCTCAGTAGAGCAAGGAAATTGAAAAATTCAAATGGAACACTATGAAAAATAGTGTGCTGTATTCTCTATGCTTCCTTGGCTTTCTTTTATTTAATCATCATTGCCAGGATATACCACTGTCATAGCAGCTTGCCTTCTCTATTCAAAAATGTGTTTTAGAAAGTAATTTTTCCTGATTTAATTTAAACCAATAGATATTTATTAGGATCGACCATGAGCTCAAGGCTATGCTCCATTGAGACTGTGGTCCTTGCTTTTGAAGAGATTAAAAATTTTGAGGAGAAACAAAATGCATAGATATAAAACTATTAATAATAAAACACAAGAGAAGAAAATTAAGTGTCAATGTTGTGGTTTTAATGGTAAATTGCCTGGAATTTAGGACCTTGAGTCTGGTTTGGGCCCTGCTTGTAGCTGGTTGTGAAACCTTAGCCAAGTAACAACTGTGACCTAGTTTTCCTCACTGTTAAATGAGGAAGTTATATTAGGTGAGCATAAAAGACACTGTTGGCTTTTGAGCCAGAAGTGACTATGTGAGTATCAGGAGAGGACAGCTGATTGGGATTTCAAGAAGGAAGCAGAATGTAAGCTGGGACTTCAGGCAAATTCATATCACAAAGAGAAGAAGGAATTAAATCTAAAATTTTTTTTAATTAAAAAAAAATCCTCCTACATGCAGGAAATAACACAATAATCAAGGTAATGGAGTTGCCCAGTGAGATCTGAGTTTGATTATTAGCCATTGGTGTATTCCTTTGATTGATTCATGTAAATCTTTCTGTAGGAAAGTAGTCTTAGTTCCATTTCTTGATAATAATGAAATGATGTGCAAATTTATTGGTGAAAATAACTACATTTAAAATGGGTTAAGTCCAGGATGTAGCATTAGGATCTTCCTTCTCTTTTTCCTGGTATCCCATTTAGCTTTTTTATTCTTTGGTGTCAGACTAAGAAGAACCAACTCATGTTAGCTGAGCAATTTTCATGGGGATTCTGGCTGGATCAGAAGAAAGTACTTTGGGACACTTTTCAGATCAATTTAGACAACTCAGAAAGTTCAGTAAATATACTAATTTTTAATTTTTATTTAAAAATAACATCCTAATATTTAATATTAATCAGCTGCTTCTCAAGTGTGGAACAGCTGATATTGACTCATCTACTCCAAATGAATAATTTTGCCCTTTTAAGGACATTGCAGGGCTGGGTATCATAATATCATCTCTGTAGTTTTTTCCAGTCATTTTCTTTTAGTATACTTTAATACAATTTACTAATTATTATTCTTATTATGGACAAATTCAGTATAGAATTATCGTGAAATTCTAATTATAAGATTTTTTAAATGAAGTGTCATTGTATTACTTTTAAACTCATAACATATGAATGGTCAAACTGTTTGAATAAGGAGAAATGAAAATTGTAATTAGCATGTTAATTATTTATTAGAAAATGTATGCTTTAAAAGTACTTTAAGGAATTCCATTTGTCTTCCTAGTTAGACATATTTAATGAACATTTATTTGACACTTATTATGTTTAAGTTTCAGTACTAAGCACCATGTGAGGATACAAAAAGAGTAAGAATGATGGCTGTGTTCTCTTTACCAGTAAGAGAAGCAAAAATATATAAGTTCTTTGAAGATTTATGATGTATACTAATCTGTAATTTTACTGAGGTGTCAGTTTGTCAAGAGGAGCCACTTTGCTACTATGTCAACCTGGTTACTTGGGCTTTGTTACAGAGTTTTGTAGACAGCACATCTTTTGAAATAATAGGTGAAAATTTTTCCTTTAAGTGACGTTAGGGGAAGGCAATCTGTGATTTCGTATGGAAATGATATTTCAGAGGTGCTCTGAAGTGTGTGAAAATATTATAAAACCAGATTTGTGAGCTTTTTGCTTATGTGGATCATACTTATATATATTTATCATATCAGAAATTACGTTTGAGGAAATTTTAAATTTGCACATGCTATTTATTTTAAAATAATAAACATTATATGTAAACATAAACATTTTGGAAAATAACTATTTTCCAAAACAAAAAAATTTAGTGTGAAAAGTGCATTGTTTTAAATTCTAAAAATATCTTTAATGCTTAGTTTAAGAAGACAGCAGTATTCTAATATCTGCTTCTGTAATCATTGTGTGTCTGTGATATTGCACACCATGGAGGCAAATAAGGTCCTAGTAGTATTATGACCTCACAGAACCCTTGAAAATAGTTTTGACCACCAGGTCCCCAACCTCACTTAGAGGAACACCCTTTTCTACAATGAAGGGCCCACTGAAAAAGTAGCTGTCATACTAGGCGGGTCTTGATAATGGCCTACAACAGGCACAGACAATAAATAACAGATTTAAAAAAATGATTAAATGACTGTAAAACACAGAACAAAATAAAAAAATGTTTGGCTCTGAAAGGCAAATTTTCAGTTTCTGTGTGCTTTGTTTTTCTCATTTGTGATAGGAATAATAATGAGAAACAATACAAGGTTGTCGTGAGGTTCTGTGATAGATGTTAAGCATTTAGAGCACTGCGCACAAAGTAGGAGCTTAATGAACGATCACAATTATTTTGTCAAATTCAGCCTGTGGAAGAGGAGGGAAGGATACTCTTCAGAGAAGGCACCATGAGCAAAGCCTCAGAGATAAGATGGGGTAGGACGCATTCTGAGAATTGTGTCAGTAGGGTAGGTAGATAGATTTAGGAAAGAAGCAAAGGTCAGATTGGGAAGGTTCTTTTAGGACAGGTCAGGTGGTTTGGATTTTATTCCTCATAGAATAGGGAAACCATTGAAATTTGGGGTGAAGAAGTGCCCAGATTAAATCTGTGTTTGATTGGAATCAAATCATACTTTATCATATATCCCTAATTGATTTGCTTAGCTAGTTCTTTCTTTTCAGGTATGAGGGGAGAGAAACTTTAAGCCATTGTCTGTATTCTCAATCAAGATGTGAAGTTAAAATTAGCACTGTTATTTTTGTTTTGCTTCTGGGCAAACTGAAGGCCAAACTGAACTAACTCAGTTATTGACATTGATACCCTCCCTTGGTGGTATAGTTAGACTAGGGCGCAGAGACTCACTCCTGTGTTTAGCTGGTTGATGGATTTAAAACTTCTTGTCCAGCGATCCAAGTGTAGAGGGTGGTTTTTAAGGGAAATGAGGTTTGACAAGGACAAGGACCAAAAGAACTCCTAGAAAAAATAAATAATTTGTATTCAGGATGTATTTTAAAAAATCCTCCTAGTAGGATGAGAAGATCAATCTAGCATTGCCAGTGCTTTATTGCAGATCTTTTAGCCAGACCCCAAATAGCAATCAGCCTTAACCACAATTCCTGCATTTGTTTACTTGTGCATTGCTTTTTATTACTCATGGTCAGCTTTAGCCTTTGAAACTCTGTGGTATGTGAATAGCTTTAATACTTCAAGGTTTTTTTTTTTTTTTTAAGTCATAATTTAACTTCAGTTTGAAAGCCTTCCAATGGCCTAAGGAGTTGCATCTTTATTACCTCAAAGGGATGTTGTGAGGCTAAAGTGAGATAATATAGGTAAAGTATTTTCAATTTTTCTGTATAAGGCGGTAGTTTATATGCATGCGTGCGCGCGCGCGCGTGCGCGCGCGCGCGCGCGCGCGCGTGTGTGCTGTCTTTAGTAGTTTGGGGCCTTTTTCTACATCATAAGATTACATTAATAATTTCAATTGGTTTAAAAGCCCAAGCTGTGTCTGAATTCCGTGGAACAAATTGAGAGGCTTGCTTGCTTGCTTGCTTTCTTTCTTTCTTTCTTTCTTTCTTTCTTTCTTTCTTTCTTTTTTTTTTTATCATGGTAATAGGTTATAGTTGAAAGAAACATAGCACTGGCTATAGATAGGAATGTTTAATGTCCTTACAAAAAAGAAAAAGGAAGGAAGGAAGGAAGGAAGGAAGGAAGGAAGGAAGGAAGGAAGGACGGAAGGAAGGAAGGAAGGAAGGATGGATGGAAAGAAGGGAAGAAGGGAAGAAGGAAAGGGAAGAGAGGGAAGAGAGGAAAGAGAGGGAAGAAAGAGGAAAGAGAGGGAAGAGAGAGAAAGAGAGAAAAAGAGAAAGAAAGAAAGAAAAAGACAAAAGGAAGGAAGGAAGGGTGAGAGGGAGGGAGGATGATGGAAGGAAAAAGAGAAGAATGGAAGGAAGGAAGAAAAAGAGAAAAGGAGGGAGAGAGCAAAAGAAAAGAAAAGGAAAGAAGGAAGGAAAGAAGGAAGGAAGGAAGGAAGGAAGGAAGGAAGGAAGGAAGGAAGGAAGGAAGGAAAGGAGGGAAGGAAGAGCTAAAGGAAAAAGAGGAAAGAATGAAAGAGAAAGAGAAAAAAAGAAATAAAGATTTTCATAAATCTATCAGTTGGCAGAGCTGTAAATTTTGAAACTCTGGATATTTGTTTGTTTGTTTATTTGTTTGTTTGGTCAAAGGGAGTATGGCACCCTTGAGAGATGTCTTCAGCATTATTGTGAAGAATGTGCTAAAAGCAACATTTCAGATTTATTACTATGGTGGCTTCAAGACATAGATAGCTACAGCTCTCTCATTGCTGTAAGTATAGTTAAGGTCATTTAGTACTATCCTGAGAATACATTAGAAAGGCAAATAAAGCAAGAGGATATGAATTATTCTAGTTATGTACCAATATTTTAAATTCTTTTTAAAAAAATGACTTGCATTATTATTTGATGATAAAAGTAACATGTCTTTTTTAGAATTTTATAAACATATAATATTATAGATAAGGAAATGAAAATTATTCAAACTTTCTTACCAGGCAGAGATAATTACTTTGACTTTTGCATATTCTTTGTATATTTTTCTATTTATAGGTATATGTCAGCAAAATTGTGATAATGCCACACATATATTTTTGTATAATGATTTTCCCCTCTAATTAGAATGTAAACATGTTCCCACATCATTAAATGGTGTTTGAAAATGTTTCAATGACTATCTCATGTTTTATTTTATGGATTAACGTGTTAGGTAATATGTGTAGGAGTTAAGATTGTGGGTTCTGGAGTCAGACTGCCTGGATTTGAGTCCCATCTCTGCTCCTTGCCAGCTGGATGCCTTTGTCCAGGTTACTTAACCTCTCAGTATCTATTTCCTTTCTCTTTAAAATGAAATAAAAATAATCATACAGTGTTTATAGGGATGTTATAAGGAATTAAATGGGTTAATCTGTATTTATTGAAACAATTACTGCCACAAAGTATTATCATTATAATAATAAAGTAAGCCATTATAAATTATTATTAATAACAATTAACTATTAATTAGTAAGCCATCATCATTATTATTAAATAACAAAGTAAGTTGTTATTATCATTACAGCATGATTAATATAATGTTAGATGTTCTATTTCTCATTTTTGTCATTAAAAATTAAGCCATCATGAACATTCTTGGATCTGAGTCTTTTTTCCATCTGGTTATATCATTGAGATAATCTCCTTAAAAGTGGAATTACAGAGCCAAAAGCATTAACTATATGACTAAACTGCATTCCAGAAAGATTTCAAGACGTTACTTTCTCACTTCTAACATATAAACTTATCTATTGTTGCACACTGATGGCAATACTGAGAATTTTTTTAAAAACCTTTTATACTGATAGTATAAGTCTTAATTTAAATGTGTATTTCTTTGACTACTATTTTAGAAGTTCTTTTTAAATTTTTTTATTATACATTTATTTTTTATTATATACCTTTCCCCTGTAAGTTGTCTATTCATTTCTTTTTCCCTATTTGTTTGTAGAAATTCTTGACCTATTACTATTTCAACTTGCTATCTATCATATTTTGGCAATTGTTATCCCCAAGTTTTTGTTTTCACATTTTTTGGGGGGTGCCTTTTACGATTCATACAGTTTTTATTTTTTAAAGACAAATTTACTGACCTTTTATTTTTGTATTTTTCTTTTGCCTACCTCTTATGCTTAATAACTCTAAAAAATCATAAGATCTCCATAGTCATCTTTTCTTCTAGGCCTTTAAAAAAAACAAACATTAAGTTCTTAAGCCCACCTGAAGTGTATATTGACTATGACTTGAGGTAAGAATCAATGTTATGTATTTTCCAAATATCTAACCATTTTTCACTGATTTATTGAGTAAACTTTCCTTTTCTAATAGACTTAAAAAATCATCTCTATAATATGCTAAGTATATATTAGTATATACTCAATGTAATTACTATTTCTGGCATGTTTATTTTTGCTCCTGTATCTTGCTGTTTTAATATTGTGAATGTATATAGCACATTTTAATATCTTTTAGTGCAAATCAGGTACTTCCCCTTTTTGTCACAAATTATAGCTGTGACTAAAGTCCCCAGACATGTTCCTAAACTCCTTTTCCTATACCTGTCTCTACCATATCTAAATCTAAATCTAAATCTAAAAATCTAAATCTTACTCTTCTAGCATGCTTTGCATCTGTGTCTCTCTAGTTGTGTGCCCAAGTTCAAGCAAATGAGCTATGAGCAGAAGTCTGTAGGAGATTTTCTAGGATATCATACATAGTTCTGATTTGTTAGAGTTCCCAGAAATGGAAGATTAAGAATCCTATTGTCATTTTTTTCCCTAAGAGCTATAATGAGTATGAGACTTCTTTTAGGCATCATTTCCCCTGGTGATATTTTCCATGTAACGTTCCTTAGATATTAATAGAAAAGAGTGTATGATCATCTGGAAGTGGCGATACATCTTGTACATTGGCTCATTGTACCCTTGGAGATACATCTTGTACATTGGCTCATTGTAGCATCTGAATGTAAATTTTTTAATAATGTTTAATCCAGTTTTCTCAAAACCCATATGAACACTGTCATCTCTTTCTTTTTTCCTTTTGAGTTTTTGAGGAACACCTCCTCATGGGGTGTAGCATTTTAAGGAAGGCTTCTATAGAGATTGTAAACTATTTTACAATCTTTCACTGGATAAATGACTAAAAATGTAGAATGTGTCCACTTGATTCAAGTTATACCTCTCTTAATTATTACAAAAGATGTGCTCTTTAGTCTTTACCCCAAATTTAAATAACTAGTTGAGAATAAAACACACTTTTTCACTTCTGTTTAGTTTTCTAATAATTTATCATACCATTTTATTTATTCCATGTGTATATCACCTACAAATAATACATGATATAGGTGGTTTCATGTTTTGGCAAAACTTAGAGAGACACTGCCCAAATATCCATGTCCTCATGTTTTTGGATCTCTTTTCTCTCTTACTCTGGTTTCCATTCTGTTTCTCTACACTTTGCCAGTCCATATTGGATTAGTCACTATTGCCAAATTCTCAGTCTCTATTGTCACTCTTTGGCAGTCACTATCGCCAAATTCTCAGTTTGTATGTCTGCAACAGCAATCGTCAGTTGGATAATTCATATTTATTGTGAAACAGTTTATGAATGATATTCTTTGTTCTTAAAATTTGTTTTCTCTACTAATTATATAGAGACAGTAGAGTAATTTGCTTGCTATGTGAAAGCAGTTTCAGCAAAAACACTTCCTATAAAATGCCTAGGTGTGGTTTGCCCAAGAACTTGCATAATTTTAATCCCCACTCAACTAGGTTGAGGATTCTCTAGAAAAACTCTCCATCACTCAGAATGCTCTGCTTCTGTCAAATAGCTTTTGGTCTCCCTCATATCCCATTCCTCTTTACTGCAGCAACTAGAGAAGAATCAGTCTTCTTACTGTGATGTTGATACTAAGAATACTAAAATTCTATATTTTAAAGAACCAGGTTTTGTGGTAAATACCTTCTCAGTTACATAATGAGGCATTTAATTAGTGATTCTTTGTGATATCAAGATAGAGGTCTGGGAGAAGGCAGATCAAATGGCTATGAAAGATAGTAATTGGCCAGCTTTATTATAGGAACTAACTGGCAAAGTTTGGAAACAGTTGATAATGCCTTCAGTTTCAAATAGTTGGGTAAGGATTATGATTTGTTAGATTTCAGAGGAAGTATTATGTAATGTAGGCCATAGATGGGATAAGGCCAAGGGTTTATTGCAAGGAATTTGTAACAATACACACACAAATTGTTTGTAGGCTGAGTAAAGTAGGTATTTTACAGATTAGAGGCTAGGAGGATATAATGGCTAGCAAGATAGATAGGACTCTGCTTATTTTTAGTGGGGAAGATAGACAATAAATTAGATTAAAAATTCTTCTAATTATGATAGTTGCCCAATTAAAAAGACTGAAATTATAGTTCCACATGGAAAGTTTTGAGTAATTTCTTTACTGTAAAGTGGCCTTTATATTTGAAAAAATGGGAGTGAATATGGTAGGTTGAGAAGAATATTCAGACCTACCCAGTGTCTATTAGGAGTGGCTTCCAGGAGTGTTACATCAAAATGTGGAAATAGGAATGGAGACATGGCCATCTGTAGATGCTTCCACCTCAACAAAGAGACTGCAGCCTTTAAAAACCAAAATTTAGGAGTGTGGCAAAAATGCCAATCCAACCGAGGCAGACACCAACTTCTGGAGTTAGAGGGCCTCGTTAGAGGAGAAGAGCTTGGGATGTGATTTTGGGGGCAGGCTTTTTGCAGTAGCCTCACCCTGAGACAAGTGCAGTTTGAGTCATTAACTGTAGAAGGTAGTCTCATTTAGTGTCAAGGGAATTACCATTAGATTTTTAACTGTAGGAGGCAAGAGTAGAGTGGAAATTAAGAAAAGAAGTAAGACCCTAATCAGCCATATCTGGGAGACATTGCAGAGTGCCAGTTGGATACCAGAGTCAGGGCACAGAAGGAGGTCCAGAGTGGAAGAAATAGGAGCAGAAAGATCAGGAAGTTTGACTTGATTCTAAAACAGGAAGATGACTGTACTCTAAGATAGAGCTGATCCTAGTGCTATAGGCTTCATGGGTCTTTGGCTTGCTGGTTATGAGATGCACAGTCTGAAGATTTCTAGAACCCAAGTACACTTAGAAGAGAGGGATATTTCCTTTCCTTCTGACACATTCCATTGGTTTTGGGGGATTAGGTTGGCATTAGTGATGTACTAGAGCCAGCTTATACCTGTGCCATCATCAAGTTGATAACTTGAAATTGACCATAATGAGATCATTTATACCATAGAAATTGTCAAAAGTTATAATCAGGCTCTTCTTCCACCTCAGGAGCTGGTTTACCAGCACACCACTCTGGCACAATTCATACATGAATGGATAAAATACTACAATGCTATGTAGTTCCAGGAGTCTAATGTTGCTCCCAGGAATTTTGTGACAGCAATCTCAAGGATTATTACAGATGGCTGACTCAGCTAGGACTGTGCAGCAGAACTGATAATCCACTCTAGTTTACCTTGAAAACATATCAGAAATCTACTCTTACATTACCTTTCTTAAAATAAGCCATAGTGGAAATATGTTATAGGGATCAGAATCAATAATGTAGTCTTAAATGGAATTGTGTGGGGTCAACTGCAGTGTGCATCTATGGCCATGTGGCATTTTCAGGTTAATAGGAAGTCTGACTTTATTTTCAAATTCAAAAGTACAAATCGATATTATCATGTTTCTTGATTATAAACTTTAAAAGCAGGTTTAAGAAAAGACATAGGAACTGTATTACTATGCAGCTGAATATTTTCACAACTTAAAAGTGGTTTGCTGTCTTACCTTTATCAACTTTAAGCAAAAGTTAAAGACAAACGATTGATTACCTGGACATTAAAATATTGTAAAGCCCATGGTGACAGGTAGAATTTCCCAGGATATTCTAGTATTCTATTTAGAGTGTTAGTAAAATCAAAAGTTCAGATTGAAATACTTATTCAAGTTTGGGTATTTACAGATTTCCCCAACTCTTCTGAAATATTTAAAACAAACTGTTCAATTATAAAACCCTTCCTATGACAGGATTTCCATAGAGTGTGGTCAGCTTTCTGGGAAAATTAAATTGAGTTCAAGAATTTTGAAATTTGAACTTCAAACTTTCTGGATTTCCATTTGGTTTCAGATTTTCTTTCAAATGTTTTATTGCACATTGACTCAGCAGTTCATGGAATCAAAATATAATAATAAGGGTAACAGGTATACTAAGTAAAGTACACCCATCTGGAACTCATTTTATTATAGAAGAGCATACCTTCTACATTAAACCAAGTATAAAAGCACTTCAATATAATTAAGGAAAGTTCTGGGAAATCTTTTGCTTGAATTATAATTCTTAATTATTTGGGTCTTTATGGGTTTTTTTTCCTCCAAAATATTTAAAAGTTTCTCTTGATAACCAAGACTTTGAAATTTAATAGGATTCAGGTGTCTCCAGTCACTCATCTAATACTAACAAAATTCTTTTTCCCCTTCTTTTTATGCCCTTCCTTTCACTCTTTTTGAATGCATACTACTGAATGCACACATTCTCAAAGCCAAATCAAGCCCCCGTTCCACATCCTTCTGCCCTTGATATTGACACCACAGCAAGCTTTCCTCCACCCAGATTCCTTTTTAACCACAGCAACCATGAGAGTTTAACATCCGTCTTTACCTTTCTCTCTTTCTTTGGTCTTCAAGCCAGGTATGAGCTATAAATTGAGGTAGAATGTACAGCTGGGTCAATAAAGGGTGGGGAGAAAAATGAAATGGGTTTCCTATCATTTTTCACAAAGTTTGAAAAACAGAGTTGGCAAAGAAGAAAAAAATAAAACAGGAAGCAGGATTGCACATATAAATTAAATATTTTCACCCTAACCCTTTTTAGATAGCTCAGGGATATTAGGAGTGTGTGTGTTTTGGATGGGCTCAGCAAGCATTCCAACAGTAAATGGCTTCCTGTTCAGCGTGTTCGAAGTCAGGCTGTCTTTTGGGGTTGGTTAAAAATATGTGTGAAAAATGTACTTTTATTTCAGGCCAAGTCAAATGTTTTCAATCATACCCCTGACTTGCTGCTTTTCTCTTCCCATCCTGTCATTTCTTGCCCCTCAGACAGTAATATATACCCCCAAATCTATTTTTTTCCCAAAAGGAAGTTTAGTGATGAATTATGAGTTACATGTAAACATATATTACTACCCTCGAAGGTATTCACCAAGAACCTGGCCAGTGTCACTCCTGGCTGACATTTTTGAGTGTTAGATCTTGGTGAGAAGTTAGAGGAGCATGCAAAGAAACCAAGTATTTGGCTCAGGTACAACAGGGAACCAATGGATAATCGAGGGTGAAAAATGGTCTATAACTTTTTACCCCAGTGGGTAAACCTATGATGAACCTATAATTCCCAAATTGTTTGTGTAATTTTCTATTTCTACCACATCAGTGACAAATATTATTTTGTACTGCATGTTCCTTGTGGATTTTTTTTTCATCAGCAAGTTTCAATTAGGATGCCTGAAAGGAAAATAACATACCTGGGGCCATCAGACCTAGCAAGAAATGCCACAGATGTACTCAGGAGGAAAAATATAGACTTCTGGTGGAAGCCACAGAGTCCCTTTTGCAGAACGTTACTCTGATGTTGATAGGCTTTAAAAATATATGTCATATGATCTAGTTAGAGAAAAACTCTCAGATATTCAAATTTTATATCAAGCTCTCGAGGAACCTTTTATATTTGGCATAGGCTACTGAGCTGCAAATACTCTCTACAGAGGATCAGGCAGAAGGCTTGTTTCCCCACTTCCCTACTTGACTGAGCCTGTTTAAATCCTGGAGTGATCTTAGACAACTATATTTACTAGTGGTTATTAGTTGTCAGAGTTACCTCTACATATTTTAAAATTTATTTAGTTCAAGAGGTGATTTTTTTTTAAACTGATTTTTTAAAAATTACATGGCTTATGTGGGGGAAAAAAAGCCAACCTTTCCAAATGATCTCTTAGGATAATTTATCAAAGAATGTCTCTTGACATGTGATTTCAGGTTTTTGGTGTTTGCTGTTTTCAAATTGGTTTAACTCAGTAACTACTTATTAAATTGTTGACTGTACAAAGCTCAATACTAGGTGCTGTTTACAAGATGTTAATTACCTGGAAGTAATTCACCTTGACAAAGCCTAACACCCTTTTATTATTAAAAAAAAAAAAACTCTCAGAAAACTAGGAATATGGAAACTTCTTCCACATGGTAAAGGCATTTGTAAACAAACAAACAAACAAACAAACAAACCAAAAACCCAAACCCCAAAGCTAGCGTTAGACTCAATGGTGAGACCCTAAAGGCTTTCTCCATACAGTCAGGAGCAAGACAAGAATCTCCACTTTTACCACTGATATTTAACATTGTTCAGTAAGTTCTAGCCAGAGCAATTAGACAAGAAAAAGAAATAAAAGAATCCAAATTAGAAAAGAAGTAAAACTGTCTCTATTCACAGATGACATGATCATATATATAGAAAATCCTGAAGAATCTTCAAGAAAACAACTAGAGCTATTAACCCAATTTAACAAAATTTCAGTTGCTCTACATTTTGGTTATAGCTTAGCATGTTAGTATCCTCAATGAGTCTAATGGCTTGTCCTCAGAGCAACAGTTAATGTTTTAAAATGTGAATATAGTAGGTCTCTTATTGTACACTCAGTAATAATTGCATTTGCTCTCCCCATATTCAGCTTCATGTGTAAAGTTCTCAGGAGATTATTTTGGCAGTAGGTCAAATTTTGGTTAAATTCCAAATATACAAAACTGGTAGCATATCAAGTCTGTACCTTGAAAAAGATTTTAACGTATTAAGTTATTGCCTGAGAGCAGTTTATATTGGGTTGAAAAATACAGAGAGAAGAATGAGGATTACTTACAAAGTGGAGTTTGGAGGGAAGGACAGAGACAGGAGCATGGCTTTAAAGGAAAGGAAACAAAGAAGGGGCCAAGGAATTAACAAACAAAAGATACTATAGACCTTTACTCTTTATCATAATAGCCACGAGCCACATCTATTTGAATTTAAATTAATTAAAATTAAGTAAAATTTGAAATCAAATTTTTTTGTTGCTTTAGCCACATTTCAAATGTTTGATTACTTGTTGTGGCTAGTGACTGCTATACAGCACAGATATGAACATTTTTGTCATTGCAGAAAATCTATTGAATATTGCTACTATCAGTAGTTTTTTTCTTATTTCAGTCAACAATATATAATGAATATATTTTCCTGTGAAAATGACTTCAAATTTAATTTTTAGTTTTTTTATAGTATTTGCTTTTATTAATAGAACATGATTTTAAAAAATCAATTGTTACAAAAATAGCTTTTATAAATTTTCATTATAAACAAGACTATGAAAAAAACCTTGTAGCAGAATTTTTGCACTAAAATTATTTATTTAGAATAAATTTTTAGAAATAAATGCTTGGATCAAGTGTTATAAACAGTGACAGAGTCATTTAACTTTGAAAGGAAATGAACTATACCCTACGAGCAAAATCAAAACAGCAGCAGCAGCATTGTTACCTCTGTGAAAAATAGAACTTCAGATTTGGGTAGGAATAACTGTGAGGATCTAAGCCAATACACAACAACAAAAATAATAGTAGCCATTTTTAACGTATTTGTACGTGTAGGCACTATTGAGGCAATTTATACATTAACTCAGTCCTCAGATAGCCTTGTGAGTTAGATGCTACTGGTACTGCCATCATATAGATAGACAAAGCTGAGGCACCTGGATAAGCAACTTGCTCGAGATCATACACTAAGTAGCAAAGCTGGCATTTGAATTCACCTGGGTTCATCCAGACTGGTAATGATTCAAGAGTCCATGACTTTAATCATTATACTTCATTCCCTCTCAACCATTTTATTAAAATCTGAATAAAACCAAGTATTATGGGTTGCTTTATGGTCCTCAAAAAGATACACTAGAAATCCTAACCCCCAGTACCTAACAATGTGACCATGTTAAAGAATAGGATTGTTGCAAAAGTAATTAGTTTAGAGGAGGTTATACTCAGATAGGGTGTATTCTTAATCTAATATGACCAGTGTCCTTATAAAATGTCCATGTGAAGACACAGACACATAAGGAGAATACCATGTGGTGATGAAGACAGAGATTGGAGTTATGCAGCTAAGCCAAGGAAGACTAAAGATTACAGTAAACCACCATTCTGGAAGGAGCAAGAAAAGTCCCTTACAGGTTTCAGAGGGACCATAGCACTTCCCAGACCCTAATTTTTCTTTAACATTTTATTTATTTATTTATTTATTTATTTATTTATTTATTTAACATTTTTAAAAAATTTTTTCCTCTCCTCCCCTCTGGTAACCACTGGTCCATTGTCCATGTCCATGAGTCTCTGTTTGTCCTGTTGATTTGTTGCTTTTAGGTTTATATCCCACATATAGGTGATATCATGTGATTTTCAACTTTTTCTGTCTGGCTTATTTTGCTTAGCATGATTATCTTGAGGTCCATCTATGTTGTTGCAAATGGCAGTATTTTACCTCTTCTTATGGCTGAGTAATATTCCATTGTATATGTACCACAGTTTCTTTAGCCAATCATCTATTGTAGGACACTTTGGCTGCTTCCATGTCATGGAATAATTCTGCTATGAACATCAGTGTGCAAATATCTTTTCAGATATGGGATTTCAAGTCTTTGGAGTAAATATCCAGTAGTGGGATTGCTGGACCATATGGTAGAGCAAGTCTTAGTTTTTTGAGGAAACTCCATACTGTACCAATTTGCAGTTCCACCAGCAGTGTATGAAGGTTCCTTTTTCTCTGTGTCCTCTCCAACATTTGTTATTACTTGACAGACCCTAATTTCAGACTTCTAGTCTCTAAAACTCTCATACAATAAATTTTTGTTATTTTAAGCCACTATTTTGTAGTACTAGGAAACTAACCCACCAAGTAACGTAGAAGGACATTCCGCTGTCTGACCAGATTCCTGCTTAGCCCATGAGCAGACCTCCCCTTACTTATCATTTTGCCCGCTGTTACATCCGTCAGATTCTTGGTGCCCAACCAATGGGCTGAAGGCCAAAGACGATATGTTTGCAACTGTGACTGTATGTCTTAGAAATATCGAAGAACACCCTGACTGACTCACAAAGTGAATACTTTATTGAATTTGTCATTCATTTTCTGGGAAGCTAATTATTGTATATTTTTGTTCATTTTGAAGGACAATGATTCACTAAGATGGAATGAACTATGCTGGTATTATGTAAGAGCATTTAGATTTGTCTACCTTGTGAAAAACTGTAAGGTCAAAACAACTATAGATTATCTATGAATTTTTCTTTTTGTTTTAATTTTCATTGCCATATTTAGTCAGATTGTAATTTGTCTAATTTTGAAAAAACAGTATGCTTCTTGCCTTAAAAAGTACAACATTGCTTCAGATGTCTAAACCTAGACACCCTGAATTATGTTAACTTAATTTAAATGAAAAAAATGGACTTTAACATTTTAAGAAAGGTAAATAGCACTGCAATTTGAAGCTAATAATTTTTTAAAGTATACAATATACTATTTTTATCTTCAACATAATACCATTGTTCAAATTTTAAACCAATTCCTAAAAAATTATAATAATGAGATGTGAAAGTTTTAGTCTTTGTGGTAGATTTAGAAACTGTACTCAATTCTTTGCTCTTTTTATATGAGCTACTTGACAGCTACTCTCAATGGGAGGTGAGGTTATATCCCTACTGCTTAAATATATCTGCATTGGCCTTGTGAGTTGCTGTGGCCAATGGAATATGGCAGAAATGATGGTGTGCCAATTCTGGGCTTAGATTTCAACAGGCCTCTTGCCCTTTATTACTCATTCTTTTGGAATACTCTTCATCTTTCATCTGAGCAGACCCTGAATTAGCCTGCTAGAGGTCAAGAGACCATGTGGAACAGATGAGATGATCTGTGTTATTTATTTTTGTGGCTGCTACAACAAATTATCACAAATTTAATGGTTTAAAATAACACCAGTTCATTATCTTACAGTCTGTAGGCCGAAAGCCCAACACCAGTCTCACTCAGCTAAAATCAAGGTATCAACTGGGCTATGTTCTTTTCTGGAGGCTCTAGAGGAGATTCCTTTTCTTTACTTTTCTAGCTTCAAGGTTTGCCTGCATTCTTCTTTGATTTATGGCCCCTTCCTCCATCTCCAAAGCCAGCAATTACAGGTGGAGTCTTTCTCACCTCATATCACCCTGACCTCCTCTTCCTTTTTAAAGACCTCTTATACTTTTAAAGACTTTTGTTATTATATTGGGTCAACCTAAATAATTCATGTTAATCTCCTTATTTTAAGATGAATTTATTAACCTTAATTACATCTTTAATCTTAATCTCTCTTTGCAATATAAGGTAACATATTCAGAAGTTACAGGGATTAGAACATGGGTATCTTTGGGTGGGGATGAGGAGGAGGGGGTCATTATTTTGCCTGTCATATCATCCTTGACTAGCCAGGACTTTATTAACCTCAGGAACTAATAGAGATGCATGAGTGAGCCTGGTTGTGACCCAAACTGCCCAGCTGACCCCAGCCCAAACTGCTGACTTGCAAAATGACTAATTAAATAAAGGTTGGTTGAGTACCTTAATCAAAAATTGGGTGATTTGTTGTGCAATAAAAGAAAAATAGCATAGTCTTTGAAAAGATCCAATAAATGCTAGCCGACTTCTTATGTTTACATAAAATAATCCAAGATGTAATTTCTGAAACAATCCTGATAATTTGAGGCATTCCATTTTTATTTAACAATCTTAATAATGATTTTTACTCTTGTTTTTAAAGTAATGGTGATAGTAGGACAAACTCCGTATTTCTATTGAATTATTTGCAGAATAGGAAATCATATTTACCCTACTCTTCCCTACCAACATCTTCAACTCTGCTCTTAGAGGATGACTTCTATCAACAAAATCGAGGCTTAATCTTCATGTCCTTGTTGTTTGGAAAATAATGACTTGCGGCCTAGGCCAAATTTCCATTAGTGAATAAACAAAAGATTTTTAACAACCTCTTGAGCTGTTTAAATATACTTTTAAGTGAATTCCACATGTAGTAAGTTACTTTAGGTTTGCACTCTGTTATTAATCAACTTGGTCAACTTTTGGAGGAATCTGGGTTTTGTTTATTTTCAAGAAAAGGCCTTGATATGCCTCATGATGTAAATTCTACTTCAGTTGTAAAACAGAAGGGAAAAACAAAATCAAAGTAGCCTTCTGTTAGGAATAACATTTTAGCCTCCTGAGAAAAACCTCAGAGAAACTGGGGCTCTTAAAAAAAGTTTCAAATGGAAAATATGAAGCAAGCAGAATAATTTCTAATTGAGGCATATGAAGTTTTTGCCTTGTAATGTTTTTACCTTGTAATGTTTGATCTATGATTCCAAGATTTCCATTTCAAGTATTTACTAGCATAGTATGAAAAAGCAGTGGGTCAACATCATCAGTTTAGTGGCAGAGGCATAAAATAGGACCCATCTGCCTATTACAGCCTCATACTGTAAAAGTTCTACTGAAATGTGTGTGTGTGTGTGTGTGTGTGTGTGTTTGTGTGTGGTGGGGGTAAGGGTTCTTTGCTACCAACAAAATTTATTATTAAAGATCCTGAAGTTAGAAGGTAATTATCTGGCAACCTAACAAAATCCATACATTCAAAACTCTTGGAAATTTAAGGTACCTGCTAATGAGTCCCAGTATAATAAGTAGATCAGGGAAATAGATTTAGGAGTAAATAAATAAGTTGCCTCATTGAAATGTCTTGTTTTTTTTTTGTTTTGCTTTTTCTTTCTTAGAGTATTTTGCACTTTGTCACCATGAAATCTAAGAAAGATATAAAAGAATTTACTTTGTTTTCTATCTTTTCCCATAGGGAGCAGAATTGGTGTCGAGTAACTTATGAAATTCTGAGTCTTGTAAATTGGACTAAATACTGAGGCATATCTGTTTCTTAATCTCATTATTATTATGTTTCTGTTGGGAATCACATAACCAGATATTGGCCTCAGGAGGATATCACAATGTTTTTTGAGTTGAAATTTGGATAAGGGCTTCTTATTTTCTGACACGGCTAATCTTATTCTTATGGGAAAATTGCATAGTTTCCACTGTATCACTGAAAATGTTTTTGTTGCTCATCAGTGATTAAGACATCACACATTTCACTTGGCTGTTTGGGGCACTGGGGAGCTCTAAACAAAACCCACTTGTAGTGATGCTGCCTGGCTCCACTTATTGTTATTAATTAAGACCAGACTGAGCAATTCGCATGTAAGCACATGTGTGTGCACATGTGCACGGGTGAAAATGTACATTCACAAGCCAAATAGAGAATGAGGTAATGAGAGACATATTTTCTTATTAGTAGAAAAAGGTCAGTGTGCTTAGTGGAGCTTCGAAGTGTTTTTACTATATATTAAGAAAGTCATGATTTGATGTAATTCACCTTCTAAGTGAAATGCTAGAGATTTGAAGATAAATAGAAAGATGAGAGAGGGAAACACATTTACTGAGCCCCTACTGTGCATGCACCTCCATTATAAGTGTATTTAATGCTGGTAACAGTTGGTATGATATCTGTAGTGCATAGATGAGAAAACAGGTCAGGGAGATGAAATCATTTTATATGTCAGAGCTAGGATTCAAACTGAAGAGTGATTTCAAATCTTGTGTCATATCCATGACACTGTGATGCCTCTTTATGCAATAAGAGTTGATAGTCCAGTCCAGCCAAATATTCATGGACATTTACAGACACTCTCTTGATTATAATAAAAAAGGATTTTATATACAGTTGTCATAAATGATGAAAGAAAAAGTAAAAAGTTTTCAAAAATGTCTTTACGGAATTCATAGTCACAAACACATCAAAGGGGGCTTCTAATTATGTTTAAAAAACTCTATCCCTAAAAAAATAAATAGATAAAAACTCTATACCTGCTTTCTTGTGATGTTTAATCAGGACTGGACTAGAAGAATGTAGCAGAGAGAAAGATATCGCTTAAAGTCCTTCTTTAAAGAGATCTTATTAGTGTCCATGTGTATTTGATATTGTTTAATTTAAAAAAATATATTTTTTAAAAGAAAAAATTTTAAATAAACTTTAAGGATAAGATCACAAATATTACCCCTTATAAAGTATCTACCCCTTATTTTGAAAATGTAATATCCTTGGCCTACACATATCTTATATTTAATCCTTTTGACAACTCTGCATAGATCGGCATTAATATCCAACTTTATAAAATGAGAATCTGAAGGTTGTAAAAGTTAAGTGACTTGTAAGCATTGGCATCAGTGTTTAAACTGGTCTTACTCTAAGATCCAGAATGTCCCCCAGACACCACACATTGCCTTTGCAAATACAGACTTTAATAGAGTTATCATTTAGGCTATTAAGGATGATTGCAAAATTAATTTGAACTTGAAAGACCAGAGAATGGATGATAGAATGAGAAGCACAAGTTTTTTTTGTTGTCTTTTAACTCACTGGGTTAGAATAGCAGAAGAAAGAATTCAGAAGACGAGTATTGTTAAGTGGTAATCTGCTAACTATATCAAAAGTAGCTATGGTAATGACATCACCAGGAAAGAAAAGAGTAAATATTTCATCAGACAGTTAATCTGTCTCAGGGCTAACAAATCTAAAACAAAAGCATCATTGATAATCCTCTATTTCCTTTTCCTGGCTACTGTGCTGGAAAGAGGTACATGAGTATAAGATTTTGAATTGTTTGGCAAGGCCGGGTGACCCGCTGCTGATTCATGGTTAATTGCTGGAGCCTCGTTGGAGATGTAAACACTGTTTGTCTTTGCAGTTTCACGACATATACCTGAAGAGCCCAAACGTATCTGTAGTGAGTCAGAGAACAGTTTATTTCTTAGTGCCTTTTTCACATGAGCACCGTATGAATACTGAACAACAATGATTTGCCTGGTAAATTTGTTTAATGATTTAAACAGACATGTGTAATGGTTCTTGAGCTCTTGATTCTGTCACAAAAAATAATTCTAATTCCTTCTGTTTCACATATTAGCTGAGTCAGTTTTCCTAATAGTAACAATGAATTAAAGCTCATGGATTATTGTGTAAGTAAATGGATGTATATAAAACACATGATGTAATGCCTAGACCAGAGTAAGACATCAAACAGTAGTTGCTATCAGTATGTATGTTGTAGGATGTAGCATTTTGCTCTCTGACTTTTGTCAGAAGGAAACCAATATGCAAATTTGTCTCAAGTGAGCATTGATCTCCCATGATCGACCCCAGAAGGCCACTAGCAGAGCCAAGGGGGGAAAGAAACCAGTGTCTGACTTGTAGCTATAAAGTGCTATACTTATGTTTGGGCTGTTGTCTCTGGTTCCCTTTACTCTGGTTCTGTCTGGTGCTTCACCAGCATCAAACTCCTTCCTCCCAAGGTTTTCATTTGCAGAAACAAGATGGCCCTTGAGGCCAATAACTATTTATTTTTAAACATTTTAAAATAAAAATAATAGTGTGAGGCTTTTGCTTCAGTTGTCTTTAAGAACTGACCCTTGACAGGAACTGGAAATAGTCCTCGTCAATGCAGCCATTATCTCTTGTGACCAAACAGGATGTGGGAGATAGGGCGGAATTTGTGAGTTCTTTGTACATAGGAATAAAATGTCTGTCATTTAGTTAAAATAAATTATTGATTTTTAAATCAAATCAAAATATTGAGTCAAACAAGCAGGTACTGTGCTTGAATTTTCCCTTATTTGTGAGAAATGTTTTTTACTATTTTATGAATAGTGAGAGGAAATAAGAGGTTATAAATAACAAAAACATGTTTTGGGCTTCATGAAACCCATAGAGGCAATTATCGGACAGTCTGAAAAAAAGTTTAAATTATCATCATTTCCCAGGAAAATAAGTGATTCTCTTCCTTGCCTTATCAAGTAAGCAAGCTGATAAATGTTTTAAAAACCATTTTAGATTACTTAGTTCCCCTTTCCACTGGAGGCCTGTGCACGAAGCTCCAATCATTCCTTCCATACTCCAGTACTTTCTCTTCTTTCTGGGAATAAGGATAAGAATCCTCAGCCACACTTCAGAGCTTGGGCTTGGTAAAGTCTTCAGAACAAGACAAATGACTGGTTTTGTTGGGAGGGACACAGAGAAAGCTGGACACATATTAAAGTGAATTATGACAGATAGTTTTAGAAGATCAAGTGTTTATTTCCTCAGGTGATTAAGGGATGACATAATTTGTGGTTACTATATAGTTGCTCCATGACCTGCAAAATTTAAGTATCTACAGCTTGGGAGTAAAGAAAGGAAAAGAATGGGTAATGATCACATTCGTTTCTTATTTAAATTTCCTCCAAATCTATAATTGTTTCAGGAATGAGGATTAACAAATCCTCAGTATGAAAATATTGTGCTGGCCTCTCCTTATTATGTGGTTGTCTTTTTCTCTTTGAACCTTGGGCTTCACATGCCATACTCATAAAAAAGTAGCAATATCACTGTACTATATCAGAGATGCCCCTCTCTGCCTTTGAATTTTATACTTCCTTTGTTCAGAATACTCCTATTCCCTTTATTTCTGAGGCTAATGGATAAATCATTCAAAACATGTTACTCAGCCCTGCATCTGGATTTCTATGCTATTTGAAAGTATACCTTATTTTTTCTCAGTCATTACTGCATCATATTGTCATCTTTATTTTTTATTGTCTGCAGTCACCTCCGAACCAGTGACTTTGATTTAATCAGTTTTGAGTGGAGTCTTGTCACTAGTCTCGTTTTAAAGGTCCCCAGTGATTCTGATTCACAACCAGATTTAGGACCCACCCAACTAGACTGAAAGCTCCGTGAAGGCAGGACAGTTGACTACTTCACCATCATGTCCCATTGTCTGGCTTACTGCCAGAAACATAGTAAATGCTCAAGAAATATCCATAGATAAAATGTCCTCGTATCCCCAATTCTTGGTACAATGTTAAGCATAGTTGTTTTTGAATGGGCGAATGAATGAACATATTAAATTCTATAGGGATTATACAAGTAGGTAAATCACAGCCTATATTTTAAAAAGTTATCTTTGGATAGGAATAAGGAGACTTGAAGAAGCACACTAAGAATTCTGATAGAATCACTCATACAATCAATGATTAAAATATTTTCAGTGGTTGTTATGATTTCTTGTGGAGACTATCTCTCATGGTGAGACTCCTTTCTGAACGCAGAACTGTTCCAAGTGGTTTGGCAAATGTTCAGTTAATTGAACCTTTGAGCAAGCTGTTTAAGTTCTTTGGAAAACTGCTAAATCTTCTGAGGTCATTCCAGACTATTTGCCTGTTTCTGTTATGTACTAAGGCAGGAAATGTTTTCCTCCTTTTTGAAATGAGCAGTTCAAGGGGCTGGTAAAGAATGCATGCAGTCCAACATACTATCAGTCCCCTCCAGCTGTTTACCATGGTCTTTTTCATTCTTAAGAGGACATCAAGTTCTTTTGAATACTAGTTATGGTTTTATACATAAGACAAAATAAATATCTCCTAGTGAATTTCAGAAGGTAACTACTTTTAGGTCTTATATTGCATTTCCCTTCAATCAAAAGAGGAAAAAATAAAATTTAATTTGAAGGAGGACTACCATTTATTAAGTTATAATGTAGTTCGTTGGTATGTTAAAAATATTTTTTTTTGAGCCTAAGAGCAATAAAACCCCTCTCTTTCACTTTCCCCATCTTGTATCACTTATTATTTTTTTTATACTTGTGAGTGGTCATGACCCCACCCAAGGTCATCTGAGAATAATAGTACTTGAGTCACTGACATTCTCAGAGTCTTGTTTAGAAGGGGTTGTTTGGAGCTGCTATAGTCTGACCTGAGTCATCCCACATTGTGCCAGGGAGGCTGAAAAATGGGACTCTTCCCAAAGGAATGCTGTTAATGTAGTGACTTTCCAGAAGGAAATATGTAGTTAGTGCTAAGTGAGCAAGTGCTTTGCCTCACATTTACTGTTGGACAGGGACCGACCATGACCTTTTAATCAGGATAGACTTTGATTGAATTGTTGATACAAAGTACATTTGCTTCTGGTAGAATTTGCCAGAGAGAACACCCTGGAGGAAGGCATGATGATTTATTTAGTGGGAAGATTGTAAGATTTGGAGTCAGTGGAATAAATTTAAATCCTTTCTTTACTGCATACTATGCAAATTAGATAAGGTACTTAACCTCTTTGAGGCTCAACTTCCTATAAAATATAATAATCCTCTACAAAGAAATGTGATATTCCTGATTTTGTCAGATGCACACTTTATTTAAAAACTAGTTAAAACTAGGCTATGTACTATCAAAGAGAAACAGATGATGTGCTTTTCTACTACACAGCTGTTATAATTCATGTTAATATAAACTTTTAGAAAACTAAAAAAGTTGAAAAAAATTGAGTAAAAATGGATAATGGAAAAAGCACTGAATTTAGAATCCAAAGACATGGTTAATCTCATCTCCAGCAGTGTGATATGACCCTCACTTAGAAATAATACCTATCTTAATATTATTGTTTAGAAAATGAGATTGTATAATGTTTACAAATCTATTTTGAAAGTGTTAATAACACAATATCCACATAAATTATCAAGAACAGATTGTATTTCTTCTCTTGCAGACTAAAAACAAAGAATCTTTAGAGTGGGGAAAGGTACACAGTTGGGGAAAGGCTATCTTTTCAGAAGCCAGAAAGGAAGATGGTGAGTGTAGCTACAGTATGCTGAGAGCAATTTTCATATTTTCTCAACTGCTCCTTAGAAGCAAGGCTAAAGTTCATGTAGAGAGCCCAGATGATTGCTTAGCAGAGCACTTAGGTGCTGCTGAGAGATAGACCTGTCTGCAGATAGAGTAATCTTTTATAACCTTTGTGTGGTGTGCTTGTGAAAAGGACTGTGGCATGTTAAACTATGGAGGGTAAGATTAAGGATTTAAAGAAAGTAGAGGTTTGTGGGGAGATCAGTAAAAAAGGTGTGTATGTGTGTTTAAAAATCACAGTTCAGAAAGTTCTTAAAGGCATTCACTAAAGAAACTAAATTTATTGGTGTTAAAAAGTTGCTCCAATAACTAATCATCTTTCCTGACCATCCTGAATTGTTCTGGAACAGATTCTTCCATGAGTTGTGCATTTTGAAACCTTTAAAGTGTTTTGTCCCTAATGACTTGGGATTTAACATTTTTGTCACTTGTTATCATCAGGTAAGTTTCCTCAAGTAGTACAGGCAGAGGGAGGGATTAATAATGGCTTTGGAGCTCTTGTTTAAAAGGACTGAAGCACACAAAATATAGGCTTAAAATTTTTCATACTTTGAATTGTTATGTGTACATAAAACTGCATATTCTGATCATTGTAATTTGAGGCCCACATACAACGAGTTACTCATTTCAGTGATATCTTGGGAATAAGTATGGTATGTTATTGTGAATGGATAAAACACTGAGTTTGTAATTTATAAACAGTCAGTTTATAGAAGTTAGTTTATTAGAAGTTAGTTTAATGAGCAACCAAGTCGGTTGCCCATTAGGGTGCAGTTCAGAGAAGTGCAGTGAATGTAGGGAAGATGCAGGGAAGGGAAGATTTGGGGACCTGGGCTTCTGCCTGGGTATGATGACTCTCAAAGGATACCCAGTGGAGTTCCCTCATGGTGGTATGAATACAGTGAGGAGTGGAATGGAAGAAGGAGACACAGATTAAAATGGCAGAAAGCCACTGATTCACCCTCTCTTATTTTTGCCTAGAACTGACTCTCTTTAGAAGTAAGCCTTCAGTATTGCTGCTTTTGCTATGGTGAAGAGTTTAGTTAAAATGATAGATCGAGCTTAGTTATTGTGGCAACAGCTGACAAACTTTCTTACACAAGCCTATCAGTACAAGCCATCATACATCTGAAGAGTAATAGAAGAAACCAAACTTGGCTCATTGTGTTCTTGCTCATTCTTTGGTACTCCTGTGTTTCCTGGCCAAATTTATTCTTTGCCCACTTAAATACAAATAATGATTGATGCATGTCATTATTCATTTGTCCAAACACATAGAATATACAACAACAAGAACGAACTATAATGTAAACTCTGGGGTTTGGGTGATGACAGTGTGTCAGCGCAGGTTCATCAGTTGTAACAAATGTACCTCTCTGATTGGGGATGTTAGCAATGGGAGAAGCTATGCATGTGTAAGAGCAAGAGACATATAAGAAATCTCTGTACCTTTCACTCAATTTTGCTGTGAATCTAAAACTTCTCTAAAAAAAATAAAGTCTTAATAAAAACAACAACAACAAAAAGAAAACCCCAAAGCCCAACAAACTGCATATGGTTGCTGATTTTTTTGGGGGGAGGTTGCAGATTTTTGCATGGTTCAACTTATGATTTTTCAACTTTACAATGTGCAAAAGCTTTATACATTCAGTAGAAACTATACCTTGAATTTTGAATTTTGATCTTTTTCCAGCTAGTGATATGTGTGGTCTGATTCTCTCTCACAATGCTGGTTGGTGGCAGCAAGCCCCACAGCTCCCAGTCAGCCATGAGAGCACGAGGGTAAACAACCGGTATTTTACAGTCTACTGTGTTGGTAGTGTTTTTGGATATTATATTCTGAACTTGTTTAAAGTAGGCAAGGCTAAGCTATAATGTTCAGTAGGTTAGGTGTATTAAATACATTTTTAATAATGACATTTTTGACTTATGATAGGTTTTTCTCCCAATAAACCCATCGTAAGTCAAGGATCACCTATAAATTTTGAGATTTTGGGATTTTGAGATGGGAAAATTATTTAAGACTTGGTTTGGGGAATAAGTAAGAGCTCATTGAGATATCAAATATAAAATGGATCTTGAAGGAAGTTGATGTTTACAAGAAGATTGATCTTTATGTAGGGGACAGAATGGACAAAGGCACTGAAGTGGGGTAGCATGTTCAGGTTACACAAGTGGCATAGTGTGGAATGGTTGGATTGTGAAGATGAAGGTTACTCTGGTGGTTGCTGTTATATCGAATACTTCTTCCTGAATTCAGAGGGGAAACTGAGCTTTATAACATGTTAATTAGAAATTCTTTTAAGTGTTATTTATACATATTAGTAATATGGGACATGGGAAGCTAGAAAGTAATGGAAAATTAATAAAATAATACCTTTAATCATCCTGTTTAAAATGTTGTTCTTTGATTTAAGCCTCTTTTGCTTTGTGAAGTGTTATTTAGATAATTATATCTTAGAGGCATTTTATTGGCTACTTTTCTATTTTATTGAAATATTAGCCATATATTAAAAAGTAGAACCATATAATTAAAAGAACATAGTATTTGAACAAGGATTTATAAATTTTTAAACTTTTCTTTGTCTAGTGTCACATTTATAAATTGTGAAAGAAACATTTGTCTGACCAAATTGTAGAAGGGAATCAGGAAATATCAACCCAGTTATGGCTTCAGGTTTCAGCAACACACTGATGATCTCCTCAGACCTCTGGGTGGCATCAGGGGCCCCACAGAGATGTTCGTTCACTACCAAAGCTACCTTGGTAGCTGCTCAGCAACTATTAGGCTGTTTCCAATTAGGTAATTTAGAGTATATGGTGAATTATCTGACTATTTCAGACTCATGTGTTTTGGCTTTATGTGTATGTGTATGTATGTATGTATTTTTTCTTTTATGTACGCTTCTGGTAAACTATTAGAAGTACATTGCATTATATTTAAACAGAAACATTAACATTGAGAGGTGGTATTTTTATAGTTATTTCTTTCTTTTCTTTTCTTTTTTTTAGGCAAGGAAAACCTTGATTAACCTTACAGATTGCAATAAACTTGTCAGTTTACAATCCCTTATTTTTTTATTTTTTACACCTACAGCACCTGGTCTTCCTAAGTGGTCTCCCATCCAAGTACCAATCAGGCTCGTCTCTGCTTAGCTTCTGAGATCAGACAGGATTGATCTTGTTCAGGGTAGCATAGCTGTAGACTAATTATTTTCTAAGAAAACTGTATTTAGTGAAGCTTGAGATTTAAAAAAAGTTGTTTTAGCACCAATAAAATCTCATTATAGGATTCATAAAAGAACCAAACCAGTTATGCTTCATACATACTTGCTGGTCTTCCACAGTGACCCTTCAATCATATAGAGTCTTGATATAGAGTATACATTACATTCTGTGCTTTGTGGGTAATTTGTGCAAATGTACAAGAACCCTGGAATTATTTACCTCTGCCACCAGGCGTGATTCTGGGTGCTTAAGGAAGCATGTCTGTACAGCAGTGCCTGTCACAAAGAAGGCTCTCAAAAACTTTGTTGTTTAATTTATGCAGGCTGATTTTAATATTATTATAATCAAAATGTAAGTAGAGACTATAATTAAGATCTAAATACTCACACATTAGGTTTAATGTTGAATAGGTGGAAAAAAGACAAATATCTTTGCTTCTTTGGTCTTTACAGTTTCCAAAGCATTCAGAATTTTGAATGCTCTGTATGATTACTTCTGCTATACAAGAATATCTAAGAATTTACTAACAGCCAGAGAATGGAAAGACTTGAAAATGAGATGGTCAAGAGAAGATATTTGAGTCCTAGGGTCTATAAACTATGTTTTTAATCTTTTCCCTTCACAGTATTTAAAAAATGAATTATATGCCAAGTGTTCCATTTTTATGTTGCGCTTGATTTAATCTTGAGAGATAGAAAAATTAACCCAAAGCAAATAGAAGTAAGGAACAATAAAGGTAAGAACAGAAAATAATAACAGAGTATAGAAACATTTAATAGGTTAATAATTTATTTAAAAGGTTAATAAATTTAACAAGTCTCTGATGAAATTGGTCAGGAAAAAGAGAGAAGTCACAAAAAATATTATTAAGAGTGAATGGATATTCATGCACATTGAAATTAAAACAAGAAGATATTATGAACAAATTTTTGCCCAGAAATATAAAAAGTTAGATGTAACAGACAAACTACTGGAAACAGAAAATTGACTCCAGAAGATGCAGAAAACATGAATATTACTGTATAGTAAGTAAAATCAGTAGTCTAACAGAGGAGACTATCACTTGCAGCCATGGCAGAGCAACTAGAGTAGCTTATCTTGTCACTGAAAACAGCTGTAAAACAAACAAACAAACAAACAAAAACAAAACAGTGTTTCTAAGCATTGAAGAACAGAAATCATCAGACCATAGCCACTGAGATAAAGGAAAGACACTAGGTGAGCCCTACTATTTTTCCAGTTTTTTGCCTGGAACAGATTCTTACCACTACACAGGGGTGGGGAACCCAAGCAGATACACAGTCTTGCAAACCTTTTAGAGGCAGAGATTAGAGCATCTGGATGAAATTTGCAAGACCGGGTTCCAGAGAAGAGGAAGCTGCAAAGAAGATAGACACCAAAATCTCTGTGAGGTTTTACCATGAATCTTTGTCTTGGGGTTAGCTAGGCTTGTGTAAGGTAAGATTCCATGAAACCTACCAGGGATCTGCTACATGGCTAAACAGTGATGCTAGAGATTGTGTATTGCTGAGAGTTGTTGGTGTTCTGGCCCAATCAGTGAGTAAATAAAAGGTACATATATATAATTTCCAATTTATGTTATATCAATATACCTAGAATATAGGATGCTCCTCCCTCCCACCTTCCTTTCCTCCCTCTCTCCCTTCTTTCCTTTCCCTCTCTCTTTTTCTCTCACTATAAATCTCTCTCTCTATATATAAAATAACTTGTCTACATGAAAGTGTAAATATTCCCTGAGTCTTGCTAGAATAATTCCTAGGACCAGAACTATCCATCATTTATCCAGTCCTACAATTGTGAAATTAACATTAAGTTGCAAATCAATGGGTAAGAAATCACTACCTGATTTCCGAATCTAATATTGTAGTACTGAGCCAAAGTAGAGGAAGTTGGAATTCTCAGACTAAAATTATTTAAAAATTGATCTGGGTTTGGCAGTTCTCAAAACTGATTTTCTAATGAACATTTAGCTTTAATTTTTGACAATTAGGATATCAAGAGAAAATTATTTAACTTTTGACTTTTGCATTAAATATCATATTTTTACCATGTACAGAATCCTTTGATACAGAATTAAAAACTTTGAAGACTTTTAAAAATTAAGAACAAAAGGAAATTAGATATTTTAGTAATATTTTTGAATATGTAGAAATCTATAATGTTCTTGAGTTGAAAACTTCACCCCTAAATATTTTCAAACTTTCAAAATAAAAAAGTAGTCACTTGTTTTATTTAGAATAATGTTACTTTTAACAATATTAAAAATAGTTTGGCATGGTTATATCATACATGTTACTAAGACAATCCAAATTATAGGTACAAAGCAAACACAATATTGAATTATTAGCAGTGGAGCAAAAAAAAGACCTCATGTTATAAAATAGCATTGACCAAGTGGCTGATTGTACTTAACAGCTGTTTGGACTTTTCAAAGGTCCTGCTATCTTTATAACACACAATTTTAGCTTTCTGTGTTACACTGTGTATCTATGTTTATTCATGCTGAACAGAGGACCATTTATGTATGTTTATTCCTAGCATCCAAGCAACTTTACTGGTACTATTTTTTTGGTCACTTTCTGTTAGCTCAGATGTTTGCAAGCCTATTTGCATAGAAAAGGGTCAAAAGGACCAAGTGGAATGGCTTTCTGTGTTGCCTAGAGATATCACAAGGTCATTCACAATTATTTATTTAATTTAAAAATTCTTATGAGGAGTACTTTCTATAGAGTGAAGATGAGAACCAGGAATACTTTTTATTGGATGCTCACCTTCTGAATGAACTTGCCTTTTTATTTGACAAGGTATTTGTCTTCTCAGCTGTAACATATCAAGGTCTTCCAAAATCCGTACATCTAATAAATAAGATACAAATTACGAGAATTTTCAGTTATGAGTTGTAGGTCTCCTATATATTTGACTCATCTCTTTCATTTTTAGCTCTGAAAGAAACCAGTTTCCCAACATATCATTTAAAAGTAGTAATATACAACAGTTGCCACTTACATTGATTAAGGATTTATTATCAATATTTAGAATTTACCTATAAATTTTAGATGGAAAGTTTTTTGACTTAAACTTCATTTTAAGTGAAAAATTACATTTTCGCTTATAGGGTATGATAACTTGTTTTCTCATATGATTTAAAAATTTTGTCATTTGAACTTATGTTCAGAACTTAATGTCTAATAATTTTGTGACACCTGAACTAAGTGTGTATTCCTCCAGATAGGAGGAATTCAGGGCTAACATTTAGGGCTCTCTACCTTCCTAGGTTCAGCAAATGCCCTCAGGGGGAGATTTTATTTCAGTCTTTGTTTATCCTTCAGGCAAGCATCCTGGGACATTATTTACCAAGTAATGCCCTAATTCCTTATCGTGGTTTTTTTGGAGCCCACAAGTAACTTAAGTTTGAACCCCAAACCTGCAGTTTTGAATATTTTTTTCCCAAACCCAGACAAAGACCAACAAATTTCCTTGACCCTTCTTTTTGCCAGGAGATAAATATTTTCTAGACACCCTCTCCTGCCCCAGCCTGAAGAATATGCCTCTTTCTTTCTTTTCTTTCTCTTTTTATTTTTCTTTCTTTCTTTCTTTCTTTCTTTCTTTCTTTCTTTCTTTCTTTCTTTCTTTCTTTCTTTCTTTCTTTCTTTCTTTCTCTTTCTTTCTTTCTCTTTCCTTCCTTCCTTCCTTCCTTCCTTCCTTCCTTCCTTCCTTCCTTCCTTCCTTCCTTCCTTCCTTCCTTCCTTCCTTCCTTCCAAGTTTATTGGGGTAACATTGATTAATACAATTATATAATTTTCAGGTGTACATTATAATTTGACATCTATATATTCTATTGTGTGATTACCACTCAGTGTCCAGTTTCCTTCAGCTACCATATATTTGACCCCCTTTACCCTGTCTACCTCTTTCCTCCTCCCCCACGCCCTACCCTCTGGTAACCACTAGTCCATTGTTCATGTTCCTGAGTCTCTGTTTGTCCTGTTGATTTGTTACTTTTAGGTTTATATCCCACATATAAGTGATATCATGTGATTTTCAACTTTTTCTGTCTGGTTTATTTCGCTTAGTATGATTATCTCGAGGTCCATCCATGTTGTCGCAAATGGCAGTATTTCATCTCTTCTTATGGCTGACTAATATTCCATTGTATATATGTACCACAGCTTCTTTAGCCAATCATCTATTGTGGAACACTTTGGTTGCTTCCACATCCTGGCCACTGTGAATAGTTCTGTTATGGACATTGGTGTGCAAATATCTTTTCAGATATGGATTTTCAAGTCTTTGGGGTAAATACCTGGTAGAGGGATTGCTGGATCATATGGTAGGTCAATTCTTAGTTTTTTGAGGAAACTCTATACTGTTTTCTATAATGGCTGTACCAATTTGCAGTCCACCAGCAGTGTATGAGAGTTTTTTTTTCTCCACATCCTCTCTAACATTTGTTATTACTCATTCTGTTGTTTATAGCTATTCTAACAGGTGTGAGATGGCATCTCATCCTGGTTTTGATTTGCATTTCATGAGGGTCCAACATTTTAACTCATCACCTTGCAAATATCTAAGTAACATTCAGGGCTCTCTACTTTCCTAGGTTCAGCAAATGCCCTCAGGGGGAGATTTTATTTCAGTCTTTGTTTATCCTGCCAATAACTGCTTCCTTTTCCTGATTGGACCTCGAGGTAGTGTGAGTTCTTCAACTTTATTATTCTTTAACGATTGTTTAATTATTTTTTTTAAAGAATTTAAAAATTATTCTTGATCCTTTGTGTTTTCAAATAAAATTAAAAATTTTTTGAATTTTATTAAATTAGTAAATTAATTTGGAGATATTGAAAGTTTTACACTATTGATTCTACCAGTGCATTAATATTTATTGAAAGCTTTTAAATTTCTCTCAGTAATATAGTTTTATAGTATTACATAGAAGTCATAGTCACCTTTTGTTACATTTATTCCTACATATTTAATTTTTAACTTGCAAATGTTATCATTTTTAAACTATATTTTGCATTTACATATATAAATGGAAGTGATTTTTACATCCAGCAACCTTGCTAAATTCACTTATTAATTTCATCCATTTCATCCATTTATCAATAAACATTTAATTTTTCTATTCACAGTGATGTTTTCCAGTTCTTTTATGTACTATTTTTTTCTCTTTCACTATTTAATGCATAGTGATTAGATACGGTTTTAGCAAACACCCTAGTTTTATTTCTAAATTCTGAGATTAGCTTTCAATATTTCAGCAGTAAATTTTATGTTTGCTATAGAGGTTTTTGTAGATATCCATTATCAGGTTATGAAAGTCCCAGTCTATTGTTCATGTGTTAAGAGTTTTTATAATGATTTCTGATGGATTAGACATAAATATTAAAGAGAGAGAGTGGTCATGTATAATACTAAGATTTTTGGTCTAGAAAGTTAGAAGAATGGTTCATTTCTATACCATCTCATCTATTTTAATCCTCTTTTCTCATTGCTTTAAAAAAATTCATTGCTTAATTTTTGTTTATATTCTTTCAATGATAGTTTAGTGGGCTTTAGGTTGAAGCAATAATAAACCTATGTGTTTAACTCAACATGTTTATTCATAAGTCCATGTAGTTATTTTGATAAATTAATTTTACTTATTTTGATTTGTGGGAAGAAAACAATTTTGGAATTTCACTGGAATGTGATACTTTATTTTTTAAAAAAGTGATGGAAAATTAATGTCCTTGATCAAAACAATGTGGCTCATGTCCATGTAACACATGTGATTTAATTAGAATTTCCTTATTGTCTTTGGTTTCCATGGAGAGAGAGTATTTTTTACCCTTGTACCACTGCCAACATGATATCCATGAATTAACTTATCTGTAATTAAAGTAATCTATTTAGGTATTTTGGAATGACTGATGGCAGTCCTCCAAGAACTTTTATGTGCCCCCCAAAAGATACTGCATACCATGCATAATTTCACAAAGAATTGGAAAAGGTCCAACTAATCGGAGCAGACATTTAATGTTTCTCATTGAGAAAGAAGAGAAGGATCCATTATAAGTGATGTATAAATATATAAATTGTCATAATCAGAATTTTGTTAATTAGCTTTGTTTCTTGTTTGAGAATGGCAAGTCAGAGTTTTATACTATTCTTGGGTAGTCACTGCTTTTTTTGTTTTATAAAAGAATAACAAAACTTAACTAAATTAAATTTTTTTAGGTATATCCCATACCTCCCTGTCCCTTCCACAGCCAAAAATGATAGCTAAAATATTTAGAAAAAATAAACTATTTTATGTTTAAAAATGATATAGTATAAATTTTCTTTATATAAAAATCTGAAAACTAATAAGAGTAATTTGGTCAGTCAGATGCATTAATTGAGGATCGATGTGATGATGATTTTAAGTCAATATGATGCCTTTTTGTTGAGAATCAGGTTCCTTCTGAATAAATTTAAAAATTTAAAATTCTATAAATAAAAAGTACACTCAATCACATTTTAATTCTTTTCAAGTTGATACACATGAAAATTATCAGAGAACCAGAATATTCAAGACTTATCTTCCCCAAGCCTCATTTCATAACTGAGTTTTAAATAATTTGTGTGACCTATTTCAGTCACAGTGTGGAATTTTGTTTGTATCTCCTGTTGTCACGCTTCTCAAATTGGAGTAACTGAATCCCTGGGACCCATGCCAGGTTGCTGGTGGTTGATAGCCCAGGATAAACAAGGTGAAACTTCCTAGAACATCTATCTTAGAATTTTTGCAATGACTCAATATTTAAGCAGATATATTTTGGTATGTAACATAAAATATGCACAAAAGAGATGAAAGAAATTTCTACTTGCCACAGGTTCCTTGGGGCTGTACCTTAACCCAACATCCTAGATGTTCCATCTACTTTACCATCCAAATACTGTGATATAAATATTTGAGCAACTGATGTTGAAGTCTTCAGGAAAGTCCCGTTGATGCTGGCCTGTTCTTTTTAAATCTTTATCATTTTTGTAATCATGTATAGCAGGGTTGTCTTCTGCAGTGTAAGATGGTCCTTGTTTAACTGGTGGGATCCAGCTGCACACATTACTCAGTTTCCACAAAAAGCATCGACTTACATGAGGAGCTGAGTAGTCAGTCCCAAACCAAACTACAAAATTTATTAAATTTGTTTTCTTTTTACATTGCCCTCAGCTTCCACATTTTTTACCTTTCTTGGCTCACTCTCTCCAAGGGCTTTCTTACCCTTCCCTCTCATATAAACAGAAGAGAATTTGATAGGAGCCTTTATAGTGTGATTAATGGACTCCACTGTACATGGGTGTGAATGAATTTCAGTCACGTGCATTATCTTAATTAAACATCTTCACTCAAGCCTTTAGTTTTATCTCTATTGGAAGGATTTGAATCCATTAAAATACCAGCCTCAGTAATGATGGGGTACAATAATTTGAGGGTGGGAAGCCCTTGAGCTAACTGTATATCTTTGTAAATTATTCCATTCAATGAGACTGAGAGAAGGTAAAGGTGGCCTAAAGGAACAGTACCCATAGTCTCTTTGCTTACCTACCCTCCTTTGTTGAAACTGAGGCTAATAGTGACTCATCAGTTGTAGCAGCAAAATTTTACTGGAGTTTCTGGGGGCAGAAAAGAACATATTCTATTGTTAGCATTTTCTTCCAAGATTGGAAAAGGTGTAGTGCACATCTGTACCTTCTAGATACTCTGTCTACCATTGTTCCCTGTACAGAGAGTTCAAGATCAAACAGCTCGAACCTCCTGTGCATTCTGACATCACAACATTTTGGTAATCAGCACTGAATAGTAATTTTTATAGAAACACTGCTCTTGTGATATCCTGGAATGTCTATGTCTTTTGTATTACTTTGATCTATGAAAAAATAAATTATCTTTCTTATTAAAAGAGGTACTACAGTAGACATTTTCCTGTCACATACAGTTATATATATATATAATCTGTTTATATGTTTATCTTTTCCACTGGACTGTTTTAAGTCATGGACTGTTTTTTTTTTTCTCTTTGCATCCTCAGTGCCTCAGTAGAGTACTTGGCACAGAGTGGGTGCTCAATAAATGTGCAATTAATTAATTAATTAATGAGAGAGTGAATAAATAAATTTGTCTTGGGTCTATATATAACTTTCACCTCTATAGGATTGTGTATAGAATAATTCTTCAATGGGTTTTATGTAACACTAAAATATGTTCTACAGTATTTGGCAGCATAATTTATGCTACTGGAATAAGATACTAGCCTAGGCAAAAATCATCTCATTTAGTAACAAAAATTTAGGACTTAGATCGTAAGTAAGTACTAATTTTCCAGCCAATCCCCCATTTGAGGGATGTTTTAGGAGTCCCACAAAAAAATGTCAAACTAGCTTTTCTTATTTATGACTTAACTTGTGTTAAAGAAAGCACAGTAGTCCTTTATTACTTACCACACAGGCTTATAGTCCTCTTTGGCCTATATCTAGTGCCACTTTACCCATCCAATCTAATATCCTTTCACTTTCTACATGCAGCGTTTCTCCATCCAAACCATCTCAATAATCTCCTATTACTTAACAGACTGGGTTCTTTATGGACTTCAATCTGTTCAATTCTCCCCCTTTTAACAACTCCTCCTTCATCTTTCCTCAGACCTACTCAGTCAGCTTCTATCCTCTTCAGGGTCCATCCCAAGTCCTTCCTCTATCATGAATTGTTTCCTGATTTACTCTTACCAAATGATTTTCTACTTATTCTTTTCCTGAGTTTTTAGTACTCATATTGTTAGTTCTACAATTGCAATCTCATCTTATTTCTACTTGCTCTATGTTTTCTCCACAAATGTAAACTCTTTGAGGGCAACGATTGTATGGACACCTCTGAATCCTTTACAATACCAAATAAAATGCTAAGCACATAAAAACATGCTCAGATAAAAGCAACAAAAGCAAAAATAAACAATTGGGACTCCAAACTAAAAAGCTCTGCACAACAAAGGAAACCAGGTTAAAAAAGAAGAAGCAGCAGCAATCTATGAAATGGGAAAAAATATTTGCATATTTTATAAGGGCTTCTTATCCAAAACATATAAAGAACTTATACAACTCAATAGAAAAAAATAAAAACAAAAAATATGATTTAAAATGGGGCAGAGGAACTGAATAGACACCTTCCAAATAAGACACATAAATTACTAACAGAAACAGGAAAAGGTGCTCAGCATCAGTAATCATAAGAGAAATGCAAATCAAAACTATGAGATATCACCTCACACCTGTTAGAATGGCTATTATCAAAAAGACAAAAAATAGTGCTGGCAAGGATGTGGAGAAAACCCATACATGTACACTGTTGGTGGGAATCAAAATTGGCACAGCCACTATGAAAAACGGTGTGAAGTTTCCTCAAAAAATTAAAAATAGAACTACTGTCTACAGCATGCTACCCTGAACACTCTCAGTCTCGGCTGATCTCGGAAGCGAAGCAGGGTTGGGCCTGGTTAATACTTGGATGGGAGACCACCCAGGAATACCCGGTGATATAGGCACTAAAATATATATATATATATATATATATATATATATATATATATATATATATATATATATATATAATAAACAAACAAACAAACAAACAAACAAACAAACAAATAAATAATAGAACTGTCGTATGATCTAGCAATTCCACTTCTGGGTATATATTCAAAGGAAGTGAAAACACGACATTGAAGAGATATCTGCTCTCCCATGTTCATTTCAACATTAATTGTAACAGTCAAGATACGGAAATAAATGGAAATGAATAAGTTCTGAGAATCTGATGTATAACATGGTAACTGTAGTTGATAATGCTGTATAGTATAATTTAAATTTGCTAAGAGAGTAGAACTTAAATGTTCTCACACACACAAAAAGTTAAATAATGAGGTGTTGGATGTGTTAATTAACTAGATGGGGATAATCCTTTCACTCAACATATTTTCATATCGAATCAACCTGATATACACTTTAAATATCTTACTTTTTTTTTATTATGGTGACATTGGTTTTCAAAATTCAGTAAGTTTCAGGTGTGCAATTCAACAGTAAGGCGTATATATATTGCATTGTGTGTTCATCGCCCATAGTTAAGATTTCTTTCTATTATCACATATTTGATCCCTTTTACCTCATTTGCTTTCCCTCTCCCTTCCCCCCCCCCTCTGGTAACCACTTGTCTATTGTCCATGTCCTACAATTTTATTTGTCAATTATATCTCAGTAAAGCTGAAATTTTAAAAATATGTACTCAGCATTGTTGCTTGTTTGTTGGCAGAGTCGAGGTTTCTTTCATGTTTCACTAACCTCTTTATTCATATTTTTCACATTTAATTTCCATTATTCGATCTTCTCTAAAAATTAGAATCACTTGTCAAAATCCTTCTTATACTCTGATATATAATGCTGTATCTTAACCAAATGATACCCAAACTTGTCTGAAATGAAATTTTGTCTTCCTATTTGGAACCTTTCTCAACCAATGCTTCTTTTGGAAACACTTTTCATATTTCTCCTCATGCAAAGAGCACAGTCAGTAGTTTAAAGAACTTCACAACCTTAACATTTCAGGGTGACAAATCTGGGAAACTACATGGCTACAATGAAATGGCTAAACTGGAATTATACCAAAGATACCCTTTCTGGAAAGAATATTTCCCCTAACTTTTTACTTAGAACTAATAAGTGAAATGAGTAGAAAACTGAAGGATAACCAGTGAGTCTGAAACAGCACTTTTCCAGGTGCAAGAGAGGATGTAAATTTGCTGACATTGGTTTTAAAAAGTTTAAATTATGAAGAAAAGGGAAATAGTAACTGGGATGGTGTTTTTAACTGAAACTAAGATCAAAATTCATCATTTTCAAGCATAAAGCAAGTGGAGGCTCTGGGAATTGCTCTAATTTTAATATAAGACAATTTCCTCAGTTTTGCTCATGCCTCTGTTTGCAGTTACATTGATCTGAGATGTCTATATTTGTGAAAAAATATTTTAACTTCTTCTAACTCAGTAATATGATTATTAGCAGTGAGATCCATCTGTTTAGTAGCTGGACTACTATCATACTCAGTAGAAAAGTCAGTATATTTTTTAGATCCGCATGTAACTTTATACAAGGAACCTTCTAACTTATCTTATTATACTTGTCATACCATGAGGTATCACATTATAGGTAGTTGTGAGTATGATGCCAGATTTTGGTTTCTTGACTTAGAACTTAGAATAGTTGTCCAGATATTAAATAACCCCTACCTATATTGACTAGGGGAAATGGATTAAAGATCTCACTCCTTCTACTTTTCCTAAGGTAAATGGGGATTGTAAAAGCAGAGAGAGCCTCCAGTATGGCTCCAGGCCACTTCAAAACCCAGCCTTCACATTTTGTATTTTCTAACTATTCTGCTCTTTGAAGTGCCTTACCATGTTTTTAAAGAAAGTAGGTCATGATTTTTTTAACTTTACTTATTAGACTTATACTTTATAGGTACATGACTTAACATCATGAATAGTACCATGATTAATTACACTCTTGTGCCATTAATTAAAATATCCATTTTATCTAGGGATTTTGGTGGCAGGTGACAAATCTTTGATGAATGATTAATTGGCGAGGAGAAATGTGGGCTCTTAGGGCTATATTGGTAGAGTCATGGGGAAAAGCCCCAGTGCCAAGAAGCTGAAATGAGTCCCACTAAAAAATTCTTTGAAAGATACATATAAATTAGAAAAAAATGTAGTCAGTCATGCATGTATGCTTCTTTCAGAAGCAAAGTTGATTTACATAGTATTTTAATAGCTACCTTGGATATCTTTTAAAGTTTGGTAAGAATGAGAATTAGCATGGGCATTCGCACATTGAAAAGAGAGAGGGAAGGACTTTTTTTGAAATAAAAGCAATTTAGAAGATTCCATTTTAAAACCACTTTATTTAGACACCCTATGAACTTTATGTGAAAATTTCAAATGCCTGAAACAAAGCCTTTTTGTACATAAGTCATCAGAGTTTGATTAATACAGTTGAGAAATTGAAACTTCAGAATATTCTTTATACTTATGACAGTTTACTGATTATTAAACCAGAAAAAAAAATGTTGCAGCTGTAATTACTTTCATGTATTTGTTTCTGAAACTGTTCCTGAGATTTTTTTTCTTGATTCAATGGATTCAACTCGGTGTCTTCTGTAATGTGTTTCTAGTGGCTTCATGCTTTTGACTTTCTAGATGTCCTTCTCAATAGGCATTTACATGAACTATATTTGTTCCTGGAGACTTAAGTGTGACCAAACAGATTTGGTCAGAATAATGAACATTCCTTTAAAGGCCAACTGAGGGAGAAAGGTATTACTCAGCATATTTTTACCACTGATGTAACTTCCTCTATCTTGTTTCTTTTTTTTTCTCATATGAAACATCATTCTTAAAGATGGAAAACTCATAAGTTAAAAATGTAAGGCTTTCTCTACATCTGAAGGAAAATTTTGTTATTTAAAATAAAATAGCTCTTACCAGGCAAGACAATCTTCCCAAGTATTACATTCCTGGAACTGTTTGCATTCTTTCCCAGTGAGCTAGAGAGATAGGCACCAGAACCTATTTATAACAGGCAGGACGAGCTATTACACTATTTGGTGCTGGGTTAAGAATAAAAGCTCCAAGTGATTGGATGGAATTTCTACGTGCCTCTTCCCAGCAAGCATCTTTTGCCCTTTTGCGGGAGAGTGCCTGTATATCAGGTCTGCAAACAGCATGTGATGTGAAAATGGAAACAGTTTGACTGAAACCATACATGGTGAAGTCAAAAAGATGCACTTTCTTGAGTTGCTACTGAAATATGCTGGGGTTACTTCAGCGCTTGAAGAATAAATAGAACTTGAGGCACTCTGGAGGATAATATAAAAGTATGTGAGAGGACTCTGAATTTTCCCAGGCACTATCTCTCAGCAATTATATTTCAGCTTTCACTCTGACTTTAGAAAACATATTCTAGCGGAGCAGGGTCTGAGCCCTTTGTGAGTGCACACAGACTGCCCTGCTCATTTAAAGACAGGAAAGGTTTCTCCTTGGGATTGCCAAGAATTAAAGCACTGAAGCAAAACCGGAGAAACAAAACAATAACAACTCACCCCCCAACAAGCACAAGAAGATATTGTAACTTATTTGGTAACTGATAAACCACACGGAATCAAAAAATGTTTGACCTGTGCAGGACACTAAAAGCCCTTAGTTCAAGTTCTTTAGATGAAGAAAACAAGACGCAAAAATTAAAATAACCTAATGGCCTAGCTAGTTACAGCAGAACTGGAATCACTTCTCATGGCTTCCAATCTCCCTGCCCTTCATTGGGAAATGCAAATTATTAGTAAGATATACAAATGGACAGTGTGCCTATAATGTGTTGGAACATTGACAGTCCCTAGACCCATGGGGCATGTGACCCCTGTAACTGTGTGGTAACCAGAATATAAGCCATGGCCTTTTGATGTTACAAGTACTAAGGCTCATCTGGTTTGGTTACCCTAGGGAGAATAAAGTAACTGTATTTTTAGGAAAATTTAACCATTTAAATAAATTTAACCATCCAAATAAAGGGAGGATGGTGTTGGTTTCATGATAAATAGACGAAGATACAGGTATAGGCAGTTAAGAAACATGACTTATCAGAGGAGATGGTCTTCTGTACATTTTTGGCTGTATTTCTTTAAAAGCATCAAGATATTCTCGTTGAGTGATTTAGGCATTTAATGCTATGAGAGTTGGTCTGTTTAATACAAACTTTTTTCTAACCTGCCCTCATAGCTAAAGCTAATTTCCTAGCTGAAATTGTATATGAGAAATAGCCTTCCTATAAACACTTCTATAAAAGTGTTTCTTTAAATTGATGGTTTGAGCTCTCCTGCAGACATAAAGACATGTCTGTGTGGCTCTCAGCAGCCCAGAAGCATGTCAGTATGGAGGACAGTGCTTGTTATCGATAGCCTCTTGTTTTCATGCCAGGGCACAAGAGCAGGGAGAAACTTTCTTCTTATTCAACACTGCTAAGGCATCAAAACTACTTTAGAAAACAGTTATTGAATCTAGATCAGTTTGTGTTGTGAATTTGAGACTTTAGTCTGAGTTGTTCCTATGTTCTTCTTTTCAGTACCCAAACATAGCAAACATCTTCAGAATGAAAGAGAAAAAAAAGTTGAGATCAACCTTTTTTGATTATTCTGGGTTTTATGTTTAGCAGATTTTTAGTGGCTCAAATAAAATGAAATGCATAAAAATTAAAGATAGGATTACAGTGGCTTTAAATATTAGCTTGCATAGGTTTATTTTAATTAATATTAAAATGTATAAAGGGATAAATATATTTGAGGAAATTAGCCACTGACATGAGTATGCACATTGATTTCTCACATGATTTTCTCAACTTTATAGGAGTAATTATTATTGTTATTTCCATTATTAAGGTGAAAATTAAGGCTGAAAAAATCATGCAACTAGTAAGTGGCAAAGCTACAGATCTTAATGACTCCAAAATATATGCTTCTGACCACCAAGTTCTACTACTTGAAATGAAAGTGATCTTTTTTATTGTACCATAAAAATGCTAAGTAGATTACTTTGTTGGTTGTATGCTAAGCTTATCAGGATTTGATTGGTTTTGTTTGGTTAGGTCCTTTTTTTTTTAATGAAAAATCTTGGAAGACAAACTATCCTATGTTGTTTTTGAAGAAAGATCAGAACAAAGTTGGCTGTCAGCAACTGGCAAGCATCAGTGACTTATGTGAGAAAGACTATTGTCTTCCGTGATAGACCTAGTGCTGGGCTAAGAGCCCAGCAACAGGAATCTGCCATATCCTGGCTGTTAGATTTATGTAAATGATATTACTGGAATATATTGTCTCATTGTCTACAGTTCCTTTCTAGCTCTGGAATTCTATAATTCTCTTATAGAACCTTCTAGTTGAAGAGCTGGTGGTGTTAATTTAAAGGCATGTGTAGTTTAAATCATAGGAAAAAATAATAGTGTCCACATGTAACTAAACTCACACTCAAGAGTATCATATTCCATTGAAACTATTTCTCAGAAAAGCAGTACTGACAAATTGATAGTAAAATGCCTAAAGTAAAATATTGAAGTGAAACTATAGTAATGTGTAATATGAGGCACCCAGATAACTGGGGAAGATATAGATGGTATGCTTTTTTTGATAGAGTTTTTGAACTTCTTTCCTCCATAGTTGTCTCCTAATGGCAGTCTTAATGCAGGACTGAAACAGTGGAAATTATTTAGAGTATACTTACCCTAAAGGTGTTCGCCTCCAGAGGTAAGTCATTTTGAACTTCAACCCAATTCTTCTGATTTCTAATTCTGCAACTTCTTTTTATTTTTCTATCATTCTTCTCTTCTTATAGATATATAAACTGAACAGAAAGGGTATACGTTACTTATCGCTGGTCACCAAATCACTGGCAGAAACCAGAATCTAGATGTTAAATCACACAATGATAGACATCCTTTACCTTGAAATACTTTAATTTAACACAGTAATGACTTGTGGAAACATTGCACTTGAAATTTATCCTACCTTTTCAGATTCAATTACTGTTATGAGCCAATTGCAAGTGTTTTGATTTGTGGACACTGAGTTTGCCGAGTCCTCTTTTTTGCCCTTATAAGAGAATTTGAGGTTATAAATAGATTATAACTGCTAGAAGATAAAAGTGATTAGGGACAATTTATAAAAGAAGGATATCATATTTTATTCTCTATATAGATAGAAATACAAACAATCACACAGAAACACACATACAAATTTTCTCAGGACATCTAGATTTTTCTTACATCTTCAGACTTCAGACTGCTAAGATTGTTTTAGGATATCTCTTGCTAACCAGTTGAGTTAGAAAATTCCTGATTCTTTTAGCTAAATAAGCATCTTGTGTCTGAGCTAAGTAGATAGTTTTTAAAGTATTAACACTGCAGTTTTGCTGTTAAGTGTCACATTGAACCTCTGGAGATCACACCCATTCACCCAGCAATAACATCTTAATGAAGGAAGCTTGTTCCTACAAAGAAAACTCAGAATGGGTTTGCAAATAATGATATTATGTGTGGGTTGTACTGGATATACTCACCAAGATTTCTGTATACATTTCATTTTTAGGACGGGAAATTTCTATTTAGTCTATGGCTTTGTGTGTGACTGTGAGCCAGTTTCTTATTCAGAAACTGACTATTACATATTTTTTCTATCTTGATTATTTTCTTGGGATTTCTGGCCATCCTGTTTAGGCTCCTGCTGCTGGCAGGTGGGTCCCATCAACATCCAAATGATTCAGAGTTTGAGATGCTCCGTAAATGCCTGCCTGAGGTGTCTAGAGTAACTTTTCCTCTTTTACAAACACCCATAGGGTACAGACCTCAAAAACATAGGCCTAGCCTTTGTAGATATCTCTGTAGAATTTCTTTTTCCTAAGAGATTTCTGCCACATTTTCATCAAGCCTTTTTAAAAATATGAATTTCTTTTCACATCTGAGACTAATTTTGCTCATTGTAGATACATATTATTCAGGAAGAAATTATTTTATATGTAAAAATAGTAAAAATGGAAAAAGCATAAACATACCTTTATCACAGGAAAGATTTTCAGGTAAACATTTTTCTCCCTTATCCCCTGTATTATATAAGAAAATTTTTATAATATGCAAGTTGAAGACTTGTTGCTATGGTCTTGCATTGTGTGTCCCCTTCCCCAAATCCATATGTTGAAACCCTAATCCCCAGTATGATGATATTTGAAGTCAGGGCCTGTGTGAGATAATTAGGTTTAATTATCCTCATCCATGAGGATGAAATTAGTGCTTTTATAAGAGACACCAAAGAATTTGCTCTCTTTCTCTCCCCACCCTGTGAGGACACAGGGAGATGGCATCCAACTGCAAGCCATAAACAGCTCTCATCAGAAACTGAACCCTACTGGACCTTGATCTTGGATTTTCCAGTTTCTAGAATCGTGAGGTAATTAATTATTATTTAAGCCACCCAGTCTATAGTATTTTGTCATGGCAGTCTAGATCAGCATATAGTATATATCAATATAAATATGATTAGTCAGTTTGATTTATAAAGTAGCTAAACGTAGTTATTCATTTAAAAATCCAGTTACAGTTAACTGTACTAAATATCAAGAGATTCTATCTATATGAAAATTTAACCATATTTTGTCCCAGAAAACTCTCAGGTTTCTCTCATAGCCTAAGAGACTTCTTTCAAAGCCTAATAGTCTATAGACTTTTTTGGATTTTTTATATAGACAGTCATGTCTTTTACAAATAAAGTTTTGTTTTTATCTTTATGACCTAAGACATTTTATTTATTTTTCTTGTGTTTCTTGTGCTATTGAATTGGCTAGCATACCCAAGGTATTGTTTAATAAAAGAGATAGTAGAAGGTGTTCTTTTATGATATTTACTGGACGTCTGGATAGAAATCCTTTATCTGGTTAAGTATGATTCTTTTCTATTCTTGTTTTCTATATGAAAGAGTATTAAATTATTTTTTATCGCTTATTGGGAATATCATATATTTATTATTTAAGGGGTACATTACATTGCTTTGCATTCTAAGATAAATTATCACCTTTTTTGTGGGATTAGATTTTTCTGTGAGGGGCATACAGTAGCTTTGATAAAGTGGATGTTTCTTTCTTTTTATGTGAGTTCAGATAGATGGTACAGGACTGGAAAAGATTGTCACAGAATCATGGACCCAGATTTCTTCTGCTTTTCCCATGCTTTGTGTGTTCCTCATTCATTATGGTTAAAGGTGGCCTCTGTAATTCCAAATTTTTCATGTGCATTCTAGCCAGTTTGAAGGACTATGTGGAAGAGGAAGCAAAGGCTACATTTTATAAAGACATACTTTTTTAAATGATACTCCAGTGACCATGACTTACTCACATGGACACTCTGAGCTATAAGAGAAGCCCATTTAATCAATTTCTGCTCTATATTCTGTTTTATTTTTGGTATTTTCTATTACGTATGGCCTAGCTTTTTCAGTCAAATGTTTAAAATGTTTAACTCTTTTATACTTTATCTTTCCAGTATCTTAATAAAATTGAGAGCTATAAACAAATGTTCCTTGAAAATCACTTAGATATGTCTCACAAGTTTGATATGTAATACAACTGTCATTCAGTTCTGTATATTTTATAATATTGATTTAAGTATTTTAAAACTCCTATATAGTTTAAAATATATTTTTAATGTTGATTTTTTTTATATAATTGGCCAGAAAACATGCAATATATAGTATAGATTCTTTAATATTTATTGAGATGTCCTTGTCATTTAATACATGGTCAGATTTTTTAACTATTTTGTCCTTGAAAGAAATGCATATTCTCTATTTATTGGGTCCAGGAGCTCACTTGATCAGTATTATTAATTATATCACTTAGAATATCCTTACCAGTATTAACTTTTATCTGCTTTTACTTGCTCAGTTTCTCCATACTCTGATAGCAGTATGTTAAAGTTTCCCATTAATTATGGATTTGTTCATTTTTCCTTGTATTTCTGAAGTTTTTTCTTATATATATATCTTTATACACGTATTATTATTGTATTAATGTGATTTTTCTATTTTTACTTTAAATTCTAATGTGCCTCATTAATATTGATAATTTAGCTTTTATCTTCATTTGCTTGTTTTATATTTTTGTATACTTTTATTGTCAAATTCTGTGTTCTTTGTTTTTGGTGTGTTTCTTAAACAGTTAGCTAGATTTCAAAAAAACAAGTTAATAATTTCTTTTAATTCAGTTCAATGTCATTTATAATGTTTACTGATTTATAACATCTTAGTATGATTTTATTTTTCAATGTTTTGTTTCTTTATTTTTCTTCTTCTGTATTTTGTTTGATTAAAACTTTTAGAAAATTTACGTTTATTTTCTTTGCTGATTATAGAGCTATAGATTTCTCTTAATTTAGTGGATACCCATTACATTTTATGCTTGTTATTTAAGAGCATACATTATTCTAACAATGTTGGAGGTTATTCAAAATGTCTATACTTCTCTTATGCATAATATGGATCTCATTATGTTTTAATTATTCACACAACACCCAAATCTCCTATCATTCTCTAACTATTATATAGAATTTTACTTGAAAGTAGCAATTTCTCAAGCTTTTTTGGTCTAAAGTTTTTAGAAAGCTCTTACTTTTGAATTATAGTTTAATTAAATATAGAATTCTAATTGGAAATTATTTCATCTTAGTACCTGGATGATATTACTTCACTGTGTTATATAATCTGTTATTACTGATAAGATTTGTTCTTTTTCCTTTTTTCTAAAAAAAAAATGTATATTCTTGATGCACTATATGTAGCTTTCTTCTAATGTATCTAGATATGAATTTATCTTTATTATTCTTACATTTTACCTGGTGTACACTTTGATCTTAGAACCCATATATTTTTATCTAGTAAATTCTACATCAATAGTTCTTTAATCAGTAATCCTGGTTCTCATAGTGACAACTCATTGATTAGTTGTGTTCTTTTCATGTGTGTAATTGTGTTAAGTTTGGGATAAAAGTCATTATTCTTTAAGGGTCTATCGCAGTGTGAGAATAAGATATACTCTCACATTACCATCATTTGTGGTGGGTGTTTAAAATAATGGCTGTAATGAATGATGCCCCTCAGTATCCATGCCTTTAAGTAGTCCCTTTCACCTGACTCTTGGCTTGGACACGTGACTTGCTTTATTAATAGGACATCAGCAAGTGTGATATAAACAGAGTCTTAATATACACTTGTGCACTGGGGCCAACCCTATTGGAACCCTGTTAAAAAGATTCATGGTTCAAAGCCTGAGGTGATCCTAGATAACTCTCTAGTTGAGTGCAGACACAGGTGAAACCAGAAGAACTATCAAGCCAACGCTCAGAATTATGAAAAATAAGTTTCTAAACTAAGGTTTAGAAAGTTTTCTTATGCAGCTATAGTTAACTAATTCAATGTCTGATTTTTAACCTTTCCTGCCCCAAGAATAATCTCAAAATTACCTATAGATTTTTATACCTAGTTGATATGATGGCATACAAACTTTTCAGTCCTTTGTTCCTTATGCTTAGTTATTTCTAGAATAAAGTCATAGCATTCTGGTGTACAATTAATCACATTTACACATAGGTTTCTAGGGTCTCAATGTGAATAAAAAGTAAATAATTTAAACATATAAATAAAACAAGTTTCTTTAGGGCTGAGAAAAAATTAAGATAGTGTTGTTTTGGGTAGAACAGTGTCCATTTGAAAATTCTAGAGTTCTGAAAAAAATAAGAGGATGTTGGTGGCTGAAATCAAAGCTATGAATCATGATTACTGTTATGATTTTTCTTCTCAATGGAATGAAGTCCAATTTTACAAGGAAAAGACACATGTTTGCCTCTCATAGTTATGCAAAGAGCTTTTAAGTCATACTTCCTTGGAAGCCATGTGACTAGCCCAACAGTCAAACTTTGAGTTAGTCATTGGCTGGTCTTAAGTCAGGCAGGGTAGATTTCACAGTCTAGAAGTGAACAGTCTCCTCATGGAGTTTAAATAGAACAACTGCAAAGGGTTTTCCACGTTGCTTTAAGGGCATAGAAAACTGCTTTGAAAAAGATCACTTTATTTTTTATTAACAGTGATTCTACTTTTCTTTGGTTTAGGATTATTCCACTTTGAAGCTAGACAATGTATTACAGTAGGGGTCCCTAACCCCCGGGCTGCAGACTGGTACCAGTCCACGGTCTGTAAGGAACTGGGACACACAGCAGGAGGTGCGTGGTAGGCCAGTGAACAAATATTCATCTGTATTTACAGCCTCTCCCCAGCTCTGGCATCACTGCCTCAAATCATCAGGCATTAGATTCTCATAGGAGCACCAGTTCTCGGTACCAAAAAGGTTGAGGAGGGATATCAAAAGGTCATGTTAATCTGTGAGTTTGGCATCAATGTAGGGAAGAGACCAGAGGCAGCAGGGAGACACTCAGACAGAGATGACCAGCAGCCAGACTCCTATAGAAGAGGGAGTTTCCAAGATGACCCTACACAGACTGCAAAAGCAAGATGCTTCTGAAAGCCAGTAAGAACATGGGCAGAGGTAAAATTTGGTCTATTTGAAGTTAGAATTATATATGAATATACTTATGATCAAATAAAATGCAAAACATATTTTGAAAGGGAAATAAAGTAGGAGTAACGGATTTTTTTAAACTACTCGTGATTGGAATCTAAAATGCCAAAATAAATATTCTACAAGAGTATTAACATAATATTTTAATTCAATGTTTAGATTTAAATATTTGTAGAAGAGTGTCAACTGCTTACTGAATGAATGTGAAAAGCAAGAGTTTGCTTTCTACCACATTATATCAGTTCTGAGCCATAGTAATGGCCATACATTAAAAACAAATAAAATAAAAAGCAAAAAGCAATAACTACCTTCATTATTACTGCCACCATTTTTTTAAAAGAAGAGATACCATTTTTATGGTGCATTCTAATTTTGTTAACTTCTTTCTTGCCTTTAACCTAATTAAAGTGTGACAGTTAAACTAGCATCCAAATGAAAGATTTTATCTAGAAAGTAGAAGAAAAATCCTGGGAATGTTAAAGACTTTTTAAGAATATCAGATAAGTGAACATTTAATGATAGAACAAGAAATAGAATGATAAGCTCAGAATTTGTTTAGGCTGTAAGTTTATCAAGGTATTGAACTGATTTTGTTGTGCAGGTTGAAAGCTATATCAAGAAAAGGCCCAAATTGTTTCACTGCATTGGAATTTTAGTTTATTCATTATGGTTTGCAGGGAGTAGGCCAGAAGTTTCCTTGTTATAATGCTGTTTGTCCTAATCAGGGGAATTTGGGGAGGTAGGGACAGGAAGAAGCACAGACTGTCTCATTTCAGTAAGGCGACAAATTAGCAAGCAATTCTCTTCCTACAAAAGCACAACCTAAAATATTTTTTCTGAATGTTTGCCATGTCACAGCTGGGACCTTATTGTAGTCTAACTTAATGGGTGTTCTTCTTCATCCTGGGACAAGTTCAGATAACATTATCTTTCAATTATTATCCAAGCAATATCCTATAATTTTGGTATCGGAAATATGTTATGGAGTAGAAGAGAGTAAAGATGGAAATTTGACATAAGGCCGACCATTTTTTCTTAATACAGGATAACCATGTAACTTATTCTCAAACCTGGACAGATTTGAAGGGGGACCTATTAATAGTTATACCAGGACAGAGGGAGTAAGTAGGGAGTGTCCACGACAAATTGAATGGATAGTCAATTTAGGCACAGAGGATTGTATTTCCAAGTCTAATATATTATTTCTTTAGTTTTTATATATCTTAATAGCTAATATAACTTAAATGCATTTAGCCTTTATAAAGTATAAGCTGTTATTCTTTGATACTATGTATCTTTGTAAGATGATTTGGCATTACATATACGTCCTGTACCTATGATCTTATCAAGAATAAAAAGTTATGATTTAAAAAAGAATTAAAATAAATAATTGTAAAATAAATGACCCTAAAGAATTCCAAGAGATCACACACATAGAGATTTGTATTGTATAAAATAAGTTTAGTCAGTCATCAGAAGAAAGTGGCCTCCAACGAACTAAAGTGCTTCATGAAGGATAAACAGTTTAAACTATTTATAATAACAGATTAAACTTTAAATAAATAACCATCAGAGAAAACAGAAATACATATGGTGACTTTCATTTATATCTGTGTCTGCCGCTTTAAATGTATTTTAATTAAACCAATTTAAGCTTTAAGTTCTCTAATTATAACACAAATATGAGTTCTTTATTCAAAAACTAAAGAAAGTCATCTAGCATTAAAAGAGGAAGGAGAGTGTATAATTTGTGTCCACCAAACTGGGACCAAAGACCATATTCAGACAAATATAAACCATGGTTCTCTTGGCTACTTCCCACCCCAACCCCCAATATGAAATTGTTCTGCAATTCCAAAGTTGTCTTTCTGAATCTAGTTGCTAATACTACTGCATCCCCTTTGTGCTGTGCTTAATATTTGGAAGAGCATGAACACAGAGCCCATTAACAGTAAGTCTCCTCTTTGGGAAGGGGTGGTGCAGACCAGCTCTCGGCTTTCCTCCCTAAATAGTCTTCAGTTAAGGTTTCCCCTCCTCCTTCTCTTCCTCTCCTTGTAGGAATGGCTCTTCCATCTCTTCACTATTCTGACCCCTCCTATCTCTTTTTATAGATTTCTTTTTATAGATTTCTTTTTATAAAAATATTTTTATAGAATTTTTTTTATAAGTAATGTCCTGTTTCTTTTCCCTCTCTACTTCAAGCCTAGTCTAGCAATCATTTATCAAATGGGATGTTCCTGATAAGGAGCAGGAAGATTTGTTCCTTCATTCAACATGTTTTTGTTGAGAGTCCACCATGTTCCAGATGCAGGGATCAGCAGTGACTGAAAGGGACAAAATTCCCTGCCCTCATAACTCCTAGAGGATAAAAGAAACCCATTCTTTCAGGTTCTTCAAAACAGCGAAATATAGATAACAAGCCTTTCTAGTACTAAGATTAGCAACATTTAAGTCATTCTCTGACATTCATTTCATATGTAAATATATGTATTATATTTATAAATGCATAGCATAGTTTGATAATAATGGTAATAGGGTTAATTTTACATATGTGTTATATGTCTTTGCTTGTGTCTGTGTGTTATATATAATCAGACAATACATCCTCAGTAATTTGTTTTTGTCATTTAATAAATCATGTTTTTTCTTTGCTTTTGTCATCAAACAAAATATATTTTCATATCAGCACATAAAAATTTATTCCATCCTTTTAATGACTGCTTAGGGAACTTGTCCCTATTGATAGGACATTTAAGTCTGCTTCCAAATTTTCAGTGTTTCAAACAATGCCACATTATTTTCCACATGTCTTTTGCACAGATGTAGGTATTCCTGTGGGATAGATTCTCAATAGCTAAGTCAAAAGATATGGTTGCATTTTATACAGAACAATACCACCTATTGTAGGATGTACTTCAGCATCCTGAGAAAGCAACTGAGAGGAAAAATACAGGATGTGGGAGAAAATTGTTCTTATTTATCCAGGATATGGCTGTATTGCAGAAGTCTCTGTTGTCAACTTAGCAATGGAGATTAAATGTGTAAAACACAGGAACAGATTGTGTACATACAAGGGATGGGATGAGAAAGGATGAAGAAACTAGGATAGGGGAACTTTTACCTTTATTTTCTTCTTCTATACCAGTTGAATAGTTTATAGCAGGTAGGTATTTCTTTCTTTTAAAATTAAAATTTTAAAAGTCATATACAAAAAAATAGTATTTTCTCTATATTTTCTTAGTGAAAATCATAAGGCTTCATCTATCCAACAGAAATGATAGATCTTATTTATTTTAAATAAAGTTTAATTAAAGAGCTGCTTTTGAAAACTTTAGGATGATAGGAAAGGGTACCCAGTAATCGGCTTTTTGAACAGGCAAAAATAGAAAATAAATTTAAATTGCCTCTGAACTGCCACCCTGAGTTTTCTTCAGATCAACAGAACAGTTCCAAATTAAGGACAGTTATGTAAAAAATAAAATAAAATTAAATTAAAAAAGCCAAACACAGAGAGTTATTGAGAAATCAAAATTAATTGTGTTAAATTAATTGAGTAATTTCCTTCCCTGTATCCCCCACTCTGCTGTGTAGGCATGGCCCCTTAGTCCTAATTTACCTCCTGGCCTGATTTTATTTTTGTCTTTTTTAGTTAGAGAGGTCCAGAAGTCATTTCATAAATAATGAATAATAAAATCCTGAAAATTATTTGTTCGATAATAATCTATATGATTTAACATTACATAAAATATAACTTCTCAGATCACAAGATTCTAATTTGTGAGCTGAAATACCTTTTTGTCTAGTTTCTCCAGCTTAGCTTAATAGCTCCTGACCCAGCAATTAACATCAAATAATTTTTTACTTAATTTCTATATTTGTGAGTTTGTGTGTGTGTGTAGGTGTGAAGAGAGAGAAAGAGAAAGCAAGGTGGGAAGAAGGAAAAGGAGGAGGAAGGGAGGGAGGAGAAGAAAGTGGGGAAGAGAAAGAGAGAGAGAGAGAGAGAGAAAGAGAGATCAAAAAGGTTTTTAAGATGCAGTATTTACGAAATAAGGAAAATAGTTTTTCATTATGTCTGTTGAATGCAGATTTTATTCTTAGGGTATCTGCTGATGTGTTACTACTGTATTTCTTGGGTGATTAAAGGATACTAAAAAGCAGATCATTTTTCTTTAGTAGGAAAGATCAGGTGGAGTTATCGAAATGCAGGCTTAGTCCCAAACTAAAATGCTTCACCCAGTGTACTGTATCCCAAAGAGTTCTTACCTTACACATTTCAGCCAAGCCAGTCTTGTCCAGAACCAGGTCTTTCTTTATCTTTAAAATACCCCAAAACCCTACCATTTCACACACTCAATAGATAGAACCCTTTAGGGAATAGCATCAAATTGATTTTCTAACTTCTTTGAATAGGATATACAATGAGGTATAAATGGCCTATTTACCTTTTCTAAGGAAAACTTGCTCTTTAAAAACAAACAAAACAAAAACTAGACACTACTATACAGCAGTGCCTTAATTCAGGGGAACCGAGATGAGGCTTTCAGCAGATCTTGCCTGTTCTTGGGAGGAGCAGCATTATTCTCTCCAAGGCCTACTGTTTTGGTACTTTCCAATACTCCTATTTTCTCCAATTTAATCTCCAATGTTTTTAGGAAAACAGATGGCCATTTTGATCATATTGATGTTATTCAGTGCTGTTTTGAGGGCCTTGTGATCTTATTTTTGGCTGCCCTGAATGTATAATATCTCAAATAAATTAAAATCCACTCATATTCCACATTAAATATAATTTATACTGCAATTACAAGAGTAGAGTTGCAAATGACTACTTGACATAATGCTATTTTTTTTTGTAGACATTTTATTATTCATTTCCATTTTGCAGCTTTCATTTTGTAGTTTGGAGCCAATACTTTTTTTTTTTTTCAGGTTTCAATCATTTTTGTAGATCTTTAAAAATCTCACAGCCTATTGGCATTGGGCTCTAGTAACTAATGGATAAAATGTTCTTGATAATACTAATTTAATAGAGGAGTATATTTTTTAAATTCTTTAAAAAAATAAACCATTTAGAATGTTTTGCCTTTTTAATAAATGTGTTTTCTTTTACAACAAGCTACCTTTCTGAATTGTCTATATCCTAAATGTCTAATTTTTGAAAAACTACTTTTTTACATATCATTCTCATCTTTATTTTCACATTTTGGTATTTGAGATCTAAAGTTACAGTCCTGTTTGAAGTCAATTTTTATTACTTGCTATTCAATACTCATTCTCTGAAACATGATGTCCAGAGCACCTGCTGAATTGTCTCTTTCAAAAATTAGGGCTCTGCCTTTGGTTTTTAAAAAGATATTTCTCTGAAGGATGACATCTTCAACCCCTTGACTGTAGTAGTTCCTGCAGAGACTGTGTGTGGGCAAACTTGCCCTTCATGTTTCTCAAGACAGTAATTTTGACATTTAAATCATAGTGCACCATGCTACCCTGCTTTTAAATGATACATGAATGTAAATATGGGGTGTTCTGAAAAGAAATCCCAAAATTGAGATGCAAATTAGTCCTTCCCAAACATGGGTACCCTGGGTTTACAGGGTTCATAATTTCTCATATCTTTCAAGATTAGCAGAGTCTACAAACTGTTCTTAAGTAAGTTGAGAAACCTCTCTCCCTTGGTTCTTCTAAAACCTCCATCTTTCAACTGACAGATATAAAATTGCAGTGCTTTTTCTTCTCTACTCTGTCTCATCTGGGTAAAATGTACTTCCATATTTTTTAAATTAGATTTATTGGAGTGATATTGGTTAATGAAATTATATAGGTTTTAAGGGTACAATTCTATAATACATCATCTGTATATTGTACTGTGTGTTCATCAACTAAAGTTAAATTTTCTTCCGTCACCATCTATTTGACCCCATCGACCCTTATCTACCTCCCTCGATCCCACTTCCCTCTGATAACTACTAAATTGTTTCTGTGTCCATGAGTCTCTGTCTGTCTTGTTCATTTGTTGCTTTCAGATTTATATCCCTCATATAAGTGAAATCATATAGTTCTCAACTTTTTCTATCTAACTTATTTTGCTTAGCATGATAATTTCAAGATCCATCCATGTTGTTGCAAATGGCAATATTTTATCTCTTCTTGTGGCTGAATAAGCCACATCTTCTTTATCCAATCATCTATCGAAGGGCACTTCGTTTGTTTCCATGTCTTGGCCACCGTGAATAATGCTTCAGTGAACATGGAGGTGCATGTATCTTTATGGATAAATGTTTTCAAATTTTGGGGATAAATACCCAGAAGAGGGATTCCTGGGTCATACGGTAATTCTATTCTTAGTTTTTTGAGGAAATTCCATACTATTTTCTATAGCATCTGTACCAATTTACATTCCCACAAGCAGTGTAGAAGGGTTTCATTTCCCATACAACCTCTCCAACACTTATTACTTGTCCTATTGATGAGAGCCATTCTAGGTGTGAGGTAGTATCTCATTGCGGTTTTAGTTTGCATTTCTCTAATAGCTAGTGAAGTTGAGCATCTTTTCATATGTCTGTTTTCCATTTGTGTGTCTTCTTGAGAGAAGTGTCCATTCATGTCCTCTGCCCATTTTTAAATTAAATTCTTTTTTTTTAATTGTTGAGTTATATAAGTTCTTTTTATATTTTGGATATTAGCTCCTTATCAGAGGTATTGTTTGCAAATATCTTCTTCCATTCAGTTGGTTGCCTCTTTTTCTTGTTGATGGTTTTTTTGCTACACAGAAGCTTTTTAGTTTGACATAGTCGCATTAGTTCATTTGTTTTGTTGTTGTTGTTTTGTTTTTATTTTTGTTTTTGCTTTTACTTTCCTTGCCTTTGAGGTCAAATTCATAAAATTCTCTCTGAATTCAAGGTCCATGAGTTTAGTATCTATGTTTTCTTCTATTTAATTTATTGTTTCCAGTCTTATAGCTAGGTCTTTGACCCATTTTGACTCCATATTGTTTTATTCAGCAGACAGTAATAGCCTCATACCAAGCTTGTTGTTCTGCAGGCTAGTTGTTCTGCAGGCTAGTTGTTCTGTGTCAAAGAGGGTGATGCATCATGTAAAAATAGTAATGTTTCAGTGCTTATGTTGAGAAAACACATATTTATATCATTAAACCTAAAAGCTTGTTTTTTGGCACAGTGTTTTGTGGCCTGATTAAATTATTGTCATTAATATCAGGATGGATCGAAATGATATGAAGAGGATATTAAATAAAACAATTTATTTTTATTTCTGTCTTAGAGTCCTCAAGGTGAACATGAATATTACTCCCATTGCCTTTTTCAAAAAATTTTATACTTTTGATGGGCCTTAGTTTTGAGATGGCTCTAGAGTCAGGTTTCTCTTATTTGGAAAACCTAAATGTAACATTGTAGTGCAAAGATCTAGTCCTGCTGTCCACCCTCAGAGTATGCCATGAAATTCACAACGAAAAGAATGTTTTGGAATGTTGCAAAAAGCAAAAACGGTGTGTCCTCCCCACACATTTAGAAAAATAAAGGTACGGAGGACATGGTGTACTTCTTATTAAAGGCTTTGAAAAACACCACACCTCAGTAAACATTCCTCAGGAGCCGAGGAAACACTTGGGTCAATGGCTTACCTCAGCTCTCTCAGTTCTGGTTTTAGTGAAGCGGACAATAGCACAGACACAATGCCAGCCTTGGAGAGGGGAGAGCCAAGGACACACAGACGCACTCTTTAAACAAGCCTAGTATCCTGCTTTGGGTACTTTGTGTGGTCATGCCATTTCGAGGTGTTTGCAATTTGCTGAACACACTTCCCCAAGCAAGCAAGGCTTGGTACTTTCTTCTGTCAATGAATGAGACACTTAACTTTCTCCTCTTTGGCCTTCAGAGCTCCTGATGGGGCTCCTTTGGTAGCTCCACATAGCCCATTCCAAGTCCAGCTGCCTTGGCACTACTTAATTTTCTTCCCTTCTTAGTGTCACCCTGTGACAGTAACCAGAGAACCAAATATTCAGTTAATCATGGAATTACATATTGACTTGTTCTTTAGCTTCCTAAATGTTTCATCTCAAGTAACCACTGAGAGGAAAAGACCAACTAAGAAGGTTCCCATGCAAGTGCTTGATTCACTAAACTTCAAAAAGGCTTTATTCAAGGGCTCTGTCAAAATCACTTATGCATGATACATTTTAAAAAATTCCACTCTCAACCTTGGGCTGCAAAAAGTGCATTGTCCTTGATTCTATCTGCTTTAGCTTAGTTATGCTGTCTTCTAGAATAATAAGGATGTAGGCTAACTCTAAGCAGCTGTCATACTCTGAAGGAAGGCATGCAAGAACCAGAAAAGTGAAGAAATTATTTGTGGTTATATGAAGCATCATACAAAGATTCAGCCACACTGGGGAGATGGTAATTTGAAGAAAATTGCCAGAGCCCCTGAAAGGATAGCAGTAAACAAAAACCTATATATATATATATTTTAAGAAGAATATGAATGATGGAAGGAAATTTAACTTTGGGTAGTAAACACACAATAAAATATACATACGGCATATTACTGAATTGTACACTTGAAACCTATATAATTTTATTAACCAATGTCACTCCAATAAATTTAATTTAAAAAATTAAAATAAATAAATTTTAAAAAAGAATAAAATTGGCCAAACCGGACTGAAATATGTAGTATTTTGGAATTCTGGGCTACTGTATTACTGCAAGAGGTCTAAGGTATAGTGGTAACTTTGTCTATAGAATATACAGATAATTCCGAAGATGGAAGTTCAGCTAGAAAACAAAATCATTTGGGTATAAACTAACATATATTCAGTGCTTTGAAACAGATTGCAAATAATTAGGGAAAAATTCTGCATGTGAAAGTTTGAGTTTGTTCTGTACATAGTTCCCAAAGGTGGTTCTCTGAAGCTCATAAATTTCCTTCAGAAAAATGCAGTGGGCTGATATCCTACAACTATGAGTGGGAGCTCATTGATTAAAGCCTACTTGAGCCAAGCAGTATTCTTTTTAGCAGGTCACACCTTCTGCAATTTATTTTCTGCCAGTTTTCTACTTTTTTCTTAGTTCTAAACAGTAATGTTATATCCTTAACTAATTCACTTGAAGGGTATATTTTTGTGTTTTCATATAATTTTTATTAATATATGATAGTAAGAACAAACCATAGCAAGAAGTATAGTCAGTACTCTGACAGTCAACTTGATTCGTTCATTTGCTTTACCTGCCTGACTCTGTCAGATGCTTTTTAGCTTTTATGTTGAAGTTAAAATAAATATATCTGTATATATCTGTATAACTGAATATATTTGTATAACCACCATTCAGATAAAAAGCAGAATATTATCAACACTCTTAAAAGCTCCTCTTTGTGTCACCTTCTAGTCACTACTTCCCCTAAGGCTAATTACTATCCTGATTTCTAACAGCATACTTTATAGTTTGTGAAAATGATATTATGTGGAATATACTTTTTTTTATTGGTTAGCTTCATTCCTCTAATATTATATTTGTGAAATTCATCCATACGTTTGCATATAATTATGGAATATTCATTCTTCTTATTGTATGGTAGTCTGTTATATAAATATATATCATGATTCGTTTATCCATTCTACTGTTAGTAGGCATTTGAGCAATTTCTAGTCTGGAATTATTACAAATAATGATGCCCTGAATGTTTATTTTGGTGAAGATATGCATTTATATTGATCAAATAAATGCCTAGTAGTGAAATTTTTAGGTCACAGAGTACACTTCTGTCCATTTTTGGTGATTATTACCAGAGTCCTCCAAAGTGATTGCACCAATTTGTACTCCTGCTATCAGTGTTTGAGAGCACCTGTTGTTCTATAATCTTGCAATCTTTTTGTTTTGTCTGGTGGATGTCTACTGCTCTCACTGTGGCCTTACTTTGTAATTTCCCTGATTACTAATCAAATATTCATATGCATTTCTGGAATGCATCTGTCAGTTTTAAAAATTGTGCTCACCATCCTTTTTTCTATTTTGTAAGAGTTCTTTGTATATTCTGAATATGCTTTTGTGAGATGGATAGATATTGATATGGATGCAGATCATGTATATATCTGCCCTTTCACTCTCTTAATAGCCTTTGATAAACAAAAATTTCTGATTTTGATGTAATGCAATTTATCCATTGTTTCTTTTAAGACTAGTGGTTTATAAGTCCTGTTTAAGAAAACTCTGCCTGTCCCAAAATAATAAAATTATTTTGTTCTTTTCTAGAAGCTTTAATGTTTTTCTTTTTACATTTATCTCTACAATATACCTAGAATTGATCTTTGTGATGCGAGATAAGAGTAAGTTTTTTTTTTTTTTATGTGCATATCCAGATGACCCAACACCATTTACTGAGAGATGATACATTGCCCTCTGCTCGGCAGGGTCACCTTGATCAAAACTATAGTATCCGTATATGTATGTTCATTTTTGGACTCTAGTCTGTTCCATTGGTCTATTTGTCCATCATTACACTTTATCCTTATTACTGTTGCTTTATAGTCTTAAGATCTGGTAAAGTAAGTCCTTCAACTTTTTTTCTTTTCCAAGAATATTAGGGCTATTCTCAGACCATTATATTTCAATATAAACTACTGTATTACTATCTGGATCCTCTGTGGATCTATTTTAATTGTTTATTCTTTTTTTCCTGTCAGAATTATTCAATGGCTTATGATTACCTAGAGGGAAAGTCCAAGTTCTTTATCATAAAAATTTGTTTGGTTTCCATTATTACCAATGAGACAATAAAATATTCACAAATTTCTTGGATATTCAGATATTCAGTTTTGTTAAAGTGCCTGTTAAAATATTTTGACCATATTTAAAAGTGGTCTTTTCTGATTTTCAAGGGAGTTCCTTTTTTTTACCTCAGTAAATATGGATATTTGTCTTTACCAAGTTCTTTCTTCTCATTACCTACCAACCTTCATTGTTCCATGTGTAGTGCAGTAACATCAAACTGCTTACAGAAAAACAATGCACATTATTTTGTTATTCTGCTCCCTCTACCTGGAATCTGGAATATCCATCCTATTTCTTCTTAATTTGACCAACTCCTACTCATTGTGCAAAATTTAGTTTAGGCCTGATTTCCTTTCAGCATTTCTTCCCTGAGCCCCTACCTTTAGGGTGGCTTCTATGTCACTACATTTATCTCTATCTTGGAACTTAACCTTACTGTATCAAAGTTACCCTTTTATGTGTCTGCCCTATTTTATGTGTTTTTTTTTTTTTTCGTATCTGTGCACCATCAGCTTGCACAATATTTGACTCATTAAGTATTCAAATCACTCAGTGTTCATGGCAGTCTTCAATCCAAACAGTTCTTGCCCAGGAGCAGCTGCTGAACAACTTGAAGTCTTATTTGTGTATTCACTGCAGCTGTTTTCATATTTAACACTAATTTTTGTATCCAAAACAATTGAGTGGGATGATACCCCATAATAACGCATGAGACTATGGTGCTAAAGGATTCTGATTTTCTGAAGAAGTTTAGGCTGTAAGTCCAAATGGAGATTTCTTACTTCAAGATATTTAACAACTTTCTTTTTTTGGCCTCCAGGGTTTATGGTCTGACTCTCTTCTTATATCCACATAGGGTAATCTATAAATTCTTGGAGAGAATTAGAGCTCAGCTGCCTCAGATTATTATACCTCTTTAAGGGATTGCCAAGCAGGAGAATTCTTCATCTAACATCTAATTACTAATGGAAATGAAATAAATATCCTAACCTCCTCTTATGCATTCAAACAGTACCCAATGTGTTTAAGTGCTTCTTTAAAAGCTCCTTTATATAAATAATTTATATAATCTTTCATCAGCCCCAGTGGACTGGATTGAAATCCTACATAGGTAAAAAAACAAACTGTTTCTGACATCTCTGAGATACAATGTCATCTTTTCTCTGTGGTTACACTTCTCAGCATAAGTGATGTTGACCCTGTGTGTGTATGCATTGGGGTGGGGGTATCAAGTAGGAATAGATTGTTCTGCCAACCAGAAGCACTTGTTTCTTGTAGTTGAACTGGACTTTCCCAAAGAAGTGTTTCATTGAGGTGTTTGCTTCAAAATGACTCTGTTCTGCTGCAGTGAGGAGAGACTTCCAGTTAAAACATTTAATTAGTTCCCAATTTAGATGGCCAGAATGATCAGTCACCTTGTGTTTGGAACCTGAGTTTGTACATTCCTTGGGATTGGCGAGTCTTGCCCAGCGGATGTGGTCAACTGTGAATAGTCCGTATGCAATTCACATCACAGAAGAGATTTTCTTCCAGGCCTTTGAAGGACAGCTAGAAAGGATCAGAAAAAAAATGGGCGATATAGAGACAATACCATCTCCTCCTTAATCTTCCTACAGAAGCATATAGTAAAGGTGTCTCCAGTCTTAGAAATTGTAGAAGCTAGGAAGAGTATGTGGCACTAAAGTGAGCAGGAATCTGATAGAAACTGGTTAGACTGTTTTTACTCACTTTCACGATAATCATGACCTGGGAAGTGGCTTTAGACACAGTGTATTAAGTAAATATTTTTTAGCTAATACAAATAAGTGCTATCCTAGAGTTAGTGTGTGTATGTGTGTGTGTGTGTGTGTGTGTGTGTGTGTGAATATGTGTGTTGTGTGTTTGAAAAAAATTCAATTTTTCAGTCAAGTTAACTTTCCTGTTTATTTCTGTGTTATAAATCTAACTTCTTTTTTGTCTATACCACATGATCAGAAGCTCTTACCCAAATTCAGTACAATAGTTTTATTATCCTAATGAGTTTATAATTTTTTTGCTGAGAAAATGGCTTCAGCCTTTCTAAGTTGCTTCTAGTCATATGGCTCATGAGAAGATGGATACTTTTTGATAATTTCTAGCCCATCTTTTTTCCCTTCACAGAACTCCAATCTAATTGATCATTTCCCTAACCCTAGCATTAAATGTTCTAGAAATAGCAAATGGCATAGATTCCTGTATTGTCCATGACATTTCACACTACTCTGCTTTTGATTCTGTTCTTTATTACCCATAATGCCCTTGCCCATCTCTTCAGCTGTGTCAACAATTCAAATATGATTTCTTCCAGGAAATCACCTCTGAGCCCTCCAGTTGGACTAAGGGACTTTTCTCTGAGTTCCCTTCTGCTATCATCGTTAATACAGTGCCTGCATCGGGAGTTCTCCATGTGAGTGAATGCATAATATTCATAACTTATGTTGAATTATCTTCCATGTGTATTTGTCTACTAGACTATGAACCTACTGAGATCAGGGACTTTGTTTATGTTATTCATATTTGTTTCCCTGGAGTCTAGCCAAAAGCCTGGATGGAATATGGAAAGTGCTCAGTAATTGTTTAACAGATGGGAAACATTTTGATACTTTGAAAACAACTAGTACTGGACCCCTTCCAGAGGGCAGCACAACTTTGAAGTATTTTCTCATGTCAAAATTCCCCAAGATGTTGAAGCCAAGAGCTCATAGATAAACATGTTGCCATGTATCACGTACTCATGTCTTCCTGCCTCAGGTAATTCAGCTGGTGAAAAGGATTTCTGCTAGTAGAAAGAGCAGCTCTTAGAGCTCCAAGAGACTCAACATGATCTGATAAAACATGTATAAAGAAGGTTTTTATGAAGAATAATTTATAGAAAGAAATTTTGCTAACGTCAAAGATTTATGAGGGATATTAGAATGGAAATAAAAGGTAAATCAAGGCTGCTCATCAGTGACTCATTTGGATAGAATCATAACAGTCCACCAATGGAAACTCTCTATTTTCTTTTCACATTTCATTGTTTTGAATATAGACAACTGAGCCAAAGCAGGGAAGATAAAAACCCATATGTAGGCTAAATGGCTAAATAATACATAATTGCTTTGATATATATGTTTATTCATTCAGAACTTATTTTTATAAAATAAACTTTGTGAGCTTTGTAGTTGGCAATGAACGCTTAAGTTGAATGTAAACAATAACATTCTTGGAAAGATTTTTGAGATATTTTAGTCTCTTTCAGAAATATGGATAAAAACAAGAATGCTTTATCTAGGGGAACCTAATGCCACTGAAAGTATATATATTAAAGTGATCTGGAAATCTGTTTCTTTGTTCTTAATCATTCAACAGAATAAGAATTTTGTTCTCTTGGATTCTACAATGTAGTATTCTGCTTAACTGTCAAATAATCCAAAGAGCACTGGAACCTAGAACCCATAGAAAATAAGCATAGAAATGGGTGTTAAAAACCAAAAGCAACATAGTCTAAAACAAAGCATAATATGAGCACTTTTGAAGAATAAGCACTTTGGGAAAACTAAGAGACCAATGAGAGACTGCTAAGGTCACCCTTACAATGATGGTGCCTATTAAGAGATGACCAAATATATGATCTCATCAGATTTTTGATATCTTGGGTTTCTAGGTTATTATAATTGGTTACCATTATTCTGAAGAAAGCAATCTTACTGTTATTTTTACTTGCATGGGAAGCACAGCATTCATAAGCTAGGAATATCTTTGCAGAAGCTTGAAAGTAGGTACATCAAATACTTGATATGCTTGGAAAGAAGGAGCTCTGAGTTTCAGTCGGTACAAGTTTTGGTGAGCCTGTTAGTTCACACAGTTATAACACAAATCCCAGGTTTCAACTTGTGCTTCAGTAAATTCATAGTCACATCATACCTGTGAATGTGCATGAGGCTGAAAAATGAGCCAAATAGAGTATAAATTGGACTGATCTTCAATCTTGAATTGTTTTCTTAGATTTATTACAGATTTCCACAAACTTTGCCTAACATTTAAACATATGAAATTGAAATGGTGACAGTAATATTGGCCATCTGGTTTGAGATATTGCTATAATTTCTGAAAATTTCTCTAAGAAATACTGTTTATATACACAATGTAAATAGAATGAAAATAAAAGGGTCACCTTTACTCATTTTGGTAACTTGTAAATGACACATTTAAATTTTTTCTCCAGGCAGTTATAATTAAATGCAGTATCACTGCATTTAGAGAGTATATTTTACACTTCTGTGCTTTAAATATTACTCTCCTGGACTGTTGCCTCCCCACTCTACTCTTGGTCCTGAAGCTTTGAAAAGAATACTTCTTGTATAATTTCATATATAGCTTCCACTCCCCCACCTTACAGGCAGTACTGGCAAAATCAAAATTTTTTTTGCCTGCAAGAGAGAGAGTTAGTTCTCCCCATGTAAACAGAGCTGAGAGCTCTGGCACATTCTTTGACTTCCCTGAAAGGGTGGAAAGTTGTTTATATCTATCTATGCCTCTGTGCTTAGAAATGGCACCATACTAATGTCCTTCTTCACATGAGGGATGAAGAGGGTATTACCAAAAGGATGAGAGGATGAGGCATTTTCTACTGATTTTGCTTAAGTGTGAGAACTATTTTTGATTTTTCAACAGTACCTCTTCAGGCTTATACCTTCATTTTGTTCAAATTCATTCATTTTGTTCAAATTAAGCCATTCTACGGCCTGTTGCCAACCATGTTGATTAGCCTTCATGAGTTTAAATTTTTGGTCTCAATAACCCTTTAGAATCTTAAAAGTTATTGAGAACCCCAAAGAGCTTTTGTTTATGTGGGTTATATCTATTGCTATTATATCTACTGATATTAGACATTAAAACTAAGAAATGAAAAAAATGTTCTCAATTGATTCATTTAAAATAACAACCATAAAAATCTATTACATACAAATAACATATCTTTATGAAAAATATATTTCCCAAACTACAAATTTAGTAAGAAGGGTGACATTGTTTTACACTTTAGCAAATTTCTGTATTTATACATATATGTATTTTAAATTATGTTATAGCTTCTTTATGAATATAAAAAGGACTTTTGTACACATTTATTTATATGTTTTACCTTTTTGTTTTTGTTGACTGGTATCTTGTTATAACTAAATTCAGAAATTAGAAAAAAGTACTCATTATTTTTTATAGTAAAAATTTAACTTATTAACATGCTTGATCAGTTTCTGTGTTCATCATTTGATGTTGCCTTGACCAGCCTCCTGGGTTCTCAATATAGAAACATCTGAAAGTATTGGCTGCTTGATTTTTCTGCCCAGTGCTCACATTGCTAGTTTCCACAGATCCAGTTACCAAGATCTTAACTTGAGTTTGAACTTGTTGATGGATTTTTAAATTTTCTTTTCAAGATATTTTGTCTGTTATTGTTTTGTCCTTAGAGTAATATGTTTGCATTTACAACAAACAAACCAAAAAATCAAAAAAGAAAAACAAGCAAGAGTATAAGGAGTCTATGCAGAAAATCTATTCTTACAAAAATATGTAGTTGGAAAAGAGAGGAGTATTTTAATAGCCTTTTCAGATAGTTGTGAATATTTTTTCCAATGCTATATGAAAAATCAACAAGTGGTAATTTCTTAAAAGTTAGTTACTGTGTAGAATCTTAAACCATATCAATGAACTTTCATTACTTTAAAATCTACTGGTCCATCCTGTATTTTGACTGTATCTTTTATTTTGCAGAATCACACATATATCCTTTGGGATATATTATTAGTTTACTGAGTTATGTAGACCTTACAAATGTTGACACATCTCATTTTATATATGTATATAAAATAGATACTGTTATATATTAAAATATACATTTCACATTTATCAACACCAAGTTCATCAAAAGTATTAATGGATGAGGAAGCTGTCACACTCAAAGTGACATAGTTAAGTTTACTAAAGTCCCAATTTTCACTTTTACTCTAATTTTATCATATATGAAAACCTGTCAGTTCTTTTCCCTGAAGTAATATAATCACTTCAATTTATTTTTGAGGAAATGGCTGACAAATACCCAAGTGTGAATAACTATAGTTTGCCTCAGTAATTTTTTAAATGAAAATCATGTTTTATAAAAAAAGCAGTTCAGCTCTAACTCAGAAAAATCACAAAGTGCTTTTCTTCAAAACCATCATCATATTTTAGCAGAAGTGCTTCATGCATACTTCCATTGTATCACACATAGTATTAAATATATATATATATACTTAAAGACCAAGATTTAATAACATTAATACTTTTATTCTATAAAAACCATTTTTAAGTAAAACTGCAAGTACATGAATGAGAATACAATCACTACAGATATAGTTTGTGGCCACTGCCCTTGAGTTATGCTAAAGCACAAGAGGTTTTAAACCTGTTGCTTTTGTACCATGAGTATGTCAACACAGTGTAAAAAGCAAATTCCACCAATAATGTAATGGACATAATTTTTACATTGCAGACCCCCTACACAGGGTCTCCGGAAGCTTAGGGGTCTGGGAAGCACATTTTGAGAACTGATGCCTAAAGTTATCTTTTGGTGTGACTTTATATTTTTTACTTTTTTCTTCACTGACTTTTGAGCAATATAGCTCTCCAGAGGACATTTCAGTCATTTTTACTAGATGCCAAAATTACATTTGTTACTATTGCCATATGACTTGAAATCAGCATTGTTCATCTGTATGGTTGATGAAAAAAAACTTGAAGAAGTCACAGAGGTAAAGGTTCTGCATAAGGTTTTATGAATTTAATGAGATATATGTAAAGTACTTACCCTAAGACCTTGAATATGTTAAGATACCAGAGGGTCTTTTATGCAAAGGCTTTCAAGAAATATTTACTGTCCTTAAGAGTGTATGTATTTGTTCCCATACCAGCCTCTATTCTACCCATTTCCATCCAGCTGCAGGCATTTAGTTTCCTTACCTTTAGAACAGGTCCATTCTTTCTTCATTCAACCTGTATCCTATGTGTCTGAAGAGAGCTATTTGCTCAGTGTGCACAACTCAGCTTTGCACTGGTTTTAAATTGTAGTTCTATTTTCTATGTTCCCACCTACACTCTAGGTGCAGCCCCCCTTCATATGACCCTGAAGTCTCTACCTACCTTTTTAATTCCCACTGGTATTACTTCTTCTCCAGATCTATCAGACACCCAGTATAAGAATGCTGTCCTCACCTGTGCCTATCTATCTCTGCTGTTCTAGTCACCCACCAGAAGGTCAGGATTCCTGCAGTACTGACATCTTTATGAATGTTGCTTGTGTTTAGACACAGATTTGTTCTGACTTCCCCAAGGGGAACAGCCCTAAAGATAAATTGATTTCCATGAGCTTAACCCCACTGCCTCTCAATTTATTTTCTTCCCCATTGGTCTGCTCGCATGAGTCAATAACCTACCAGTCATCTTTTTGTTACAACTTTATTATCATCATCTCCATCATCATCATCTTTTTCAACTTTACTAGCAGAAGAGCCTTCAGTGAATCTCCTGATAATTACGCTGAAATGACTGGATAAATCTATAAAAATCAAACACACTCCTCTGTTGCTTCTCAGTAAGCACTAATCCCATTTGTTGTACTCTCCTTTCTGTTATTATATAATCACAGATGTTTGTTTGGAAAGATCATCCTGACTCAAGTGTAGAGAAAGTAAAAGGGGCAGACTAGAGTCAGTGAGACCAGTTATGAGACTATTCAAGGAATCTAGGTAGAACTTAGTGGCCAAAACTAGGGAAGACAGTGGTGTTGTACACAGATAGAAAGACTAAGAAAACACTTAGGAGGTAAAATCAGTAGGACCTGACTAAATGGATGTGTGGGTTATAATGGAGGCAATATTTTTCTCTCATGGTTTAGACTATTGATGGATTCATTATACAGTTCCATTGAGGAAATTTTCAAGAAATGGAGATAATCATACTTTTGGGGGTAAATGATGGGTTTGGGATCAAGGTATCTGTGGGATATCCAAGAGCAGTTAGATAACTGGAGATATATACTTTGTATTCTAGATGAAAACTGGACTGGAACTACATAGTTGAAATCATCAGTATATAGGTCATATGGAAGCATGAGATTGTTCAGAGAGATAATATACAGTAGTCCCCTCTTATCCATGAGAGATTCTTTCCAAGACCCCCAGTGGATGCCTGAAACCATGGATAATATCAAACCTATGTATACTATGTTTTTTTCCTATACACACATACCTATGGTAAAATTTAATTCATAAATTAGCTACAGTAAGAGATTAATAACAATCACTAATAATAAAATAGAACAATTATAATGATATACTATAATAAAAGTTATGTGAATGTGGTCTCTAAAAGTATCTCATTGTACTGTACTTACCCTTCTTTTTATGATGATGGTATGAGACACAATACCTATGTGATGAGATGAAGTGAGGTGAGTGATATAGACATTTTGATGTAGTTTTAGCCTGCTCTAGCCTTCTAATGATATGTCAGAAGGAAGATCATTGAACCATTGTCATGTCATCATTTCCACCCACAAATGCCTTTCCACCTTAACTAAGAATTTACCATGCACTGTGGCCATTACTTTGCAGTTTGAGATGCAATAACGAAACTAGCACAATATTTTTTTCTTCTTCACAATTTCATGTATGAGCGATTCATTATTACCATAGATCTCAGCAACATTAGCATACAATTTTTTTTTTCTTAGTAGTTGAGAACTTTCACCTTTCTACTTACAGGAAGTACTTTATAGCTTGTCTTCAGCATATCTGAATTGCCAGCATCACTGCTCTTTCACTTTGGGGCCATTATTAAGCAAAATAAGGATTACTTGAACACAAGCACTGTGATACCACCACAGTGGATCTGATAAAGAGGCCTTCGGAGTAACCTTCAGGTGGCGAGTGATAATCTGGACAAAGGGATGCTTCACATCCTGGGTGAATTGAGATTTCATCACATTACTCAGAATGGCACACAATTTAAAACTTACAAATTATTTATTTCTGGAATTTTCCATTTGATATTTTCAGACTCTTACTGACTACTAGTAACTAAAACTACAGAAAAAGAAACTGCAGGTAAGGGGGAACTACTGTAGATGGAAAAGATGAGAGAGCCTAGAATTGAACATGGAAGAACATCAATTTTAATAGACATTCAGAAACATTAAGGCCACGAGGAGACTTAATTAACATAAATAACACTTTTTTCTATAAATATTATTGGTAAATCGCTAAACATTACTCGATCTTTATCAAACTTTCTGAAAGACCTCGAGGAAAAAAGAAAACTTAGAAAATTAAAATGAGGTATTGCAATATTACAGAATTCTTGTGACCCAAACTGATGTATATCCTGAAGCTATTTCAGTATTTCCAGGTTTTTATCAGAAAAAACCTTGTTTAGAATTGAGATTAGACAGGAAAAGGATAAAGAGAGAGCCCTAGAGTTAATGGTATAAAAGGGCCAAAAGAGGGAATAATAATTAGCCTGGAGAGAAGGCAAGTTATTTCACACTCTGTTATGAAATAGCTAGATGAGGCTGGTTGATGAGCTGTCATGAAAAGCTGGCTTGCTCTAGCACTTTCTGGGTTCCTCCTACCTCCAGAAGGCATGGGATGCACACAGTGGTTTGGCAGAAGCTGAGCAGACTGGGAATCCCTTAGCAACAGTATTCGTAACATCCTAAGAGTGCTTCTTCTGTCCTAGCCTCAACATTTCTTGACTTATTCTAGATACTGGGACTACTGAGGGAAGACTTTTTGATAAACCTCATCTACCACTTCCTAAAGTTTAGTAGACTACTGATATGACCTGTCTTTATAGACAAATAATTAGGCCACACCAGTTTTAAGTGAAAAACAAACAAAAAAATCTCGTAATGTTTATAATAATGAGATTGGCCTAGCCAAAATAGTGATGTCATAGTAGTGATAGTTCTCACTTGAGTGTTCCCAGGTGTCAGGCCCTGGGGCAAATACATTATGCACATTCCCTCATTAAATCCTTACAACCTTATATATAACCTTTGTTTCTAAAAAAAAAAAAAAAATGGCTTTCAGTTTACATGTTCCAATATATTTATTTCTAATGTCACTTACCTTTAGATGTGTTTTTAGAGTAATTAATAAATATTGAGTTACCTAGACTTTAATTTGATTGGTTGATTCTACAATTGTTAATATATGTCAAAGCTTATTTTAGTTTATGATTGATGGTCAAAGGAGATAACTTTCTCTTTAGTATAGTTTACGAAAATAGTATTCTTCTAAACCTATTTGAACCTATCCTCAAACTTTATATTTTTTAAAGATTTGTACTATGGCATTAAGGTGTTCTGAGTCTGCATATTTTACAGACACTCATGATTCTATAAAAAAAAATCATTAAGGAATTACCAAATCAATATTCCTATAATGGAAATCTCAGATTACATTTCCTTAGTATTTGCAAGTTTTAGAGTCTATCAATGAGGGGGTTGGTACCTAGAAGAATCTTTTGATTTATTGCATAAATTTGTCAAATTCAGAGAAGTTCATTAAGAATTATTAATAGTATGGTAAATTACATTGGTTTCTATTTTTAAAAATTATAAAAATCTATAAGCTTTATGAATTGTTTTGTATTTTTTTATAAATTACCTTAAAAAAAAAAGATTAACAACAATATTGCAAAACCAAAGTTAACAAGAGTGAACGTGACTAGGCTGCATTAAGTCTTTGAGAGCTATCTTCGTTTCCATGGGTTTTTTCGTTTTCATCCAGTGTGTGCTTCTGATGTTTTTTGTAGGCTAGGCTTCATTATTTATCTCAGATCTTATTCTGTCTTCCAATATCTGAGAGGAAAGGACAGGATAAAATTAGGTTACTCTCTACAGTGAGGGCAATATACCAGTATACCTTAAGAGTTGATGGATATCTCCAATAAAAAAAAAAGTGACATCTGTGATACCAGTTTCCCTTTGATCTCCTTCTCTTCTCCAACTATGTCATCTTAGGCTCTTATTTGCTGGCTATTTTTCATTATTCACTTGAATAATATTGGTGCTTTCAACCCTTGCTATTTTCCTGAGCAATACTCTTCATAACTATAGTTTCAAGGACCATATATTGATAACTTCCAAATCTCTATGACATTTCTCATCTTCAGGTCACCTATGGAGGTTGCCTTTTGGACATACCACTGGATGATTTTTAACTCAAACTCAGTATGTTCCAAAGTAGACTTCTCACTATCTCTTCATATCTTCATAATTGTCCTTTCCCCATTCTTTTTTAGTTAAGTACTCTAAAGTCACCTCACAAGAAAGATGGTATCTGTTACAATGCTTTTGGCTGTGAGTAATGGAAAATGCTGACTCAACTACCTCTAACTCTAAGGAATGTATGACATCACATAATAGTAAGTCTAAAGTTATGGTACTCCATGGATGATCAATTCACTGTCTCAATATCATCAAGAAGGACCTAGGCATTTCAGCTTTTCCTGTGGTTGGCCTTGACTTATGTACCTATGTTCTGCAGACTAATTGTGAGTTGACTTCAGCAAAGACCTCAAGAAAATATTTCTGTCCCGGCAATATTGTGACTCTTCTTAAGTCTTCATTGTGAATCTTCTTAAGATTAAGACACATATTTTCCCCAGGGCTGAGTGCCTACTTCCTTGCTTCCAGCATGGGAGGTGAGGTCTAGAGAAGAAAAGAATGGATTTGTTGTCTTTGTCTCAGTTTTAATCTTAGTAAGCCATAATTTATGATTAGAGTACTGGGTAGTGGGTAGTAGACATCCTGCCATATAAACAACTAGAAAACTGGATAAAACAGGTACCAACAGAAATTGGACAATAGGCAGCAAGAACTGTAATATACACAGAAACAAATGAGGTGAACCCAGCAAATGCCCTTATATTCTACCTGAAGGCACTTACCTGATCATGATCCACAGAGCAGGAATCCAAAGAGAGCACTTCAGTTTTACTGAGTTGAGGTAGAGACTGGATTTTAGGTAGGTAGGTATTTAGTTGGAATTTTCAGTGCAGATCACCAGTAAGAAGAATGCTATGCAGAGAAAGACCTCCACATTTCTGATTGGGGGTCCCTTGAGACTGTTGTTGAATACTAAATTGTGTATGCATAAGATAAAACTCCACAAAATTGCACAGAAATCAGCCAGATGAAGGTGGGGCTGTACAATTCTTAGAGCTCACATATAATTCATGAGTGGGATAAAAGATAGTCCATCTTTACTTCTCTGAAGCAGGCATAACAAGTTGATCTAATCAGGCCATAAAGAGCCATGTGCTATACAGCTACAGAGGGTCAGTTCTAAGGGCTGAATACTATGTTGTAAACTCTTGAAAATGACAAAACTCCACTGTCTTTGTGTTTCTCTGGCCATCAGACCTGATCTTTCCCCTCCCATTTTGAGCATAATTGGGGAAAAGCGAAAATGGCAAGCTGAGCTGAGTTTCATGGTTAACTCTGGACTTTCTCAAAGGATCCAGCAAAGAGCAAGTTGATGCAGCTTTGTTTGCACTTAAATCTACATGACGCACGTTTTCAAAGTTCCCTAATTCTCACCCATGCTGAGTGCCACATGCAGGGTCATCCAGCTGGTGAGAAAAAACAACCATTCAGGGCTTTTGGCTTTCTGTGTGTGTGAGTCACGGAGGGGTGCTTGTTAGAGTGTTATGAAAGATAAATACATGCCAGCTCTCTAAAGCTTGTTTCAGGAAATCTAACAGGAGGGAACAGGTAGCCATTGTTCAGAGCCTGTAGTGTTATGAAACTGGAGTAGGAAATGTATGCTTAGGAAAGACCAAACTTTTGATGGATCAGAAATTGAAAATGGTTGTAATTAAACTGAAATTAAACCAGTGGTGACAGAAGTTTTGTTTTTGTTTTTGTTTTTTTCTTTTTTTGGTGGGGGGAGGGGGAGGTTTAAAAAGATATAGTAGCATGAAAACAAGAAAATACAGTTTAATCAAGTTTTGCCAACTTCAGTTGGATTGGAAATAATTATAAGAAAACAAAGCACTGGAGAAAACCTGATTTCTCTTGAAATAGATGTGACCATGTCCACGAGAGAAAAAAAAATTACCAAAGCTCTTTTGCTAGAAGTGAATCTAATCTACAACTCTATTCCTACATGGCAATGGCCACCTTGATAATACAATGTAGTACACAGAATTACCGAATGCTAGTCTGCCAAGGAACCCCAAAATAGCATCTTTCTGTGATAGTTCTCTCATGCATTCAACCTTTTTGGATTCTGCACATCTATGAAAGCACTTGCGAAATAACCTAAATCTAGTACTCACTTTACATGCAAGTAAAAGGAGCCTCGCCCTTGGCTCTGTACTTGAAGCCCTGTATATCCCAAACACAAGATAATAAAATTTAGTAAAGAAATTGGGTACCCCTACTGTGGATCCAGTACTTAGCACTGACACAGCACAGCTTGTAACCCTAAACATCTGTGCTTGTGACTAACCTGTTCGGGCTTCAGGGAGATGCTTGTGTTTGTCTTGTGCCCTGTGTCCTAGAAAAAGTGATTGTATTTGGGTCATTGTGGCTGTTAATAGAAACTGCTTTGAAGTGGAGGCAGGATTGGAACAGAAGAAGCCCTTAGGAGAAAATATATTAAGTAATTTATTAAATCCCTCCTCTCAGATAATGTGAATGCATATTCATTCCTTCATAGCAAAGTATTGTCTCCCAATCGTGCTGAGCAACCATTTTTCTGGCTATTCTTCATGTTCTAATTTATGGTTCCAGAGATACAAGCTAATGTGGTATTCACAACAGTTGCATATGGTAACTACGGAACATTATGCCATATTAAAAAAGTTCACATTACTCTTAAATTTCTATACTTGTTTTGTTAGTCATCCAAATATCATTGGACCATCAACAGAACACCCAGACATGCTTGATAAAAAATTAATCACTTTTTCTTATATAATTGTCCAGCTTTCAGATATATAAAACCATACATTGGATCATATTTCCAATTTTGTCATTATGACAATTATATATGTCATGGTAAGAGAATAAAACATATATTTAGCTTGTTTTATAACTTAAATATTAAGATATATGGTATGTTGGTCTCCAGTTTCATTCCTAACTTGAGCCCTGCAGCTTGTCTGACCACACTTGACACAGCACTATCCAGGTGACCAGAGTTAGGTGACCTAGCTTACTAGTACTGACATTTCAACAAGGAAAGGAAGTGATGTCCTCTTCACCTAAAAATATTTTACTGTTCACTCAGAAAATATTGTTACATGCCTTAGGCTCTGGTGACATGGTTTCCTTTCTCAAGAAGATTTTCTTTTCCTGGAAAATCAGTTATTTTTGTGTTCTGCCTCTAGCAAAGTTTTGTCACTGAAACTTCCGAGCCATAAGTTGCAATACAGAATATGTGCAGATAAATTCTGGTCCTGTGCAGAGAAAGATTTAGGGAAATCCTCACTTTTCAAAGGTCACTCCTTACTATGCACAGCACTTTGTAATAACTTCACCCCTCGTTTAACAGGACTCTAGAAATATTATTTTATGAATTGTGTGTGGGGATAATAAAATAGGATGTCAAATTAATCTGTTTGCATGTATACATACACCATACACAAATATATATAATATATATGTTTATAATGAATTTACCTCTGTAAACAACCTAAGATACTGAGAGAGGAGGGAAGTAACAAAAAAATGGTAAGTCTACATTAGGAACTGAAGTAGTGTCCAGGAAAACTTTTCCTACATTACCAAGTAAGAGCCATTTATTAAATGGGTAAGTTGCCCAGAGTAGAGAGAATATAGTGGCTTGTCCTCAAGAACAAATTACAGAGATGGGACCCCACCCAGAGGGACAGTTCAATAGCTGGGATGGATAGTATGTCTCCTGCTCCTTTTTTTTTTTTCATTTGACTAATGAAATGATCAAATTTTTGAATGAGTCATCCAAGGGAATGTGTCTACACTAACAAAAGACTTACCTGAGATTCCAGGTTGCAGGGTGAATGCCTCTACTTTTCCTTCTCCTACAAGTCCAGAACTATTTGGAATTGTCCTGCTGCTTGATTTTATTTTTAATTATTTCTTAAGTAGTCTTTGGACAGAGACTTATGACTTTTCTTCTGACGTAAAGTTAAGCTCTTTGAAGCCAAGCTCAATAAACCTTGCCCTTAAAACCACAACTTTGAGGATTCTTTTATACACTGCTACTGGGACTGCAAATTGGTACAGCCACTATGGAAGACAGTATGGAGGTTCCTCGAAACACTAAGAATTGATCTACCATATGATTCAGCAATCCCTCTACTGGATATTTACCCCAAAGACTTGAAAACCCATATCTGAAAAGATATTTGCACACCAATGTTCATAGCAGCATTATTCAAGGTGACCAAGACATGAAAGCAACTGAAGTGTCCTACGATAGATGATTGGATAAAGAAGCTGTGGTCCATACATACAATGGAATATTACTCAGCCATAAGAAGAGATGAAATATTGCCTTTTGCGGCAGCACGGATAGGCCTCGAGATAATCATGCTGAGCAAAATAAGCCAGATAGGAAAAGTCGAAAATCACACGATATCACTTATATGTGGGACAAACAGGACAAACAAACAGAGACTCATGGACATGGACAAAGGACTAGTGGTTACCAGAGGGTAGAGAGGAGGAGAGAAGTGGAAGGTAGATGGACTAAAGGGGGTCAAATATGTGGTAACAGAAAGAAATATAACTATGAGGGGTGAACAAACAATGTAAATATATATATATATATACCTTACTGTTAAAATGTACAGCTGAAATTTACTTGATTTTGTTAACCAATGTCACCATAAAAAATTAATTAAAAAAACATAACTTTGAGATTATCACTGCTAAAGATTCTGTTTATTCCCAACATATTTCAGAAATAGGATAAACCACTCAAATGATGATATCTAAATTTAAAAAGAAAATATAACATTTGGCTTCAAATATGTTTTTCTCCTAAAAGTGTGATAAACACAGTAAGTCACTAAAGTAATGAAGCCTGGTTTCTGATAGACTTAGTAGCATTAGATTGACTTGTAACACCCAAGATTTTTTTAAATGTGGTTTAAAATTAATGGAACTTTGAGAAAAAATTGGCAGAAGTTGACATCATTGGTAGATAATTATAGACACCCTCCCTTAAATGTCTGTAAACCAGACTAGTCATTTCCATGATGCCATTGTCTGTGTAAGAGGGAATGTCATCAACTCTGCTTTGTTAATGTTTTTTTAATTTCTTTTTAAAAAAAAATTTATTTTAAAAATCCATTTAATTAAAAGCCCACTGTAGAATTCTCAAAGTGAAAATGATATTTCAAAGAAGAGTTGAAGAAAGATTTGGAAAAAACCTGTGTTTTTTCCAAAATAAAAAGGGTCTGTGGTTTTTCTCACTCTATGGCCCTTCAGTCTGAGCAGTCAGTCCCCTAGGCTGTCTCATTAGCCAGCTGAGCACCTCTTTCCCTTATTCAGGACATTTGGATGACTCATACACTCCCTGAGGGAATTCATATGCTGATGTAAGCCTCAGGGTGAGCACAAGCCATAAACCCTACTATGGGTTTTCAATCACCAAAATGGGAGGTTAATTATTATTGACATAAACTACTACATTCCACACCTTCAATTTATTTTAGCAGATGTTCATGGAGTGCCGCCTCTGTGCCAGGATTGTGTGGACTGAAGATACAGTGTTGGGTCCAACACAGGTTATACCTTAGAAGGGCCTATGATTTAATACAGAAGTTGATAAACTACAGCCCACAGGGAAAATCTGGCTTGCAGCCTGTTGGGGTGAATAAAGATTTACTGGAACTTAGCCAGGCTCATTCTTCTGTACTGTCAACAGCTGCTTTTGTTCAACCACGCAGAGTCGAGTAGTTGTAGCAGAGACCATATGGCCCACAAAGCCTAAATACTTATTAAAAATTATCTGTGAAAAAGTTTTCCAATCTCTGATTTAGTAAAACATCAAAATTTCTTTAAAATAATACATTTTTCCATGAGATTTTCATACGCCAAAGTAACAGATATAAGAGCAATGTAATTATTTTTCTTATCTTTATGACTAAACAACCTAGATCACTGGTCTTTTGAGTAATCAATCTTAAGAGGATCCAAGAATTGGTCCCCTTTGAAAACTTGGTGAGAAAATAACCTTATCTTAATGAAATGACATATCATGTTTTTTGTCTTAGATGTACATCTCGCCCATAGCTTAGATGTCTGACTGCAAAGTGCCAGTATTATCACAAAAAAATTACAGAGCTAAATCTGCTGAATATTAGATCAGAAATTGCCAAAGGGCTGCCCATTAGCTGGATGTAGACCATCTTACCATATATTTGGCTCTAAAATTTTTGAGCAACATTAATTTGAGAAATTAATTTAATTTAACATTGAAAGGGTATCTCGATTCTCTTTTAAAAAATCACATTTGGTGGCACTAGGTCTCCATTCCTGTATGATAACAGCCTACTTGAGATGAAAAGCAGCTTCTATCTTTGGTCAAAATATATATGCTCCAGATTACCCCAATCTCTACTGCTGCCTTTTTCCCTGACTCAAGATTGTCAGTTGCCATTTACAACAAACACACTGTTATTTTTCTCAATAAAGAAACTTCTCTGTAACTATTCTCTTTTAAAAGTAGTATAACAAAATTAACCAAGGAGATTATATGTTAAAAAAAAAGTTTTCATACATATTGAATATGCAAGCAAAGGGTAGTTGATCTGCAGCCACTTAACTGACTTATGTATGTTTAGCCCCTGTAGAAATGGTATTTGAAGACTAATGTCTTAACACCCATAAAGAAAAGCAGAGATGTAGAGTAGTGATTTCCAAAGAGGTATTAGCCCCTCTGAGTGTTTAAGATAAACTAATGAGGTTTGGAGAGAAAAATAATTAAAATTTATATATTTTATATCCTTTTTAATTTATCTTATGTATTTTGAAAGTTTATAATATCATTATAAAGCAGGACATATATCTATATGTATACATACACACATACACATACATATCTGGATAGATATTCAAATTTATTTTCGTGACTGAGGCATGTGATCAAACAAACATAGAGACTTGAGTCTTGGGAACCTGGGAAGGATCTGGGAGATGGTCACATCCAAATCTTAATTTTACAAATAAAGAATCTGAAACCCTAGGAAGTGGAATGATCTGGTCAAATGCACAGGCATGTTAGTGACAGAAGCCAGCTCCCTCCTAACCCCCATTCCAGTATTCTCTCTACCATGCCACACTGCCTGCTTTCTTAATGCCTCCTTGAGAAAATGAGACCAATTTCCCTGAAAAAGCTGGGCAAATTGAAGGAAAGTGTCAGACTTCTTCCTCAAGCATAGCACAAATTTCAACCAGTGGTATCTAGAATAGTTTCTTTTTTCGTGTGAAAAATGGCATTAGATCAATTTCCCCACTGCCAGTAGAGGCCTTGTGCTGTTGCGCATTCTCATTGGCCAGCTCTCATTGGCCAGCCTCAGCCTTCTTTTCCTGTGGAAATAAAATATAAGGCAGGAGAAAGGACATATTTGGTAATGTTACGCTCCTCAGCTTCCTGCTCAGGGCTGTCTCAGCTGCAAAATGTCAGGGGAAAAAATATCCCTCCAACTTGGAATGAATTCCAGACAGACCCTGATGCCTGCAAATTTGTCAGAGGGAGCCAAGTCCAGGAAAGCAGAACATGAAGAAGGTTCATTATTCGACTTCAAGAGAAGCTCAAATAATCAGACACTCTGGTATTTATGATTTTCCCCATTTCAGATGGTCTGTAGTTCACAACATTCCCCTCCCTTTACCGCTGATTCTGAGCTTCCTTTTAAATTAAACCTCAACAGTTATAAAAAGACTCTCACATTACTTGGAACCGCAACCACTACTGGGAGACACTATTCATACAGGGCTGTTTAGGGCTGGAGAAGGCAGCTCTTTTTGATTATTAGTCTGGGGAGGCCACGCCAGGAAGTCAGACTTCACCTTGACCATGCCGCAGTCCTCATCTAGTTAGACCTCTGTGCCAAGGCCTCCTGATGCTCACAGCATTTGATACGAGGATCTTTACTAAAAAGCATTTTTGTTTGTTTGTTCCTTTGGCTTTCTTTTTTATTTTAGCTTTGATTTTCATGGGGGGCATGGAGTAATCAAAAAGTTTATCTTGACATTCCCAGTTTGTGAATATACCAGGACCATTTGCAAGGTTGAGTGTTGAGGGATCTTAGTCTTTTCCTGGCATTTAGCACGTTTTCTTTCTCTTTTAAAACCCTTGCCACATGCTGGCAAAAAGGTAAGGAAACAGAATTTGTAATCCAAACCTCATTAAATTGCTACATACACATTTTCCCTTCTATGTTTTGCTCTCCATTTCTAAATGCTATGATATTTGTACTTGGTCACCCTAAATCCTTATTTGGGTTCTCCAATAGTCATCCAAATCTTAGTTTTAGCAACCAGTGGAAGTGCCCACAGGAGGAATGGGGTGTTCGGTCTTAACATGTGGTCTCAATGAATAAGGGTCTTCTTTTTTTCTTTTTCTAAACTGTCCAGAATCTCCACTTTGGTTTTGCTCCTCAACAGTCCAAGGTTTGTGCAGCTTCCATGGTGATCAACTGTTAAGTCATAAACATTAGATTGTGGCATCACCGAATGAGTCAGTTGGGAGGAAGCTGGGCTGGAAATACAGCTGAGATCCTCTGTCGACAGACGGTTGCCTTCTTAATCACAGCCTGCGTGGGTAAAGGGGAAGCCATGCCCAGCCCGCCCCTACCCCCACCCTCACCCCCAGCATTGATTCACAAACCTGGACTGCTCTGGAGGAGGCTGGGAAAGCCCATCCTCAGGGAATGCCACTTTTTCCTCTTCCAGGCCTTGGAGGACACCCATACAACTAAGAGGAAATGGACAATGAACGAGAGTTCTTTCTGGTTACTCTTTGAGTGTCAGCAAAGTAAACCAGCTTTTATTTTATTTTCAAAATCCTATATGGTTTCCTCTTAAACCGCTTATATTGTTAACATTGTCTGTTTCTTACTTAGTACATTTGTTTTCGATTGGGTTACATTTTTTCTGCCTTATCTGTAAAATGGGCATCGTAAGAGCTCACCTTTTAGAAAGCAGGAAGTAGGACCAGACAATATTATTAGGCTCCCTTTCATTATTTTTCTCTATCTCTATTAAGCACTAATACTACTGGAAAGATTCCCATTTTACCTTATTTTTTAACACAATTCCCTGAGCACGTATTTCACTTTAGAAGAATTTATTTAATACTTCCAAATTTGGAGTTTCAGAAAGTGCTGTTTCAAGAGCTGCTGTGTGCTAGCTGGCTATGAGACTCGTCATCGAGAGAAACAATGCCCTTCCTTGTGTTCACTATCAAGAGCTGCTCAGTATTTCTGCCAGCCTGTTAGCCTTTATCTTCCAGTCATTTTAGACCTGAAAGAGAACATTCCATCAGAAGATCAGTCTCTATCATTTCACTGGAATGCAATGTAAGACCATAGAAACTCTAGTACAAACAAATTTACCATAGTTCAGATTAATAAGAGATAGCACTTGAATGGTCTGCACCCATTATATTCCCTCTGTGCTAGGAAAAAATAAATGAAAATAAATTGAAAATCTAGTTGGGAGACTCGGGCCTGATATAAGGAAGAACTTACGTCAAAAAAGGTACAGGATAAGTTGTGAAATTTGCCTCCTGGGGAGAATCTTTGAGATTAGCCTGGAAGAGCATATTTGAATGATTAAGATGTGATTCCCACTGGAGATGGGGGACAAGTTTATGTGATTTCCAAGGTTTTCTTTAAAACACAAGATTCTCAAACTTGTTGAAAAGTGACTCACTGCTACTAAGATTGTTATTCATGACCAGGCTACTTTTACATAACAAAGGCAGATTCTCCTGGTTGGAAGGTAACTGAGGAGTTATTCATTCTCTTATTTCACTAAAGAGAAAACCTAGGCACAGAGGTGACTGTCATAGCCAGCAAAAGACCTGGGCCTAACACGGACTTCCTTGGCAGTTTGTGCTGTGTACTTTCCTACACCATATTTTTACTAATTGTATAAATCTATTTAAGACGTAGCTTTATTTTATAAGAATTTTGTTGATTTCATGAGCAGCACTGAGACAATAATATGAGAATCCCTGGGAATTGGTATACTAAATAGTACAATTTAAAAGGATAGTTTAGGCAAAGTACAAAAGAGGAAATGCTATTTTGATGAGTTCATTTCTACTCACTAAAAAAAATTTAAAAATTTAAGTCAAGATCCAATATCTTTTTCCTTCACTTAGCCCAACATCAGAGGCTTTCACAGAAACTTCCCAAACAAATCTGTTTCATATATTTCTTCTCCTCAAATTCAAGAATTTCTTTGATATCTAATCTTGTTTATTAACTTCTAAAACAGTTCTATTTCATCTCTGCAAATGCAAAATTGGACCTAATTCTCTCTTTATAATCCTTTAAATGGATAATGCTGCCTGATCTTAGAAGACATTCAACAACTTTACTTTCTAAGTTATAAATTCTTTTTTTCTCTTTTCTTCTCCCTTCCTTCTTTCCTTCCTTCCTTCCTTCCTTCCTTCCTTCCTTCCTTCCTTCCTTCCTTCCTTCCTTCCTTCCTTCCTTCCTTCCTATCTTCCTTTTTTCCTTCTCTTCCCTTCCCTTCTCTCCCTCCTTTCCTCTCTTCCTTCCTCTCTGTCTTCCTCTCTCCCTCTTTTCTTCCTTCCCTCCCTCCCTTTCTTTTTCATCTTGGAAGTTAATCTCTCTATTTTACATAGGAATCTAATAGTTATTCCTATTTTCTTCACAGAAACTTCATTAGAAGGGCTTCCTCAACCCTACTGTAGGTCAGAAATCATGCCTCACAGATTCATTTCCTAGGAATTACTTTAGAAGCCAGCACTTTTAATTCATGGGAAGTAAAATAATTGTATTTAATAACAAAATTCTCACCCAAAGCTGATATTAATATTACAACATCTCTCTTCTTTCCTATTTTTATCTTTTTTAGATTCTTCATTTAACATCTAAAAAATCACAATTTTAGTGGACTCTCCGCGCAGTGCGAGTAGGCAGTTTCTTAGTTGGTTTAATTTAAGGTCCTCCAAAAGCCATTCTTATCACAAATACTACTGCTGATCAGTTGGTCACTTAAATTACAATTAATGGACTCAATTGTTTAAGACATCAACTCCAGAAAACTGGGCTGTTTGGCCTCTGGCAGTGTCCAAGTATTAACTCATCAGCACCTACAAATACATTACCTTTATATACTCAATCTCAGCATGAGACAAAGGAGAGTTACCTTTTGATAGTAAACATAAATGGTCTAGATTGATTATGCTGGGGAAAAAGTCCACATTGGACAATAGCTGTGAAGATTAAGGTGAGAATAAGAGAAGATGCCAAAAACACCATGACTGAATTATAGTTTTAACTTGCTTTAAGGGGCTTTATTTACATCACTTTTATCTTAAACATCCTTAAAACTTTTATTTACTTCTTTCTCAAAGGTCTTCACTGCCATTAAACTGTTTGATTCTTCAGAATGAGTCAGAGATATAAGTTAAGTGTCTTGAAATGAACGTTTGCTAGATCCAGAAGGTTCTTGTAGAATACATGCGCATCAGGGTAAACAAAAATTTTAGAGAGCATAATAAGAAGGCTAGTAGTCAAATTTAATGGTGGTTTACATGTGTAAGAGGAGGCAAGCAAGGGGTAAAATGTAAAAGAGGGTTACGTAGCTTAGGTCATTTTTTGGGTTGAAAAGAAAGTTGGGGGAATGAGAAGAATGGATATATCAATACACAACTAAACAGAAATTTTAAATCTAGAGATGGCCTCTTAGAAAACCAATTTTAATGTAGCCCAGTTAAGAGATCATTGTGGCCTTGCTTTCACTGTTGTTCTTTCCAGATACGACAACAAAATGCATTTCAGTATATCAGCACTTTTATTTTTTTTTATTTTGTGCATTGAAGTTGATTTTGAAAGACACAGATACTTCCCGAGCTATGCATTCTATTTCTCATGTTCCCTTGATGAACAGTGATTGCTGGCAGCTATCATTGGCTGTTTATGTCTAGCAGTTCAGATAAATTTTAGTGATATACAACCACTGTTTTCTAGAAAATGAAGTTTTGGGGGGAGAAAGCCTTCTTTCTGGGGACACACTCTTTCTAAAGGTTGGATTTTGGAAAGTAATTAAGCCCTAGAGATTGCACTGTGGAGTTGGGTCAAGAATATAGTGGCAGGTTGGTGGAATTTTAAATAAAGCTATCTCTGCTTTCTTTTCCCAATATAGAAAGCTGGATACCACCTACCTTGGTCATCAAGAAAATAGTAACAAGAGTCTGAACAGTTAACATGTGCATAACACGTCCATTGAAGAAAAATATTTATATTGCTCATGAATTAGTGGTTATTCATTCAACAATTGCTATTTGTAACTACTCTGTACCTACTAAATTGTAGTTGTTAGGGTTCTCCAGAGAAACATAACAGAGTGTGTGTGTGTGTGTGTGTGTGTGTGTGTGTGTGTGTGTGGTGGTGTGTATGTGTGTATTGTGTGTGCACACGCATATATAGTGTGTATGTGTGTGTATGAGAGAGAAAGAGAGACAGACAGACAGACAGATCGAAACAGAGAGAAAGAGAGAGAGAGAGAGAAAGACAAAGAGAGAGAGAGATTGGGATTTTAAGAAATTGGTTCACATGATTATGGAAGTTTGGCAAGTTTAAAATCTACAGGGTAAGGTGGTAGACTAGAGACTCAGGGAAGAGTTACAGTTTCAGTTTAAAGGCAGTCTGCTGGCAGAATTAGTTTTGTTTGGGAAATCAGTCTTTTTCTACTGAGGCCTTCAATTGTTTGAAAGAGGCCCACCCACATTATGGATGGTAATTTGCTTTACTCGAAGTCTGATGATTTAAACATTAATCTCATTTTTAAAATGCCCTCACAGAAACATACAGAATAATATGTGACCAAATATCTGGATCCCATGACCTAGCCAAGCTGACACATAAAATTAACTACCACATAAGTGCTAGACACAGGTCTAAGCTCTGTGAAAGTAGCCATTATCTCACAGAACTTACATGCTAGAGACATTGAGAAGTTTGAGACATGTTGCCACTGACTTTTCAAAAAAAAAAAAAACCCCAAAGTTAATTAGTTGTTAGTATTCTCTTACCCTCTGACGATGTTGACGTCCATGATGAAGATGATGATGATGATGATGATTTAGCATCTTCCTGGCATTACCTAGACAAGGAACCCTTATGCAAACCAGTAATTGTAAATAAAGAAAGTTAGATTATTGAGTGGTAGCAATGCTAGAATCTTAAGAGTTTTTCTGAAGAATAAAGCATCTTTTTCTTTATTCTATTAAGATTAGAGGAGTAGAGACTGTGATCACATGACACTTTTTCTGACACTATTAGAAAATTATACAGTACATCTTGCTAAGCAGAATTAGACTGTGAGGCTCATGATAAAATAATGGATCATCTGTAATATCAAAGACATACAGGAGATTTTTATGGCTTGCTGTTTGTTTACTTGCAAGGGAAATATCTAAAAGCCTGAAGTATATATTACACATAGTTTGGCTGCACTTAGAGGAAAATCTTGGGTTGCCCTGAACCTTCTAACTTTCATCAGACAAAGAACCTTTTGTGCCCTTCCTATACCCATTTGTGAAGCAGAGAAATTTTCCATTTATTTTTATTTTATTATTATTTAATTTAATTTTTTTTTTTTTTTGCCTACGGCTTTGTTTTTTTACTTTCTTACACCTGTTTTCAAGTACTAAGTGAAATAACTTCTTGTCCTGGGGAAAAAAATGACAGACAAGAAATGACAGTCATGGAATCTTCCTCTGGATGTGAGAGCAGAAATAGTTCTCAGAATAATTCATGGCCACACACAGGTAACTTCTTGAAGTGACTTGGTGACTTCACAAGTTAGACCCTACTCCACACATCTGAGATATACATGACTTGGGCTGCCATCTTCGGGGACCCATAATTACAGTACAATTACAGAAAGTGCATCTATGAAAGCACATTTTTTTTTTTTTTTGTCTAGCTCTCTCAAACACATGCTCTAACTTTTCCAACTTTTCCAAATTACCTCAGTTGGGGTAGTATAATAGAAAGTCATAGAAGGTCTCTAGAGAGATACGTAGAAGACCTGGTAACATTATTTCCTCTGGACTGGGGAGCTAGGAACCCTGATAAGGGCAAAGCAACTTACTCCTCAATGTATACTTTTTTATACTACTGAAAATTTGAAAATTTACCATGTATATGTATTGTCTCTTTTAAATTAGCCACCTACCTAGATGATTAATTAGCTAATTAAATTAAAACAATATAATTTTTTAAAGGCCAAATAATGGGAATAACTTGTATATTCTTCTGTTCTAATTTAGATAACTTTGGTTTAACTCTTCAATAGTTATTTTCTTCTCCCCTCCCCTACCCCAGAGAAACTCTGTACCAAGTAACCTCCTGTTCTTCCTAGAATATGCCAGGTACATTTCTGCCTCTGGTTCTTTGCAAAAACAATTTCCAACGCCTGGAAAAATCTCATTTTCATTATCTGTATAACGAAAGTAAGTTGCTTGCCTACTTTAAATCTTTACTCAAATATCACATTCTCAATAAGGCTTACCTTGACCACCTAATTTAAAATTGCAAACTTAAAGCCTAGAATTCTCCGTCCACTTTTTCATAGTAACTATCTTTTTTTAAACTATTGTATAATGTGTTTATTGTACATCTTTATTGTCTGTACCCCAGCAATAGAACTAAGCTTCATAAGAGTTGAGATTTGTCTGTTTTGTTCACTGTCTTTCCCTAGCATCTATATACTGCCTGGCATTCATACGTTGTCAATAAATAATTGCTAAATAAATGGGGGAGAGAATGAAGGAGTTTTGCTTTCCAAATGTGATTCACTTGATTGATATTATTAAGTGAATTGAGACTTATACTTCTAAGTTTTAAATCTTTTAATGGTTATTATTAAGTTTTTCAAAAATATTCTTTAATGTACATTTTGGAAATAAATTTAACAATAACCTCTCTATTATAAGATAAAAAACATGTACTTTTTCTTTTATTACTTCACAGGTTTTCTGCCTAGCTAATATTCTCATCTTTGTTAATAGTATTTTATAATCTAGTTTATCATTATTAAGATATTTATTTTTTGTTTATAGATTTTTAACTTCTGAGAGTATTTTGGACATAATCATTTTCTGTTGTGAACAAATTGACCGTAATTGCTTAGATTTATGTATATTCACAAGCTTTCAACACTCGTCACCTCAAACAGTCAGGTTTAATCAACTAGAGTAGTCAACTAGTTACTTCAACCAGGAGAAGATTTAGAATAGAGAAGTACACACTGGAAAAAACCCCACTGGAGAAGTGAGGGTCAGAGCAAACCTCTGTGATCTTTGGGGAACTCAGGAAGTTGCCAGAATCACAAGAAACCATCCATTGCTCCCAGTCTCAGCAGCATCTGGCAGCATTAAGGCAAGCTATTTGCGGGTGACTTCCCACGAGCTGTGTGAAATCTGATGTCTGCTGTCTGTCTGCTCCAGTCCCCTCTTCCAGAGAAACAACCATGACTTCTACGTCACTGCTTTATGTGGAATTAATCTTTTCCAGTGTGCTCTGACATGTAAATGGGCAAAAGATTACCGTTATCAACCCCCAGGAGGTCCCTCTATGTATAGATTTTCATAAGCCTCAAACCTAAAAGAAACTTTTTAAAAAAGAGGAAAGCATAGAGAATTTCTCAAAAGAATTTCATTCAAATATTTAAGCCCATTCTAATTTTTTTTTTTTTTAACTTTTGAGCCAGGAGTATTTGCTAGTTTGCTTTGAGGTCATTGCCACTAAGTTCTACTCATGTGCACATTCTGTAGGTAAATCCCAGTGTCGAGCACAATATGTCCTTGCTGTTACTGAATAACCATGACATGATGGTTCAGATTGTCTATACATGCTCCCAAAATGGGAGATATCAAGGTGGAAAATCTCAAAGCTACCATACATAATCCACATACTAGTTTAAGAAAATTAGCAACTATTGTTATTTTAAATTAATAATTGCCCATTATTTGCTTATAATTCTTTTCTTTATCAATGTTACCTAGTCTATAAAATGAGAATATGGGAGTACTCATTTCATAGGAATGGTGTGAGAATTTATTGAGATTATATATATATATATATATATATATATAATATATATATATACACACACACATATATATGTGTGTGTGTGTGTACATGTATATGTGTATGTATATATGTATGTGTGTATATCTATATAGAGAGAAGGCAATTATAAATGCATAATAAAAGATAGCTGCTAATATCATTATTATATCATCATTATCATTATTCTTTTTCAGAAAAACAGACAGGTTCAGGTGATAGGCTGATTTGTTGGGCTTTATTCTTTATTTATCCCAATATCTACACCTTTGCCACAGTCTCTTCATGGGCAGAGCATGGGGCAGAGCATGGTTCTTCCCTCCTTGAATTTGGACTTGGTCACATAACTTGTTTTAGTTAATAACATACAAACGGAAGTGACAACCTGCAAGTTCTCAATCTAGACACGGAAACCCTTTTGTTTCCACTTGCATGCTTGCCCTTTTGCATTGCTGTGGGAAGAGTTTCCTTCCAGGCTGCTCCTGCCCCTGTAGCCGGCGCCCAGAATGAACACACATAGGCCAGAGTTGCCTCAGTCAATCCACAGAATTGCAGGGAGAAAGAAAGCCATCCAACAAAGCCCAACCTAGATCATCTGAACTGCATCCTGCCCACATAGGTGTTAGCAATAATAAGTCATTGCTATTAAAAGGCCCCGAGTTTGGGGTTGGTTGGTTATGAAGCAGTAGTGAACTAATTCACTTCACTTCAGGTGTACCTACACAGACGACCTACCAGTGACAGGATCAAGTGATGACACCTGCTCTCTGACTGAATTAAAGTACATGTTTTGCCCAAATGCTGGCCATGGCTGTCTGTGAACATTACCCCTGGTAGTGCTGCAGGGACTGAGTGAGTGTGGGGAGAGGGAAAGATTGGTGCCAGTTTCTACTTTCTGTGTTTTTTTGCCACTTTCAACAGTCTTCCAGATGGTGCAGCTGCACCTTTTGGACAAATGATATGATATCCTGAGCATTAGCCTAAGCGGTACCACACATGTGAAGAGCCACAGCTGCTATTTGTTGTGCTTCTTGCTGTTCTTGGCTCTGTTGCAATGCCTGGGGGTGGCATAGATTTCTACACATGGAGTGCAGCTTTCCAAGATTCATAGATAGAAGTTTGATCAATGCAGCCACTAATGATGATGACTGTGTATTTGGAACATAGACCAGAATCAGTTGGAATAATTTAATACTTTTTTCTCAGAGTAAGAATTGTGGTAATAAATCAATCATATAAGATTATGGTATCATGAAATATAATCTGTCCTTCCAAGAAAGAATTAAAACCTCATCCATATTTTTACTATATTTTTACATTTTTTAAAAGAAGGGGATATTTATTCTTTTCTTTGCATACTAATATTTATATTGGTATGTATGTGGATAAATCCCATGAGTTAGTCATTCAATAAATCAAATTTATAATTATTGTCCATTTCTAAGTAAAAGGTATATTTATTCTGCATGTCTTGCCTAAGATAATTGAACATCATTACTAATTAGCACATGCCACCAGTGAGTGTGATCCCTCTCAAAAACTTCTGAGCTTGGTTTGAAACCTAAAAATGAGAAAATGCGAATAAATATGAGTTCAATCTATAGTCCAAAGAATAGATGTCATATTGTTAGTCTATTCAAAACTTAATCAAAAGTGTTTTTTCTTTTATCGATGACATTTGCCAGTGCTATGGGGAAGGGAGAAGAAATAGAGAAAAAAAGAAATTATATAATCAGTCCAGCCACAGTTCATAATTTAATAGAATGGAACATAGCCATCCTTTAGAGCACTCTCAGTGAAAATATAGACAAATAAATATATAGTATAATTTCAACTCTGGTTGCAAATTAAATACTTGGGGAGCTTTACTAAAATGTCTTGCTATGCCCACCCAAAACATTCTGATTTAGTTGGTCCTGGGAAGGATCATGGGGTTACTTAGTACTTTATGGAAGCTCTCCATATGATTCCAGTATGTATGATTAGACTCGCTAGTATATGGTATTTTGAAACTGTCTTAATTTCAAGAGAATGATAAAATGCATACAGCAAATAATTTCATGCCTCTTTAGAGGCTATTCATAGAGGATTACCCCTAAAAAGTAAGGTTTTAAAGGCTAGAAACATGGATTGACTTAGAAAAGTGGTTTTTTTAAAGACAATTCTATGATTTGGGTTTTCTCAAGATTTATAATTTCATTTAGCAAAATATATTAATTTGTGAGATGATGATCTTTGCCTACTAATTTCTTCTATCAGTATTCTCTACCTGATATCAATCCATATTGCATTTTCATGTCTGTCTCCTTTTGTAAAACTATTGTGAGCAGCTCACAGTGGCTTGTAAAAGTTGATTGTGCATGACTCCTCCCAACTTTCTGTTCAGGAACATCAGGTTGGTTGATTGAAATTAGCCATGATAAAAGTGTTTACACCATAGAAATTGGCAAGTGCTACAAAGAAGATACTCTCTCACCCCAGAGATGATGATTAAACATTAAAAGTATACAACTGACTTCAGTGGAAGAGAATTATGGCACACGCATTGATTTTTTCTTCATCTCAGATATTTTAAAATTATGTTTCAATTTGTAAAATTATGATTCAATTTGTAAGTACCTATTAATCTGAAGAAAATTAAACCTGCATTTTATAAGAATGCCTCTTCTGTATTTTATTTCCTCTTGAATTTCACTCCTCATTTTACCATTTTCACACAAAAAGAGAAATTCTCACATATTCTATGCTGACAGGAGATATACTTATGTTAGCTTAAGAATGATTTTATGTTTTCTCATGCCTTACTTTATACTACCTCATACCAGAATTTGCAGTTTTTTTATTTAGGCTCCACAGCTGCCCTTTTTAGTTTGATGAGAAAAGATAACCAAAAAAATAAATTAGGAGTATTTTGCTTGACCCTATTTTTTGTTATTCAAGGAAACCCAAAATGAAGCAAAATAACCTATGTTTGCCAAGGAAAACATTTTTCACCATTTCAATTACTGTTTTAATTGGCTGGGTCTGGCTGCCAGATTATCCTCTAATCTCTACAAGAATGCTATTTTGAAAAAGCTGAAATATGCCCTGCATGGAAGCCACATTCATCCCTTCAGCACATTCTAGTTGGAATAACTTTCTCAGCATACTAGAGTTATATTAGAGTAAAACTGGCAGTTTCTGGAAGAACATAATCCCTAGATCATATAAAAACCTAATTCACTATCAGCATCTTATTGAAAAGTCTGAAAAATGTTGTCTGCCTGAATCCAAGATAAAGAAAAGCAATGATACTGAGATGTTTGTATAGCAGATACCTCTGGACAGTGTGCAGGCATGTGTATGTGCACAACTGCATGCATGTGTGTGCATGGCGCTGTGTGTGTGTCAGTGTGTGTGTTAACATGACAATAGAAGGAATAAATGGTAGCAGTTATTTGGATGGTTTCATGAAAGCATCTTGGGATGTATGATGTGTTTTATGAAGATGACACCAAGATATAATTCCACTGCTGATCAGACCTGTGGGTTTAGAAACAGAAAAAGGGTTTTCTTTTGTTTGTTTTAATTGAGTCTTGAAAAGATTGATATTAAGTCTAGATTACTACATCTTTAGATCACTATTTTCAATGTGTTCTCATTCAAGTGGGATGAGGAGCTACTGTGTGCATATATTTTTTTAAAGTTATTTGTCATCAGATTCCAAAAATAGACTCCAGAAAACACACAAAAAAATATGTGCGGCTATGATAACCAGTTGGGTTTTAATAGTAGACTAGTTTCTTCAATAAATTTAGGTTGTCTGGCCCTATATTGAAATTATAAAATTTAAACTAACATAAAAGGCCATTGGCATCTGTTTCATATGTTGGGACAAGGCCACCATGAAGGGGCATGCCATTAAAAATCCTTGAGAGTGCATTTTAAGGAAAACCTCTGCAGTGCTAGAGATGATCATTCGTTCTCTAGAGCTTTGCTCAAGAGCATGGGTCCCTAAGTAGCAACAGCACCTCTAGAGAACTTGGTAGAAATGCAGTCTTTGGCTTATTCAGACCGACTGGATCAAGATCAGCATTTTTAACAAATTTTCCTAATGACTCATGACTATTAAGGTTTAATAAGCACAGGTTTAGATTATTTTGATTATTTGTCTAAGAATAATAAGTGGATATATCTATTTAGTGTCTATTTTAAGAATTTTATAGATACTACGGTATTTGCTGGAGTATTTATTAACAGCTATAAGTGTAAGATGGAATAAGGACTCTATGTGTGGTGTTTCAACAATTAGCAAAAATACTATCCATCTGTTTATCTTTTTTCAAAGGTTTCATTACCAAGATTACTAAACCCACTGTATTGTACTTCAAGATCCCAGTGATTGTGCAGTTTAGACAGAAGTTTTGTTGTAGCTGCTCAGGATAAATTCTTCACTGAGAATTTACTCTCTAGTGTCATAAAAGGTGTGGAAAAGTTTCTTCATACTTATTAACAGGATTGAATGACAGGAACTGGGGTCTAATGCATTTATATTCATTGATCAGCTTTTTCACACGAATCTGCAGCAGAGAAAGAAGTAGCATGAAAGGTCCACTTTACATCATTTAATTCCACAATACTACTAATTCATTAAAAATCACAAATGTAATGAATCTTTAGATGTGAAGTTGTTGAGAAAGAGAAATAGGGGTAAGGGAGAGAGAGAAGTGGATACAGGGTTCTCATATTCTGAGAGGAAAGAGAGCAGAGAGGGAAGAAGAAAGGGAGAAACACAGAGAGAAGAAGATTGGGTAGGAGGGGGCGGGGGGAAGAGCGAGCGAGAGAGAGAGAGAGAGAGAGAGAGAGGAGTGAAATCTTCTACCTAAGAAGTTGTCTTCAAAGAATTGCTCCTACTTGGGCTTTACTGTTGTGCTGTTACTGCAGCCCAATTGCAGTCTGAATACAAATGAACACATATATATTTACCCAAATCATTCAAAGTGCCTGAAAAATGAGACTGATCCATTAAATAAGAATTCTCCAAGTGTGAGAACTCTGTACCCTTCCGTTTCCATATTAAATCGCTTTGGTTCCTAAGGGCCATGGCACAGGGAAAGTACAGCCAAATGCAGACCCTTTTATCCTACATAGTGTTTTCCTGAATCTGTCTTCTTTCTTAGTCAACTTTTAGGACAACCTGGAAGATAGTGGAAAGAAACACAATCACCATCATCTCTCCCTCTCCCCCAAAAAGCAGGCTGGAGTCAGTCCCCAGCTTTTTCTCCTCTGAACCTCACCCCTGATCTCTCCAGAGCCAAGGGGTCCTATTTAAACAACAGCTTTCCCTCACTCATCTACACACACTCCATCCTCAGAAGATAAACCTTCCAAAGGCCCAGGAAGCCAAGGACTTGGGGGGCCTAGGTTAGGAACACAGGACTCCTGCAGCAAAGAAACCACTTAGAAGCTGGTGGCTTTGGGCCAGATAGTTCTTCTGAGTTTCCTCATCTAAACAAAACATCTGTCTCAGAAGACTCCATAAGTATTCAACACAAGACTTCCATTCAAGTGCTTAGAAAACACTTACGATAAGTGGTAACTTTTTTTCCCCACCCACCAAGTTGTTTTTTCTCTTCTCTATCCTTCTTTCAATTGGCTGCTCTGTCTCTCTCTTTACCCACACTTCTTTCCCTCTTCCCCCCACCTTCACCATTCTTCATGCGCAAGCCATAAAATCTCACAAACAAAATATCACAAGCCAAAATTAAGTTCAGGCCGAAAGAATCTCAGGATCCCAAAAGTCTATAGGACCATCACCATTCCCTACCTTCCTTGTTGATGACCTATTTATTTCTACAACTAATAGATCTCCCACCAACAGTTGTGATGTCAGGCTTAAGAGAAATTAGCCGAGAAGCCCTGTGTGGTACTTTTTGCAACAAGCTGAATCACTATTCCAGTTGCCCTCAGTATTTGCTGTTTTGAACAAACTTGTAACTATATTATGTCATTCTCGGACTTGAGTGGAATTCGATTATATCTCTTGTATCTCCTGACTTCTTTTCTATCCCACACAAAGATTTCTTGGCGACATTGGAGTGTGGCCATGAGACCAAACTTTTACAACAGTGTCCGAACCTCTTAGCAACCAGAATTCCAACTGCTAGCCCAACACAAAAACACCTGAGTCCACACGCTGCCCAAGAACAGGTCGGTGACCTCTTTCAGAACTGCACTTTTCAACTTCCTGTCCTGGCACTGACTTGTGTGAATCAACTGCCATAACATAGTTTGGTTCAAAACAGTCTTAGAATACTGAGTTTGTGAATGAGTTAATTTTCATAATATAAATTATAATGCTTTAAAATTTATTTTCATAGTAGCGCCTCACTCGCTTGCATTCTGACATGCTTTGTGGGAGAGAATAGAGTTGTACAAGCTGCCCAGAGGTTGCACATCACCAGCAGCCTCTGACAACCAAGTGAGAGAGACTGCTACTGATAGGCCATTAACAACAATGGAGATTCTAAATCACCAAAGCACTTGACAAAAGAAAGTTTGTGGATTATGTGAAATCCACATATACCCATGAGAATATATTGAGCACGTAATTGTTGTTGCTCAGTGTGTCACTGGGAAGTTTATGAGCTACTGTTTTGGAATATGAAATAGCACAGAAGAATTCAGTTTCAGCCTGAAATGGTTTATTTAGCCACTGGCCATCAAAAATGTAGACAGCATCTTGTTTCACTTTGACCTAGATATGTAATGAAAGATATATCAAATTTCTTCAGTGAAGTGAAATTTTAATGAAATTTTAGGTGAAACTCTGAAGTTTCAAAAGTTTCATAGTTAATGTAAATTTATTGGCAAGAAAAAAGTGTTCTTCTTGAGCCATCAAGACTGCGGAAGAAAAAAAAACTCTGTTATACACCTGCTTACTACTTTATGGTTGAGTAAGGGGGAACGGGGAGTATTCAGAAAAGATGAGAAGACTTTGAGGGTGAGCACCATGTGCTTATTGTTGCTTGGAGTGGAGGCTTTCTTGTTCTCCACTTATGTGCTAAATGGAGTAGGATGTGGTTAGTCATGTGGTTTTAGCTAAATTAGATTGTCCATGGGAATGAGCTTCTTTGGCTTATAACTGAGACCTTAAATACCATTTTATAAACACTGAAAAAGAAGTCTCTCTAGATAAATGTTAGAAGAACAAGAGTTTGGGGGAATGTTAATTAATACCTTATGTCGATATAGATCTTGTAGATTTCATACTTTGGAAAAAATACTATTTCATAACCTGACACAGGAGCCAATACAGAAAAATCAAAGAAAGATTCACATGCAGTGAGTAGTATTCCTACAGCAGGAAATAATTATAGTCAGCAATGTGGGAGTAGAGTCATCCCAAAGTTAGCTGACTACAATAGATTTAAGTTCACATCTGGCTAATAGACACTCTCCAAATACGATTCTGAGAACGCAGAAAAGTGTTTGACAGTGCTGTGATTTTATTCTGTCTTTGTGAGTATCAGCTGACAGTGCTTCATCAATACTTTCATTATGACATCATTTTATGGACAAACAATTTGTGGACCAAGAAGATCTGAGAATCCCTGGGGTGAAAGGAAATGCCACAGACATCTATGGTCTTGGATGCTCAGTGAGCAAATTATGGTTTTTAAGCAGTTCCTAGGGCTTGAGAAATAGTTGATCATGACCCAGGCTTACACCCTTCAGCCTGAGCTTTCTCAGGGAGGATTTGGATATGTCTGCAAACCCCACACTGGCCCCACATGTCCCTATTATATTAGAGCAAATAAGGTTAATATGGCAGGAGATGCTCGTGAAATGAACTCTTTTTAATGGAGAATGTTTGTGTGAGGAGTCTGAAGGCAAAGATACTGATGCCCCATTTCATTGGTGCCAGTTAATGCTCTGTCATAGCATTGGCATGCATGATGCAAAGCATAACCTTGCTCTGGAAAAAAAAAAAGATGAATTCAGAAAATTCTTACTGCATAAGCATAAGTCTTCATGATTATGTTTTAAGCATTATATGGAAAGATACACTTTCAACTCAGTAGATATATAGATATAGATATATGCATACACACATACATATAATCATACACATATATGTATAAAATCATCCATCATGGACACTCAACCTATCTTCCCTGTATTAACCCATAATTCTCTTGGGATTCTGGATGTTCTCTAAATTGGATTTATCACCTAACATCATACCTTTATTCTGAATTTCCAGTGCTGCCCCAATCCAGTATCACTACTTCTCTGTACTTTAATACCATTGAAAAAGATAAAATTAAGTTTATCTGAAAGATCCAACTTGAAAATGACTCCATCCTTGCTAGCTTTCAGAACTTTGTTTTCATCTTTTTCATTTTACATTTTATTCCATCTTGTGTCATCATCATGCTCAAAGATATGGGGTGTGCACTTAAATATAAGTTAAGTTTTGAAAGTGAGCTGTTTTTATGGAAGGTGATTTTGCCTGTGAAAGTCAAAACTGATCTGCATTTTTCAATTAGTTAAGTTGACCTCTCTTTGTGAGACAGAACACAACTAATCAAAATACTATATGTGTATAGAGTCAGGTAATGTAAAGTTCATGTACAGAAATGGTTGTATTTGCAAATTGATCTCCAATGCTATAATCCCTTCCTTTGAGAATAATATATGTAGACCTCACCATCAAAAATATTTGTATCTTCTGTATAGAGAGCTCATAAGGATAGTGCTTTTTGGCTTATTGAAATTATTCCAACTAAATAGATTTTATTTTGAGCTACATGATGACAACTTCTGCTGAACATAGAGAAATGAATGGTATTCTATTGATTTATGACATACCCTTAGTTCTGAATAGACCTGTGGAGGAAAGGCAGCAGTGATGTGACTGCTGCCTGAGCACTGTTAGATCCATCAGCTAGACCCAGGCAGAACAGAAATTATGTCCCCTAAATCTCCTCAGAGACAATCTGATAGAATCCTCTCCTATGTCCCATAGCATGCTGGTTTCTGGAACAGGCTGTTGTCCCACCCCTGTCAAGCATAATAGGTGGACAAGCATAATATCTCTTTTCTCCTTATTTGGGGTGGATCATCCCCCAGTACCCCTGTTTATCCTCCCCTGTCCTATATAACCCCATAATTCCTGCTCCCTGGCACAGAGGATGCCAGTATCATCTTTCTCCAACCAGTCATGTGCTTACTATGTAAGTTCCCTTAACAAACTACTAATGTAACCATAGAATTGTCAGCCTCTTCCTCTGGTCTCTCTTTCCTGGGAAATTTTACATAACAAGACCATCCCAGAATCAAACATGTTTAACTTATCAAACATAAGCAGGACATGGGGTTCCTCTGACAGCTACTAATTTCTATGCCTAATCTGACAGCTACTAATTTCTATGTTAGTTCCCAGGGTGTATGTTACTTCCTTATGATGCTGTCTCATATGAATAATATGAACATTACTGACTAAAAAAAATTTTAAAGTAGTGCACACTCTTTCAAGTATTATATCACTATGTATATCTGTGAAAGTGTGAATAAACTGACAGTGATGCCAGTTTATGACATGCCTATTTTAAAAAGAAACGAAAGTTTTAGCAAAGTGTTCATTCTCATATTGAACGTACAATTTCTGTTACACATTATGGTCTGATTTCACGTCTGCTTTAAGGAAAAACATTGTATCAAGCTAAAGTTTCTTTAAATAATAGATATAAAGGGCTTAGTGTTTCATATAAGAAGAATTCTGTGCAGTATTTGATTTTAAATAAAAATGAGACAAAAAAGCAGTTAATACTTACATTGCCAGTCAAAGCTATTCTGTGCTATTATAAAACACCAAGCTTACTTTCATATATATTTACCCAAAAGAGAAAACGTATTTCAGTGACAGGAAATTTAGTATGTTATGAAGAACATGGGCTTTGGCATCAGACAGACCCAGATTCAAATTATGGTTTTACCACTTAATAGCTGTGTTCCATTGGGTGACATACTTAAACCACACCTCAGATTCTTCCTCTGTAAAAAGGGAATAAGATACTTTCTTTAAAAGCTGTAGTGACATGTTTAATCAAGTACTATTTGTAATAGCAAAACTGGAAAACGACTTCAGTGTCCAATTCCGATTGTATTTATCACCTGTTGTCACAAAAATACATGTAACAAACAATCTCCAAACACAGTGATTTGCAAACAGCAAGCATTTATTCTAATGCTCATGTGTCCACAAATCAACTGAGATTGGCTGATTTAGACTAGGCTTGATTGGAACGTGGTGGGACTTGGCCCCAAGGTTCAGTATAAGTTCAGATTCATTCCATGTGTGCTTATTTGGAGGCCCAAGCTGAAAGGACAGCAGCTACCTGTGGTGAGTCATCAAAACATTAGAGTAGAACTAATTTGGGCAAGCAAGTTAACATCTCTTCTTGTATAAAATTTATTAACTTTCATTGGCCAAAATAAGTTCCATGGCCAAACTCAACATGAATAGAATTAAAAAGTCATGTACAGTGTGTGTCTGTGTGTGTGCGTGTGTTGGGGGGGGATGTAAATACATCTGGATTATTGCTGTACAATAATCCAGACAATCACAGTAGCTAAGTATTAAGTGATTTAATGATTAAGCACCATTCAAAGAATGAAAGGCTATCTATACATAAAAAAATTATAATAGGAAAAATGATTGGAAAAATAATATGATTATGATATATTTTTAAGGGAAAATTACACTATAAAAAGACATACATATGGAAAATTATAGGAAGATTTTGGAACAAAATAATAAAAGTGGTTACCTTTGAGAAATGAGATATCAGGTGATTTTGGTTTCTTCCCCCTCTGTATACTTTTCCATGTTTTCCAAGTCAGCTGGATTAATTACATATTTTTGTCATTTTAAAAGTTAATTAATAAAACTTGTTTTTCCAATTTTGGAAAAAAAAATTATTTGGGGCAACAGCATTACCACATTAACATGGCTCTAATAAGGGAAAAATGGGAACATTTGTTGTAAATTATAGAACAGAAACTAAAGTAAAAGATTATTTTTATAATTTGGATTATGTCTCAAATTTCAGTATTCTGTATTTTAAATGTTTCCCCCACCCCCAGGGAACTCAAAGTTGTTTTCATATCATCCTCTTTCTCAAAAGATAGTTTTACTGACTCTAAAATTGTAGGTTGACATTTATTTTCCTTCACTTTTGAAAATATTATTCTGGATTTCAATGTTGTTGTTGAGACACCTGATTCAGTTTAATTTTCATTCGTTTGAAATTATTTTATCTTGTCTCTCTTTTAAGGTATTCTTTTTGTCTTTGATGTTATGCTGTTTCATTGCAGTGTGTCTAGGAGGGCTTTTTTTCCCCTATTCTCATTCTCTCTATCTCTGTCTCTATCTCTTTCTCTCTCCCTCTCTCCTACTCTCTCTCTTTCTGAAACTTTAATTACATTCTCTACCTTCTGTTTTGCTTAACTATCCTTCATATGTTTAATCTCTTTGTCCCTCTACTATATTGTAGGTAATGCTTTTATCTCCAAATTTATCATTTGGTTCATTTTTTAAAAGCTATCTAGAGTGATTTTTGAAAAATCTCTTGTCCATCTTCATAATCTTGATATTGTCTTGCTTTTCTTTAAACCTGTGACTGATATTTATTTCACAGTCTGTATGTGTCTTTCCAAAATCTGCAATATATTGAGTTTGATTTTTGGTGATTATCACTATAGTTGCTTGTATTGGCTTTAATCTTCTTGTGAGAATGTCCTTTCCTAGTTCATCTACTAGGGGGCTTTGATTTAATGTTGTTTTTTGCTTTTATATCTCCTCTCAAACAGATTCCAGGCTTTGTCTCTGCTTTGCCGATGCAGCTCTGGCCCACTAGGTGTGGCAGACATCCTCAGGACAAACGGTGACTTTGGAACTTCTCTCTAGTCACATCTTCTTGCCATCTGCCCTTCAAGATTTTCTTGACTTTCTTATTAGCTAAGGCAAGTAACAAAAAAATGTGTATTCTTTTACAAAAATTTATTCAGTATTTGTAGGTATTATTTTCTGGAAGAGTTTTTCTGGACAACTATCCCACCATATTTTCAAAAAAAGAAAAAGTCCTTAATTATCTTTTAAATAATCTGTTTACAGATTATTTTGTTTTGTTTTGTTTTGTTTTGTAAACAAATGAACACTCTTCATAGATATGTGCTACATTATGCCTGTAGAAATCATTAAACCTAACCCAGTACCTGACGCATAAAAGGCAATGAAAGAATAAAGAAGAAATGAATGGAACCAATCATCTAACCTTATAGCCTCTGAAAACCTCAGACCATTTCAAGAAATGTAAGGCATTACTAGTTCTCCAAGGGATTTGGAAATCATGTTAAATTTCTCATTTTACTATAGGTGTCTAAAAGAGATTGCATAGCCCAATGAAAATGCTAATTATCTGAGAAAATTAAAAAGTCAAAATATTAAAATCTATAATTTTTGCATAACTAGATTTTTTTTTTTTAATTTATGGCGACTGGCAGAGAGACTACAATTTAATATTAAAGCACTGTGCTTTAATTGCCTAGCTTTGAGTTGTTTGCATCCAAGAGAAAGACAACCTAATAGATGTCTTTATCCCTAAATTTGCTTTATTTGGTAGACATATTCTGTCCTCTACACAAATGAACCTATATGATAAAGGGAAAAAAAGCAATTCATTCTAAAAATGCCTATATTTTAGGGAACAATTTTGGGACTGGGTCATAGAGGAAGATTTGAAGAATAGTAATTCATTTACAACTATAATTAATTGGCTATGTATGGCCTGATCATTAAAAACTTACTTCCATGGGTTTTATTTTTTAGACCTTTTTAGCTTTTTTGTTTGTTTTTTCCAACTATTCACAATATTTGAAAAGCCAAGCATTTCAACATGGAAAGAGACATGAAATTTTTATGTACTTTTACTGGGATGTTAATAAGCATTTTTAAAAACGACATTAATGAAAATTCCTCGGGAAAGGGCAGACCTGTGTGTGTGTGTGTGTGTGTGTGTGTGTACGTGTATGTGTTGTGTCTACCTGTTATTTACACTTGTTTGTGGTTCACATATTTTGTGGTTGAATTATCCAAAATTTGTTCCCTCCCTTCTGATGAAGACTTGCATTCCAACTTCATTGCAGTGTGCAGTTCTTCTGTGTGGTTTGCTTTTTCTTGCATCTGAAAATAATTTAGGAGAAACATAAAATTTGATTTGGCCTGAAAAATCTTTTCTCCATTTCTTTTTAAAATGTGACCAGTCCAGCCATTTCTATATAAGGATAAAGAGTCAAAGACAGGCTAATCCAGGAAAAATGTGAACCTGAAGACTTCCTCAAATCTGATATTTGGACAAACCAATCCCAAAATATCCAAGGCTTATTCCTTGGCTCTGAGAATTGCAGCATCATAGGACTTACTCTTTTCCCATTATTGGAAATTCTTTTACTTGTTCACACTTTGCCATTGAGGTTTTCTTCTCAAGATTCTTCTTGAGAAAGATTGAGTTTAACTAGAATTAACACTGCACTCCTAAAGTCACAAGAGATGCAAGGCAAATGATTTTATTTTCCAGCATCAGTGCAAAATATTTAAGCCTGGAAGGACTTCACTAAAAATTAGACTAAAAATAGAAACCCTTTTCTAAACTATGGAACATCCAATTCAATGAAACACCACCCAGGCATATTTACAAAAATTTTGAAAATGTGGTATGTGTTTATTATAAAATTAAATGGAAAAGAAAGTTCTAAAATCATAGATGCTACATTAGTACAACTATGATTTCTTTTAAAGCTAGAATAGAAAAGTAAATCAGGAAAACACACCAGCAAACTGTTAATAGTCATTATCTTTTTTGTTTAGAGACTATGATATTTTTAATAAAATTTTGCCACTTTTATAAACTGGGCATTTTTATGATTGTATTTCTGTATTATTGATTTATATATTTATTTTGAAGGGACGGTATATTAAGCAGAACAAGTTTTCAGGGATCTGCGTTCTGATACTATTTTTTATCATTTAGTAATGAGGGCTTCATGATGGAATTTTTATGGTCCAAAAAAAATACTATGATCTGGAGATTGTATTTCATTTCATGCCTTATTCTTATGATTCTTAGAAAATTTATTTCTTTTCTCTTCCCATTATGTAATATAGGGAACTGGATAGCTTTTTAGAAATGTATTTGTATTGATAGATGTTACAAGTCACATATTTCTCTTTGAAGTGATTTTCAGATAGAAACATTTGCCTTGATGATTCAAAAATGGCTGATCTAGCAGGGATTAAGTGATTGCTTTGTTTGATTTGGGAATGAACACCAATATGTGGTACTGACAGAACAATAAAAGCAAAGTGGGTTTGGAACCATTGCTTTTATGAGTTTTCATGCAGAGGCACATTTCTCTAACTGTTGTATATGGCTTTAATTCCTCAGGCTGTGGTGGGCATTAATTCATCATAGTAAATACCTTGCGTGAAACTATTTACCAGATAAATGAGTATATTTTCTTCCAACCCAACTTTTTACATCATGTTCAGTCTACTTAGTTCTAAAATAAAACCATGAAAATATCCAGAATTTTTAATTGTAATGTAAAGTCTGGTTCTAAACTGTAGAATGTGCCTTTAATCCCTTAGAAGTTGCATATTTTTCTATTTCTTACTCTCTTTCAAAAGAAATATTTTTCCCTTTAATCAAAGGCTGATGCCTTCTGGTACCTTCAAGTAATACCTTCTGTAGATATAATTTCTTAGAAGTTTTTTGAAAAATATTATAAAATAGTATACAGGAGACCACAAACATTCCCCTGCAACATAGTGCAAATTATACACAAGTCTCATGAACAGCCTACCTGTTTAAATGATCCAGTGGAGAGTTCTGACAGTGGTTTGTCTGTGGAATTCCATCCTGTGTCATTTAAGGCAGACCAGTTGCCTTAACTGTTTTAAGAGGACATTTGTCTTGACCACTCTGGTTGAATTTTTTTCAAGGATAAAGTGAGTTTTTAAGCAATAAACATCCTTATGGATATTGGAATCTATATGGAACTATAATCTTAGTCATCATAAGGAAACGTGGGCATTTTCAGGTGAATGCCAGTAGGAACTTTGAAAGGCCATGGATATCACTCAGTCTAGAGGTTCGTATGAGTTTTTTCAAGATGATTATAGACTTTAAATGTCTGTTGAATGAGGCTAATGAACAAAATTTTAGGTGAAAAAATATTGCTGCTTTACTTTAATTATCTAATTAAAGTTTTTTATATTTCTATTGTATATAATTAACTGATTGATCCAGCTTAGGTTATGGGCTCACCACTTAATCCATTAGGAAGCGTACATCTCCAAAGTAAAATAATGGCCTTTCTCTGCAAGTTTCTAAGTTGAAATATTTGACCCTTCCCTTCCCTTCTGCCTTTCTGCCACTTTCCTTTTGTTCTCTCCTTCCTTAGTCTCTACTTTCTTTTCTTCATCCCTCCCTTTTATCAGGGCCACAATGTCATTTCAAAGCAAAATATTGAATGTACAGGCCCAGTTCAATTTAACAATTGAGACTCAGAATCAAATCAAACGACAATTTATTTGTCAGAATTGTTTCAGTTTTGCAGCTTGTTACAAAGTCATTTAGATATCTTGAAGAATCAAACTTTTTTTAAATAAATAGTAACTGCTTTTCAAAATTTAAAAACAAACGGAATTCTTTCAATTTCAAGTATTCTCCCAGATATATTTCTTAAAATTCCGTACTCTCCTATAATAGAACAACTATAGAATTAAGGAATATTTTTAACAGAAAAAAATGTGGAAATAGTCTAAGATTTTTAGTTTGTTTCTTCTTGTGCTCAAGGTTGCTTTCTGATATTGAATGAAGACATATTCTTGCTATTAAAATTGGTCCAAGTTTATAGAAAGGTATTCAATATATGTATTTAAAGTATTGTCACCACACAATGGAACTTTTTATTTCCCAGGTGAACAAGCTAGAGGACTTTTGGGGCACAAAGCTCTTCTCAAAGGCTGTTGTGTGGTTGGTATTAAGTGCTGGGTCCCCTCCATCTACCATTCAGTTCCTTAAGAATTTCACAAATGAAATATGTTCTGTTTTTCTTTTATTTTCTTCTGAAAATCATTTCCTAAAAAGTTAAAAGATAATGTGTATCTCATATATTGACTGAATTTGCCATTTTATTATGTTATATATGTGTGGGGGTAGAGAGCTTGTCTAGGGCTATGTATCACTGACCCACTAGAATCCTTCCAAAGACAACAGACTAAACTTGATTGCAATTAAGATAATTTACATCCTTTTTATCCAAATATATATCTATACACACACACACACACACACACACGTGTGTGTGTGTGTGTGTGTGTGTGTGTGTGTGTAATTTTATATTCAAGAAATGAAGTCAATGGAGCTAATCTCTTTAAAATAAAAAGTGTCAGTAAGAGGAGACTCCTACTTGAGAGAATAAAGAGTAGACATGCTTTTTCTTATTCTTCCTGCTATGGACAAATGAAACTCTTAATCATTGTATGCAAAATAAGCATAAGAAGACTGTCAAAGGTGAGAGAAGGTAGACTGACTGAAGACTTCAGGACCCAAGAAATAACAAAGTAGTGAGTTCCCTGTATTTTCTTTTTGCCTCATAAATCCCAGACTTGGAGCTAAAGAAACTGTCAACTCAGAAACACAAATGTGTATAGACTAAAAAAGCTCCAACAAAAGTCTGTTCTTCTTAGCTAAAGGACCAAGAATGGGGCTGTCTAGCAAGGCAGAAAATTTTAGACAGTAACTGCTCTATTTCAGCTAAATATCACAGGAAAACTGTGCATGGTTTCACTACCACCTGTACCAGCAAAGGCTGACAGAGAAGTCTAGACTTCCACTTTCACCAGGCTATAAGGAGTATCCTCTAACACCAGGATGTTGTCAGATGGAGTGTCAAAACTTTTAATATCAGCCAGCAGTAAAGTGTTTATCCCTAACCCTGTGGTGTCACATGGGAAGCAGTAGGATTCACTACTGTGTCTACCAGCCAGGGTGGTCTCAGAGGATACCTAGTGGGGATCCTGAATTTTTCTCCCATACCAAGCAATAATGAGGAGCCCTATCTCTTTTCACCAGTCAACAGATGCTGAGAGGGATACCACAAACTCACATCTAATAGTAATAAGGTGATGCCCACACTCAGCCTGCCAGAGTGGTGTCAGAGGAAGATAAACTGAAGCAAATAAAATTACCAGAGACATAGGGGGACAATGCATAATGTTAAAAGTTTAATCCACTAAGAAGACATAGCAATCCTAAATTTGTATGCACCAAAAATAGAGCAACAAACGCGTGGAACACATGAAGCAAAAACCGATAAAACTGAATAGAGAAATAAATTAGTCCACAGCTATAGTTAAAGATTTCAGCACCCTTCTCTCAGCAATTGATGGAACAACTAGACAGGAAATCAGCAAGAGTATATAGAACTCAGCAACATCATCAACCCACAGGCTTGAATTGACATTTGTAGCATACACTACTATCAACAGCAGAATACACATTTTTCTGGATGAAACATGGAATGTGCACCAAAATAGATTATATTCTGGGAAATAAAACAAACTACAACAATTTTAAAATAATTGAAATTACACAAAGGGTGGTGTCTGACCACATTGGAATCAAACTAGATACAAATAGCTAAAAGATAACAGGAAAACCTCCAACCACTTGGAAACTAAACAACACATTTGAAATCATGGGTCAAAGAGGAAGTCTCAAGGCAAATAAAAAATACATTGAATTGAGTAAAAATTAAAATACAACATATCAAAATTTGTGGCACATACCTGATGCAACTCTGAGGGGGAAATTTATAACACTACATGTTTATGTTAGAAAGGAGGAAATGACTCAAATCAGTAATCTACACACTTAAGATTGATAACTTAGAACTAATGGACCATATCTTTAAAAAGCACAAGCTACCAAAACTAACCCAACATGAAATAGATCATTAGAATTGGAATAGGCCTAAGATTATTTAAAATTTACATTTATAATTTTAAAACTAATTATACAAATACTTAATGAACAGTTAACACTAATTGCAATATTTTCAAGAAAATAGACTAGGAGGAAAAAAATTACCTATTAGCCTAATAAAGCTAATATTACCCTGATATCAAAACAAGACAAAAATAGTACAAAAAGAAAAAGTACAGACTAATAACACTTACAAATATAAAAGTAAAAATTATTAACAAAATATAAACTAATAGAATTCAGTAACGTATATAAAGAATTACATATCATGAAAAAGCAGGGCTTATTTCAGGGCTGTAAGGTTAGTTTACTATTTAAGAATAAGTAATGTAACTTGTCATATTAACAGGCTAAATAAAACAATCACATGATGGTATTGATTGATACAGAAAATGCATTTGACAAAAATTCAGCCATTTGTAATGAAAATTTTCAGAAAATTAGGAACTGAGGAGTCTCCTTAGCTTGTTAAAGAGCATCTACAAAAATCAAAACCAAAAAAACCTTACAGCAAAGAAATATTTAATGATGAAAGACTGAATACTTCCACTTAAGATCAGGAACAAGCCAAGGATTTCCAGTCTCACTGCTTTATTCAAATAGCATTGGAAGTTCTAGTCAATGCAATATGGCAAGAAAAGGATATAAGATCCATACAGATCATAATACCCCCCCCAAATGAAATACTTAGGTAATAATTTAACAAATTATTTATAAGAGCAATGTGATGAAAATGACAAAGCTCTGATGAATGAAATTTTTAAAAAGAACTAAATGAATGGATAGTCCATGTTCACAGACAAGAAGACTCAATATTGTCAAGATGTCAGTTTTCCCAACTTGATCTATACATTCAGTGCAATCCTAATTAAAATCTTTGCAAGTTATCAACAAAGCGATTCTAAAGTTCATATGGAAAGGCAAAACAAAAACAAAAAACAAACAAACAAACAAACAAAACCAGGAAAGCCAACACAGTACTGAAAGAGAAGAACAAGTCAGAGGGTTGACACTATTCAACTTTAAGGTTTACTGTAAAGATACAGTAATCGAGACAGTATGGTATTAACAAAAGGATAGACACGTCTTTCAATTGAAGGGAATAGAGGGCTCAGAAATAGATCCACATAAATAAGTCAGCTGATCTTTCACAAAGGAATAAAGACAATACAATGGAGCATTTATGGTATTTTTAACAAATGTGCTGGAACAACTACATGTCCACATGCAAAAACATGAATCTAGGCATAGACCTTACCACTCTTCACAAAAATTAACTCAAAATGGATCATAAACCTAAATGTAAAATACAAAACTCCCAGAACAGGAAGGAAACCCAGATGCTTTTTAATGAATAAATGGTTAAATATACTGACATATTTGTATGATGCCAACTGTGCAATAATGAGAAATGAACTATGGATACACATGACAATTTTAATGAACCTCCAAAGAATTATGTTGCATTAAAAATGCCAATCTCCCCAAATTACATACTATATTGTTCCATTTTTATAACATTCTCAAAATAGCAAAACTAAAAATGGAGAACAAATTAGTACTTGTCACGGGTTAAGAATGGGTGGGAGGGAGGTGGGTGGCTATAAAAGGGCCATGGGAGATCTTTGTGGTGATGGAGGTGTGCTGCATCTTTAATGTGTCCCTATCAATATTCTGGTTGTGATACTGTACTAAAGTTTCGCAAGATGTTACCATTGGGGAGAAACTGGATTAAGAGTATATGGGACCTCTATATTATTTCTCACAACTGCCTGTGAATGTGTATCCAAAAATTAAAGCTTAATTTTTTTAAATGTCTAGCAAAAGTCATCAAAATCAGGGTTTACAGCATCAAAAAATTATTTATTTTCAAGTTTCAATTTTTACAAAATTATGTTAACCTTGAGGTGTTTAGGGTTAAGATAATTTCCATTTAAGGTCATGTAATTTTTGCTGTCAGTTACTTCTCCCATCCTGTATTAGAGAAATTCTTTTAGTACCATTTATAAAAGTCATTAGCAGTCTGAGATGATGTAGTGTTAAATTCTGGATTTGTATTCAATCATTATATAATCAGAATAATTTGTGATTATATAAATTATTTTAGTATACTTTTTTCACAAAGCATGTTTATTAGTTTATTACTATTATGTCACCTGATAGTAAATGTTACATTTTGACTATATATGAAAACATTTGCAGTGTTGCTATATTTCTATTAAATGAACTTCTAATGTAACAAGAATCTAATGAATAATATCTAGTAGTTTCTTACAGAAGCTATCTGTAATGTGGTAAGCTTTTTATTTAAAAAAAATCTAGTGGATTCTGTGATTATCACGATAAGCGTACTACTATCTTGGCATTGAGAGATTTTTGATTCACTAGTTGACTGTTGCATGGAATCAGCCATTAAATTTAATGCTGGAGTGAAATTACAAAAAGACAATTTTAAAGACAGGTAATATAGATTCAGATTATTAGGAAGAATGAATTTTACAGGCTCATATTTTATATGATAAAATGAGATGAGTACATACTGATCCTACATAGAAATAAAATAACATGGATGATAAAAGAGCATGAAAAAATTATTATAATTAATTATTTAAAATTTAGATTTTTAAAAATAATTACTATTGTATTGTGGGGTCATATAACATTAAAAATGTTCCAATTTGGAACAATATTTTTTATATTCTAACTATATTAAAAGATGTATATTTTTCAACACTATTAGAAAAAGAGGCACTCTCGTACACATTAGGTGGGAGTATTACTACAGATTATTTGGTAAGAAATTAAGTAGTAAATAACAAAATGTGAACTTTTCATAGCCATTGACTCATTTGTGGTTTTTGTAGAAATCTTGTCTAAAGAAACAATCATGTAAGTGTGCAAGGATAGACAAGTATGTTTACTGTAGCACCATTTATGGTAATGAATACCTAGAAATAATGGTGGAATGATTAGACAAATTATATTATATTCACAGTATAGCATATTATACAGTTATTATAAAGAATAAATTATTGTCTGAATGTATAGACATGGATGAATATTCATCATCTTTTGTTGACCAGGAAAAAACAGGTTACAAAATAGTATGTATAGTACAGTTCTAGTGTTTTATCAGAAAATAATATATAGTTATAAAGTGCTTACAGTGCATTTAAGGAAGTATGTAAGAAGAGGCAGATCAATATGAATTCCTGATTTTAAGGGCAAGGGAATTGCTGTATTCTTTTTATTTTATATGCTCCTCTACTATTTGAATATTGTTTTGACAAACATGTATTACTTCTATCTATAATTTTGAATGTTAATGAAAAGACATATATGGTAGGTAAATCATGTTTGCTGAACTAGAACTAGTACTTTGAACATTGTGCAGAGAATTACATATCTTTGTAGAAAATAAGCATGCTGAAATCATTTTTACAATAATTTTCCAATTACTAATATTTATTAGCAGCACAATTTTGAGGATAATTATATGTGGCTAAAACTTAGATACCACTCAACTGAAGAAGTTTTAAGTAGTTGTAAGAGTGTATTTAAATATATATTGGCACTTGTGTTTTTTTCTTTAATCAGATATCAAAAACAAGTAAAATGAGAGCTAAACTTTAATTATGTTCTAAATGTCTTATAAAAAGTTACCAGAAAGATATAAATATGAATAATACATGTATCGGCATTGGAATGGACATTGAACAATTTTCGTATATAATGCACATCTTGTATTAGCAATGGTATTAAAAGGTCCCACTATACTTAAGTTAAATAAATAAATTAAATAATAACAATATGTTCATTTTTCATCTTATTTGAATAAACCTTTAGAGAAAAAAATCAGTGTTACAAAATTAACATTAAAATCTTCACCATATCATAGATTTCTCAGTTTTCTCACCTTAAAAAAAGTGAGGAAATATACTGAGTTAGTGGTGAGCAAATTTTATTGCACAAGTTCAAATATTTAAAAAAATCTACTCACAGGCCAATTTTTAGCAATAGAAATGATATATTTTAAAATCAGGAAATGAAGTAACTATCACTGTGCTTTTGCAGTCCTTCATTAATTTGCTGTTACTTGAGGCTTTCAAAATTTTAGCCAACCTTCCAAAAATTGCCTAAATGATACACACTGCAGTATCTAATTATAATGTGGCTTGAAAAAAATTTGTTTTGGAAAACACTTCTAAAGCTAATTTATTTTATAATCTGTTTGATGATTAATTTTATATGTCAACTTGGCTGGACCACATTGCCCAAGTGTGTGATCAAACATTATTCTCCATGATTTCATGAGGGTGTTTTTAGATGAGATTAACATTTAAATCAGTGGACTTGAGTAAAGCAGATTGCCCTTCATAATGTGGACGGGCCTCATCCCATCAGCAGAAGACTTGACTATAATAAAAGACAGCTCCTCCAAGCAAGAGAGAATTCTGCAGTAGATGGCCCTTGCACTTGAACTGCAACATAGGCTGTGGATGTAGAGACTGCCATCCCACCCTGCATATTTTGGAATTGACAGCCTCTATAATCACATGACCCATTAAAAATATATATATATCTTTCTGTATATACATATATATCCTAGTGGTTCTATTTCTCCAGAGAACTCTAATACAGTCTGCTTAATTACAGTATTTTCTTATAGTACATTTAATTAATTTTAAAATAGTTTTCTCATTGCAAATAAATTAAGCAGAAATCATCATGCCTTAAAGTCCCCCCACTTAAAGTACCTCTGACTTAGCTTATTGGCTCTCACTGATTGTTTAGTGATTCCATTCTTGAGTCTTCTCTTTCCTTACAGACCTGACTAAAGTGCACCGAAGTATTCAAGACCACCAGGGTCCAAGCAGGGGTAGTGTACTCGACTTTTTCCTCTGACAGATTAGGCTAGATGTGGCTAGTGAGCTTGGGTAGTTAGTTCATTTTTAAGGTTTATTCAATGGAAATCTTGTATTCCATAATTCTAAGTATACTATTTAATATAAATTCAGTGTGTAGATGCTTGTGCAAGTTGGCACAAGAAACTGAGTGTTGAATGCATGAAACAATGTTGCCATTGTGGGCACAGGAGATTTTTATTGGCTTTGGCAACGTTGGTTTTCTCATAGTATGATGATTTAATTGGTCAGGATGGTCATAAAAAGTGGCATTTGTGGTTTTCATAGATAAGACTATGTAATGGACCCATAGTCGTTACAACTGCCAACATTCTATCATCATTCAAAACACAAAATTATGCTTCTTCTTATAAAATTCTAGAATTAGAAGAGAAGTTATGGTTTATTTTATTAAACTTCTCATTTTAGAAATGAGGAAATAGGAACCAAAGAGGTCAAATTATACACTTTACCAGACCCACCAAGTCTTATGATGAAAATGATGTATCCAGGATCAGACACAAGCAGCACCAAAAGGCCCAAGTAAGCGGCACAATCTTGAGGCCCAAACTTTCATTTCTTTCTTGGTGGTACCAAGCAAGACCTCTTAACAACTTTTACTTAAGCTGTATAGTGGATGCCTTATAACAGCTGTCAGAGGAGGAAAAGAACAAAGCTGATTTATGAACCATCAGCTCAGTATATGTGTGCAAGCTGAAAATGGATTGGGGCTTCACTACATCTGTTCTCCATAGCGGCCTTGAAACACACTAGTGGGGGAAAATCTTTCCAATAAGCAGAGCTCCAGGAAGCACAAATGACCATCCTCTTTTTTGGAAAGAGAATGGCTCAAGATTTAAGTCTATGCAAATTCATGGTGGCAAATAGCTAGGAAGGAGAAAATGGAAAGATCAGAAACAAGAAGGTCTATGGTCATGTTATGGGCTTGGACTAAGGAAAGTGAGCACAAAGTGTGAAGATCTTTGTATTGCATATTAATAGCCACCAGAGAGCATCTGCCCAGAAATAGGCATTAAACCTGTAAGTTATCATAGTAGACAAAATGTCAGCTGGTGCACCGGCCATCTCTCTGTCATCAAAGACCCAAGTGCTTGAACACTGGGCACAATGCACAGAGTCACCCTTGTGTCAGGAATAGAGGCTATGCATGGACTCAGCCACATGAGCTCCCATTTTCTAGGGCTGGTGTAACTTATGCTACTGCTGAATGACCAATAGTTGGCAAGAGATGTCAATGCTAACCTTCAAATATAGCCCTATCCCTTCAAAAAGCCAGCCAGCCACCTGGTGGCAAATGAATGTATTGGACTCCTTCCACCCTGGAAAAGGCAGCAATTCATTTTGGATTAACAGTTTTTGAATCTATACCTATTCTAGGTCTGGATTTGCCTTTCTCATTAGAAGAACCTCAGACAGCACCATTATCCATGGGATTACAGAAAGTTTAATCCAACCCCATAAGATCTCACATAACATCAGACTAAGGGCATAGTTCTTAACCAGGGACAATTTCCTATCCAGGGGACATATGGCAATGTCTGGAGACAAATTTGGTTGTCCAACTAGGAGGGTGCTACTGACATCTAGTGGTTAGAGTTCAGGGCAGCTGTTAAAAATCCAACAATGTACTTAACACAGCTCCCCACAACAAAGAATTATCTTGCCCCAAATGTCAATATGCTGCTGTTCAGAAACTCTGGACTAAAAAAGCCTCTTTATAGCAGAAGAGGTACAACAGTGGGCTCACGATAGTGAGATCCACTGATCCAAATGCAGCCGGCGTTAGCAATAGAATAGCTTCTAGATGACACAGATGAGGCATAAGCTCGAAAATGATACCATTCAAGGATAGGGGATCCAGTAAGCAGTATATACCCAAATAAATAACCATTATATGGCACTGTGCCCCATAAGTTAGGATTCATGATGCCAGGGACCAAGAGATGAAAGTAAAATGACCCATAGGGAATTTGTTTTTCTTTTTCTAAAATTCTGATCTCTCTGTGTTTAGTGGTCTTGGTTCCTAATGTAGGAAACACCCACCAGCAAAATATATGCTATGATTTATGCCTGTACACTTCATACTTCTCATGCCAATGGACCGATGGGCAAAGATGGGGGAGCACCACAGCGATAGAGGCAGTTGATCTGATCATCAGAAGTAAGGCTGTTATGACACATTGGTGATAGGGAGGAATGTGTTTGGCACTTGGTTATCTCTTACTACCTCTTTGCCCAATTTTGATGGTAAATGGACAAATATAGTAGACAGAGTCTGAGTAGACCTTGATGTGGTTTAAACAATCAGAGAAATGACTTTGGGTCACCCCACCAGCTAAGCTACCAAGACCAGTACAGGGCTAGATGTGGGAGAAGAGAATCTAGGATAGACTGTGGAGGAAGGAGATGATGACACCACAGTTAGAGCTTCAAGCCCACCTGTATCAGTGAAAGTTATAGTTTTTCCCATTAACTTTTCTCTAACAAGTTTACCCAAAAAGAGACCCACCAGAGTCCTGCAGAAATGACTTTCAGGGCTTAGATGAAGCCAGAGGATCCAAGCCATGCAAAAGTGGGCAATGCTGGATGTGCTGCTATACGGCCCAGACTCCCCTTCCAGGAAGGAAGGGAGGACTTAACTGCTGCATGTGTTGCTGGCTGAGAGCTCTCAGCTGTCAGTCTGCTCTGGGTTTGCTATCACCTGAAGAGGACCACATTAGTCAGATTACTCCTCCTCCAGAGGGCAAGATGCATCCCAAGACCGGTTGATGTGGAGTGTAAAGGCCTGGTCCCCTTTCCCCAGCTTGGTGTATATCTAAAGGGCCATTCCAGTTTTAGGGCTCCCCTTGGGCTTGCCTTAGTTCTTGTTACTTCTCCCTTAGCCTAATTATGCTTTCTTACCATCCCACAGAGGTGTTGATTTTGATAGCAATTCCCCCCAAACTTTCTGTATACTAAGCTCCAACTTGGAGTTAACTTTCCGGGGAACATGACTTGTAACAGTAATACATGTACATCCCATGACTTATTTTACAACCAAAGTTTGTATTTTGACTACCTTTTTAATTGTGAATTCTATTTACTTAATAGGACTATTCAATTTTTTCTTTCATTTTTGTCAGTTTGATTTGTTTTTCTCAAAAGGAATTTATCCCTTCTAATATGTATAATTTATTTTCATAATATTTATCACTGTATTTCATCTTTTTTTGTATAATCAGATTTTCATGTGATATGATTTACCTATAGCCAAGAGAACTTCCTCTAGCATTTCTTGTTTATATCTGCTCATCAATACTTTACTAGATAGACAGATTTTATATTTTTCTTTAATAAGTTTAAAAATATTGTTTCATTGTATTCTGATTTTCAGTTTCTGATTAGAGGGCAGCCTTCTTATTGCTGACCCCTGTATTTAATGTGTATTTCTCCTCTTGCTCCCTTTATATTCTGTTTAACTTTGTCTTTCAGCAGTTTAATATAATATAATATAATAACTCTGCTTGGCATTTGCTTAAATTCTTGATTTTATGGATGGATTTTTTATAATGTTTTGAAAATTTCCAATAATAAATTTTAAAATAATTTTTTTAAAATAATTTTTCTGCTTTATACTCTTTTGTGTCTTTTTTGTTTCTCATAGTCTTGGCCATGACTTGCAGTGTACATTGATCAATAGCAATGATAATAAACATTTTTGTCTTTAATATTAAGGGGAAAATATCTAAAATTTCACCAGAAGGAAGTTGATTTAAGATCAACTGAAAGATCTTAAATCAACCTTAGAGAGCTTCCTAATTTTAAGTATTTTTCTGTTTTTAAGTAATTTCTTAAAATGTATTGCTTTTGTTTTTCTCCAACTCTTGGAAAAATATGGGGGCAGTAATCACTAGTGGTATTCTCTAAACATTTCAAAATGTCTCCATTTCTGAAAACATGTAAGATTGCACTTATTCATTCTCTGGAACTCAGGCTGGCCATGTGACTTGCTTTGATTTATGCAGATGTGTATCATTTCTGGACAGAAATTCTCAAAGCCAGCGTGGTGTAGTTCGCCAGGTTCCCTTTCTCTGCCTCAGTGATTTTATAAACATGTGTAGAGAAGGCGCTTTCCTCAGCCTGACTCCCTTAGTGACTATGATGAGCAGAATCTCTTTGTCAGTGTTCGTTGGTTGCATTATGAGAAAATTTAATTATTATAATGGTACACTACTCAGATATTGGGGTTGTTTATTCACATAGAATAACCTAACCTTTCCTTTATTTTTCTTTTTATGCTAAATTATTCTTGCACTTAAAGTACTTACTCCTGATTATAATACTTATTAATATTTTTTATTCCTTAGCTTCTTTTTGTAGATAATATTATACTTTGTGTACCTATTAAGCAAAACCAAGTAAGCAATGCAGCTTAGAGAATATTTTCTTCAAAAAACATTTATTTCTAAGTGTGAAATGAGTGAAAGAAAAATAATTAAATATATAATAATTAAATAATAAAATAATAAATATAGTCCCTGTCTTCAGGGGAAAATAGTTTATTAAAAGAAATAAGTTCCCAAGACATTGCCTTGTGAACTTAGGAAGAGAGAGAGAGAGAGAGAGAGAGAGAGAGAGAGAGAGAGAGAGAGAGAGAGAGACCTTTTCTTAAATGAAGTGATTCTGGAAGATTTCCTAGAAAAGGTGACATTTAAACTGAGCTTGAAGAATGAACAGAGTAATGATAGGAAAACTTCTAGGCAAGGTCCATTAACTAAATATACTATGAGGCAAGTATAAGGAAGATATATTAATGGAACAAGTTAACACAGTTTGGCTTATTTAGGATAGCAGAGTTAAACTGTAGGAGTATGAATTTAATTTATAGGCATCGAAGATTTTTTAATAGGGGAGAAATTTTGTTATTGTTTTAGGAAGACGATTAATATTGTCATTGTACTTAGGATGATTTGCAAGAGGCAGGTACTAGATGTCATGAGAGGTTGTAAGAGGTAAGGATTTTTAATTGTTGAGATGAGACAGTAAGGGCCTGGAAAAAGATGAAAAGAAGGAATGGCTTTGAGCTACATGGTTTACAGATGTATTTGTCTATGACTTAGACCTTGAAAACCTAACATTCTTCATTTTTTATATTGTGAGACATAGAAATGAAGTCTGTAACTAAATACACCTTATTGGGTAACCACCCCAAATGTAGCATTTTACATATTGGACACTAACTAATTATGCTGAGGTTCAATGCTAAAAACACAGATGCCTAGGGAAAGAAAAGTTAGCTGCATAAACTTCTGGGAATTAGAGAGAGGTTTTTTTTGTTTTTTGTTTTTTTTGCCTTTTGCTGCACAATGGGCAATTGTGTTTCAGGTGTATTTGTTTATTCTAGTAGAAAAAAATTCATCCACTAAAATAAAAGTATCATTATAAAGAGCTAGGGGTAATCAACATCTCCCTACTTTGCCATGTCTTGCATGACTGTAAGGGGATCACATTCAGGGACTGTGGATGAGATTTCTTTGTCTCTTTTTTAAAAGGCATTTTGGGAATTGTAATAGTTCTGCATGTTCTTAAGCATCATTTGTTCAGGAGAGAGGGGCTGGGTGTCAAGCATAGGAGGGCTCTAGGGATTTCTAAAGTGGTCACTTTGAGAGTCATTTCATAATATATTTGTCATCACGTCTTTCTTCCAATTCTGGTTTTGCTACCTTCTCTGTCTTCAACGTAAATAATAGCAGGACAAAGGGAGCTATCTTCCTGCTGCTCAAAATAACTACATAGTTGGGTAAAATTTATAATATTGGATTCCACTTTTAGCCAGGAAATGCAAACAAAGCATGGAGACTGCTTGTTCCCTGACCCCAAATTCATTCCATGTTGCTATAGCATCACCCCTGAGAAAATGGGCCCGCCTGTTTTCCACCCCATAGATGCACTCAATGGGCTTTTGTCAGCTCTTGAATTATAGCATTAAAATTTAAACACTAGGGATTTAATGGAGGATTATTATGACACTTCACTGCATTCTTTCTGTTGCCATTAGCAACAACTGAAGGATGAAATAAAATAATTGTTTTAAGAGGTACTGTTTTCTTAAAAGATGGTCTACCTCACATGCTTGGGGTTTTATAAACTGGTTTGTACATTAGAAGAGTACTGGTAGTATATAACACCAATCCAGTGATTGAAAGTATTTTTATTTTTCTTTTCAGTTCACCAGTCTACAAAGACCCCGGATATTTTCACAGGCCCCAGAAGATGAACTTCAAGCTGCTGCTCCCAAACACATTCTCCAGTGTCTGGAAGACGTGCAAAGGCAACTGCACAGTGTTCTTCATCTCAAATCCTTCAAAGTGCTGTGTGTGGGAATAAAAGAATCTCTGCCAAAAGCCCCAGAGAGATCTGTCTGTCTGTACGGTATGGTAATGACAGAGACTAGTCAGTCCAGAGAGGATTCTGGGAGAAATCCAGCTATTGAAACCTAATGAATGGAACTGAGAATTTCTTGTTATAATACTGTTTGTTTCTTTGATTTGGTCATATCCTTGAATCTAAAAGGACATAAAAATAAATAATAAAAGCAAGATATTATTGTGTTGGTCTTTGAATTTCCATTTGGTTGTATATTTAGAGAAATTTTCTGATAGATTATTTTACATCTAGATTTATTTCCTTTGCCAGTCATTTGTCTTTCTAGTTTTGTGTCATTTTTATGTCTTCCTTCTTCTAATGTCAGCATCCAGGTTTATATTCAGGATTGTACTACCAATATATGGATTTCTTCTCTCATATTCTTGTTGGATAATGCTTTTCAAAATATTTTCCATTTTTGTCTTGGAATAAATTCAAGTTCTTGTAACAATAATAAAAAACAAGTAACAGGCAGTAAATAAATAAATAGTGGTTTGGATTTTCAGCACCCAGAGATAATATATATATATTTTTTAGGCGAAGCAACCCTTGGTTGACCTCACAGATTACAAGTACCTTGACAGTTTACAATCTCTTATTTTTTTATTTGTTACGCCTACGGCATCTGGTCTTCCTAGTTGGTCTCCCATTCAATTAAATTGTATGTAACAGGTCAATAAGTGCAAAAGGTACCAAAACAGGCTTTTATTCACACTTTATATAACACTGAGGAAATACTCACTGTCCATAAAAACAAAACTTTTTAATATTATTTGTCATGTTTTGAGATAATCTGCCATTATTTGTGTGGAACAACTAATTTCTCTGTCCAGTTTCCTAAATGAGAGATTCTTAGTGGTTCCTTGTCATTTACTTTCCAAAATAATTTTGCAACAAATGGTTTTTCCAAATATGACTTTATGTACACAATATGCTTGTACTCTAAATTACTAGAAATTGAAATACTTAGGTCAAAACACAATATACATAGATGTTCACTGTCAGTGAACCAGACCAAGCAGATAGGAAAACCTCTGTGAGTTGAGGGCCACATTGAACTTACGGCGTCACTTCAGGATGCAGAATGGGAGATGAAATTTTCTACAGAGGACAGCTGCCATGTTTCATATCAAGGTGAGATGCTACTGGGGCCAGGCTGACTATGCTCTTGAATATGTCATTTTCACTTGATAAATGAGGCTTATTGGGGCTTTACTACCATGGTAGTCATTGAGTCCCAATTGACCCATCCCAAAAATGGAGTCACAAAGCTTCTATGGGTCAGGTGTTTAACTTTCCAAGAGCCCAGTAGCAAGCTTTTAACTGGTTTCAAAATAACTGTACCTGGTACTCATGCCAGAAGCAATGAGTCTGAAATCTTAAAGGGTCCTTCAGGGTCTAGGAGGCTGCTTCCCATTGTTAGAGACCTCAACCTTCTGAAATTTGTCAATGAAACTTAAATGGGTCACTAGAGTTGTGTGTCCCATTAACATTTCTCTGCATGCAGCTCTTTTACATGATTGGGAGAATCCTCTTGGCACATTTGAGATGAAGAAATACATACAGATGTAGAAAAAGCAACAGCAGTACATTGAATTTCCCCAAATCCCTTAACCTACAAGGTCACACTTTTGCCACTGTGAACCCTGTCCAAATTCCATTCACTGAATCTGGGTGCTCACTTCCCCCAACCCCCAACAGGAGTAGGTAAGACAGTGACCTGGGCTGCTGTATCCAACAGAGTTATCCAGCATAATGAGACTACTGTGTATGACCTTTGGTCTCTTTTAAGGATAGAGAGACCTGTCAGTAAAGCAGCCAACATCAAGGAAGAGGGAAAGAGAGTAAATCAAAGGGCATTAAGGGAGAGAGGAGCTCCATGCCAGTAAGCAAGGAATTGCATTTAGTTTTAGCAGGTTTTGAGCAAGTATTAAATTATAACTCAATGAAAAGAACTATTAAGGATTTTGGTCTATCCAAAGCTCTATGGTGATATAACTGTTTGAAAAGACAAAGCTTTCATATACTGTTATATCTTATCAAACGGATAAAGAAAGGCTAAGAAATAGTTGCATACCTGTTTCCATAAAATTTAAGATATGTCTACACTTAGCCTATATCTTTTCATCATGAAATTTGAGTTCTGGTCTAAGGACTTTTCACTTGTAATTCCCAGTTAATTTTTTTTAATAAGAAAGTATTTTTGTTAATGTTTCTTATAAAATACTGTATTCACTTATTTTTAATTATGTTTTTTGTTTGAGATTAAGGTTACATGCCAGTCTTGTGATAATTAACTCACTAGAAGACTTCACTGATTTTTGCTGTGGTAGGGGTGTAAAATTACACCCATCAAAAATGCACTAAGAACATGTGTTAAGCTTTCTATTACTACATATTTTATCTATAATACTCCTTGTAATTTAACATAGGCAAGCAACTCTTACAAACAATAACTATTCAAATTTTTACCTCTTAAAAATGTCTGTGTTAGCAATGGGTATTATCATTCACAAATTTCTACTCAGCCAATAGGGTAAAAACAGGACCTCACTGTTGCATTACTCCTCAAGATTTTTATTTATTTGTGTCAGTCAAAATATGATCTCTGATCAAAGATTACAGCAAAAGGAAACCAACTGTCACTGGTGAGAGTCAACAGAATCAGCAAATAATAGATATAAATCTCAAAGACTGCAGATATTGGAATTATCAGAAGTAAGACATATGTATACAGTATTTTTAAAATGAAAGGTAAAATATTTTTTAAATTAACAGGCAGATTTCCACAAAATACAACATTAAGAATGAAAATATAATCTATAAATTAAAATTTTAGGGAGTGATCAGATTAACACAGATGAAGAGTCAATAAGTAAACTGAAAATTTCTTTATTAAAATATATTGAATATACAATACAAAGACAAAAAAATGAAAATTACTAAAGAGAGATTCAGAGATAGAAAAAATAGAATAAGAGAAGCTTGACCTTATCATAGTTTCAAAGAGAATTAGAGATTATGTAGCAGAGCCAACTTTTGAAAAGATAATGACAAAGAATTTTCCAGAAATGTTGAAAGGTAAGAAAGAGACAGAAGAAGCACAATGTATACCAAATGGGATAAATAAAAATAAAGCAATAACTATTCACCTTCCACTAAAATTTTAGAACCCCAGAGACAAAGAGAAGCTCATAAAAGTTGTTTTAGAAAATAAATAAATCTCAAAAACAAAAAAAATTAAATGGTTCCTGTCTAAATAGCCACAATGTAAGTCAGGATGCAGTGAAATGATAAAATTGTCAACCTAGAATTTTATAGCCAAACTCTTTTTCAATAATAAAGACAAGTTAAAAATATGTTTACATAAATTAAAACAGAGTTTTTACCATCATCTGAATTTCAGTAAACTTCTAAGGTATGTTCTTTGCATAAAATGAAATTACTCCCAAAGGAAAACCAACGATGCATAAAAGGAAAGAAATTTATTTTTAATGTACAAAATAAGCAAAGAACTGGTGAATTGTTAGGAAATAAATAAATAAATAGGAGATCAAGCCAAATAAATAAAATTAGTATCAGAAAGGAGAATATAAGCTAGAGCAGAGATTTAAAAGATAATATCAGAATACTATAAACTTTTACATTTGGGTAGAGAAAAATTTGAAATTCCTGGGAACAAAGTTATAAGTACTATAACAAGAGAATAATATAATAATAATAAGATTAATTTTTATCCTAAGGTTCAGTATAATGGGTGGAATTCAAGACACACTACCCCAAAATATGGCATTTGGCATATTGAGTATTTTAAGCTAAAAGAGTTTGAGAAAATGGCAAGGGCAGAAAGGTCACTCTGATCTTCTCCTTGACCTTCTTCTATGAAATAGGACATAAAAGCCCCACATAAGTAGTGTGCTCCTTATACCTAGAGGAAAGGAGTCTCTTTATTCTGAAGACAAAGGGACGCCAAGAAAAATTCTAACAAACAGGACTTGCTAAATTTCTCCTGGTTTACTACATTTAACTACTTCTTTACTCCATTTCACCAAAGCTAGCATAGAAATACTTAGGTTTAGGTACTTCAAATCTTCATTTTTTTATACAGCTCTTATGTCATGTAAATCTTATATTAATGAATTTATTTGCTTTTCTCCTGTTAATCTGACATCAATTTAACCTTCAGATCCAGGCCGGGATCCTTTGAAGTTAAGAAAAACTTTTTCTTCCCTTTAAAATCTTACAACAATTTGAAATCCAATCAATTTAAAAAAAAAAAAAACAAAAACAAAAACAAAAAAAACACTTCACAAAGCCAGTAGCGTACTCAGACAATTTTAAAGATAAAGTTTTACTAAACCTTTCAATATATCATTCCAGTCTTATACAGATTCTTCAGAAAATAGAAATAAAGAGAAATGAATCCCATTCATTTTATAAGCCAGATTTGACCTTAATAACAAACATATATATTAATTTTCTATCACTGCTATAACAAATTACCACAAACTCAGTTGCTTAAAACAACACATTTATTATCTTACTGTTCCAGAGGTCAGAAGTCTGATACAGATCTCAACAGAGTGAGATTAAGGTGCAGGCAGAGAGCTATGTTCCTTTCTGAAGTTTGAGGAAGAATTGGTTTTATAGACTGCTCATATTTCTCAGCTCATAGCCTCCTTTCTTTATCTCCGTCTCTCTCTTTTTTTTCTATATCTCTTTGGATCTCCACAGCTGGAAAATGTCCTCTTCTTTTTAAAACTGATATAATTAGATTGGGTCCACCTGAGTAATCTAGCAAAACCTTTCCATCTAAAAATTCTTAATGTTAATCTCAATGACAAAGTCTCTTTTTACAAGTAACATAGAATGTTCACAGGTTACAGATATGAGGACACAGACATCTTTTAGGGAATGGGGTATTATTTGCCTATCACACCTAACAAGCAAATCTTAAAAAGGAACATTTAGAGGTTATGAACATATCTGCAAATATTCTTACCAATATTTTGGCAAAATATTTTTTATCAATATTTGGGGAATCTTAATCCATGATCATATTATGATAAAAAAATTCAACCTTGTTAAAAATCTAAGAAAAATTTATAAATGTAATTTATTATCAGAAAAAGAGATGGAAAGGGAGACATATATATCATCTCTGAAAAAAATGCTAAAATTTAACAAGTATTTATAATTTTAAAATCTCAGTAAAATAAGAATAAAAGAATTTTTATAATCTGACCAATAAATTCAATAGAAAACCTACAACAAACATCAACTTTTGAGGCAAAATATTAAAAGTGCCTCATTAACATCGGAAACAAGAACATATTGCACTTTTAATTTTTGCATTAGAACTATGATGAATATTCTTTTACCTAGTTCTTTGTACATATAATCTTGATTATTCCCTTAGCATAAATTTCTAGAAACAGAATTGCCAATCAAATTATACAGATTAAGAAGGTCAAATTAACTTTTACTTTATTTTTTTAATGAGTTTTTTTAATTTATTGGGATAACATTGGTTAATTACATAATTTTCAGGTATATATTATAATTTCACATGTGTATATTCTATTGTGTGTTTACCACACAAAGTCTAGTTTCCTTCAGCTACCATATATTTGATCCCTTTTACCCACTTCACCCTTCCCCTATTCCCCTATATTTGACCCACTTTACATTTAGACTGCACTTGTAAGTATGAGTCACAACTTTCCCTTTCCCACACACTGTGATATAAAATACCACAATGTAGATTCTGGGATGAATGATAACCTTAGTCAATGGAGAAATCAACAGGCCATTTCCTTATCTTTCTTTTTCCTTCCCCTCTCTCTTCTATTCACATACATTAGCACACCACTACAGATCATCATGTACTGGAAAAAAAATAAGAATAAAGAAAGAAACCAATACCCTAAAAAAGAGAATTTACATGAAAGGGAAATTTAAAACAATCATCCTCAACAAAATTCCAGAGAATATTGTATTGTATTGTTAAACAAAAATATTGTATTGTTAAACAAAAATATGCTGCTATGAAAAAAAAGCCATATAATCAATAGGTTTCTTGGAATTTAGAACTATACCTACAGAAATAAAATATTTTTTAAAATCATGATTGTGGAAATAAAATTATTCATGAAGGGGCTGAATAAAAGAATAGTCCTGGTAGAAGACCTGTCACATTGAGCAAACTCTCCCAGAATGAGAAGCAAAAAGGCAAAGAGATGACATATAAAGAGATGACATATAACATATATATAGACTGAACTATATATATGTTAGTATTAGTAATAGTGGAATGTAATGTACAATGGAACAATTCTAAATATTTGGACAGAAAATTGGGATAAATATATTCACCTAGTCTGTAAATATGAGGATATTCATCTCTGTGTAACTGATTGAACAGTTGCGCAATAACTGGATTCTTTCTCTTTCAGAAGACACATTTTATGTAAAATTATTTATCAACATTGTGGAAATCACATAGGTTCCTAGAAATTATAAAGTGCAATTTCAAACAGGCATGAAATGTGTGTAGAATAGAGTTTCATGCATGCTCTGATACTTCTGTGATTACAGAAAAACAATGCTTGGATAGATATACACAAAAGACAAATAATGGTCATTTGTGAAGATAGGTCAGTTTTTCCAGTTTCTAAAAGGGTTGACTTGAATTCAGATTTACAATAAGGATTCTCCACAGTTTTCACTTAATCTCAAATCAATTTTATTTTTTAATGGTTTTGAAACTAAACAGCACAGAAAATTTCATTTGCATGTCAAGCTCCCTATAATGCATTTAGGTTTTCATTATTATGTAATTTGAGTGTCCGCACATGGATTTTCCATAAAGACACGTGCTTCCTATGATATAAATGCTCTACTGGATGGTCCCAAACTCCTAAAATAAGAACCCAACCACCACTGAAACCTGACAGCAATGCTAAGAAGTCCACTAATACCTGTGTTTTTAAACCACAGAGACATGCTGTTCAGTGAAAAAAGCACCTTTAGCCTAGTCTCACTCTTAGCAACAAGAAGTTTGGTTGGTGGCACACACCATTTCCAACAAAATGAGAAAAACTAAACCACTGACTAAAGTTGTTAACTCCAGAAATGGGGATTAGGTTATGGAGAAAATAAAAATATTAAATGAAGTGACCCTGATAAATATTGACTTCCTGGCAAATTTGGATCTCTTCATGCTAAATAAAAATATGAGGTTTCTTACTGACACTTGACCTATGAAGTCATCTCCAATAATGTTATAATACATTGGACAAGAAATGCAAAACAAATGAATGCTCTAACTGAGCCAAATTATTACAACAGCCTTTGACTAATTCTCTCCATATTATGCTTTCCTTTTGCCAATTACCACCCACTTCCTCAGTATGGTTTTCCTAGTTTATTGGAATTTCAGGCTGTCGATGTCATAAACTTAAAGAATAATAAAGACCAGGGACAGAAAGTATAATTAAAAAAGAATCATAATGTGACATCTTACTTTGGGAAATAAAGGTGAAAATGACCATGAAATTATTGACAAAGTGTATAAAAAACAAGAGACCAAGTTTCTTGTTTGGGTTGTTTATCAAACTATACTCTGGGAATTCTAATTGATTGTCCAACTCATTTTTAACTTGTAATCAAAAGTCAAAGTCTAGGGCTTCTCAACCTTTTCTTCCTCCTCCTCTCTTAAATTGGGCTTAATTCAATATTTCATCAGGTTCTTCTACAGGAGATGATGACTGTTAGCACGATAATCCTAAACTCTGCATAGGTGTATCTCCAAGTAAATAACATCAAAAATAATATAATTTTTTATTGTGCATATGCCAGATGAAAAGCACAATGGTGTATAAAAGAGGGAATGGAAGTATGAAGAAGAAACAATGCATGGTTCCTGTACTCAGAGGAACTTACCACGACCAGAGGAAAAAGGTGTTCAAAAAAATTTCAGGTATCTTGGTATGTATAAACAAAGAGGTGAAGCTAGAGAGGAGGGGGAGTACTAATTGTATGCTGGGTATAGAACTAAGTTTTGAAATTTGAATGCTGATTCTAAGGCATGAACTTATAAAAAGTCCCACTCTGTTGAGGTGATAGGGTGCTCTTCCAGGTCTGGGAGAGTGGTTTACTTTTAAATGCTGAGCCATGGTAGAATGATGTAGAATGTTCTTCTTGGGCTGGATTTCAGGACAGACAGCTATGCATGAAATCAATATATATATATATATATAATTTCTAGCTCCAGCCAACTGGATATAATATACAGTACAAGCAAATGTCTTTTACTTCATTTACATAAAAATATTTTACTTTCACATTGACAAAATAATTATCGGAATTTATCAAAGAAAAACAACCCACCACAATAATTTTCTTTCGATATTATGGATATAAAATGATTGTTGGGTTGACTGATTGAACTCACTTTCTAGCCAACTGTGGTTTTATAGAAACATAATCCTGGCTTTATAACCCTTCTTTCTTTTCCAATTCAGTTTATGGTTCATTTTATGACCATGGGAATGTAGTAAACTAGTGCCCCATTTATCAATGGTTTAGCAATAAGTTCTTACAGGTTATTAAATGAGTCAATTGATATGACTGGAGGAAAAAAAGATGTAAAAATGCAAAATAGTCACAAAACTGGCTTAGGTTTTTTCCTGTCCTGCCACTGAATAAGCTGTGTTTCCCTGGGCAAGTCTCTTTAACTCCTGAAGAGAGATCCGTGATGAATATGAGAGTCAACAAATCTGTTTCCTCTGGATTTCCTACATTAAAAAGAAATTAAGCTAACATAGGTTAATATAGGTTAGTTTGTTCTGGTTTGGTTTTGGTTTGCTTTTTTTTTTTTTTTAACCAGAAAGGCAGAAAAACCTGTGTCCTATGTCTGGTTCTGCCTATTGGTAGTGTGTGATTTTATGTACTGCTCACTCCTGACATGTGCCTCTCTTCTTACCTGTAAAATAGAAGTTGGACTAGATGATCTCCCTGGTCTCCTCTGGCTCGAAATTCTTTTGGAGGTGGGGAAAAAGAAGTGCCTCTAGGCTTTTAATTTCAATGCCAGTTTTCAGCCCGATGAGAATTAAACTGTCTGGGTTATAAACCAACTACAAAACAAGGTTTATAATGGAAATAGCAAGTGACCCTTGGCTGCAACAAAGCTAACGGTTCCCGCTATAATATTCAGTTACCGCTCATATCCTTGGGCAGCAACTGGTGTGTTATGTAACAGTGACTCTTGCAGGATTACCCAATCCTTTCTCCTAACCTTAATTGTACAGTCTGCTTGTGGCTCCTAAAATACCTGGTTCTCCTCAATGACATGCTCACTGGGATAGATGTGGCTGCCACTGACAACCCAGCTCTTGCTGGTTTAAAATAACACCATATGTGCAGTTTGCAAGTACAGTCCTTTTTAGAGTACATTATTTTTGCTCTTTCGTCTCCTCTTTCTAACTGGGAATGACTTCCTGCCCCAAATGACCAAGCAATAGGAAAAATTCTAACAAATAATAAAATGCTTCAGTACAGGTAGAGTTCATACTGTTCTCGACTTAAGGCAGAGCTCCAGCCAGAAAGAGCTAGAGGAAAGGCAGAGAGAAAGGATTCAGGTTAACTGCAAAAAATCTTCAGTCTAGTGGAACTGACCCTGTTTTGTCTTTGTATTTAACCTACATCCTCTTCATTACATATAAATATTTTGACTCTCAGGGGGAAAAAAAGGGCAAATTGAGAAGAAAAAGAACATTATTTTTCTAGAACAAAGTAGAAATGAATAAATAGGTAAATATCAGTTCTGACTCACTCTTAAGATGAACAATAGATTTATCTCAAGCTGTGTGTATCATCTAAAAGTTCAGTGATTAGAAATAATCTAAACAGATGTTTCTCAAAATGGAAAAATCCAAGAATGTTTTTCAAAATATAATATTAATTTTTTCTGCTTACAAAATTTTTACTTTCCCATTTTATTTATTTATTTTTGGCAAGGCAACCCTTGGTTGACCTCACAGATTGAGAGGACCTTGTCAACTTACAATCCTTTATTTTTAATTTTTTTATGCCTACAGCACCTGGTCTTCCAAGGTGGTCTCCTAACCAAGTACTATCTAGGCCCAAACCTGCTTAGGTTCCAAGATCAGATGGACTTGGGCTTGTTCAGGGTAGCATGGCCATAGTACTTTCCTATTTTAGAAAACATAGGTAAGTAGAAAAAAATAATCAAACAAATAAATAATATTCTAAACCCTTTAATGCATGTTTATATTAACATAATAGAGATGATATTATAATTTTTATACTGTTTTTATAAATCATGGTCATATAAACATTTATCTACATAATTTAAACCTTTTATGAATAATGTTATAGATGAGTATGTATTTTATCTTTCATAATATACACATCCATTCTGACTTTGAATTTTAGATTGCATCCAATTTTTTATGTATTTTTATGAAGAACGATGCAATAAATAGCTTTTTTTAAAAACACTTTTGCCTGAATTATTTTCTCATTTTATTTCTTAAATAATACAGCTTAAACTAAATTTTAAAGTTATTTATATAAATTACTAACTAAATCTGAAATCTAGAGCTACAATTCTAAATTTAAAATATTTTCCATCACTAGAGGAAAATCCTAATGCCAAAATAAAGGTATAGTATAAAGGTGGAAATTAGATAAGGTCAAAATAAAAATGAATCTATTTATGTGATAGAAAATGCTTGAATACCTAGGTATTGTATATTTCAAATCAATGTTTTAAATATGCTAAATTCTAAATACCACTCAGAAAGAGAAAATTAACGTAACTCTGTGAATTATATTAAATGAAATAGTGTAAAACAAAGTATAAATGATAATAATATAGAGACTTGGCTATGGATAGATTTTTAAACATTGAAGAACAAAAAGTACTAGAAAGATGAGAATTTCTTGCTATCAAAATTACACATATACTTGTATTCACAAACCATCCTGTTGTATTTTTTCTCCTTTGACTCTTGACTTTTCTTTTTTTTTTTTTTCCACAGTGGAACAAGCGCTTCTTGTTTCTGTTGAAGCTAACTCCTCTGTTTTTTGTCTAGCCACCAGCCCACCCTGCTTTCAGAGATTTGCTCTATTGATTGTTTACCTCCTCTACTGTATCTAAAGTTCTTTGTTCTTTACTGGATTTCTTCCATCAGTATTTAAAATGTGTATAAACCTTTTGCATTTTTAAGATCTTTCACAATCTCCACCTTGTCCCCTATCTCTTTTCTCCCTTTGACAGCCAAATATTTTTATTAAAATAATGTCTATACATACTGGCTCTCTTCCTTGTTGTCTAATCATACCTAAATTCACTGGCTTCTAATTCTATCATTCAACTGCCCTTGTCAACTCCTTAATTTTCTTATTATGTCTCATCTCTAGCCAATCATTTATTGTCTTGGGGTTTCCCTCCTCCTTTTGCCCTTGTATAAGGATGTTCTTCCGGGCTTTATATTAAAACTATTGTGGTGAAAAGATTTATCTTTTTAAATTCAGAACTATATATCTATTTACCCACTGTTCCTTTCCACTTGGAGATTATTCAAGTACTTCAAACTTAACATGTTCAAAACTAAATGTATGATTTTCATCCCAATCTTGCTTTTTCTCCTGTTTTTTTTTTTTCTTTCTTTCTTTTTTCTTCCAGTGAATGACACTATCAACTATCTGGTACTCAAGCAGAAACTTCATTATTTTGTATTTTTCTCCCCCATACCCCCATTTTAGGTGTGGTGGTTCATGTGTGATTATGGTGGCCCTCCCAGGTGACTCAGATTACAGTTAAATACTTGTCCTATGTGACCCAAGAGTATTCCTATGATTCCCCTGTCATAGCCTGCATAACACAATTAAATTTGCCAATTTGCACATTTTTATCTACTACAAGACTATAAGCTTTATGTCTATATTTCATCTCTTGTGTAGATATCCTCCATATCTAGCAATGCCTGCCATGTAGTATGTACTCAATAATTATTTGTTAAATGAATAAATAAAAAATAATATGTTCTAGTTGTGAACATAAAGTAGTGATAATTTTGATTCTGAACAGCAAATGTTTATTACATGTTCTTTAAACATATCGAAGTGTAATAAATTGTATCTATAAATATATAATGATGGCATTTACGGCTATCTACATAATAAAATATTTTTCTTGTACCAGCTAGTCGATGCCCATAAGTAGTCTGCAAGGTATACTATATTTTTCTAAAAAGTCACAGAAGTCAATTTATGTCTGTATACCCCAATGAGTGGTTTCTTACACATAGTCTAATAAGTTTTGACCCATGTGATTGTGTCTCCTTTGTCCAGTTGAATCAACTCAGGATATGGATCCAACCTGAGCTTATTAGAGGTCAAAGGTCAAGGAAATGGCCTGATACTAGAGCTCTTCTTGTTAGAAATTCCCTGTAATGGATAGATAGTCTTGCACTACTAACTTAGATTCTCTCCTAGAAAGACACATACAGAAAATCAGTCAGGTGTTGATGTGAAGAGTTAGAAGAGCCAAGATTATCTGTGTTAAGAGCAGTAGGGGATTCAGATTTTCAGTGACCATAGATAGAACATTCATAGTATTCTTAATAGCAATGAACTAAGGCTAGGCTATGGGGTTGCTGAAGGAGCATCTTGATGCCTGTCTTTACTGAGTATCAGTATAATTAGCCAAAGACTATGTAGCATTGGTTAAGCTAACATTAGTATAAAAGTGTTTTAAACTAATTTGTTACTACATGCTTCATTTGGCACAGTTTATTACCTTCTATCTTTGAATTTTGAATATTATATAATTAATTAAGCAGTATGGTAAACTTTATGATAAATATATATTGGTAAGTTTTTCATCATTAACTATTAAATTTTATTCACAATTATACATTTCTTTATATGCTATAGTTTTCTGCTTTTTTCTTAAGTCTGCTGCTGGAGCTACAAAATCCACCCATTTAAATCTGTTTCCAAAATCTTAGAATTTTATAAATAAAATAGCAAGTTTAAAAAATGAGGTTTAATGTTATTTTAAAGGAAGGTGAATATCTATTTGCTAGTGGGGAGAATGATTCTTAAAAACAATAAACTGATCCTCCATAGAAATCGAATTTTGTTTCTGACATTAGTACAGATAGAGAATGACCCTAAGAGGTTTAGATGCTCAGTAGACATCTCTATTCTTCTCAGAGATTCCTGGTACTGGCTCTAGAGAAGAGTTCTTTCTTTGTAGGCCTCTACCTTGACTCAGTAACTGACAGAGTAAAGTGTTCATGCAAAAGAAGATTCTAGGCTGATGGCTTATAGCTAGGATTCCCTCTCTTATAGTAGCTTCTGAGAAGGCTAGATATGCAGTCAGAGTCTATGCCTTGCCTATTTTTTTTACCTACCTTAAAATATTGTACTTTAGTTCTTTCAAAGGAATTTGCATTTCTAGGAAGTTTAAAATGCATATGCAAAGATATTGTCTATTTTATAGTATTGAGCTCGCTCAATGGAATTGTTTCATGACACATTTGGGCTTTCTAATTGAATTTTTGCATTGTTATAGCTTTAAAAGAGGGTTTGGTGTGTGTGTGTGTGTGTGTGTGTGTGTGTGTGTGTGTGTGTGTGTAGGACCCTGTAATTTGGGTGAATTACATGGCAATGAAGAGCAGAAAAACTGGTATCTGCTAGGGAATCTTAAAGTGAGCTACTCAGTGACAGAACCAACCACATTACCTGAAAATGCATTGTTTTGACTATATACTTATTGTTTTATTGTCTATGTTTTATTTTAATAGAACTCTTTATGGGTTTATTAAAGGTCTTCTCAAAAGTTACACTGTCAAATTCACTAAAACCTATGTTTAAAAAGTCTGCTGTAGACTAAAATAAAATTGGTACCCGGACTTGTAAAGTAAAAAACTTACACCACATGTAAGAATGAAATTCTCAGTGAGAGACAGAACCCAACACCAAACACCCTGCTAAAGGACCTACAGTTGGTAAACTTTTGCCCTTGTGTGACACCAATCAAACATTCTCTAAAGTTGTCCAGCTACACAGTGGAAATCGGGCATAAAATAGACTTAGCCATTGGTTAACTTATATTACTTATCCAAATAAAAAAGCACATTTTTAGGACATGACAGACTGAAATGTAAGAGCATACAGTACAAATTGTACACTAATAAAATTTTGTCTCGTGTATGAGTTGGAGGCATAAATTTTCACGCTAGACCAAGACCAAGTTATAATCACATTCTTGGGTTTTGAATTTTCTTTTTTAAAAAGCAGTTCAAGGATAATCTATTTGTAAATTTAATCCTAAAAATTTAAATTATAGAAAAAATAAATAGTAATAAAATTACAATAAAATATTTAAGATAAATTTTTAGAAAGCAGAAGGTCATTTTTCAAATGATTAGTCAAAAAATCTATTTTAGTTTGGAATATATGTCTGCCTGAGACAGTGTCAAAACATGAAACAAAACCTCACAATTAACCACACATCAATACGCACATGCACAAAGAAAAAGGATAAAACCACACAAAAAACAAACAATAATAATGTATATTCAGCACTATTTAGGTCTGTGTATAGGATAAGCCATTAATGTAGTAAATAACTATGCTCATCGAACCAGTTAAAATTTTAAGGAAAGCGCCACAGCCAAAGCCAAGAAGCCATCAATTATGAAACCCTTTCTTCATATATATCAGGTAATATAGCTTGAAATAATGTAATGTGAACACAGTGCTGATTTAAATAAACCCCAATTTCACTATAGTTCAGATGTAATAACTTTGTTTTTAGATAAGATAGAAAAATCACCTCCCCACTATCGCATAAGCACAGGTATGTTTGGGTAGGTTTCTCTACAGACAGTAAGGTCCTCATCTACACCACAGGGCTTAGCTTCTTGAGGAACAAAGAAGATTTACTTTATTTTAACTTCAGCACAGAGAATATCTTTTATATTCAATTTCTAAACAAAATTTTTTTCAATTAACTGGCTCAGACTTTTGAAAGTTTAGAAAAAGTAGCTCTCAAAATGACTGTAGGAGAGTTTTGGGGAGACCTCTTTAATAGTCAGAATATTTTTCACAGCCTCAGATTGAAAAGATCATTTAAATCAAGGTGTAATTGGGACACAAAAGAAATTAACACATTAAATAAAGTGAGTTTATCTTTACAGTCCTGTTCTTCTAAGCTTTGTTAAGGCATAGTACACTTCACTTCCCAGCCTCACGAGAAATTTCCATGTGTATAAATCTCTTAAGATTCAAGCATAAATTAGCAAATATTATTAATAAATTTTACAGTAACTGAGATACTATTCTTCGCATGCTAAGTATGCAAGGGTAAATAAACAATTCTGGCCTTCATGGAAGTTCTAATTAGGTGTTCAATAATTTTTTTCTAACTTTTTATTATGGAAAGTTTCAAATATAAACAAATGTTGAGAGAATAGTTTAAAAAACCCAATGAGATTTTTATTCATTCCCAACAATTATCAATATATAGACAATTTGTTTTATTTATACACCTATCCACTTTCTACTCCAGGCCAACAAGATTATGTTGAAGCAGATGTCAGGCATTTATTATTTTATCTAAAAATATTTTAGTTTGTATTTCCTAAAGACAAAAATTCTCTACAAAAGCCATAATACATATTACACTTAAAAGTGTTAACAACAGTTACTTGCTTTCTTCAAGAAAATGATTCATTGTTCACATTTCCCTGTTTATTTCACACACACACCTTTTTATAAATAAGTATTTTTTAGATTGGTATGTCTGTTAAATTTCTTTTAATTTAAAGTTTTCTTCTTTATAACACTTTTTGTGTTTGTTGAAGAAACAAGATCTTTTACCTAGTTGAGTTTTACTCTCTCAGATTTGCTGACTACATCCCCACAACATCATCTAATATATTTCTTCTTCTCTTAAATTTTTTATAAATTATTAATAATTTCCAGAGTTTTGATAAGACTCAAGTTTGATTTTTCTTTCTGTAAAGACCCGTTCATAAGTAGTTGTTTGTTAAATAAATAAATATACATTAATTTATTTATTTAAAAAAATATTTTCAGATGTTTATAAAAATCAAGCACCTTTAGAACTCAAAAATTAAACTAAACATACAATAAATATTTTTAAATGCAAGCTAAACTCTAGAACTAATAAGTGATTATAGCAAGTTTGCAGGATACAAGATTAATATACAAAATCCAATCATGTTGCTACATACAAGCAATAAACAAGTGGAATTTGAAATTAAAATATGATAGTATTTGCATTAGCACACCCGAAAATTAAATAGTTAGGTATAAATCTAACAAATTATGTGCAAGATCTATACAAGGAAAATTACAAGACTGATGAATGAAATCAAAGAACTAAATAAATGGAGAGTGTTTCCATTTTCACAAATAGAAAAATTCAATATTATCAAGATGTTAAATCACCTCAACTTAATTATAGGTTCAATGCAATTGCTGTCAAAGTTCCAAGTTATTTCATGGCTATCGAAAAACTGATTCTAAAGTTTGTATGGAGAAGGAAAAGACCCAGAATACCTAACACAATGTTGAAGTAGAGGAACAAAGGTGAAAGATTGATACTACCTGACTTCAAAGCTTATTATAAAGCCAGACTAATCAAGACAGCTGGAATTGGAGAAAGAATAGACCAACAGATCAGTGTAATAGAATAGAGAGCCAAGAAATAGATCCATATAAATATAATCAACTGACCTTTGACCAAGGAACAAAAGCAATACAATAAAACAAAGATTTTTTTTTTCCACAAATGATTTCAAAGCAACTGGACAATAAACATAAATGTGAGATAAAAATCTATAAACTCCTGGAAGGTAACATAAGAGAAAAGCTAGATGAGCTTGGGTATGGCAATGATTTTTTAGATATAACACCAAAGACATAATTCATGACAGAAAAAAACTAATAAACTGGTATTTCATTAAAATTAAAAACTTCTGTTCTGCAGAATACAATGTCAAGAGAATGAGAATTCAAATCACAGACTGGGAGAAAATATTTGCTAAAGACACACCTAATATAGAAATGTTTCTCAAAATATACAAGGAACTCTAAAACTCAGCATTAAGAAAACAATTACAATGAAAAAACTGATTAAAAAATGAGCCGAAGACTTTAATAGACACCTCATCAAGAATATATTCAGATGGCCAATAAGCATAGGAAAAGATATTACACATCATATTACTTCAGAAGATGTAAATTAAAACAACAATGAGATACCACTGCACATCTGGTAGCTGGCCAAAATTGAGAACACTTTGGAAGACGATTTGGAAGTTTCTTACAAAAATAAACATACTCTTACCATGTAATTCAGCAATTGTACTCCTTCGTATTTACCCAAAGAGTTGAAAACTTATCTCCACACAAAAACCTGCACATGGACGTTTATAGCAACTTTATTCACAAATGTCAAAACTTGGAAGCAACTTTGATATACTGCAGTAGGTGAATGGAAAAATAAACTGTGTTAAAATTTAAAAATTACCATATAATAAAATCAGGTGTAGGATGGAAAGCGAAAGATAAGACTAATGAAATAAGCTATTGTGCTATCAAGCCATGAAAGGATATGGAGGAAACTTAAGTGCATATTACTAAATGGAAGATGTGAATCTGAAAAGGCTACATCCTGTATGATTCCAATTATATGCCACTCCAGAAATGGCAAAACTATGGAGACCATAAAGAGATCAGTGGTTGACAGGCATTGGTGGGGTGAGGAGATACATAATCAGAGCACAGAGGATTTTTAGGGTATTGAAAATGCTCTGTATGATACTATAATGGTGAATACATGTGACTATATATTCATTCAAATCCATAGAAGATAAACACCAAGAATGAACCCTAAGGTAAACTATGAATTTGGGTGATTATGATGTGTCAGTGTAGGTTCATCAATTGTAATAAATGTACCACTCTGGTAGGAGATGTTGATAATGGGGGAGGCTATGTTTGGGTGGTGGATAGGACATATATGGGAAATCTCTGTATGGTCCCTCAATTTTTCTGTGAAGCTAAAACAGCTCCAAAAATAAATAAAGTATTTAAGAAAAGATATCTCAGTCATCATGATGTGTGTTCTTGCCCAATCTATTAACCTGACTGAGCCACATTTTCTTATTGGTATTAAAAACTCCTCCAACTCTGAAAGTTCAAGACTGTGAGATTAGTGGTGTCAATTTGAGATGACCATATGCCAACACAATTTACCAACACCTTTTTACTATTTAAATTCAGTTAAAAGGACCTTCTATGATTTATTACTTTTATGCATAATCAAGTTTATTCTCAAGACAGAAATACCTCAGGTACACTGAAGTACCCACATCATTCAATTTGTCTTTGAAAGAAGTAAACGATTAATAGTCTAGAAAATTACATTTCCCTACCTTTGTCCCATTTTCTAAAATCTCATCTGTTCAATTTTCAAATAGTCTTGTTAAGTATATTCTTTCCTGATATGGTTAAGATGTGGAGCAAACTAAATAAATTTAAATGTTTTAGGTCAAACTAGTTATTTTAGTACAATATAAAAAGAAAGCCAGATCAGCTTCATTATTGCATTGTTAACATTCAAACAATCTTTATAAAATCTAATTTCATGGGTGGATTTTTGGTAAAACATGTCTATTTTAGCTATTTAAGGATTCAGAACTTCAAAATATGTATTTTTCCTTACTGGAAAAAATTTATTTTCCAAAAACCATTAGTTTTAGTTTCTCACTCTCATGAAAATAGTAAAAATTAACAAATACCTATAGGCTTAAAATACAGTCCATTTGAATAACCCAGTATCTCATAACTTCAGTGTGAAGTCATGACCTCTTGAGGACCGAATAAGGAAGCAAATTCTCTAAATGTACTTCAGATCTCTCTTTGGATTCAATATCTTTAGGGAGACATTATTTCATAGGTCGGGGATCTGCTATCAGGAAACACACACTGATTAGCCAGCAGGACAGTCAGAGCGGTCTGCAGGAACCCTCACAGACATCTGCTCAGTCCTTGGGGAGGTCGCAGGCTGGTTTACGTTAAGAGCTCTTTTGCCTCTAGAACGAACTCCTTTAGAATTTGTTCCCATAATAGTCCCTAAGGCAATGACGCACAGCTGTGGGAGGAAATAGGCTCTTTAATTTGTTAACCATGCCCAGAAAAGAAGAAAACAAAATGCTCAAAAGAGACTATAAAAAGCCCTTTTTAAAGTCTTCTCCAGAAACAGCTAGAAAAAAAAAAGCTATATAAGTTTTTCCTCATTCTCTCTCTCTCTCTCTCTCTCTCTCTCTCTCTCTCTCTCTCTCTCTCTCTCTCTCTCTCACACACACACACACACACACACACACATACACAAACACACACGCACACACGTGGCTTATTTCTTAATATATATCCAACTTTTGATTTGAAGCCCATGCAATCTTTTCTTCTAACTTCTCAGTATCTCATTTAGAAAAAATTCAGAAAGTCAGTAAAAAACAGGCCTGAACTTTTACCTGAAAGGTTGAGATTAAGAATGTGATTTTCTTAAAAATGAGGGTCCCAGGTTTTTAGAGCAGGAAGTTACATATTTTAACCCAACCCCACATTGTGTATAGCTCTTATCCAAATCCATTTAAAATTTATTTTCAGTTTCTTATTTTTTAATGCATTTACTTTGGATATAATGAATATTTCAAATGGAGTCAGTCATGCATCACTTAATGATGAGTACATTCTGAGATATGTGTCACTAGGCAGTTTTATGTCATGGAAACATTGTAGAGAGCATGTATACAAACCTAGACATTACAACCTACTGTACACCTCAGCTATGTGGTATAGCCTATTGCTCTTAAGCTACAAGCCTGTACAGCATGTCACTGTAAAAATCAACACAAGGTTACACCAAGCACAAGAGAGAATGATGCGATCAAGAGGTGCAGTAAATATAGCATATTGTTTTATAACAAACTTTTTTAAAAAGTTTTTTTATTTTTTAATTATAGTTGACATACAGTATTAGATTAGTTTCAGATATACAATGTAGTGATTTGACTTTTATATAACTTATGAAATGATCACCCTGATAAATTTAGTACCATCTGACACCACACATAATTATTGCAATATTGATGACTGTGCTTCCTATGCTATACTCTCCATCCCTATGACTATTTTATGAGACCACCATCATACACCCAGTCTGTCACTGACAGAAACGTTATTATGCAGGTGCATAATTGTTTACAACAAGGTAAGACTATAGCATAGCAAGTGTCTGGAACCAAGACCCAGATATCAGGCTTTATCAGTTTCTAACGATTTGCCAGAGTTGCCTCAACTTTTTAATTTTTTTTTAAAGGAACAGCTCATTACAAATATAATTGACAAATATAATCACTAACTACCTCTCTCACTTCTTACGGCAGTTTCTTTCTCTCTTTCTGCCTTCCCAGAGATATTCATCAGCCCGAATTCAGTTAACATTCTCATGAATTTTTATACTATTATAACACAATGTCCAAACTTATTTGGCATGTTCATTTTTAGATTTTACATAAATATATCATACTGTATGTATTTTTCCATAATGTTCTTTCTTCACTTAATATTGTGTTTGAGATTTAATCAAGACGATATGTACAACTGTAGTCTATTCATTTCCACTGCTGTACTGTATCTATTGCAAGATTTTTTCTCAATTTATCTGTCCAATGTTTTCATTTTTTTGCTGGTACTCTATGATCCTAGGAACACCTTCATGCATGTTTCCTTGAGCGCGTATGCAACAGATTCTTTAGATTTTCAGCTTTATTTGATATTGCCAAGCTACTCTTCAAAATGAATGCAGCAATTTACCCTTCCACGAGGCTACACATTTCAGCCAACAATTTTGCCAAAAATAGATATAATTTTTGTTAATCTGAAATGTAGTGTTCAAAATTGAATTTCCCCTTATGCTAGCATCTTTTTCATAATGTATTAGATTTCAGCTTCTATTTCAATCCATGACTTTGTTTTGCTATATTTTTAGGAGTTATTCATTATTTCTGAATAGCAACCCATTGTTTGCTATCAGAGTTATAAATATCTACACCGAATCGTAGATTTTTCAAAACTTTGTTCTTGATGTGTTCTTTTTTTTTATCAAATAGAAGATTCTTTTAAAATTAATAGATTCTAATTTACTCATAATGACATCCTTCTTTTTCCTAAGATTATAAAGATAGTCTTACATTTTATTTTACCGATATTAAATTTATCGTATTTTTTCTCTCCTAATCTACTAAAATATTTCCTTAATAAATGTGATAATTAATTTCTGAGTGCTTTATTTAAATTTTCAACTCTAAGTTGACAAAAAAATTTGTCTATATAATTGACCTTTCCTGTGTTATCTTTGTTTGGCTTTGATATTGATATATATTAATCTAACAAAAACAGCAATTTTCATTCCTTTTACAATCTATTCATAGTAGAGGTTATCTGTTCCTTGAAGGTTTTACAAAACTCACTTATAAAATTTTCTAGCTCTTATTTGAGGAGAGGGGTCAGAACTCCCTAGAATACTAAAATAATTGCTTTAATTATATCAAATTTAGTAGTTATTGTCTTTTTCATTTTTAAAACACAATTATAGGCAATTCTTTTATAAATTATGCATTTTATCTAATTATTCAAATGAATGGACAAAAGTTGTTAATAGCATTTACAAATGATTTTTAAAGTTGCCTTGGATCTATAGTTGCATCCTATTACTATAGTATTTTGTTATTTATTCATGTCATTTTTCACTTTATCTATTGTGTAAAAAAATACTTGCCCATATGATTAGTTATTTTAAAAAACAGATTTAATTTCTGATCCTTTCCATTGTATTTTTTGTTTTTATTTCATAAATATCTGCTTTTACTTAGATACATACTTCTTTCTTTTTTTCTTCTCTTTTAGCTTCTTGAATTAAAAACCACATGCATCTATTTTTTAAGCACTTTTATTTTCTAATAAATTTATATGAAAGTCTAACTTTCCCTTTAAATGTCACTCATTAAGTATTATTTTCAGACTCATATTAAGGAAAAGATTTTGATTTTTTTTCTTTCTTTCTTGCTTTGTCATCATATCTTATGGAATAGTTTTGCTGCTTTCTCAACCAGCTGACACATGCTTTGTCTGTTTGTTTCATTTTCCAAGGGTAAGAGATTATTCCATTGTAGGGGCAATCAAATATACAGTAAAAATTTTAAACCAATATATTTATCTTTCTGATAAATTATTAGTAATAATACTCAAAATTACTATTTATTTCCTGTCTTATTAAAAGTTGACATACAAAAAACTTTACATAGAAGGAAAACAACTTGAGGGGGAATGACCCATACAAAATGATTAAATGTTTGTTTTAATGATTCCTACTATGCTTCTTCGATGTTTTTGTATGTATCTGTTAATAATTAACCGCTTGAATGAGATACCAGGGCAGGGAGAAGAAAACCTAGAGCTGGACTCCACTGCCATTTGAAAACAATGAGGCACTATCTTTGGACACTTTTAATCAAAAAATGAAAAAAACATAGTTTCTAACAATAAGAAATGAATCATCTAGTTGGTAATCTAAGGTGATCTTTAAATCATAATGTATGTAAATGAGGAAGTAGAATTTATTTTAGAAAATAACATATTTAAATTTAACTCTAGGTTATATCTATGTGAAGGGGCCCTTTAGAATTATAGAAAATAAGGATAAGTGTAACTAAAAAAATGGGGTTATGAAAAGTACAGTTATGGTAAAAAAAAATGCCAGAAATAACAAATATTGTAATTGAAAGACTCATTTAAAAACATTAGCAAAAAAACAAAAAACAAAAAAACAAAAAACAAAACAAAACAATATAGACAACTTGAGTCTGGGTAACTTTATTTCCTTTTCGTAAAAATTTAAGCATTTAGTGTTTTAGAACTTCAAACTACTTAAATCCCCTTATTTACAGGTTTTTATGGTAATTTCCTCAACTTGTGAACTAATATTTCAATATAAATTCTTACTATAGACTTATAAGGAAGAAATACTTAAGCAGAAATTCACAACAGCTTCCTATGTGGTACAATGGAAAGAATACTTTTGAAATCTGACACAACTTTGAGTTCTGTTTCTGCCACTTATCAGGTAGGTAGTCAGAAATTTTTATCTAACTTGGTATCTCTTTCAATCTACAGTTTCATGTTTATTATTTCATGTATTGTGACCTAACACTCTTTTAAAACTTCTGTAAAATGATGTCTTAACTTCTAGATCTACCTCATGTCATTTCATTTCTTTTTCATATTTTGCTTTCTTTATCTTTTGTGGTATGTTTTGTGGTTTGTTCTGTAAGAATCCCTCGGCTTAATCTTCTATCATGTTGCTATTCAGCTTTTTTAATATATAAGTTTTAGTTTTTATTATAGAAAAATTTTAAATATATTTAAGTAGAAAATTATTATAATAAAACTTATGTATCAGTCATTAAATTTTTAACAATTATTGACACATAACCTATTTCATTCCATCTACCAGCACCAATTCTCTTAAATGTTAATTTTCATAACCAGATTTTTAATTTTCATGATCTGTTTAATTATTTTTTATGGGTTAGCTGTTCACTTGTAGCATTCTGAGTTTCAGGTATAAATTATTTGTTTACTCAAATTTATGCTTTCAATTGAATCTTGAATCTTGGCTCTGCTGTTTCCTGTGTGGTCTTGAGTAAGTTTATCAACCTCCCTGACTTGGTTTCTTCAACAGTAAAATGGCGATCAAAATGGTTCATGGGTTGTTATGGGGGTTAAATATATTGGCAGCTAAACTGCTCAGAACTGTGCTTGGTTCAAAGTGTACTATAATTCTAAAATAGAAAGTCAACTTGCCAGGGAAGACTGATCTGCATTCAAAAAATAAAAAATAAATAAATAACAAAAATCCTTAAAAGATCTTATATATATGAAATTTGAGTTAAACACAGAAGATTTTGAAAAACTATCAAAAATAGGGAACAATTCTGATGGCTCCTAGATTCAAGCAGGACCACATTAACATACCTGCTATTCTGATATGTTCCAGGTTAAAGCTGGTATGTTTTTATCTTGTAGTTTTGATGAGTTCAAGCAGACAAGTTTCTCAAGGTTATATGATTTTAAACAAGAAGATTTTGAGTATTATGTCCTTATTGTTGACATAATTCAAAAAACAATAATTTTGTAATCCTGTTCTCAGAAGTGGGCACATTGTAGAGTTTAACAATAGTAAGTACCTGGTAAGTGTTACTTGCTATTCTTATTTTTATTGTTACTATTTGGGTTAGACATTGTATTATATTCTCTTTATGTGGCCATGTGCCAATTGTTACTTCGTATATGACCCTGAGCAAGTTAGTGAGCAGGTTTCATGCTCATATTTTACATTAGCAGATGAAGATAATAATACCTATATCAGGTTAGATTGCCACAAAGATAGAAATAATGTGTTTATTGTACAATCTTGGAATTTTAAAAATAAATTATAGTTCTTATAATAATTAGAAATACTATTCTAGCTCAAATGACTAAAATATCTGTTGGAAAACACAGCTGTCCCTGGATTGGTCTCTGATCAGCCATGTTCATCAGGTGAGAAGATTGTCTTGTCCAAAAAGTACATTATTGTTTAATGCTCAGTGTAACAGTTTATTTATTGGCCCAACAGGAACTGCTTGCATTTTATTATTGTGAGTTATTTCAAACTGGCATAGTTTTCATTATTGTCAGATAAAGCATTACTCTGTAGAGCTATATCAGCTCAGAACAGTGAGAGTCAGGTTGTCACAACAGAGTTAAATGGAAGCCTATAATAGTTACCTTTAAATTGGGATAATCTGGGTAATATACAAAAAAAAACTAATAAATAGTCAGAGGCATAGTTTTAGGCAATACATTTCTGTCTTAAATTCCATTTGTATTCTTACCTCAAAATGATCTTTCCGAGGACCCAAAAAAGTATCTGTGATAGAAGTGGAACCTCCAAACTCCTCCATCCTCTGATTACTATCCCTTTCTCTTTTTCAGGATTGCTTACTTTTCACTTCATAAAAGAGAAGTACACCCAGGGGGATACATACTGTAAGTATGTCAAACAAAAGGAGCCTTTGAAACAATAATGCCTCTGGGTAACATAACATGGCCTGTCAGGTAGTTTTAATATTCAGTTTTAAGTAAAATTGAAGAACTTAATCTATTACTTGATGGATCATCAAAATTATTTTGATGACAGATAACTATGTAATATTTGACACTTATCTCAAGAGTAATTCAAAGAACTAAGTGTTGGTGCTATAAAAGTCCCTTTACATTTTTAATTTATGTGGTTAGGTTTTTTAGTGTTTACATCAATGAAAATTTAAAAATGAAATAGTATCAATACTGAACTCTCTCTCATTCTAGTAATAAGTAATATTCACCCAAGGATATGTGACAATACAAATCAGGAAAACCCCATTTATCTCACTGAAAACTGCATTTCTAACAACATTTTACTTTCTATCTTAATAATTATCAATATTTTAATATATGTTATATTGTTTTAAAATATATGTTAATAATGATTATCATAACTTGACTGCAACAAAACATTTAAAACATAGAGCCTCATGGTCATAGAAAAATTGAAAACTTAAATTTTACTTCCATTTATTTAAAAAATATTTAGCATGTACTCTGTATTAGGTCTTGTCTCACGTGTTAGAAATTCAGTGGTGAAAAAAAAAACAGAAAAGAAATTTCTATTCATATAGAGTTTACATTCTAGTAAGTAGGATTCAGATAAAAATCAAATAACAAATGCACATAAAATATAGCAGAGATAAATATTTTTATGTCAGAAAAATATGGTAAGATATTTAATAAAACTTTCCACAGAATATTAAGATAATATTCTGTGGGGGAAAATATGCGTTTAAGGGGGGAAAAAGGAACATTAAAATGAAAAGCTTGAACATGCATTTTTAAAAATGGTTGATGGTGAGGATCATATGGCTATGAACTTAGATTCCACTGAAATGTTGAGAAGAGTGATATAATAGTATTCTAAAATTTTTTATTTTGTCATTTTTTTGCAATATACTGGAAATCTCACTCTTTAAAAATAATGAAAAAATATAGATGTCTTTTTTTAAATGTATGAGAGATTGCTTAGTTTTATGAAACCATAGGAGCAAATTTGAGGACCACTGGATGGAATGCACAAATTTTGACCTTAGGGGTGGTTAAAAGATGAGGTTAGTCTGTCAAGTGGTGCCTAGAATTTGGATTTTACTGAATCAGTTTCAGTTATGTGATGAAATATTCCTTAAGGACTTGAGTATAGATTCAGGTTAGTTTTTTTCAAATATTTATTTTGTATTTATGTCAAAGCAAACAATTTGCTTGAAATTTGAACACCAAATATCCTTTTAATAATAAAGTGATAGAGCAACTCTTTCTGGTGTTTAATAAAAAACAATTTTATAAAAACTGTTTTTTTTCTGAAGATATTGACAAAATCTTTAGGTATAAAAAGGACTTGACTTTACAATGTCAATTATTCCCAATGACCATAGAAAATTGTGCCACATTCCTCATATTAAGCAGCTCCTGAGATCTGTGATGCTGGGGGTAATTGAAACCTGACACATATATCTGTTACGATTCTGCACATCCAGTACCGCACTAACCTAACTTCTTTGTTGCTAGTTTCTATTCACAGTAAGAAAATTATCATGGGTGAAGCTAGGAAGGCATACCTCCATCTAGTGGTCAGTGTCTTATACTAATACTGTTATTCTAAAATCAAAATACTATGAGCATTTTATTTTATTAATTGTAATGAAAAAATGACTCTAACCAATATACTACTGTTATTTTCTAAAGATATCTATCAAACTTGACAAGTAAACAAGTAGATAGAAGATACATAATCTTAAATAGGTACATTGAAATATATGACTTGAATATATTGTCTAAAATTTCATGAAGCTATTTCTCTGCTATTTATTAATTAATTAATCTTCCTACAAAATGTAATTTCTATAGTTCTTCCAGGTACCTTATTCACACAATTACAGAGACATCAAAAGACTTGATTTTATTTTTATATTAGGCATTTTATTTTGGTACCTATATGTAAAATATGTAAAATAACATTATATGTAATATTATATGTAAAATAATATGTGTAAAATAATATTTATCACCATATACTTAAAAATTGATGACACTGGGGCTGTTCTTAACAGAAAATATAGTATATCTAATTAAATTTGAAATCTTGCTTACCAAATAAAGAGACTAATTTCTAATGGGTCTTTTCTTTGTAAAAATATGTTATTCTTCATAAGGACTTTTGTTTCTTCCTTCCTTTTCTTTTTTTGTAAACCCATTTATTAGAGAGGAGAGGTTAAAGATCAGAATGCTAATCATATATTTATTGAAACTGTATTATAAAAATAATGCCACCTTTTTTGTAGGATGCCATAATTTACAAAAGGTTTCTTAGAGTTTATATTATCCCCATTTTCATTTAAGAAAGGTGTTAGGTGAATCTCTCACCCCATGAAGATCTCAGTAAGATTGATCTGTACATTAGTTCATGTCTTCATAAATATAAAGTCTTCCCCCAGCATTTCTGCAAATGTCTAGAGGACTCACATTCTCAAAGCCATCTCTGTTTCTGGGCTCCTGCATTTGTTCTTGCAGTATATGCAATATGGCAATCCTGGTATGTGTGAGTATAATAAATGTTACTAAAGATTAGGAGGGAAGGAGGGAAGAGAAAGAAGTTTAGATGACATCTATTCAAACTTCAACTTGAACGTTAGGTAGCTGGGTTCCAAAGATGTCCTCATGTCTTCCCTCCACTGGGAAAAAGTCGTTCTCTTTATCTGCTTCTTAGACCCACACTGAAGGCCTTATGACAAAGTGACAAAAAGGATGCCTTCCTTAAAAAGGAATTGCAAGCACTCCTTTTTTTTTAACATAGAGAAAAAGAAATTAACGTTCAGATGCACAAAAATTCTATGCTGAGTGTTCAAAACAAGAGAGTGAATATGGCTTCTAGATCTTAAAACCCTATATTCTGTTTATATTTTAAAAAAATTACCCAACAGAGAAGTGGTCGAACTATCAGGTGAGAAGTTATTTCTTATGTGAATTGTGGATTTAATGTTCAAGCAACTCAGAACAGAGGTTTAACCAGAACAGGATAAAAAATATATATATATCTTTGTTTTTGATTAAGCCACTGATGACAAATCAAAACTGGATATAGTTTTATTTTGTAACCTAGAAAATGATTACCTCAAGGTAATCTGTAGTGAAGAGAATTTTTATATCTAAATTAAAATTTTAAAATATTAGGAATAAAAGCAACAGCCCACCTTCACTTTCATTAGCAATAAAAATAGATGATCTCATATGAATTTTTCCAGGAATATCTCCTTAAGCTTCCTTAGATCCTTGGCCAGTTTTCCCTTGGCTCTAATCACTAGGAGGAATAAACAGAAGATTAATCAATAAAATAAATGAGTAAGATTAGAGGCTTGCCTCAAATTAAGAAAGTGTTAACATGGTGTGGAATGATGACAGTCACCAGTTAATATCAGCTCATTAGGTTGGTAGGGGTGTCATATACAAACTGTACAGTCGTTTTAAGTCAGAAGAGAAAGTATTTTTTTTATACCTTAAACTTGACTTGATATACTGAGTTTAAATACTTAAACTATTTCTGAGACACTAGGACAAAGGTCAAATGACAACGAGTCATAGCCAATAACTTCTATGGTTACTTCTTCCTGCTGGGAATTAGAAACTATGCAGGCTTCTTGGGGGGTGGGGTGGGGGAAATGGCCAGGTATATTCAGAAAAATCTTACAGAGAGCAACTCCTATAGGGTCAGTATAATTCATATTAGACAAAGAGAAAAAGAGGTAAATATCATGTATATCATTTCCACAAAATGTAGAACAGCTAAGCTCTCTCAAAAAAAGCCATTTCTCGTTGCTTAAGAGTCAGTTCCCAGTTTTTTTCCCATCACCTGCTTAGGTAGTTAATCTCCATAGATGGCTTGTTAAAAAACCTTGCTTTATTTTATTCTTAACCTTATGCATCTCTTTCCCTCGAATCTGGGTCAGAGAAAAACTTACTGATTCCATGTTAGTCTCAGAGTACTTTCTCTGAGCCTTGAACCACTATGAGGAAAAAAGGACAGCTACATATGACAGGGCTTAGTACATATGTAACACACTGAATGAATATCACATGGAGTACAAGAATCTCCCAGTCAAGCCCTGTCCATATTGTTAATGTGTAAGAAAATAGTTGCTTCATGCCATTCAGTTTTGGGGTTGCTTGTTATGCAGCGATGGATAACCAGAACACTTAGTATCCAACTGTTCACTTTCAAGATTCAATATAAATTTCACAGCTTTTAGGAAACTGACCCCATATTTTGGGTTAGGCATCCATTCTAAGTAATGTCTTACCCTAGCTGTTACATATTGTTATAACTGTCTTTTTATTCTTGCCTGAAATTAGTGAGAACAAGGATAGTGTCTAAATTAATTATCATTGTTCCATTAGAATCAACAGTGCCTGGTAAATATAGTAGACAATAAACAAACATAACCCATTGAATCAATGAGTATACTTCTGATGCATGTAAACAGTGATCTCTCACTCCACTAGAAAGAAGCCCCTTGCCTGTTATACTTGATAATCAGTTTCCAATAAAGACAGTCATGCAAAATATATCTTAGTAAAGTATAAGAGCAACGTGCATTGCACAAGGCACTAAGCCACCTAAATTTTTAAATATATAGAAGGTTAAAAGATATATTTGGGCAGTCAGAATTTCTTTTCTAAATATTCACTGGGCTCCATGTTCTAGAGTTTGATCAATTAAAGGTTGATTATTGTTGGATCTGTGCTATTCTCGTAGCTTTTAAGACTGTGAAGGTTCATAATCTGTGTATTTTAAGTGAAGAAAAATGTCCTCTTATATCCTATAAATAAACTATCTGTGAATTGTCAAATGCTAACACAAACAAGTTTATTTTGTGACAATAAAACTGTCATAGACATATTTAACTGAATATATACCACTAGGAAAATTTTACAAGATGCAGATGTCATGTAAGGCAGTGAATTGAGCCAAATGATCCAAACGATGTAATAGGCAGAAAATTTAATGAAATGAATAATAAATGAGAGAAAATGAAACATACATGCACGCACAATAGGATGACCCTCACTATCATGTCACTTGGGGGTTCCTAGGGTCATTTGAAAAGTGAAATATATTTCCATAAGCATCTGACTCTGCCTGAAGAATCACCAAGAAAAAGGCCAAAGGTATTCCAAAGAATTCAACGCTGGCTATCTCAGGAGTGAGCTTTTGTCAGTCTTCATAACTCTTGACAGTAGTTTGTAATTTCTTATGAGACATACCTCAGTGCTCTTCTAGCAGAAGAGCACCCTGGGATAAATGCTATTACAGCTTCTGCTGCATACCGTAGCCTCAACACTTTGCTCTCTCTGTGACAATCTTTAGGAAATTAAGTTTCAATTCACTGACATCCCAGTTAGAACTCAATTTTTCTTATAACATATACCTTACCAAGAATCTCCTATAAAAGAAAATTACAATGTCAGTGGACTCTACGTTTTTTATGATATATCTAAAACTGTAGTATGTTTTTTATATCATAATTAATTTTTTCTATTTACTTTTATGGTCTTGATTGTTAATTGTATATTTTATTATTTAAACATTACCTAAGTATACACACAGGAAGGGGAACCCCTCTGAAGTCAATATTATTATTCTAGTTTTCCCACAGGGAAAAATTGAGATACAGTTCAGAAGGTTACATGTCACAAATTGGAATACAATATATTATAGAAGCACCATATAATAAATTGAAGCTCTTTTCCACAAGTATCCCATCTCTCTGTATTTAGAATTTTATAAGTTAAAACTCAGCACAACCTTAGACATATAGTGAAAAGTCCTATTATTTTAAAGGTAAGGCCTAGAAAGTTTAAGTAAATTGCTCAGATTCACATAGCTAGTGGCAGAACAGAAATTGTCTGCTAATATTATTATAAGATCATTTGACATTTAACTTATTTCTCAATAAGATCCAGATATCCAAACTTCTGGACTATATAAAATGTAAAATTCCCTTGAGAGAAGGTAGAATGCTTTAAATTTTGTGTCCCAAATAACTAAATACAATTGATAGGGATATACTACTTCCCAAAAGATTTGATTTGCCCTCAAAGAGACACAGAAACAGGTAAGAAGTATTTTCAAATAATAACAGCCATGAATGGTCAAACTTTTCCTAATATATCTCTCTCTCGCTCAAATAAATTATTCTTACTTCCTGAAAAGGGGAAAAATTTAGTGAACTTATAATAAAATGATTCAGGAGAACTGATTTGGGAAAGAGTTGCTCATTTTCTTCTTTCAGTAAAAAAAAAATGGGAAGAAGAAAGTGATCTTTTAGATGGCAAGAGAAATATGGAGGGAAAAGGCTAAAATGAGAAGAAACAGAAAAGAAAAGAAGAGAAAAAAAAAGAAAAGAAAAGGAAATCAGATGCATAATTATTTGAGTACAATAATTCTAGCATGATTTTACTTAGTATATCTTCTTGCTCCTGCTTTTGCTTTATTAGTTATGTCTCCCCATTCAGTCAATCCTTAGCCATTAGGAAATATTCTTAAATATTCAATAGATTACTTGCATAAGGCATAAAATTAATTTACAAAATAAAAATTTTAACTGATTTCTCATGCCAAAGATTAACAGTAATTCTTTCCCAAGATTATGTTTTCATTATGTTCTTACGAAATAACATTCCAATTGGCTTTCTGAACTCAAGTATTAAACAAACACAATGGCAGACAGCAGATTCTACAGCAGAAAAGTAAGGATAAGTTTAAGGACAATACAGATGTTCATGTGCTTGGGAACAACACTAATTTCCCTCACATCCCATTGTCAAATCACTCATTAAGATGTTCTTATAAGGTCAAAGGAGCTGATCAAAAAACATCTTAAGGAAAAAGAAAAAGATCACTATATGAGGTTTGATTGTTTTCTTAGAAGTGAAGAAGGGAGGGAAAGATTCATAAATTTGTGTCATACAGCACTCTCTTGGTTTAGGACTCAGTGAGGCTGAAATGCAGCTGTTAAATCTGCTCCAAAGTTCACAGCAGTGAATCTTCAATATTTCATATTGATAATAACTCTGTTACAGAGCTCTTTATGGGACCAAACCCAGATCGTGAGATTGAAAACATCAGGGTTCAGAAGACCCTGAAAGATGAAAACTACTTCCATAGATTGAAACAGAGTACACATCTTAGAAACCAAGGATTAATTCATTTAGCCTGGGAAAATGTTAAAAGTTCAAATCACCCATGCTTTGTTGACATCAGAGTATCCCTATAGGTATCCATTAGGATAGTTAACATAATATTTACATTTTCTTTCTGGAATTCATTTCCATTTCCCCAAATAATCAAAAACTTCATAAAACCTTGGGTAATTATGTTATCAATTTGTCTTTCATATTTAAAAAATGTAACCAATGACTTTTGGGTGAGCATCTCTACGTATAACTGAGGATAACTATAAATGTGGAGATAAGTTTAGAAACAAATTCAAATATCTATGCATAAGTTATATACATGTTAATAACTTTATGAACTATTTTTTTAGAGTTTAGATAAGTTCAGCTGATTTAAAAAAAAATCCTAAAAACTTTGAAAAACAAAGAAAGCCCCAGATTTTCTTTTTACTAATGACTCTTTATGTTTGTTGGTAGTTGGTTGAGGTGGGCATTTTGTCCCCTTTAGGAGAAGAGTAATACTGTCCCAGATATGGTTCTTGAGATAATTTACAGTTTCCCTGGATGGTGGTAAGTAAAAGTGGCATGAAGAGCAATATATACTGAAACACTCTTTTACGTGTAATGACATAATAGGAACTATACTTGGTACTTCATGTTCTTTTCAGTCTTTACAACATCCTCGTGACATGAATTTAATTTTTAATTTATAAACAGGGGTTCTGAAGCTCAGAAAACTGGAGACTAAACAGGTTTTTTTTTAAGTTTTGGGGAAGAAACATTTTTAATAAATTTTTTTTCTCTGCAGAATTTTCTATTGAGTCTCTCACAAATCTGTTCATAAATTTTTCTCTAATCTATGCAACAATTGTACTTTCTCTTACTTTATTGATATATTCATAAACATATATGTATTATTTACTATGTGCTAAGTACTATTTGAAGTACTGAGGATGCAGGAGTAAAGTAAATGTGGAACATAATTCTAATAAGGGAGACTGAGTAAAGTAACAGGTAAAATTTAGTTGTATCACAAGGTATTAGATGCTATGTAGCAAAAAAGCAGAAAAGGGGACTATGGAGTGCCAGGGTGCAAGAGGAATACAATATTGAATGAAATTATCACTATCTAATTCAAGTTTTCAAAGGATCTCTCTGGATGCTATATTGGCATTACTTTATGGAGGAGCACAGATGAAAGTCAGGTGACAGTCAGGCCAAATGATTGTAACGCCTCCTTGGCTGAGATTAATTGATGGGTGGCCAAGTGGGCAATAGTGTGGCTTGTTTATATGATTCTTCATTCATTTCAGCCTTCTCATCTCTTAAGACTTAATCTTAAATGATGTTCATGGAAACTCATTTTTCAGGCCATGCAGCCATTCCTATAGCGGTAATAGATGTTATCTCCTATCACATCATTTTTCATTTTTTTAATTTAAAAACCAATTTATGTTCTACTTGTTAAAGAGATGTGTGCTCTACCAGCTTTTACTGAATTCTACAGTCATTCCTTTCCTTGTTTCTTCTCATATCGCTGTTTGATCTTCATTATTTTGGTTACTTTTTTTTTCTCCTTGAGGTTTTAAAATATCTCAAAGCTACATTAAAGATAGATACTGGCTTCTATTTATTCTTCTTATTATTACTTTTAAATAATTTCCTTCCTGCTGTTCCTTATTTCTTCCTGACAGTCAGAGTTTTCACAAATTATCACTTTCCTTTCCACCCAAAAAACTTCTCCCAGGATTTCTTGTAGTGCAGATTTGTTGAAAATGAATTCTTTCAGCTTTGATTTTTTTTTTGTTCAGATTTACTATGTTGTGAAATAAATTTATTTCAGATTATGCATTTTCAATTCCATAATTTCCATTTAATTCCTTCTTTTAGTTTCCATTTTTCTGATGAAACGTCCTATCTACTCATGCATTTTTTTTTACTTTTTCCATGAGCCTCATTGACATTTGTCATAGTTATCTTTTAAAGGTTTTGTTCTGTAATTCAAACATCAATGATATCTGCGAGTCTTCTTTTATTGACTGATTCTTCTTTTGATTTTGAATTTCATCTTCAGTTTCTTTGAAGGTCTCATAATTTTTTTGTTTGCTGGAAATGCTGTATTACTGTCTCTTTTAACGTACACTTTCACTTGTTTTACAAATTTAGTTTCTTTATTCACTGCCAGCAACTTTCTGCTTTTTTTGTTAGTGTGTCTCCCCTTGCATTTTTTTTACTTTTTTGTTTTTAAATGTATTTTGGAAGTAGTGAGCTAGTTTATTGTGCAATAACCAAAGCCCTGATTCACAAAACATAATCTATTGAAATCTTAAAACAGACAAATGCTTCAATTCTTTTATTTTGGAATATTTTGGCTCATAGTAATAAAGGTTGAGATCAGAGTGGATAAGGGTAGTCAGGAAAGGTATTGAAGAGTGGGTTAGATATTGATCACCACCAGAGAAAAAAGAAAATGTTTTTGGAAGAGGAAAAACATGAAAAAAATACAAGAGATAAAGAAAAATAAATATGACATTTGTAGGTCTGTGAGAAGGTGAATATGATGACAGCAGAAGTTATGTGAAATCAGAGGAAATCATGATGAAAGAAATATTTTAAAATTCTCCTTTTTTTTCTTATTTATTATTATGATTAAATGATATGAGTAATATAATGTTCTCTATACTATACCAGTACTTTTATAGAGAGTTATCAATCATATTTCTTGCTCTAATATTTTTATATTTTAACATCATGTTTAATAAATTAACCAAACTTCAATTAAGATGTTTTTCTTTTAGATTTGACTTTTCCTTACCACTCTAGTTTAATTCTTATCTCCAAAATGTCAAAACAAGTGATAAAGAAGTGAAAAAATAATTGTCAGTCAAATGACTGTTTCATCTTTGAGAGATTAAACCACCAGTATACATAATTTTTCAATGAATTGATCTATTTTTTTAAATCAAATTTACCCATCAATAGAATTAAAATTATTGAAGTACCTGTATAAAATACCAAACTCATAATTATCATTTTTCATTTCGTCAACTGCCAAGGTAGAAACGGTTTTCTCCTCCATAAACTTTTAAATTCTCTTCAATGACCTTTAAATTCTCAGCTCTGTTGGACTTCTAACACATCAAAAACTCCATCAGTATTCTACAAAGAACAAATAATAATCACAAAATGTGTCTGCTCTGTGGTAAAAGAAATTCCTGACAGGTTCCTCCCTAAATAAAAATAAATGGAATGACTCCCATAAAATTCATGTGGTTCACAAAGAAATAGTTGAACTACATCAAGACCTCAGAAATGTCTGGTAAAAACATAAGAACCACACTAAGATAAACTTCCTATTGGTGAGATCTCTCAGATCATGAAATCCCTGTTAAGAGAAGCTTATCTCTGAAACCTTTGAAAAACACACTGTATGAAACACTAAACAATAAAAATAGCAATCGCGTATTACATGGAGACAAAGCGAAACTCCATCTTATCTCCAAATACTAAGATTCTCAGAGGTTCATGTAATACTTAAATTTTTGTCTGCTATCTAAAGATGTTTCTTCAGTTATAAATTATGTGGGCATTTCTTGTCTCTCTGTTTTTGATTCATCCTATATGACTCACTCGATTGTTGATAATCGATGATACAAAGTTCTTACTGTCTCTCATCCTAGGATTTCAGTGGTGTGCTTTACATTGGTGAAGAAACTCTATCCTAACTCCCTACTTTATTGTTTGGTGAAGGGCTTGCTTACATTTGTGAGATTGCTGGCTGGGACTAGGCTACTTTCTGTGGCTCTAAGAGAAAAGAAAGTTACATAGGTTGCCAGGGATTGAATTTGTAACCTATTCTTTATTAAGTTCATTCTATTCCTGCCATGAAATGTAGAACTAAATTGCCATTTAAGAAATTAGCACAAGCATATATAGTAGCATTTAAGACTTCTAGGTAATGTTTAAATTTGAATAATTGTTATAACAAAGTTTAATCAAAAATATAAAAATCACAACATATTATGAAAGTAAAAATATGACTGTGAAGATATAGATAATAGTAAAATATCAAATGAAGATGCCATATTTGAATAGTGACCCCATCCTTAAAAATAGTAGATAGTATTTTATGCTCTTGGAGTTATTTAACCTAGAAACTTCAACTCTGCTTGTATTTCCTTTAACTAAGCTTCAGAAGTATCCATAAGAAATATGTGAGTTAGGCATACCCCTTATATAAATACCTTAAAATGCTATTTGTGTCATCTTTCAACCTGTCTTTCCTCCTAGCCTTTAGAGAGAGACCATTTCTTTTTACATTTGCATCCCAGATTTCATCTTAGTTATATTATATCCTTTAATGGGCACATATGCATGCAATGCTTAAGCAACTAAGAATTCAGTATCCAGTTTAATTTCTTTTTTTTTTTTTTGCCTTATATAAAAATAATGCATGAAAATGGAGCTGAAGGAAATAAGATGAGAGAAACATATTGTCATAGAAATATGCTAATGAGTTGATTATTTCACATGGAACTACTTAAGGATTTTAAGCCATAATAGTTTATAGGCCACAATTTCATAAATATGGATCCCTAGATATATAAATCATATACAGTAGTCTACCTTTATCTGCATTTTCACTCCCCATGCCTTCAGTTGTCTATGGTCAACTGTAGTTTGAAAATATTAAATGGAAAATTCCAGAAATAAGTAACTCATAAGTTCTAAGTTTCATGCCATTCTGAGTACCTCACTTCATCTCATCACATACACATCGTATCATCTTACATCATCACAACAAGAACAATTTGTACGGTACAATAAGATATGTTGAGAGAGAGAAACCACAATTATAATATATTGTTATAATTGTCCTATTTTATTATGTTATTATCGTTAATCTCTTATTGTGCCTAATTTATAGATTAAATTTTATCATAGGTATGTATATATAAAAAATATAAAGTTCAGTTCTATCAGTGGTTTCAGGCATCCACTGGGGGTGTTGGAACATATACACCACCAATAAGAGGAACTACTGCAAAAGATTTCTGCAAAAGTGCATGGCATATCTAACCTAATTGATCACAAGATTGTCAAATCTTCATTTCTCTGAATGAGATGATTGGCAGAATTTTACTTCTTACCAGTTGCATAATACACCCTAGCTAGTGTTTTATAAATATAGTTTTTGTGGCTGGCATATGATTATCTCAACAACCTATGCACCATACCTATGGGCACTGACCTGGTTCTTATGTTGTTCACAGGTTACTTCTGCAATTCAGATTCAGTTCATGTATCACTGATATGGTCCGTACAAGTCTTAAAGAATTTTTTTTTCAAGGAGTCATTCATTTGGAATTCCTTGCTCTAGAGGTTTTGGGGTTTTCTGAAGGTTTGTAACATTGAAGAGAACAACTTTGTCGTATTAAGAAAGGAGGCACTACTGACTTTGATGGCAGGTTGACAAAGGTACTTTGTTTCTAGAGTAATTTTATTATATGACTACTGTATTATGCCAAGAAGGCTGGGACCACATACCCGCACATTGAAAAACACAGCTGAGATCTGTCTTTGTGACCCAGACACATGCCCTCTCAACTTCTCTCTGTACTGAAGGAAAACATCATAGCCCAAGTAGAAGAAAACAAGCAATTTCCCTCCCAATTTTTTCTGTGGGAAAGATGAGCTGAAACCAAAGTTAATATATTTGAAAAATCTGAGAAAAAAACAGAACAGATTTTTAAAAAGTCATTCCTTTAGCCTCATTGGTATGCGACTTGCAAGAGTCTTACAAAGAAAACTTCTGTTGGAGTGGAAAACACAGAACGAAACCCACACTATGTGAGATTTTAATTCCCTGGAGCTGAGAAAGGTGAAAGAATCAGGACCCTATACTCTTAGACTGTTTTCATTAGCTACCAAGAATGTTTATGCAATTAGTTTTAACCACTTCATTAGGAGTTCCCTTCATCTGCTTGATATAGTTAACACAAATTAGTTGAAGCTAATTTTAAAAAGCAGTACCATTGTATTATATAAAATGTGTTCATGGGGACAAAGATGCAGAAGAGGAAGAAGAATTTATTCATTCTTGTTCATCTTTCAAAATGTTTTTTTATTCACCAATTGCATATCTGAACTAGTATTTCTACAATCTGGTCTTGCTACAACTTCACAGAATCAATGATGTAATGTGATTTATGTCTTAATGCTTTCTTCTTAGAAGGAGTACATTTGGCACAAAATAGCTAATTTTACACAATAAACTCACAGATTAATCTTGTGAAAACATTGGCTCATGTAAAGCTAAATCACATAATATAATTTCTATATATAACTCTTTCAGTTTTTTTAGTTACTAAATGGTTGGCAAATTTAATATAACAATATCAAAATGAGAACTGCTGAGCCATTTGGTATTTTGCATGGTAGACGCGCCTCTTTTCCACCAAGAACAGAAATTCGCATCTATCACTTTAAACAAATTAATTTAATGGGGCGGACTTTAGATCAGTGTTTTTCTAGCTTTTTGGAAATACATCTTACACCAGGTCCCATATATATTATCTTGAAACAAATTTTTATAAAAGAATACTCATGCTATTTTCCCTCCTTGGAATACAATTTATATTTTTTATCTTATTTTTATTATTTTTTCTCTGTCTTTACTATAGCAAGAATATTAACATGAAATTTACTCTTTTTACACATTTTTAAGTGTACAGAACAGTGTTGTTAACTAGAAGTGCCATGTCAAATAATATACTCATGCTTATTTATACGTACTCTTCAATATGTCCTATTCTACTCTATTTTAATAATGTAAATTTTTTTGTTTATTTATACTATCTACTTATGCATCATGAATAGTAATTTGAAATATGTGGCTTAGGTAGCATTCTCACTGCAGTGAAAACCTCCCACAGAATAAAATTGTACCTAAAAAAACTAGTAATAGCCAACTCTTATTGAATACTAAAAGGAATACTTCTTTTATTTATTTATCTATTTATTTATTTATTTATTTATTTATTTATTATCCTATAAATCTCCATTATAATATATAAACATTTATAAATGAAGAGCATAAAAAGGCAAACATTTTGCCAAAGTTTGCATAGCTAGTTAGCAGCAGAACTTTGATACGAACCCAGGACTACTTGTGCTCCTAGCCACTAAATTAACACCTAGACAAAAGACTGAGTGTTAGGTCATCTCCTAGACCTGGAAATATTTGGTTGACTTCAGATTCTGAGAAGATCTCCATAGCTCTAACATATTTACAGCCTCTTCAACACTTCTCAAATAATATATGTCCTTCAATGGGTAGACAAACAACTGCCCCCTGGTCTACCAAATAGACGCTACACATCAAGGAAATGCAGTGAGAGTCTCTTGCCTGGGACTGGCCTTTGCATTAAAGTTAGTTTATTCTAAGGCCTGGGGAAGCAAAGGTGCTGGATGACTTATTCTAGAACTAAGTTAGTTTATTCTAAGGCCTGGGGAAGCAAATGTGCTGGATGACTTATTCTAGAACTTTATTATAGGCTTGAGACTGTTGATAGTTAGCTAACTCTTTAAACATAGTCTTTCACTTCTGTTAACAGACAAAACAGCAATCAATTACTCAAATTTGTTGAGCAGCAATCTATCATGGCATTTCAGAGTTCAGTTAAACAAGAATACACCTTCATAGACTACTAGGTCAACGTGTTCTGATCAAGGGAGATTAGTATGAGGAAGTTGTTAAATGGTTCACAGAGTTATCAGAACAAATAAGTAATTTAACAGAAATAACAAATAAATTGCTTGAAATTTAAACATAATTCAAGATTAGGTCAATCAAAACAGCCAATCTAAATGAAAACTACAAATATTAATAAAAGGGCAAAAAAGAGCAAAGTTCAACCTAGATGTGGAGCCAAAGGATGTGATGTGAATTTTTTATAGGCAGGCAGTTATTACAATTTCTTTTATTAATTTCTTATTTTTGACTGGAAAAACACACTTTTGACCTTAAGTTTTTTTGACTGATTTCATTGGAATGTCTAAAAAGAACTTTAAATAATTTAAAATCATGCCTATTCAATGTTTCTTTATCCTTAGGAAAAAAATAGGTATAATCACTGCTAAACTTCAGGACCATGGTTTTTGTGATATAGATATGCCCATACATGGTATTTGCTCTTGCCTTCTCCTCCTAGAATGAAAGCTCCATGAAAGTTGGATTTTTGTGGTTTTTTTTTCTCATTACTATATTGCCAGCACTCAATTTCCCAGAAGTATTTTTTAGCTATTTATATTCCAAGTAGTTATTTTTTTAAGTAAAAAATTTAAAACTATTGAAAATTTTTTACAAGTCATTTTACTATGCCTTCAAAACATACATTAAACAATGTAATTCTCCTAAGGCAATATTTGTTTCTTTGCTTAACAAAAACTTGTTACTATCTATAATATTAGTTGAATATAGTTTCTGCATAACATTCTTTTAAATATTTAAAGAAGTTCAGATTATCGAAACCTATAGATAAAGATTATGCAAATTCTTTTCAACTTTAGAAACCAGGAGTCTTCTTTTGAGAAAACATCTTGTGATAAATTTGTATTTGTTGAGTAGTAAGCAAAAGTTATTACTGAACAATAATTATTACAGTGATTATAAATTATTTAAAAAGAGGTAATTTTGAATAAATATAAAGTTCAAGAGCATGGTGACTAGACTATTAACCTGAAGGAAAACTGCTCATCCATGAGAGATATTTTTCCTAAATTGCACCTTGGTAAAAACACTGGTCTCATACACAAGTTTTTTAATTACTCAAGTCACTGATCAAGTAGAAACAAGTCTATAAACTCCTTGTGAAGATGAAATATTTTTGATTTACTCAAGAAAACATCTTACACCAAAATCCTTCACAGAAATGCAAGAATATATGGCATTTGTTTGCATAAAATCTTGTAAAGCAGATCGCTAGAAAAATCAAAACGTAAGTCTCGTTATTCTAACCACAGAAATAATTGTAATAAAATAACTTTATGAAAGCCTAAAAAACAGTTTATCATGTTTCTCCCAATTGATATGTATCTGCATGTTCTACAGAGTCTTGGTTTATAGGTCATATAGATACTAATAGATGCACATAAACTTTTAGATCCTGTTCAACTCATTCGCAAGATAAAGTAGATTTCTTCTGAACCCTGAAACTTTCATTCACTTATGAAAACATATTTTTAAATGGGAAATTCTATAACAAAAAGATCTTTTATATATGTATGTCAACACTTACATTTCAGGAAATAATGTTTGTGTGTATTCTATAAATAGATTAATATGTTAGTATGTGTAAGTTTGTATATTATAAATGTGTGTGTATTTATAGATATATCTATATAATTAAGCCTGGTTTCAGTAAATTGTGTATCTTTTCATTAACTCAAACCCACCAACTTAGAATACTTTAAATATGAAAGCAGAATTCAGGTTACCCTCTATTTTCTATTTCACATAATATTTGACCTCTAATTATTCATCACTTATTGCCACATTGATAATACATTTGTTTTACTCAGCATTTTCATTGCTTTCAAGAGGAAGTTGGTAAGGAAATCTAGTTTACTATACTGCCATAATCAATAATTGTGTTTCACGGGTTCTTTAAAAAACAAAAACATTAATGTGACATCACAAAGACATGCAAGTAGTTCTCTAATTTCTCTGTGTTTATAGGCAAATTATCTCATTTTTAGTATGTATTATCTTTGTGACTGGGCAAGTTACCTTCATGTTTCATTTAAAGTAAGAATAACTCTAGTGCCTATTTCATAGGTTTGTAGTTCAGTTTAAATGAGTTAATGTCCGTAAAATGGTGTAATGCTTGCTTGATATGATATTCAGCATACTGATAAAAAGCTAGCTCTTATAATTTTTACATCTTTATCCTATTCAGAAAAAAAAAAATCTATGTGACTACTATAGCTGTGTTAATGGACAAAGTCCAGTTCAAAGACCCATATCGATTTACTGGTTTGAAACTAACAGAAGTCTGAACAGAGTTTGAAAGAGATATTTGTTAACAAAGCACCAAAATTTTTATCAGTGTAAACATAAACAATGTAAAAACATGTGAAATAATGTAAAACAGTGAATACATACATAAAGTGCATTCACAATCAAGTAGTAATAGTAATATAAAAGAAAAATCAGAGTATACTCTGAAAAAATAAACAAATAGGTAGAAGCAATTAATATGGGATTGTTAACACATTATTTCACAGTAATTGTTTTATGAGCTATGGTGCTTATGATTTGCAGGGAACTTTACTTTCTGTATAAAAGACTTAAACACTTTAATACAGAGGTCCTTAACTTCTTTGCTTCTTGTCGCTTCTATTGTGATACCTTATAGTCTGAGAATCTTGGGATTTAAACAGGTGATTTGTGAAGAATTCTAAAACATGAAATTCATGTCAACAAAACACAAATATACTCATTGCTAGGTAGAAAACTAATTTAAAGAGCTGTTTGGATTCAGGCTCTCAGAACAATAAATTAATGAAAGTAAAGAAGAACAATAAAGGAATAGTCTAAGGATTGCAAAGAATTTAACGAAGAAACATATGATCTCTGGATGTTCAGCTGTCATTCACTGAGTCCGCTCTTGTGGATGTTGATAATAACGATGAAAAAAAGTCTTGATTTCCTTGATAACCTAATCACTGGGATAAAAATATATCTCTTCAATATTTTCTTTCCTTAATTTTTAAAATGGATCTTTAATGGATGAAAGGTGATTTAGGGACGATATCTCTGGAAGCAGAGGGCTGTTTGTTCATAGATTAGGGACAGGCCTGTGTGGCTTACATTTGCACCTTCCCACAGTGTTATGGAAACACAAGTTAGGCTTGGCCTGGAAAAATGGCTCTCTGTCATTCTCTGGATGTGTGCATCTTTAGGGCATAGGCTGCCAAAACAAACAGGCACCATCGGATTCCTTTCCACCTCCCACATAAGAGTGGCCTTATTGAGGATGACCTCTAGAATGATGAGAAAGGATTCATTCAACCATCACTGCCTTTGCCCTCCCCAGATTCTTAGACCCCTCACTTGAACCCTGCAGGGGATGCAGACAATCAGCAAAGGAATGTTTTTGTAAACACTATTTTTCAGACAGTCCTTCATCAGTGAAAAATTAAGACACTGGAGACTTCATCTGCCTGTTCTGTTGTGGACCGGCTCAGAAAAGTCACAGAAGTTGGCATTTAAAATGCCACCTTGCTGTTTAGCATGGGTTTTATAGACCTACATATACAAGCAAATAAATTTATCTAAAGGTCCTTATTAGAATCTGAGATTTTCTCTTGCTGTTTGTAAGGGGTGTCAGAATGCTAAGAGCTGAAAAAGAGCTCAGAGATAAATTAATCTAACCCCTTTTTTCACCTAAAACATACCTTACTTGTATCCCAATAATGCCTAACCACTCAACAAAATGCTTTCTATGAGAAATTTCTCAAATATTTTTGTAAATTTGTCTACAATTCTTCAACCCTTTTGAAAACGTTTCTTTTAAAGGTCATGGGCCTAAGTAACCTGTTATTAATTACAGTGAGAAATTCATTCTGATGCATACATATTGTAAGACCAATGAGAAAATATTTTGAATTGGAGGAAAGAAAAATACATTATTAAATATTAGCAATATAAGTATCATTATTACAATCACCTTTTTCTAAGAACATTTTTATATGGTTATGTTTCAAACTAATAAGCCAAAAGCAAGTATTTCTTTCATGGCCTGATGTGCTCTAAGCCCTAAACCTGGTATCTTGAAGAACAGGAAAACAGTAAGAGGCAGTTCTTGCTTACAGAGAACTGGGAGAGTGAAGGTATTGCAACACGTTCATGAATCAGAGAGCAGAATCATATGTAATAGTGTGTCAAGTAACAGGGAATCTGGGCAAAAAGGAAAATGAAAGATAATTGGGGCGAACCTTACAGAAGAGATGGAGTCTGCATTTGACTATGGTTACAAAGGTAAATCTTCTGTTTTTATTCCATTTAGCATGGTCCTCAGCAAAGAGAACCTCCCAGGCATGAAGTGGCATTAAAGAGCTATTTCTGACCACTTCACTGAATGAAATGGCCTACAGGGGAATAATGTGGGTTTTACAGACCACACACCCACTAGTCATTAATTGGATCTCTGGTCCCTAAGTAGTAGTGTTTCACTTACCAGGTCTGTTTTCGAAGTTTAAATACAATAACTAGTGGAAGGAAATGTAGGTTTAGAAACATTGACATAATAGTAAAGTAAAAACCATATGACCTCTTTAACTGTAGTATTTCATACTGATATTCTATCTCCTGGTGTACTTTTCAGATTTCCATACTACGTCTCTCATCAGTAGTTAGCATATAAAAAAATGTTTTGCAACTTTGTGATGATATCACAACAGGAGTGGCAAAAGCAAATTCAGAGAACACAAAGACTTGACTGAAGTCTCTTCATTAGCAAAGTTAAATATACAAGGGAAAGCACCAACCACATCATAATATGAAAGTATTTATAAAATTATACCATTCACATTTAATCACATCGTGAATCAGCACACTCACCACGCGACCTAACAGATTTTCAAACTTGTTTCAGATATATCCTATTAGCAGTTCATTCAAAAGCATTCATCACTTTTTATTAAATAAGAAAATATTTAATTTACTAGAACCAGGGCAAAATATATATATATATATATATATATATATATATATATATATATATATATATATATATGCACATGTTTATAGTATATATACACACACACATGTGTTTATAGTATATACACAAATATTCATGTATAATAGTATATAAACCTATTTATAGCATACAAATACATACTTTCCCCATATTTAAGTGTTTAAATATTGGCTTAAACATGTGAAAGACCTTTTTGTTATAGAATTAACCATTAAAACATATCAAGTGAATGATGGTTTCAGGGTTCAGAAGAAATGTCTACCTTGTAAAAGAATTGAAAAGAATCTAAAAATGTGCATCTATGAGAATCTATATGACCTATATACCAAGTCTGTGGGATATAGTAAATTGGTGCATCCATTCCCTATTGCTGCATGACAAATTCCCCAAAACACATGACTTAAAACAGCAATGATCATTTATTATCTCTCACAGTTTCTGTGGATCATGAGTGTGCACAGGGTAAGTAGAGACAGCTTGTCTCCATTCCATGATGTTGGGGCCCTCAGCTGGAAGACCAAAGGCTGGAAGTACAAGAATCAGGAGCATCTTTCATTCATGTTGATGAGTCTGCTGGTGTCATCTGCTGACACTGCCCAGTAGCTGAGCTGAAGCTGTCAACCAGAATATCTGCACCTGGGCTCTTTATGTGGCTTCGCTTTTACACTAATGAAAATTGAGCTCCCAGGGCAGGTGCCTAAGAAAAAATTCCATGCAGAAGCCACATTCTTTTTATGACCTAGCCTCAGTAGTCACATAATATCATTTCAACATGCAATGTTGATTGGGACTTTCACAAGCCCCTGCCCAGATTCCAGTAACAACACACATAAATATAGATCTGTAGTTACTTCTGAGTTAAGGAAGAAAGGTGAGCTGGCACTCTGGAAGTACTCTTAGAGGTCTTCTGAAGTAATGGGTAATGTTCTCTTTTTGAATTGGGAAAGAGGGACTGTGTGAGTGTTTTCCCTGCATCTTTCCTCAAATCCCTCAGAACATACCTTATCATATCTATCCCAGGAGATCATCATTGTTCTAAAATTAAAATTTCACCTTCTTAGTATGTCATAACAGACTATCTATCCTCTAACCCCTGCCTATTTCATTAGTTTTATCTTTCACTTTCTGTCCTATATCTGATATTTATTACATGGCAATTTTTTAATTGTTAAAAAAAAAAGTAGGCCCATTACCAATTGAGTTTAGAGGTTGGTGACTTAAAACTCTTGTATTTTGGACTGGTTTCAATAAACCTTTGACCTTTTGAATCTGAACCCTCCATTTGTATATTTAGCTTTTGTTGTTATTATTGTGCTTCTTGGAACTCTTCTGTCTTTTCCTTGAGAGTAAGGCCATGAAACCATCTCTGAAATGATACCAATTCTTCAGGTCTCTCCTGGAAACTGAAAAGGAAAAATGTGTTTTGCACATTTGAAAAGCTAACAATAGTTATTCAGGTTCTGAATTATTCAAACCACTGATTTCTGATTTGTAAAATATTTCAAATAGTGCTGTATATAGAAAACTTCGCTAGCATTTTTGAAGGTGTTTACTTCTCTGAATTAGGTATATGTTTTTGGTCATTTCCTTAAAGGGCACATCTAGTTAGGCCCTGCTTGCACTTGAAATTCCCATTGTCTCAAGATACATCCCTGAACTGACTTTTCTGTCAGAACATACTCCTGATATTCCAGTCTGTCAACAAGTAATTGTTGTGCAACTCTTGCATAGCAGGTACTATGCTAGGTCCTTGGTATTTCATAGTAAATAAGGTTTCCATTGTTCCTGCTACTAGAAAGCTATAATTTAGTGATTATACAAAAATCCTTGGTATTAATATATTTAGATTTTTAAAAAATTATTTTATTGACTTAAAAATTTATAAAAGAATGACTGTCTTTACAACTTTATACTTAGACTTTTTTTTATATAAATGCATTTATTTAACAAATAATTTTTAAAAATAACTATTATGTGCCAGGCGCCCAGTTAGGCACCAGGGATATACTAGAGAACAAAAAATGGACACAGTCTCTGTCATTTTGCATTTTACTGGAAGGTGACATGACATTAATTAGATTATCTCCGATTCAAGTATTAAGTTGCAAATGTTAGAAGGAAGAAGTGATATTTTCAGAACCTATAAAAAGGTTCATGATTTAGTAAAAGAGGCCAGGAAAGGCCTTTCTTGGGAAATAATGACTATTGAGATGAGATCTAAAGGAACCGTCGGAATTTACCAAGCACATAAGGGAGGAAAGAGTGTTTCAGGCAGAGGAAATAGTATATGCAAAGTACTTAGACTTTCTTAATGATAGTTTGATTATCTTATCTATTTACAAATATAAGACAGAACTTAACTGAAAAAAATTATAGAAAATAACGTAAAAATAACATGAAAAATAACACTGTGAATTTAATAATAAGTAGGCATAGATAATTATGGGTAATCATCTTCCATATGCTAAAAACTAGAGAATGTGAAAGAAGAAAGGCAGAAAGCAGAGCCATGTACCTCATGTTTTCTGTATGATGTAGATTTCAAACTGGGTGTTTTGGTTTCCTTTATTTCTGAGAAAATCTTCCTTACCTACATAGAGTAAATGTAACATTTAATAAGAATTTGTCACAGTTGATAAAGTACTGTTGCCTTTTAATGCTGAAAAGTTTCACAGCCTCAAAGAAGATAAAATCCATGCTGCATATATTTTCAGGAGATGCATAATTCTGTGTCAGTTGTATAAACAAGTAAAGTAGTTTAAACAATTCTCACTTGCTTTTAAATATTCTTTCCCCAGCCTCAAACAAAATCATTTCTCTTACTTCCAAATGCTCTTCCAAACAATGAAAGGAAATAATGATGTTCAATAAGATTGTTGGAGCAATCCTCAACATATATACTTTTTACTTCTTTTCTGGATTGCTGCAAAATAAGAGAAATCTACTAGGTTTTGGAAATTTGAGTGGTTCTCAAGAAATGTTCCCTGGGGTACAAAAAACAGTAAGGCAGAGAATGAAAATCTTATAAATCACTACTGAACTGGTTTTTCTCTCTTATAAAAACAAAATTCATAGAAAATTGACCTGAATTCAATATTTAAGTCATTTTTCATATAGAAATAACTTTCCAAGTAACCTTGAAGCAATTTGGAAGACATTTCTCCCTTAATTAATTTTCCTGAGTTTGTAGAAATGTTAACCTGCTTAAACTGAGGTACATAGAAGTTTTTAAAAATTATTTATATACACTATGTGTGTGTATTTGTATGTATGTGTGTATATACATATATATTATATTTATTTATAAAAGAACGAGGCAGATCTGAGAGGGGAAAACAGGGAGTTTATTTTGCTTTCTCTACTAAATACTATCAAAACATCCTCTTTTGCTGCCTATTCAAACACTGGCAAATTACTTAGCAACAAGAGCATATATTTGGGGTATATATTTTTTTTAGTTACCACATCAGTGTCAGGATAAGAAATATTATCAGGTATGTACTTTCCAAAAACACCACATTATCAAAAAAAGTAATATCACACCAAGTAGGTCAACCACTCATTAAAGTCTAGGGTAACAGCAGTCACAGACTAATGTCGAGAAAAAGTCAGTCTGGCACAGCACAGAGAGAAGCACTTTGTCTAGAGTAGACCAAACATAAAATTTGGATATGAAATAGGAAATTGCTTCCTCTTCAAGTTTTTTTTATCTTTAAGCATTCATTCATTCATTCAACAAATATTTATTAAGTGTCTACTACATTAAAAACAGTGGGGCTGGGGAGTGGGAAAATGGGGAGCTGCTGTTCAACGGGTAGAAAGTTTCAGTTACCACTAGACAAGTAGCCCTAGAGATTTGTTACACAGCACAGTGTCTAAAGTTAGCAATACGGTACTGTGCACTTCAAAATTTGTTAAGAGAGTGACTCTCACATTGTGTTCTTACTATAAAAAAAAGGAACAAAGAAACAGAAAACAAAACATATATACAAAGAACACAAGGGAACTTTGGCAGGAGTTGGATGCGCTTATTACCTTAATTATGGTGATGGTATCATGGGTGTGAGCCAATGTCCAAACTCATCAAACTGCATGCATTAAATGTGTGCAGTTTTTTGTATGTCAATTAGTAATCAGTAAAGCTGTTAAAAATTCTTAAGAGAAAAAAGTCACTGTTCTGGGCATTTGGGAAACAGCAGTAACAAACACGTCTCTGTATTCAGGCTCTTACTTCTAGCAGGGGAGACAGAAAATAAACATAACAGAATATCATCTAGCAATGTGCTGAAATTAGAGATGACATATCTTAAGTTTAAAGTCTGTCAGCATCATCATCATCAGCAGCAGCATGAGCATTGCAACATCACTTTCAAATGACTTTTATTCAATACTCATAAGAGTAACAAGTTAAAAGTGCTGCCTCTGTGCACTGCAGAAATTTGATGCAGATGAAATTGCTACGAGTCAACAGGGAACATCTAGTAGTTGTGCAATCAGTAATTGATATTACAGAATGTGAAGCTATGAATACAAAAGCATTAGGAAGTGATATATACATTGCCTGCCTTGTTCCATGGATCACAAACTGACTTCATCAAGTTTTTACCAACAAAGGAACAGACTTCATTTAATTCAGGGAGTTGCCACAATATCATCCTCTTACTCAATTATTCTAAGAACTCCTAGGTAACCTTTTGATCCTTTCTGTTACAGCAGAGCCAGAATTTAGCATGAACAAGACAGATTCCTTCCTAAGATTAAGACCCAATCCTAAGAGATCTCTATTGTTCTCATCAATGTTGTCTTACTTGCAAAGAATGTTCCAATATAGGGACAGGGTATCATGAAAATCAAAAACAGAAGTATAGCTAGGCCTCACATGAACTGAACCTGGGTACTGGAAACCCTAAACCTTCCTACCCACGACCATTAAGCCATGTTCCACATTATAACTTGCAAATTCAGAGGATAACAATTGGTAGACTTATTTAAAATTTATGAAAATATCAAAATGACACAATTCATCTCTATTTGGGCTGAGTCTTTTGTATTAGGTGATATTACAGGGTGCTGGTCCGATAACGAATTACTATTCCTTAGGTCACATGCCAGTGCATGACACAATTAGCTATAGAAGTGTGTCCAATGGTTCAAGTTGCTGTAGCTGAATGCTCTGAGTGAGAGAAGTTCTCAAGATGAGGTAGTAAGTACGAGAGGAAATGAAAAATGTGAGTATCCATATTAAGTAAAAATATACCATCTGGAATTGACCACAGGATCACACACTGAATTTTGAGATTAATTAGCTATCCTACAGTGGATCTCAGGATCTCAAGGTGATGAGAAAGAGAGCAGGAAAAATTAAATTAAATTTAATTTAGTCAGAGGGAAAGAGAATAAAAGAGGAGAAAATTAAGTAAGCTATCCAACTCAGAGGAGCATGTTCAGGTGGTATGTGAGTGATTCTCTGGGCAGGTAAAGATAACATAAAGAGACTGGGTTACCTGTAGGAAGAGAAGAGGCTTGCTCTTATGGGGATAGATATTAAAACCACTTTTTTCTCTTCCTTGATTTTACTAGTAGCCAGAACTATACGTGTGGCATAGAATGGCAAATTTTCAGTTTTTATTTGGATACTTAAAAGTGTAGATACAGTTTTAACGTTAGTGGATAATCTAGCGAAGAAAAAGATGAAATTATAAAATGAATAAGAGCAAAATCTTTCCGAGACTGAAGGGGCAGTAAACAAATACTAAGAGGAACAAGCTGAACACATCTCCCTAAGCCACATAGTCCTTTCTGAACATACTCAAAGACTCAACTCCTTGTCTCCTACAGGAAGGGGATATAATGCCTGCCAGTAAAACTACTTACCATGCACTCTAAGAGACCCCTATTCCTTCCCAGAGGGTCCAGCTCTGTGCTAAAAAGCACAAGGAAAGCAAATGGTTTGGAAAGAAAAGTTGTTGATGTCTCTTTTCCCCAAAGGTACTTCAAGCAGTAAATGAACACACACAATCTATGTTTATTTTCTTTTAAATATATTTTTGAAAATATTATGTGATCCAAAATATGTGTTTTTACTTTTGCTTGTCATTCCCTGGCCATGAGTGATGTATTTTATCCATATTCATAACCATGCACAAACTTTCTATTCATAGCTCACTCTGCAAAATAAATTCTGACGGCAAGGAGGAATTTCCTTGTGTGGCCCGCATATGGCAAACCTTTACAGAGGCTTTGGCTCCATATCGATGTTTGCATTCCTCCAATGGCTCAGGTTAAATGTAGAGGAATGAAGTATTTGGGTCTTCTTTTAAAAAATTAACTGCATTTACATGTCCAGGGAGGACAGGACGGTGTGTTCATAAGCTCTTGCTAGCTTCAGGAATGTCCAACCTGATTTCCTGTCATAAATATTTCTTAAAAAAAAAAAAGACTTAAGAAATACGCCAGTTCAAACTCAGTGCAGACCCTTCCAACACCAGCTCTCTGTGACAGTGGAGAGCAGCACCGCAATCCCCTGTGCCCAACACCAGGAGGTCATGGGCATCCCCCACTGTTCTCCTCTTTGTCTTCTGTGTAACAGAGAGCCATTCCCCTTGAGGTTTCTCCTGGGTGGTAGAGGTAGAATTGTGGGTGGTAGCTCAGTGTGTGTGCACAGCTTGGAAGGAGGCATGTTTACTAAGGGATGACTTCAAAGCATTCTCATAGAGGAAGTATCTGTCCCCATGTCCACCCCTGGCATTTAGTTTCAGGTGGGAATCTTGGTTAGATCGCCCTCCAAGTGCCTGCTAGCCCCTCTCCTTTGCACTTTGATGAGGTGGCACTGGCTCATCACAGGTTCCTCCTTCTGCCCAACCTTAGAGGGTATCATGCAGTGTGAGCCTGTGGGTTCACATCTGGGATGCTCTGGCCTTTGCAAGTGAGTGAAGTTGCTTCCTAGGTTAAAACAGTGAGCCCAAGGAATTTCACTTTTCAGAGTTCTTCACCCAGTCACACCTTCCCACTTGGCATTCATTCCTGAGGCTGCCAGTGAACTGAAACTGAGAGGCTATGAAAATACACACAGGAGGGAGAGGTGAAGAAAGGGCAGGTGTTGTTCCTCTGGGATCCAAAGTCATAACTTTCTCTGGTTTCTTGTTCTTGCCTTTTTTTTTTTTTTTTTTTACTTGGCAGTCTGCCGCACATAAGATAGCCTCCTGCTTCCTTTGATTTTCCCTCATTGGGAGCGAATGTAGAGTCGACTTTGGGGAGGAACTAAAGGGATGCATTTAAATCTACTGAGAAGCAGCCACAGAGTGCTCTTTTTTTCTGACTAATGGCATTTCTCTGAGGTAAAACAGGAACAGAAATTGGGTGTTTTTATCATGAATTTCCCAGATGAAGTTCTCAGGTTTCCTGCAATACAACTCAGGAAGATCCTGTTTTTACTATTAAACTTGGATTCATTCATGTAACGTTGTTGCAATCGCTGTTTTGACTGTTTTTAAACTGGCTGGCATAAAGTTAATAACATAGGCCAAGGCCAGCTGTGTCAACAGAGGCCAAGGAATTGTTGAATGGCAATTCACTGATAATATTTATAACCCTGTACAGGTAACATGTCAGTAATCATCATAAATAACAGGTAGAAAAAGATTGGTCTACATTCTGTGTATACCAAAGACAACTTCATCAATATCCCTCTTATTAATAACTTAGGTATGTCTTTTTCTGGAACAAGTCTGCATTCTGCTGCACTCATCAATTATATACTCAATCATGTGTGTAAGAAAGGATTAATGAGAACCTACATTTTCTGGGAACTGTGTGATACACAGGGAATACAAGTCATCTGAATTATCAGCTTAGCAATAGCAGATAATTCAGATGAGCAAACAAACAATTATGATACAATGCTATATAACGTAATTTGGGAAGTGTGCTTCAGGTGCTGTAGAAGCAAAAAGTCTACATCTAGGTTATACTGGGAAGTGTGGTGCCAGAAAAATTTCCTTAGAAGAGAACTTTAGCTGACTCTTGACTGATGAATAAGGTTTATAAGGCCTGGTTTGGGTAAAGAGTTTAGTGGTTGCTATAGAATGTGCAAAGGCATAAATATTGAAGAGTATTAAACATTTAAAAAATTCATAATTTGCTAAGATTGAAGTATAGTATGTACTTTGGTGACACCAGGGGTTAAGGTGGAAGAATTAAGTAAGGAAGTAGTTGATTAAAACTTCGATGACCCTGGCAGTTATCCTGGCATCATTACCTTCCTGGGGAAGGCAATTCAAGATTTCAGCAGGAGAATAATCTATAGTATTATTTGAGAAAGATCATTTTGGCAGTAACTTGGAGGACTAATTAAGAAGAAGAGAGGGGCAAGGTTAGACTAATGAAGGCTATTAAGTAGCTACAGAAATTGAGTTTCAAAGGAAAAAAAGGGAATTCTAGCACTTGGAAGGAGATCTACTCTATAAATTACAGTGCCCAGCTTGGGAGAAAGGTGAATACATGAGTGAGGGAAATGTCCAGAATTGTAAAAGGTCGAAGATTTTACCTTACTTGTGATCTAACAATTTAACCTGCCATAATTTCCTGGATGCTGATAGCAGACACAAATCTCTTGGGTCAGAGACAAAGGATTGCTTATTGCTCACAGCAATAGCAATTGTCAGAGTATTTGAATTTTTGTGCCAGTTATTTGAACCTCCATGTCCACACAGTGACAGAAAGAAAGCCAGGTGTTACCTGCAAACTTAGTAGGTTGTATCAGATTTTTAGTAGGAATAAAAATCTGAGTTTAAGGAACTCAAACCAAATTACAGGCATTAAACCTGCCTTCTCTTTTCTCTAGAGAGAGACATTCTATCTGTCTTCCAAGACTGTAAGAAAACCTGCACTTTGCTCCAAAGAAAGATACCACCTCTATCTTTCAAGTCTCTTCACTCTTCAAGACCCTTGTAAAAACAATGTAGAATAAAGAGTATTCAATGCCTTGCTTGCCAGACTTGCAGAAATGTAAGACACCCATGGAGAGCTGTCTCACAACTGGAAACACCTAAGGAAAAGCAGAAACTAGATGACTTCTGGTTCTGTTGCATGAGCAAGTAGGTGAAAAGGCCGCAGTGGGAATAGGAGGAGAAGGTTTGGTTTCATGTATGTATCAAAGCTGAAACGGTAAAGAACATGACACAAAGGAACCTTCAGTGTTACAAGGCAGAAATATAAAATCATATATGGCAATAAATAAACTTTAAGTTCGCATAAAGTTTAGAGTTCTCTTCTCAATACTGTTGTGATGAATCTTCCTACCCAATATATTCCTTTCTGAAAGAAAAGCAGAAGTATTGTAAAATTTGAACCAATGTCCATCTTGAATATTGGTATGATGCATATCCTTCTGGGCTCCAAGAAGAATAGTGAGACTAAGAGAAACCAGAATTAGCAGAAAATGCAAAATTCAATCTTTAACACACTTTATGAGAAACTGCAGATCCTTCTCAAATTTTCCAAGACCAGGGATAGGAACTGCTGTCTCAAGATGACTATCATTCATATGACCACCTCCAAACTAAAAGAGAGATCACTGGGTTTGTTATGGACTGAACTATGGTTCTGGGAACCCTCATACATCTATTCCCAGCCCCACTGTAGCACTGATTTCTATAAATTGCAACTCTTTGGTTATAATTGTTCATCTCTTGAAATAAACAGCACAAGTTTCTGAAACTGGAGACTGTCTTATTCATCCTTATATTTTCTCACACCCTAACTTCAGTCTAAGTTATACCAGAAATGAAAAGTCAGTTTATTTTAAATTTAACTTTTGCATTTTAGAAACTCTTTTGTCTTCCACACCGTATGTCTTGGAAACCAGCCAATAAGTCAAATTATCTTTAAAAATTAAGTTAAATGGCTCAAGCAGTTTCTAAATGCGAGATTTAGAAAATCTTACTTATGTGCCATTAATATCTTATTCATGGGTGAACATAATCCTCTCATATCAAAAATGAGCTGCTCTAATCCATATTTTCCTTCTTAAGGTCATTAATGGCTTTGGTTGCTTTGATGGAACGCGAAGTTGCGTTGCTAAAAAATAGTGACATCATTATATTAATCTAGAGATTAAGTATATAAAACTTTAATTGCTCCAAATTTTAACAGCTCAATTAGCATTTTTCTTACCATTAGCCTTTTTAAAGATATGATTTATTTACATGTGTTCATGTTTTGCAGTTGCTATGGTTTGCCTAAGCCCCCAGGCTTATGTCACTAAATACCATTACGGCATTATAATGTGATTTTGGTATTACACTGAAAACAGTCAGTGGCTTTGTATGCTACCATTAACTTAATCCGAAAATTCAAGTTCTAGAGTTTTTCCATAGGTGGGATAGTAATAACAAAGAAATTTTGACAGAAAACAGGTTTTAGATATCTGATCAGGAGGATTTGGAGCAAGGTCATAGGTTTTATCAAAGATTTTATTTAAGCAAATACTTCTTACCTAAAGGGTTTAGCTATTGTATTAGTTTCTGAGGATTTCTGTAACAAGTATCACAAACTAAATGGCTTCAACGACAGAAATTTGTCTCGCAGTTCTGGAGGCTGTAAGTCCAAGATCAAGGTGTCAGCTGGGCTGGTTCCTTCTGAGGGCCATAAGGAAGAATCATGCCTCCCCCTTCCTCTGGGTGTTTGTCAGAAATTTTTGGCATTCCTTGACTTGTAGAAACATCACCCCAGTCTCTGTCTTGATATTCACATGGAGTTCTCTCTCTTTCTCTGTACATGTATATGTGTCTACGTGTCTGTGTGTGTGTCTCTCTTTCTCCAAATTTCCTCTTCTTATAAGGACACCAGTCATATTGGATTAGTTCTCACCCTAATGAACTCATTCTAACGTAAGTACATCTATAAGGAGATTCCTTATAGATCCAAATAAGGTCGCATTCTGAGGTACTTAAGGTTAAGACTTCAACGTATGCATTGTGAAGAGACATAATTCAGCCCATAACAGCTATTAATACCCAATCCCTTACTTTAACAGTCAATCCTCTCTTCTCCAGAACATATAATCTCTCTCAATGATGCACATTAGCCAATGAAAAACAAATAACACTCCAATGATCTTGGTTGATTGGAAAATAATTTGTTTCTCAATTTTTATATTTCAGATCTTTAGGCATTTTTTTTTCCAAACATAAGCAACAGGTAAAATTACAATTGAAATTACATTATAGTTTGGTGCATTCCAACTTCCATCTGGAATTTCAAACATCAAGTAAAAGATACTGAATAATGTGCTTAATTATAGTGTTCTGAGCACATATCAGATCCTTAATAAATATTGGTTAACTTCTTTTTAAGTATAGCAGTTACAAATCTTAAGCTCAAGAAACAATTTATCTCTTCATTGTCTACAAATCAAATTCCCTTACAGAGCCTCCATTCATTGGTTCAGAAGCACATTACATCTCAAAGGAATTCCAATGTTTGAGCACAGACACATCCTGCTAAACTATCCCCATCTCATCCATCTAAGGACAGCTCTTCCTAGTTCAAAAGGAAATTCTTCTTATCTAATTTTTCTCCAAACCACTCTTTCTGAACTCAAATATCATTTGAACAATAAGTTTTATGCCACAGCATACTCAGAACCTGGCTCACTAACAATTATAAAACTTGTTCTATCTTCCTTAGGACAAAAAGACTTCAAACTCAAATCTTACAAGAAAGTGAAAATAAATATTTTAGCCTTTTTAAAAATTAAAGAAAGGGAAGAAGACAAGAGAATTATGTTAATACAATAAAATCCACATTTAGGTTAGACTAGGCTATTATTCCCCAGAGGACAGGGTCAGACTTGTTGAACCCACCTCTTCATATACAGTGAGTTGCTGAATGAATTAAAAAAAAAAAAAAAGTAGTCATTTATTAACATTGATGTAGGAAAAGCCTGCAGGGATTCTGAGAAAAAACGTGGGGAGCGTAGGCAGTGAATTTTATTTCACAGGCTTACCTTTTGGAATGAGAAGACCCATGTTCAATTTCTAGTCTTTACTCTTGACTCCCTTTGAGCTTGGTTTCTGGGACTATAAAATGGAGCTATAATCTTTCAGGATTCTTGTAAAATTTAGAGATAATTTATCTGATTAACACATTAAAATACTTTACATGTGGGTAGCTATGGTATTTATAATTATTATTATTTTGTCATTGTTATTATTTTATATTCCTAATAAATTATATAGAGCTTGGTATATAGTTGTTGTTCAATGAAAGGTTAACTATGGAAAGCTGAAACTTTCTTGTGATTTCTGTCAGGTAATATAGTATGACTCTACTGAACATTAAACTTTGATGTTTCATTATGACACTGTAGAATTGACATATAAGACATTATGACACATTATAATGTCACCCTACCCCTCACCCCCAGATGTCCATGTCTTAATTCTCAGAATTTGCAGATATAATTAAGTTAAAGATCTTGAGATAAGGTATTATCTTGGAGAACCCAACATAATCACAAGAATTCTTATAAAAAGGAGCAAGAGGGTCCAAGTCAGAGAGAGATGAGAGAGGCAGAGGCAGAGATTGCAGTGATATGATTGGAAAATAGTCATCTGGGATGTTATCACAAAATACCACAGATTGGGTGGCTTGAACAACAGAAATTTATAAACCTTCTGATAATCCCAGGAAGTGACTGCACTATGGGAGAGAAAAACCAGCCAGAACTGTGGCAGATTGCTAAGCTTAAGTTTCCCAGACACATTGACCTAGTGAAAAGCCTACCGCACAGGAAATTATTCTGCACCTACCCTCCATGAGACATGTTCATTTTCTAATCCTTTTTGTTTTTATTAAATTACCTCTTTATGGCTTGATTTGGCATTACAAAGACTTCAGGGGACAAGGAGCAAAAATGACAATTAGTGGGTAGTAGTAGAGATGGTAGAGTAGCCAACAGGACAGGAGAGAGATGGTAGGCAGTTTATTAGAGAGGTTTTGCAGAAAAAAAGAAATATTTACATTTCATGGTGGTTTGCATGGTAGATTCTTCCTTAAGAATAGCTACCAATTATACTTTGGCACTAGCTTGTTGAATATGTAAAAAAGAAATCAGACACAGCTAACAGTATGATAGGAAGAAAATCAATAAAGTGTGGGATCCTGGAACCCAAGTGAAGAAAATGTAAAAGTGATGTTCATTTATGTCAAATGCTTGTGATAGGTCAGAGGAAATGCATCCTGAGTAGTAGCCAGAGATTTATATCTGCTGCATTTAACTAAAGCTAATTCATATTCAATATAAGCATCTGTTTTATGCCCAGACAGTATCTAGGTACTCAAGCACGTAATTAAGCACACAAATTATTCTCTTTTACTTGATATATGCCTCTCTTAATTGTGAAGGTGGTAGCAATTAACCACAATTCCACTTTCACTGCCATGTTACCTCTCCTATTCTATCACTCTTCGCCCCATAAATTCTGTACTTCGGTTATTAGGAACACTTTGCTTTTTGTCTGAGCAATTCCACCCCACCTACCTTTCTACTTCATGTTCCTTCTGTCAGAAAAGCCTTCAGCTAGCCATTCTGTAACTAAACTCAAGTGTCTCTTCCTCTATAGAAATATGACTCTATTTTTTCTTTATGTTTGACTAACATTTATTAAGGGCAACCATATGCTGGCACTGAGCTATCATTTTTTTCCATGCACGATCTCATTTAATCCTCAAGACAACTGAAGGAGAAAGGTCCTGTTATTATTTTCATTTTACAGAAAAGGCACAGAGAAGATAAATTATTTGTCCAAGATTCACTATTAAGACATAGATTTGGGTTTTGCAATGCAGGTCTGTTGGCTGATTCCAGAACTGGAGATCTTAACTTCCATATCACACTGCCCTCTCATTGCCCATACTATCCCCTTCTGCCCAGAGAGCATCTTGCTTCCCTTCAGTGCACCTACACTGCTTCCATTCTGGTACTATAATACTTGTAGTATACTTTATATGTTATCTGTTATGCTGTTTTATATGTTTGTCTCCCCATTAGATTGATTTTCCTCCACAGTGTATTTTCTGTACATGACAGAGGGATGGATGTAAAGTAAGTCGTCAGTGTTTGTTGATGTGTTTTTCTTCTCTGGAGAAGAAAGGCCTTCTATGTGTTCTAAGCTTTATATTTAGCCCAACAGCAATGTTTTCTGGTTGTCATATAAAAACAAATATATTAATAAGAAGTTTCCTTTTAATTCTAGTTTTACCTCATAAACTCTCAGAGTTACATCATTTAACTGTTGTTTTTTTAAGCTGGAGAGTTATAGTGGGAAAAAGCAAAAGAAAACAGATTTGACTGATATTTTGATGTAATTGATGCTCTTTGTAAAGAAGTGCTCACTTTCAAAATCTCAGAGTTCAGAGTAGGTATTGGAAATAAATCAGAACGCTAAGAGGAAGTTTTTCACATTTTGGCTCCCTATGCAGCTGTAGGTAAAATACTAAAAACATTAATTCTATACTAGGAGGACTGTTGTAAAGTAATAAAGAGAAATATGCTCATATATTTTTGCTTTTTAAGCAGAGAATTCTAGTCTTCATTAAAGTAGTCAAAATTTTAATTAAAATTTCATCAGATGTTGGCAAGACAGATCTAGACCTTGAGCCCTTAACCAAAAAATAATGTATGTACCTTTGCTTGCTAACATGTGAATCATATTAATTTTTTTACATCTATTATGATAAAATAGATGCTCTTTAGACAGAAACACTGAATTCCATCAGTTCTGTCTCCCACCTGGATCCTGAGAGCTGGACTCACCCTGAAAGTTCCCTTCCTCTGGCAGCCCCAACCTGGGAGATAGTACTTTGTGCCCAAAAAAGCATCAACGGTACCTGTGCAAGGCCATGGTGCTCAGGACATTTGTTTCACTATCTTACAAAGGAGAAAAGTAAAATCAGCCTCAATCATTTGGACCCCTCAGGGAATGTTGCTATAGATAGATGAGTTTTGGTTTTAGGGTATTTACTCCCTAAAATACTATTTGCCAGTGTCAAAAGTAATTCATTCGAATGCTACTCTTTCCAAACCTCATTTTATGTTTTTTTTTCTTCTTGAACCAATAACCAAATGTCACTGGAGATTTTCTTCATCACTTAATATTATTAGCATGAACATTTCTTAATGAACTTTGTTGCAAGGCTATGATGGTTCCGGAGTTTATTTAAAATGATAAGGATTTGAGCCCTTGCACTAAATGACCCTCTATATATTATAAAACATGGGCTTTCTCCCCCTCTTTTAGCATTTTCCATCATTTCCCATGTACTTATTCTCTTCTGTGAATCCAGATGTCCACCACTATAGATCTGAAAGGCCTTGGATTAGGAAACAATTTATGTCTACAGTAACGAGAGATAAGTTGTGTGATATAGTAATAACTGATTCATATGCAGTAATAGGAAATAAAGTTGAAGTGCAGGACAGATAGGTCCTCCCAATAATTATAACTGTGCCTTGATTTGGTGTGTATTTTTAGTAGTTCAAAGCTAGTTGATTTTTTTATTCCTGGTTTGCAATTGTACTTCAGATATATCAGGTTGCCAAATAGATGAGTTACTTAACAGCCCAGGTGCTGAAACAATGAGTTCATTTATTATACACCTACAATTATGTTCACCTGCAGCATTTGTGACTTCAGGCAAGTTTTTAAACTTTGTGTCATGGTTGTTCTTACCTATAAAATAGAGGTAATAACAGTACCTAACTCATGGAGTTAGGGTGTATATTAAGTATACAGAGCCCATAGCACCATGCCTAAACCATAATAAGCACTCAACGAATGTTAGTTTTTATTAAATTGCTACGACCTCCTAGAATTGTGGATCCTGTGTGTTAAAATAAATTGGTAAGGTGCTCAATATCCAAAGTCGATCTGAATTCCACTTCCTGCAAAGACCTTTTGCAAATGTAATCAGCCCTCTCTTTAATACACCAGGGGAACTTCAATCTACTTTTCTTTTGGTGTTTATCTTATTGTACCTACAATTGCAGTCATGGAAAAAAGCTCTGTAGAGGACAAAAAACTATAGTATTGATCACCATGACCTAACGCACCAGTACTGAAGACCAATCAAAAACTAGCTTTGAAAAAAAAAAAACAACTAGCTTTGAATTGAGAGTATACATATGTTTATATATTAGTTAGGCAGCTCTTTAGCTCAGAAGTATATACGTATTTTATATATGTCATTAACACACACACACACACACATAGACTCATACAATCTTCTTGAGGAACATCTCTGGTTAATGCTTATCTTACAGAGGAAAGCTTACCCTGGCCCTGGGAGTGAATATTGTTTACCAGAAAAATAAAGTTTTCCAAGTGCTTTTTTGGTGCTACTAAATCTTGGCTCTGCAAGTCAGGAGAAAAACCAACCACCCCAACGAATGCAACTTTCAGTAATAACAGCAAGACTTTCCTCTCATGCCCAGACCTTCCTCTGAGAAAAGGAAAATCAATACCCTGCAGGGGATTTTCCAGGTTGATTTTTGCCAACATTGCCCTGCTCTAGTAACGCGTGCTGACAGCCCAGATGGAAAAAGTTGAAACATTTATAAGGGTGCTCTTCCAACTACATCAAGCTGAAGCCTGTGGAATATTTCTTTGATATATCTACCCATTTCCATACTCCTCGGATTCTCTCAAGAAGAGAAGAATGTATATTAAAATGCATAGCTGGTCTGTTTGGATCATTGGTTATAGGGTATAGTACTTGGGTAGTTCATGTTCTATGGAATATTCATGGACTCTTCATTCAAAAATGTGTTATGGCTAAAGAGGAAAAGTCACACTCTGTCAAGTGTATGTCTTGTGTGGTTACTCCTAAAAACAAAACAAAAAAATTCTGAGGTAAGTTTTGAGAGAAAAAGAGAGATCAAAGTTAAGAAGGAGGTGAGGAGAAGCATTTCTGTCTTGAGGAAAGAAAGGAACTTGGCCTCTGAAGAAAGTGCTGCAGGTATGTGCCAAGTTTCTTGATTTATAAACATGCTCTACCCTCACCCCCACTCCTACCGCTCCACTTCTCTGATTCACCTCTTCCCAGGAGGCCCTTTCTCCTCCTAATCCCGCTTAGCCTCTCCTTGCTACAAGACAACCAAGCTAGACTGGACTCTTTGCTCCATCTTGTGGCCACATCTAAAATCCTTTGAAAAGAGTGTTTTGTTTCTTTCACTCAGAAAAATTCCCAAAGCCTTCATGTAGCTCTTCCTTTTCTAATTAAACAAGTTTTTTTAACACTATTTAAAGTAACTAAAAACTCATTTCATACTATTGAATAATACATCATGTGCTTCTAATTTACAATGACCTTTCATAATATAAACTTTTTTTCAGTTAAAAAACATAAAGCAGAACTAGCATTGAATCAATAAAAGAATAATAATGTGAAAATATGAAATAATAATAATATAAATTTTTAATGTAAGAAGGATATGGAGAAAGAATCGTTTCCTGGGATTGCTACTCTCCACTTAGGTTTTCAGAACTTCATTCTCACATGTCACCAGGAACCACAAGGACACTGACTGCATGTCTGCTTTTCTAAGCAAAGGCCTCCTCAAACAGTCTACAGCAATCATAAGTGTGCTATTATTCCCCTCTGTTCCACTAAAAACTAAAAATAAATTGATATCTCCCAGACTCTCCTTTGTTCCCAAAGATTCAGTAACTTGGAAAATACGTAGTGTGTTCAGACAAAAGAATGGTTGTGTTTGAGCAAGACTCATTAGTGTTTGGATCAGGTTCAAAATAGAAGGAATGTGAACAAAGAGCTGAGGCATAAAGGTATCCACGGATGAAAAGACAAGTTGACTTCAAAGAAAATACAAAAAGGAGATTTCTAGATTTAAAAAGACTTCTAGACTTAAAAACTCTCACTCATTAGCTGAGGAAATGAAGAGACAACCAAGCTGACTAATGGCTCATTCACAGCAGTGTGGAATAAGAGCAAAAGGTCTATGTAGAAGATCTGATTAGAATGTACACCAAATCACCTTGTTCAGCATTTCTAGATGAGTCCACGGATAAAGAAACAAGAGCTACTTTTGGGTTTCTTGCCAATCACATAAGCATATGTCAGCAGATCGTTAAACTAAAAATTAATTGAGTTCTGAACCTGTTTTACTCTTGGGCTTGTAGCAGTTGCAGACAGGGTCCTTCAGTTTGCATGAGGAAACTCTGAAGCAGACTTAGAATGAGGCATTTGATGGGTAACATCCCTCTTCACAAATCTCAGTTCAAGAAAATTGAACTTCTGTGTAGCTCTTACCCGCTCTAATCGCTCTCTGTCATGGATTTCAATGGAAACTCTACTTGTGTATATAAAAAAGCATCATATCTGATTTGTATCATTTTGAGCTAAGCAGAATTTCCCTCTTACAATGGTTCTCTAATTAGAACTAGGACACACTTCTTAATTGTTAAATGACTATTGCATCTGTACTTGAAGGAAAAATGATAAGAAAGACCAATGCCGGTGAGAATCCAACAAGCTTCCCCAGCATAAGGTATGCGTGATCTGCCCGCATTGCTCTGTTGAGCACATAACAGGCAGATATGTTGTGATATCTGCTGACATATACTTATGTGATGTCAAAGAAAAGTTTGCTGCAGACTTTGGCTTGACAAGCTCTGAAACATTTTCCAGCATTTCAGAGGTATTACTATATTTTCTGCATATAATGCATCTATTTTTTTTATGCTGCCAAAATGTGGAATATGGGAGAGGCAACATGGAAAGCGGTCAATGTCTACAGAACTCTAGTTTCTGTGCATTCCTGTGATCTAACACATCAGTTAGGACCTAGGCTCTAATTACTGAGCTACTAATCTTTACATATTACAGGGTGCCTAGACACTCAGACAACAAAGTTGAGGTAGTACAAAATAGTCACTAGGTGGTGTAGCCTCAAAGTCATGTTGTCCTAGTTATTCAATATGTAAAATAAGAATATCTATCCTTTAGATTCACTGCAAAGATTAAATTGTATAATGCAAGTAGAGTACTTCTCATTACTGGCACAGATTGAGTGTTCTAAAAATGTTACCTACCAACAGCATTACAAGATGACAATACTCTGGATCAAAAACAAGATAATAATCCAGACTTTGTTAATTATTAGGAACATTAGAATTAGAATAACACAGACTTATCCTTAAATTACCTTCTTTAAACATTTCATTTCACACAGAGGACCTAGCATAGTGCTTTGCATGTAGTTGTGGTAAAATAAATGAATAAATGCATTGTTATCTATCACATAATATATGATTTGTTCTTTCAAACTCCATGCAAAAATTGCATAAAAATGTATTTTTAGCTTCCATTTGCTTAAGCATATATGACAAGTGTAGGAAGATCTGAATAGAAGTCAATGAATATTCTTATTTTTCTGATCATTGTCTATATAAGTATGTTCATTTGTAGTGACAATTTTGTTAATTATAATAATAATATCTTACTACTGTAGAGTGTCTCACAGCTTTCAAAGCACTGCTGCATAAAAGATGAGCAAAGTAGATAGGAATCATTGTCATTACTCTGTGGAAAAAGAAAAATGTTCAAGCAGATTGTGACTTATCTAAGGTCATATAAGTAGATAAAGCAGAGATAAGTTTACACATGACTAGTGCTCGCTGCATGTTTTCTGAATGAATGAATGAATGAATGAATAGATGAAAGGAATGAATGAATTATACATATTTTAAGTCTATTGCTTTTTCTGCTACATTGAAACAAAGATTAAAGAACTGTATCTTAGTGCTTGTATCAGTTCCTAGTTTTTACACATTTTCTATATGTTTATGGCAAAATTACTTACCATGTTCGAATAGCAAGTTAACGTGTACACAAATAATTATTCGCACCTACCACATATTACACATTAGTGATATAGATGTAGGAAAGAAAGAACCTCCTCAGAGAGTTCATTTTCTACTTGGGGTTTAGAGAATACAGACAAGAAACACTACAATAGAAGAGTGAATGTGATTCCTTCAGCTACTGGTAATTTATGGAGAAAATAAAATGGGATTGTATAATAAAGACATAGCATGTAGGACATGGTGGGGATATTAATGTTTTTTCAGGGCTAAGTAGGCTATTCTAAGGACATAAATAAGGAGAAGGCAGTTGTGAAGATGTTGAGTAGAGCCTTATTTTCCTTTTAATAAATCTTTGTAAGTGGCTCTATGATATCTATCTTTATATATCTCTATTTTTCTATATTAATTATAAGAACTTATTAATTTATAAATTCATCATGCCTTTTTACTATTCTTATTTATAAACACTGAACATTAATTTTTAAAATATGTTCCTAATTCTCAGCATTTTAAAGCTACTTATAATTATATTTTATAGTGAGATTATTTATGTCAATATTTTAAAATATTTTTTATCTCTATTGCTCTAATTGGATTCAGTCAAACTTTAGAAACTAAAATTTTCCTTTTATCCTTTTAAGCAATTTCATTTGCATCAAAACAATCTGATGAAAATATTAGTACCAAATGATTTAAGATAAATTAGAGTAGACAAAAAGACCATGAAGGCTGAAGCAAATAAACATGCCTTTTTCCAGAAGTTTAATTAGATACTGGTTATTGGTTTTTCCACGAGTAAAGCTTAGAGGGGATTCATGATTCAAGCAAAGCACAGCTCCAGAGATCTGGAATCTTTCACTGTAACAAGACTAGATGTATAGTAAACCTCAAGTAGGAGCTGAAGAAAGTCTTGTGTAGAGCCCTGTAACTTTATAGTTAGTGAAGATTGAACAAAGCAAACTTCAGCACATCAGGATCCTCTCCCAACCAGCACTATTCCCTGCTAATGCATCATGATGGCAAGTCAGGGGACAGAATCCATGGCCTGACATCTGCTGTGGATTTCAGGCAGAGGAACAACCTGCAGATGAAAGAACTCAGTCTGTCCAGTCCATCAGCTTAGTGGTGAACAATAAGAATGTTATTTGCAATTTTAAAACACATACACAATATAATCTTTAAATTGTAGAGCAAAGAATTATAGTATGCTTTTTTTTGTGTTCAGGAGTAAACAGGTAAATATATGTATTTAGAAAATATATGACAAAGGATAATAAAAAAGTGATAAAAACAAAGCATGATAGGGAGATGTGAAAATATAAACACTTATTCGTTATGTAGCTTAAGAATTTCAAGGCACCAGACTGAGACTTCTCAAAGGCATTTAATACGATTTAACTCAATTCCACATATATTAAGTTCTTGTTATGTATCAGAGCCAAACTGATCAAGAAGGGAAGGTTCGATGGTGAGACACCCAGTTGGAAGAATGCACAAGAGGCAGACATGAGAATAAAATGGTAGGCACCAACTTTCTTGTGCAGAGCGTAGCTCTGTTGGGAAGTGCAGTCTGTTGTGGGGGGTGCACGGCATTGTGTGCACTTCTCCTGCTCTCCTTTTTTGTGCCCCCCTTCTGCTCGTCAGGGGACCACATGGCTCCACACAGATCAGAGCACAATAGTGGCATTCATCTACACATGCGTGATACAATAAGCTGAAGTATGTTTACATATTTTAGGCACAGGTGCCCTACCATACTAATATAACATTATAAATCTAAGGTCTTATTCTTAGCTGCAAGCCTGGATCACAGCCAGATTTTGGACCAGCCAGACCTTGGACCAGTTGGGCCTGGTGCCCACATTTTGTGCCAGGCATTGGATTTAGGTTAATTTTATCATTTTCTTCAAAACAAGCTCAATGCCTAGCATGCAGTATGTGTGTACCATAAGTGCTTCTGAATTATTAAAAGACTGACCTAATAAAATAGTATGGACCACTCAAGGATCTGAGTCAGAAACTAAGTTCAATAATGCTTCTTTTCAATAGAATTCCATCTTTTTTGTTCATTATTTTACTTAAAGGTACTCACATGTGTCTAGTCACCTAAGTTGACTTAAGTTATTTCTTTACTTAGATTGGTTTTTCTACTACTGTTGAAAGAAATCACTACAAATTTAACAACTTAAAATACCATCTATTTTTTATCTCACTGTTCGGTAAGTCAAAAGTCTCAGTGAGCTCATCTGGGTTCTCTGCTCTGGGTCTCACAAGACTGAAATCAAGGTTCTAGCTCTTGTTTGAAGGTTCTGGTGAAGAATCTCTATCCAACTTCATTCAGGTTGTTGGTCAAATTCATTTTCTTGCAGTTACAGAGCCAAGATCACTATCTTCTGGCTGGCTGACAGCTGGAAATTTCTTTCAACATCAAGCCTTTAACAATATTTATATATACTTTATTTAGAGATTATTCCAAAGCATTTATTCTATGTATGAAGCTATACTTGAAATATCCACAAGCCCCCATTAAATACTTGGCAAGTAAGCTTTTTACTCTGCCAGAAGCTCAGGTTTTTAAGTATGTTATAAATCCCCAATCTCCCAAAAGTTCCTCATATGGCTCTTTACTTGTGTAACAATCTTGCCTGATAAATGTCGTATGTTTTCAAAAAATAAGATGGGTGGGTATTGGGCAGAGAGGGATTAAGAACATAAATAGTGATTTTATCAAGTTTCCATTGCATTTCTGAGCTCAGAAACTATCAACAAAGAAGTTTAGAAAAACTGCCAATTCTATTGTACTGCCAATACTACTGTACAAAGGAAAACGTATCCACTGAATTAGCCTGAGGATAAAACTGGTCATTTGGAGTTAGAATGTTGTCACAGTGCTGCTTACTGTCAAAATTAAAGGCTATAGGCTTTGATGAAAGATTAACAAAATATATCTCTGAGTTCATCACTAGAACATACATCTGTACGAATGTTTTTTTTCCCCCAGCAGATATATAAAAATGTTGTCATTCTCTCTTTAATATCCAAATAGTAGTTTCAAAGGGGCACAACACTGGATTTTTAGATGGATCATTTAACCATTTTTCAATTGTCAATTCTCATGTCCTTATTTGAAACTTTAAGTGCTTTATGAAGAAAATGATATTTTTGAACTGAATGGAAACCTGACATTCTTAAAAAAATGAAGTTAATCTACATTTTGCAGTAGAACATTCTGGTTTTTATTTTATGATTATAAAACTAAATTTAAATATCTGACCAATGATGTTTAGTATCCTAAGCCAATGGAATGGATATGAGTTCTCAGAAAAATTAAAAAAAAAAGTTATTATAAGGGTAGTAGGTCTTACTCCATCAAAGACAGCTGCTTTTCAAATAACACCAACTGGATTTTTAATATAACCTATTAGAATTTTGTTTTCTTCCTTTTTTTTTGGAGACTTTTTAAGTCAAATATAGTAACCAAAATCTACAGTTTGGCTCTTTTCTCTCCAGGCATTCTTATGTTCAATTCCCCCTATTTTTAGTTTAATGCAGTTGTTCCAAGAACATACCTAAAGTGATATTTTCTCTACCTTCAAAGAGAAAATTTAAGAAAAGTTTAGAAAATGCAGACTTTCTCAAAATGTAGTTGGCCTAAAAATGTACTTTTCAGAACTTAAAAGCAATTGGGCTGCTTTAGCTCAGTTGCCCTAAAGAGCAGAGGCAATCGCAGAATCTCTTGTTGTAACTCTACAACTTAAGCAATGGGAATCTATTAAACTTGACCTCAGTCCCTACAAACCAATTATGTCTCTACTGTTAAGTCTCTTCCCGTATTCTATAGTTGATCCCTTACTGCCACTGACTCTTACAGTCAAAACAGGTTGTGATCAATCATTTTAAGCATTATCTCAAATGTCACCTTTTCTCTGTGGCTCCACCAACCCACCCATCTCCCAAAAAGTCCATCAGAGCAAAGTAATCTTGTCTTGTTCTGCGCTCTTGGAGTACTTAATACGTAACTTCTAGCTGAAATTACCTACTTGAATTATAATGTTGCTTTGAAAATCTGTCTCATTTATAAGACCATGAGCTATTTTAAGTCAGGGGCTTTTTCTATTTGACTTTGTAACTCTAAAATTCTCTCACTTTGTCTGGCTGGCATCTAATAAGCATTCAATAAATCTTGGTTAAAATGAATCAATCAAGGCAGCTTTCTAAGAACAGGTAAACTTTTTTTTAAAAGAAAAGAAAAATTAAAAATAAAAAGCATCAACAACTACTTATTGATCAGATAGATACCAAAATTAATTGTATTAGAGTAGCAATTAGTGTGGACTTCTAATGTTTTGCAAGTCATTGACCAGAAAACATTTTGTACATGCGTTCCTTATAGAGTTCATATGTTTGTATTGCTACTAATTGTTTCCAGATCTTCCACTAGACTGTAAACCCCTTGACACTGAGACTGTTTTGTATTCCTAAATACGTCCCCACAGCTGCATGTACCTGATATATGTAGTAAAGGTCAAGAAAAAGTTTGAGGAAGAAAGAAGAGAAAAAGAAACTTTTATTAAAAGAGAAAGTAGGAAGACAAAGGGTAAAAATTTAAGATTGTGGTATAAAAATATTACAAAAGATTTTTTTAAAATTGGAGTGAGGGTGCTAGGCTAAATAAGGCACTCAGAATGTAATAGTCTCCAAGATGGCTGTGATTGAGACAAAAAGAAAATCTTTTCTTCCCTGTCTCCTCATTGCTCAGGTGCCACATGCGTATCTGGCTAATGTCCAAACAAAAAGCTGGACTCCTTGTACAAAAATGTGCTGGCAAGCCATGGGTGACCTTTAAGAATCAATTATTGCAAATGGGCATCAGAGCAAGAGGAAATAGTCTTCAACTGGGCTGTTTCTCCTTTGCTGGCAAAGAGGCAAGCGTACAATTACAAGGAGCACAATTTTTTGTTTTCAAACTGCCACCCAAATCTTCCAGTATTTTCCATAGTTCTACTGAAAGAAATAACACTAGCCTCAAGTTTAACAGGATGAGAAAACTCTCTCCAGGTCTTGAGACAATTCCCCTCCTAAGCTGCTGAACATCTCATTGGCCTCTCCTTATCCACCCAGCGTGGTCGGCATAAATTGTTTAACAGCCAGATTCCAGGAGTAAATATTAATCTTTCTTCATCCCGTGTCCCAGAGTTTTTTCTTTCTTTTTTTTTTTTTTTTTTATCCACATGGATCTGGCAACTCCCCCAAATCAGGAGACGTTGCCTAGGTCATATATATTAGCTCAGTGTCGATAAAAAAAGCTTATCTCCAGCTACCAGTCTTCCTTCCTAACTCAGTCTTTTTCTTTCCTTTTTCAAGTATAGGGTCCAGCTACTACCTGAAGCTGCCTACCTGTGGCTCTTTTTAGAGAATGATGTTGAGTGGATGTTAAGCAGCAAATGCAATATCTAACCAGTCCTTTAAAAATTGATATAAAATATGGTTTCTAGAATAATATTATATCTTTAGAACTTCTCAAAGTTCCCACTCACAGGCTTATACATTTCTTGCTACTCGGTAGTTAATAGAACTTAACAATTTTTGTTAGTCTTCTAATGTAGACACACAGGCACACACGTGCTCAAGAAACATGTTTTATTTATTTCTTTGTTTCTCTTTTGCTTGTTTTTGGAATGGAAGGAGAAGTTGAAGAAAGGAAGTTGCTCTATTTTTTAGTGTTCATTGCTTTAAGGTTAAAAAAAATCAGGTGTATTAGCTTTCAAAAATAAGACTGTATCAGAACTTTGGATATAGGTAATTTTTTTCAAAAAAATAAATTTCTAGTACAAGTAAAGAGGATCAACCAAAATAAAGTTAAGTTGCTCTCTAAAGCCATGGAATATGAGAATAATCCAATTTGGGTTTTAACATTTTGTCACCAGCTGATGATTAGCAACTGCTTCACGAAAGAAGTTTACATAACTCTCAGAAGTGAATCTAATTTGTAGATGAAATACTACTGTTAAAAATATTTTTCTATTTTGAACAAATCTATAAACTATAATGCATGTCACTGTATATCTAACTGTGAAAAATGTGTGGATGTAAATTCTTTTGAATAAAATTCATACTCTATTATCTTCTAAAATAACTTTATTAGCATTGTGTTTTCTTTTTCCTATGTTGTATGGGAATAAATTTCAAAATCTCTTCATCTTTGTCCCCTTCCATTCATATCTTCTCTTAGAAATTTGCTGTGAATGTGTTTTCAGAGCCATAAAATCAACCAAGAACCTAAAGTCAACCATTCCTGTAATCTCAATGTCTACCTAAGCAGTGGGAAGGCTTCTTTCAACAGCTGGGTAAAACTAGGTTTGCTATACAGCACAAATGACGTCACTCCATTGGCTCAACACCCTTAACAGACATCACTAATTAAGGAAGCTACTTTTTCCTGCAGAGTATAGATTAGACTCAATCCTGCCAAACATAGAGCTCCAGACAGCTAACGTAACCTATCTCTTGAACTGGTGATAGAGCTGGAGGAAGCCAATTCAGTTCTCTAAAGTCCCTTTCGGTGTCTTCTAATCATGGTCTCTTATCTACCATGACCACTCTGGGGGTTCATGGCCAATATGAGAAATGTGGTCCCAACATGGTTAGCTACTGCTTTTCCACCTTTCTGTTATAGAAAGGAAAAGTTTTTGACCTCTCCAGTTTTATGAGTCAGAGAACTTTCCAGAATATTAATAGTACTGGGCAAGACCTGCTCCTGGAACAGCTAGTGCCACGACAGGAGGTTTCTGCAGCTGTAGAAGAAGCACATTCTGTTCCTTTTCTTGGTCAGCCAGCCAGACTAAATAAGAACAGGGCTCCCCTCATCTCTGGAGCCACATTCCAGCGTGGACTTGGAGAGGTGCCTCCGACACATGGTGTTTCCTACTGGGAAAAGTGCTAAAATTAACCAGAAGTTCCTCAAGTACTGGCTGGGGCGATATCACACAGTCAGCATAACTCACTTTTCCTCCTTCAGCACAGTTTCCCTTGCTATCTCTGGAGCAAGCTACCCTTGGCATTTCGGAGGATTTATAATTGCTGTGTCTTAAACTCGTAACTCTCTAGTAATGACCAAATAGTGGAAATTTTAGTGAACAGAGAGCCCTTTTACTCTCCTAATTCCAGCAGTGAGTTACAAACAGAAAGATTCTTTTTGTGGATTTTTTCCCCCGTCCCATCCGCCATTTGCTGCCTGAGTCCAAAGAATCCTAATGAAATGACCTTTGGGTGCTCATGTCTGTTATCTATTGGGCCTCTAATTTATATTGGTCCTTTTGGACAAAGATGCCATTCTGAGGGAGAGGGGTGAAGGGGCCTGATGCTCTGAAACTGGTTCAGAGGCATCACACAGACGCAGCTTCATGCAGCTGAGGCAGGCAGCAGAAGCCTGTGCCGTGCAAGGGCGGTCCTGCCAGCTCCCCAGACCCTCTGAGTGCATGTCACCTCCCCTCTGCTCACAGGAATTGTCAAGGCCATGTAAGACAACCTAGCCTGGGCTAACTCTAAGTCCTCCAGTCAGGTCTGGCCCAGGTGCCCTCATGTCCCATTACTAGCAGTTCTCCTACGTCCTGCACAGACCTTTGGTCTTACCTTCCTGCTGACTAAATATACCTGTGCTCTGGGGTCCTTTCTCTCTAAGTCTTGAGTGCCACTGTGGAACCTTCAGGATTCTGCTTCCAAGAAAGCAGGACATTGGGGCACAGCATCAGAGAATGGTTGCTTGGTGGTGCCGTGTGCCTGGAGATAATAAGCACAACCTGGGGTTGGGGTGGGGGCTGTGAAGGTTACTCATTTACTCCCTTATCTTATGCAAGTCTCTTACCTGCTCTGAGACTTATTTTTTCATCCTAAAAAGAAGATAGTACTAATACCCAAGGACTTATTAAATATTCTATTCAAAACAGTTAGCCTGGCACGTTTTTTTTCAAAATTAGTCTTTGTTGTTACAGTGGCACTTAACAACGTGTCACCTGAAGAAATGAACGTCATGATTTGCCATACCAAAAAGCTTTCTAGTCTCAAATATGCTGGGGGAATGCTGTGAACGAAAGCTTACCCAAGGTCACATAGAGATTTGTAGTGTTCAGAGTTCTTCCATACAGCTCTGTTTCCTCTTTCTCTTCCACAAAATGGGGCCATAGTCTCTTCTTCCTATTATTTTGTGACTATGAAATTAGGTACCATATACCAAACATTTAGCAAAAATACTTGTCATATCATATATGCCCAATACGTGCTAACAAGGAGTATTACTATTACTGCTATAACAATAGCTATTTAGTTACACTAAGAATTCCTGAAATTAAAAAAAAAAAAACTTTTTTTTTGATGTTACTGAACCAATTATTTTCTAAACTTTGACTGTAGATCTCCTTTCTAGTGACCAGTGGAAAACATGAGCCAAAGAATTAAACCCTTTGGAGATGTGTAGTTTTCAGCAAGAAGCTCCTGGAGATGATGGGTCTTAACTCAAAGAAAGAACTTTTCAGGCTATGGCAATATTCTCTGAATGCTCCTTGGCAAGTATGGTTTATGCTGTGGGAGAAGAAATATTAAAGAGGGCACGGTAGAAGCAAAATGATGGGCTTCAGAGTCCAACATTAGGACATTTCCACAGAGCATGGGACTGAGACTCAGATGAAACTGGATCTAAATCCCTGCTGAGCACTTTTAAATTCTTTTTTGGAAGCTGAAGGGGAATTATTTTATCTCCTTATTGTTTTCTCATCCACAAAATAAAAATGATTGTGCCTGCTTCGTAAGATTGTTATCTGATATAGTAAAAGGCATATAATTGAACCTCAAGCAATTACCTCTCTAGTTATTATAATAGTATTATTACTATCTTTATTATTCTTATTGCAGAATCTCTGCATAACTAGTGTATGACCTTTGGCAGGCTATGCTTTTACGTCTGGAAACTCCTCACAGACTTGCGAGGGTTAAATGAGAATTGTACCTAAAGAAGGGTGCTGGGGAAATGTGCTCACCATGCTTCGCTCCTTCCCTTGGTGTGTACCCTCCCATGACATTGATTTTATGCCATTTTCTACTGGTCTCCATTGTTTTTTATATTGAGGCATTTTTTGTTGTTGTTGACCTGACTGTAAATCCTGAAAAGCAGATCATAAATTCTCTCTCCTCACTCTGCTCTTTCCTAAGAATCTAGACTGCGTTAAGCACGCAGGAGATCATCCATGACTCTGTGAAAGGGACAATGGAATGGCAGGTATTAAATCAGAACCGTGTGGGAGAAATTTTCAACCTAGCGTCTTTCTGGAATCCTGAAAATCAAAACCGAAGAGAAATACTCTTTCTAGTTTTGTGTTCCAAAGTGAACAATCACCTGTCCTGTGGAAAAGAGTAAATGTAACTCTCTGCATGCTTTGTTCTTCCTGAGTTTAAGTATTATTTTTTCAATATGCCTTAAATTTAATCGGGAGTTCCCAATTGAGGAAGCAGAAGTCTATGGGTGTATTATCGTGCAGAATCTTATCTTCTCAGAATTAGTCTGCAAATTTCCAGAACTTCAGTAGCTTCCAAAATGCTGCAAAATGGTTAACCACAGCCCCTAAGGCATAAATCATTGTCATCTACTTTGTTCTTAAGATTTTGTGTTCAGATAATTATATGAAAGAAGAAATCTCATATGTCTATATGAGACCTTCTATAACTTGTCACAAGACAGGAATAAACTTTAAGTTGACTTAAAGTTGACTTATAAGTCAACTTGACTGAGTTAGGGGATACCTACATAGCCAGTAAAACCTTATTTCTAGGAGTCTGCGTGAGGGTGCCTGGAGAAGAGATTAGCATTTGAATTGGTGAACTGAATAAAGCAAATTGTCCTCACCAATGCAGTGAGTGTTATCCAGTCCTCTGAGGCCCTGAATTGCTTAAGCTGAGACATTCATTTTCTCCTGTTTTTGGGCCATCAGTGTTTCTGGTTCTTAAGATTGGGGTTCCGATCAGGATTTACGTGACCGATCCCTGATTCTCAGGCTTTCAGATTCAGACTGAATTATATCACCAGCTTTCTCTCTTCTCCAACTTACAGACAGGCTTCCCTGCCTCTGTACATACCCCTGTGAGCCAATTCTTATCAGGTTTCTTCTTAGAAATGCCGGATATATCTTCTTGGTTCTGTTGCTCTGGAAAATCCCGATTAATACACACATAGGACAGCTTTATAGTAACTTAAAGTTTTATTTAGACTATCTTTATTTTAAAAAGTTTAAAAAAAGAAAATTAGCCATAAAATATATACCTCTTTTTAGGAAAAACCAAATTAGTTCATTTAAAAACAACTCTACAATCTAAAACTTTATTTTTTTTTTTTTTAGGTGAGGCAACACTTGGTTGACAGATTGCAAAGACCTTGTCAGTTTACAATCCCTTATTTTTATATTTTTTATGCTTACAGCACCTGGTCTCCCTAGGTGGTCTTCCATCCAACTACTAACTAGGTCTGACCCTGCTTAGCTTCTGAGATCAGATCCGATGGGACTTGTTCAGGGTAGCATGGCAGTAGAACACTTTTTAAGAAGTAAAACATCACAGGTAGTTATTTCCTTCATTAGTAAGCACAGCTGGTATGCAGTGATGTACCTGACATGTAGCAGGCATTAAAAACATTTTTAATATAATAATGTCTCTTCAAGTACATTTAAAATATAAAAATTAATTTACACAACTTTTATTATCTAATTCAACTATTTCGTGAGAAGGATCATGAATTCTTGCAGATGGGTAATACAATGTGAAGCTTTCTATCCTTTAAAGGAAATTCAATGAAACTAATATTATTATGCCAGACACTAAACATTCAGATTCTTGAAATAAAATTTAAAAAAAAATTAGCAACATATCTCATAAATGGACATTGATGATAAATTTGGCGATGTTTAATTGTTTCTACTCGAAGTGGCTAAAAACATTTGGCCATGTCGTTATTTTCAATAGATTCCACTAGTGTTCACAAGACGAAAGACGGTGAATGAAATACTATGTGGGGTCGAAACCAATTCTTTTTATAACAAATGTCTTTTAAAAGGCTGCATTAAGATAAACTTTATTGTTCTTTTTATATAATAGTAATAGAAAATATGGAATTCTATTAGAATTGCATTAGGCTTTTTTTTTAGATCCTCAAAGCCCACTCAACCATTTGACAATATTCAAATCCTAAAATTCTTTGGAATCCTTCCAGAGAACTTTACCATTCTCTTTGAGAAGTGACAGAAATACCACAAGAGGGCACTGTGCTCCCAAAGCATTCCAAAAGAAGCTAAAATTAAGTGTCTCACCTCAGTGTCTCTGTTCTGGCTAATCCCAGAAGGTACTAAATGTTGCAAAAGGAACTTTTGCACGTGTCTGTTGTAATTGGAGGAAGATGAAACGGAGAAGCCATTATGAGCCCAATTGATCGAAAGACAAAAAACCGAAAGTAATGAGAAAATTATCGGTTTGTCAGCACATCAAGTCATTTTTTATTCGTGCCACAAGGTGGCACCTCTACCCCGATGATACCTATTCTTCCGGCTGTCAATTTCTTAATTAAAACTTCATGTTGACTATCAGCAATGTCATTTTGAAAAAAAAGAACATTTCTTATAAATAGAAGCTTTATTTAAAATGTTGACATTTTTATCTACTTACGAAAATTAGCAATTTTAAAAAATGGATTTCTGTTAATAAGAGATCTATTTTCACTATATCTAAGAGATTTTCAACCAGTGCCTAAGCAGAGACTCATTTAATATAGGTAATTCTGAGATTCACACGTCTCTCGTTTCCAGGACTAGGTTAAAACTCTCAACAAAACTGACAGAAATCTTTATTTTAAACAATAAGCAACAATTTATCCATGAAAACTATGAAAAAGATAAATTATATTTTGAAGAATATGAATTCATCACTTGGTGCTGCAATTAGGTTTTCATTTATTCCATTTAGATGGATCATTTTCTAATTCATAATGCTTGTTCTCACTTGCATTTGGATTTGCACAGACCTATATTGCAGCATCTTGAATTGCTATTTCTCTTTGTCACATTAGGGTAATGTACTCTCTTCTTTAGAAAGAGGAAAGGAGAGAGCAGTATGAATGAGGATGGGTTTATATAAGAAATAGAGACTGATATGATGTAACAGTAAGAATATGAATGAGCATTTTTAAGAGTCACCATATTGCTTTAATTAAACAACTGTGTTCTAGGCCCATCCGCTGAGATTATGTTACAGTAGCTATGATGTGGAGACTGAGACTGGGCATCTTTATTATTACAAAATGCCCCAGGTGATTCTGACTCACATCCAGGATTGGGGATCATTGACAAGGAAATTATGGCAGAAGACCGGATGAGAAATAATAAGAACTTGAGTTAAACTCTTAACAGTGAGAATGGCAGAAAGCATTCAATGGTCTACAAGATATAAGGACAGACAAAGGATTTGAGACATGGGTGAAATCTATGATGAGTTCAAGTTTGAGTTTAGGTGAATGGAACGATTGTGATGCCAGTTTATAAAAAGAAAATAGATAAAAACAGACATTTTGGAGAAAGATGAGTTCCATTTAGGATATACTAAACTTTGAAATGAATATAGATATAGTAAAAAAATATATTTATTGTCATATTATTATATAATATAATGTAACATAACTTACATATATGTATGTGTGTGTATATATACATGTGTGTCTGTGTGTGTGTATATATATATATATATATATATATATATCTACACAAGTTATTATGTCTAGTATAATATAGTTTGAGATCAGAAATTTTCACGGTATAATGGTAAACTCCACAGAGAAAACAGAACCCTGATCAGCATCAGCATTTAGACCTGGAAGTTGCTGAAGCAAATGTTGTAAGGTCTGCTCAGTATTTTTTTAATTAAAAAAAAAAAGAAATCTTTAGTTGAGGCTTATGTTTTTTAATTGGTCCAGAGACCTCTTCATTCTAAATTTTCTTAAAATCGACAAGAATGCTTATTTATATTACCTACTTGGCACATGGTTATTGAATTTGTCACCCCAAATTCAAAGAGTGAGAAGGGTTTAAGAAAATAAATATTGGAAAAGAGTGAGGAGAGAATTGTAATGCATTACTGGGCGGGGGGGGGGATATAAAAAAGAAAGAAGGAAGCAGTGATCACTGTGTTAAATTCAACAGAGAAGTTAGATGAGAAAAATTTTTTAGCTGACAATTTATGAGAATGCATATTATAAGAATGCATATTGAATGCATATTCAATAAATGTTTATTAAACATTTTTTCCGTACCTTGGTGGTATGTTAGAAACAAGTGAGACAACAATAAACAAGATAGTTATAATTCCTGTCTTCATGGAATTTATAAGCCAGAGGACATATGGAAATATACAGAGAATATACAGTAATAAATTCTCTAGAAAAGGCAGCCATGATGTTATGCGGTAATAAATGAGGAATGGCGCTAATCCAGATGCTTGGATGGGGAGAGTGAGGAAATTTTCCTGGAGAAATGGATATCTACAGCTAGCCCCTTCTGTCTAAATATCTGGCTTCCTCTGGCTCGGACCATTCTGACTTGGGCTTGGGCTTTCTCCTATCCTTTGGCTCTCTACTCTCTTCTGGTCTTAGTATTCCCTTTAAACTGAGCCCCATGAAATGGATAGAAACTTCCCACTCCGGCCCCACTCCCAAGGAACCCCATTGACCAAATGGTTAAGTTTTGTTCTCCTGTATGGGAAAAGTAAGAATTCAGGGGAAAACCAAGTCATTTCAGATATCAATTCATACAGATATTTGTTGACATATAAGCTTATCAATTTAATGAGTATTACTCTAGACTGCTGTTTATTGGGATGAAAAGAAACAAGTAGTCTCCTTGTGTTGAAGAGATAGAACTGGGATTACAGGAAAGCCAAGGGTGCAAAAAGAGTATGAGAGAAGAGAGAGATGCACAGAGACAAAACTCCAAAAATCTGCAGGATCTCCATTAAGTATTCAGTTGACTTCTAATCAGCTCATGCTGAAGCCAGGGAAAAATGCACTTGAAAGGATTTTAGGGAAGAGTCCTTGGAGGTCACTTAAGCCTGGGAGTAATGCTAGTGCCTGTTGCTAAAAGCCAGAGTGAACAACTCATAATTCATTAGTAATTGGTTAAAATACTAAGCAAGAGCTTGCTTTGATAGTGGGAAAAAATAACCCTAGACTAAATGCTGCTCTGTTTCCACCAATGAAGCTTAAATTAAATATAGGTATATATATAAAAAAGATCTGTGGACTAAACTGTTTTCAAGTAACTTAAGAGTGTTCTACAAAAAGTTTAAGAGTATTTATAGTAATACAAAAATATCCAGCACCCAACAATGTAAATTTCAAAATATCTGGCATTCATTGAAAAATTACCCCCAAAATGTCCTGCAAAAATGTAACAAAATACAGATCACAATGAAGAAAAAACATGTGATAGTTGAAACTCATCTAGAGATGTGAAGGTGATAAGATTAGTAGACAAGAACATTTCAATAGTTACTATAACTGTATTCTCTGTGTTCAAGAAACTAGAGGAAAGATCGAGCGTGTTAAATAGAGACAAGATACAAAAAAGTTCAGTTCAAATTTCTAGAGATGAAAACTATAGTATCTTTGATGAAAAATATGAAGAGTCATAATAACAGAGTATAAGACATTGCTGAGAAAACATAGCAATAGAAACTTAAACTACAACACAGTGAGAAAAAAGACTACAGTGAAATTATAAATAAATAAAGCACCAATAGTTGTGGAACAACTTTAAGAGGCCAAATGCACAAATAATTGGGGTCTCTTAAGGAAGAGGATTGGAGACAAGAAAAACTATTTGGAGAAATAATAGCCAAAAATTTTCAAATACGATAAAAACTATAAACTCCAGATCCAAGAACCTTAATAAACTCCAAGCACAAGAAACATGAAGAAGATTACATCAACGCATATCATAATCAAATTGCTCACTACTAGTGATAAACAGAAAGCAGAGAAAAAGACCCACTATGTATAAAAGAATAAAGATAATGACAACATATTTTCACCACAAATGATGCAAAAGAGCAACTTCTTTAAAACACTAAAAAAAAAAATCTGCTAGCAGAATTCTTTTCTCAGCAAAATATGTTTTTTTAAAACAGATTAAATACTTTTTTATCATACAAACTCTAAAATAATGTATTACACCAGACCTGCACTACAAGAAATGTTAAAAGAAGTCTGACAAGTAGTAAACAAAGGATACCAAATGGAAATCTGGGTCCACACCAAGAAATAAAAATCACTGGAATATTAATTGCATAGGTAAAATAAAGGCTTTTTCTTATTATTTAAATTTCTTTAAGGATAATACACTGTTTAAAGCAAAAATAATGTCATGTATCATGAAGTTTATAACGCATGTAGAAGTTAAATATATGACAACAATAGTAAATAGACTAAGGAGGGAAAATGGGAACATACTATTGTAAGACTCTTATACTATACACAAAGTAGTGAGATAGCACTTGAGGTGGAATGTGACAAGTTAAAGATGTATACTCTAAACTTTCAGCAATCACCAAATAACAACTAGGAGTTATAGCTAGTCAGAGAATAAAAATGGAGTTATAAATAATAATTAATTCAAGGCAGAAAAAGAGAAAAAAGTGAATAAAGAACATATGGAACAAACAGAAAACAATACAATAATGATTTGAACCAAACCATATCGATAATTATATTAAATATAAATGGTCTAAATACCCCAATTAGAATACACAAATGTTCATATTGGGTAAAGTAGTAAGACTCAATCACAGATGCTCCTCAACTTGCAATGAAGTTAGATCCCAATAAACATAAACACATCGTAAATTAAAAATATTGTAAATTGAAAATGCATTTAATACACTTAACCTACTGATAGCCTAACCTACCTTAAATGTGCTCAGAACAGTTACAATTAGCCTATAGTTGGGCAAAATCATCTCACTGCCACTGTTCAGCATCACAAAAAAATACCTTACTGCATATTACCAGCCTGAGGAAAGATTGAAATTCAAAGTATGGTTTATACTAAATGTTTATCACTTTTGCACCATCATAATGTTGAAAAATCATAGATTGAACCATCATAATAAGTCAGGGACAGTATATAAGAAACTCACTTTAAATATAAAGATACAAGTCAATTAAAAGAAAAAAAAAGATATAATCATGCTAACACTAACCAAAAGCAATGAAATATGTGAAATTACTTTGCTATGAACAAGTATCAGCCTCCAGACTAAATTTATGTGAAAATGGAAATCAAATGTTAAATAGGAGAGTGATACTCAACAGCAGTATATTTTTTGTTGATATCCAGACATCATGAAGAGAAAACGTTATTTTTGTGCTCCTGTACATACTGACAAAAATCTTTAAAATAATGATTAATTGGCAATGGCCTTTGAATAAGAAAGATTGTACAGAGCAGAGAAAGTCTAGTCTTCTTCAGAAAAGTTTTCCTAGAAGTCACATCAACCCTGGTAGTGAAGCTGAGACAATGGAGCAGTCTCAGTGACTCAGTGGCCCTTACAGCTTCAGCTAAGGTGAGTCACCAGGCAACAAAGGCAGCGCAAATGACTTCGACTGAATAAAGAGCAACTACAATGCTGGTGCTCAGTGTGGCTGCAGCTGGCCCCAAGCCGTAGCAAAGCAAAGGTTCCAGATAATGTTTCCTATTGCTCAAACTGCAATTAAACATTCTCCTAACACTCTACCCATTTCCACTGAAGATAGATCACAATTATTTATTTGTGTCATTTTTCTAACAAGTACATAGTGGATTATTTTTATTATTTTAAATTTTTGTCATTTATAAATTTTTATTTTTGACAAGAAATTGAAAAATAAGTACAGTCTGTGTATCATTAACTCAACTTCCTGCAATGATAACATCTTACTTAATTGTAGTGCATTGTCAAATGTAGTAAATTGACATTGGTACGATACAATTAACTGGATAAAAGACAGTGTTTGTATTTAAACAGTATTTATGTGTACTTTTATGGGGGGAGGGGAGATGGGTACACAGTTTCATAAAATTCTATCACATTTATATATTTGCACAACTATCCCAATCAGAAAATAGAACTATTCCATCACTGAATAACACTTCTTCATTTTACCCTTTTATAGTCAAATTCTACACCCACCCCTAATTCTTGGCAACAACTTATCTATCTTTTGATAGTATATAAATAAAATCATAGTTTGTGTAACTTTTCACAATTGCCTTTTTCACTCCGCATAATAATGTTAAGAATTATCCAAGTGCTTGTATCAATCAATAATTCATTCCTTTTTACTGTGGAGTGTTATTTTATTATTTGCACATATCCTAGTTTGTTTTCTCATTATCCATTTGAAAACATTTGGGTTGTTGCCAGTTTCTAGTTATTATAAATAAAATCGCTATGAATATTTATGAAAGTTTCTATTTGAACGTAAGGTTTCCTTTCTCTAAATACCCAGGAGTGTGATGGCTGAGTTATATGCTAAATGAATGTTTCACTTTATAAAAAATTTTCAAAGTTTCTATCAAAGTGGTAGTACCATTTTATATTTCTGCCAGTGATGTGCAAGAAATTTATTTATTTTGCTTCACACCCTCATCAGCAAATTTTCAGTATTTTTTATTTTAGCTATTCTGATATGTGTAAAGTGATATCTGTATAATTATTGTTCATCATATTTCTCTCTCACTAGTCGGTCAAATATAGGTCAAGATATTTGTTGTATTTACGGTCTGACCAAATCTGGTGCTCAGTAAGTACGTGCTGTCTAGCTGAGAAAGTATAAGAAAGAACAAAAAAGGAAGGGTGAATTGGAAGGTGGAAAGGAAGGTGGAGAGAGAACATCAGAAAAGATGAGGAATCTGTGGAGCCACAGTGTTGGCCAAACGCCAGGCTGTGGTTTTGCCTGCAAGTACCGAGACTATCTCTGCAGCTGCCGAGGCATCTGCCCGGGCATCTGCCTCCACAGTGGCTTCAGTGATGTGTCACCTCTTCTATTCTTTGGTAAGATCATACCACCAAAAGGAAGAAGGAACACCTTTTGTCCCTTAACTTCCCTCATCTTGTTCTTGATTAATCAGGCCCATTTCTACTTGCAAAAGAATAAAAGAAAATGAATTTATTGTGAATAAGAAGTTCATTTTAGATTTTGCGTTAGGTTTTTCCTCTTGATAAACCACACACTCCTATTTTACACAGGAATAAATATTATGCCACTTTTTTGGATGACAGGAAAAAATGCATTACATGCAAATTATCTTGACAAATTTTGGGTGTGGCTTGTGCGCACACTTGTGGTAACAAAGAAAACTGAAGAGGAGGTTGTTTGAGACTTCTTTTCAATGCCTGTTAAACTTTCGCAGATACTCTTGTTCATTCTCTCACTTGAATACTCCATTCAATTCATCTCTTCCAATCCTCTTATCCCCACCACATTCCATTAAATTCCTTCTCTCTTAGAAAGGAATAATAAGATTTAGTGTATTATCTTCCTCATTACCAAATAATAATCTATTTTTCGAATTTTAGGCAGCAGCCAGCTAGACAGAGTTTTTCTAGCCCTTCTCCAAGCTTCTGAATTCATAAAGATAATTACATTGATGGTTATCCATTTTGCCTATTTACAAAGTGAGTTCTGCTTGCAAGACCTGGTCTTCAACTAGTCTTATAGTTTACTGTGGTTTTCTACAAACAATAAGATATCCTAAGATAGAACTAAGAGACTAAGCATTGACTGTGTAACAATTCCAGGTAAATGTGCAATATTAGCTGCAGGGCACAAAGAAAGCTCTCCTCCTCTGCAGTCCTCTGCTCACTGGTCTCACTTCTCAGTCTCCCTCTCACTCTTGCAGGCAGAATGTTCAAAAGTGTGATTTATAGATTAGATAGAGTTGAATGAATACAAATCATACAAAAATAATATTCTTATTGGAGATACAGGCATATCTTACTTAAAGAAAAATGTTTAAACTGTTGATTTAAATAAATTCATCTGTAGGTAATATCAAAAATAAGTTAATTGTTCCAAAAATACCACTAAGATTGAGGGTAAATACAACACTTAGCTGTGCACAATAGATATGCCAAATATCATGACAAGTAAAGATATATACTGTAGGTGAAAAGAAACTGTCCTGCAGCCATCAGATTTGATGCTCTATTAGCTATGCAAAAAGGACTCAAAAATAAGAGATTAAAAAAAATCACCCCTACAATTTCTGTGTTTCTCCTTAAATTTGAGCTTCAGCTTTCTTGTTCACCACTGTATTTCAAGCCTGTAGCAGTGTCTGGCTCAAGAATGAATGACCAATGAAAAGTTAAAATTGTTTAAAGCCTGCATATGGAATTCCTGCAGAGCCCATATGTACAACCACATCTCAATTAAAAGACAAACCGCAGGAGCGCTCTTTTAACCATAAAAAGAGAAAAATTTTAAGGAAAAAAAAAGAATAAATTTCTCTAGTTAATTAGCAATCATAAAAGTGACAGGAGAAAATTTGTAATCTCAGAAGTAGGCTTTTATTAAAGAAGTATATTTTTTTTAAATAGAAAACTAATGGACTAAATAATAAAGAGATTGGGAAGTAATGTATAAGATGGTTAAATCAGAATTAAAAGTGGAAATTGAATTCAAAAACAAAAACAAAAATGCGAGAGATAAGAGAAGCTAAAAGTTAAAAAATCATAATTCCCAAATTGACAGTGAAGTATAACACACAAGCTGCAGTAAAATGACAATTTGGAAATTTAATAAAGAGGTTTAGAATCATCACTGTGAACATAAATGGAAGGCCCATGTCTACTGGGCTGTTTTGCAGTTGGCCATGAACAGCTTAAAATCTTCCAAAAACTTGTTACAGAACCTGGACAAGCTCTACTAGGAAAATTGCCCCAAAGCTTGTTCCTTGGAGGATGTTCCTCCACCCCAACATAGTAGAGTTGTCAGTGAGTTGGGAAATGTTTCGCACTATATAACTTCTACTAAACTTTCAAATGCACATTTGTACATTAAAAACTCTGAGAAGTTCCTCAGTACACCTGTTTCACTTTGTAACAATTTTCCATGACTCTTTATTTGCCATGGAACACAGCTTTGACCAGAGAACTAAGGGATACTGCCATGAGTCTATTCAATTGACCATTTTCTGCTCATGAAGTGCCAGTTCAACTCTGGATAAAAGTGTTAATCAAGGTTTTGCAGGGCTAAGGTGATCAAATAAGATATAAACTAAGTTTATGGTCCAAATAGTCTATGGAGAAGTGATAGTCTGCGGTGATGAATACGGAAGAATAGTATTTTTAAAAACCTCATATCTTTCACCTAGAGTCCTCAATTGTTATTATTCTACTGTTTTTCAATTATTATTCTCTCTATAGACAGATAGATAGATAGATAGATAGATAGATAGATAGATAGATAGATGATAGAATTCTCTTCTGAACCATTTGAGAATAATTTGAACAAGTTGAAGACATCTGGCAAACTTAATCAAAATTCTCAAAAATGCATATTAATTCAAAATTCTCAAAAATATACAATCATTAAGTCTGTAATTTTACTTATAGTAACTTACTATAAGGAAATATTTGTAAATATAAAAAGTTTTAATTGTAAGAATGTTAATCACATCAATACTGAAAAACTGGAAATGGTCTGCATATTGAACAATAAAAGTTTGGTTGAGCAAATCATACAGTGCGACTATATACTACTTCCAATAGTCCTCATGTTTGAAACTCATCTTTGTTCTCCAGAGCCACTAGAATAAAGATGAAAATTCTTAATATATCTGCCTGTGTTGATTACATCACTTTATCACTACTAAGACTTCCCTGATCCTGTTTGAGATTCCTTCAAAGAAAATGATCATCCAAGATACCCTCAATCTTACATGGCCTTGATGTATACTGGTTTCATCACATATGTTTCTCTCACCCGCCCTGTATTAAGGTTCAAATCGGAGATGACTGCACATGTACAAATTGTTCTCCTTTAGGTCTCAGGTACTCTTTCCTAACAGCCTAGGAAAAAGGTAATATGACTTGGTCCAGGGCAGCAATAAAAAACCTGGCCTGTTCAGGAAGGTTCACTTAATGTTAAGAGCAAACTAACTTAGAATATAATCAGAACCTTATAGAATTTTCAATAGATAACCTATCCTAATTTCAAATAGAGTCGATTTCCCAAAATTACATATATTTGTGAGAATTCTTAGAAGAAGAATGTTAGTTTTATTATACTGAATATTACATAATTTCCAAAGGAAATCATTTGACTTTGATTTCTCAGATTCAGATATTCTGAAGTAAAAATAAACATGAAATTTTAAATAGGGAATGTTTGGAATTATCACATTATAAATACAAATATTGGATGGGAAATTATAGAATCTGATATGGCACTTAAGAAATAGAAAAAAGTAAAGTTAGCTATAAAATGTGCCTCATAAATATTACAGACATTTCATTATATAAACAAAATTCTTAGAATCAAAAAGAAACACTCCAAAATATAATATTTATTAAAAAGGTGATATAATTTGTGTTGAAAACATTATTTGGAAAAAGGCGCTCAAAAATGGAATAGAAAAATGCAATATGCTTAATTGATTTGACTGGAAACTTCAGCATGGAATCACTGTTTTTTTTTAAGGAGAACACAACATACCACATAACATTTAATTTTATTTAGTTTATTAATATGATCAAAACTTAAAAAATGAGGAAAGGACACAAAACGAGATTTAGCTGAACTATACAAAGAGAAGCAAAAGTATGACAAGATTTTCAAATGGTGACAATTTTATTATGGAAAGTTAGTTTCTTAACTATTATAAAAATAAATTTACAGTAGCAACTGTGACTCAAATTGAGCCAGTATGCAGCACTTGTGACACCCACCCAGTTAGGGAAGTACTGCATGGACCTCACACCCTTCTCCACTGGCATGCACTGTCTGACCTTTGACCTGGAACCTAAAAAACGAACCCCTCACAGCACAGGGTTTCTGGCCAGATATATTTTCTCCTCAGCTTACATCAGTGATGCACCATTTCTATGTTTTCCATAGCCTCTTTTGAGATAGTGACAGACTCAAGAAAAAATTCAATTAGCAGTGCTAAGCAAGGAAAAATTAAAAAGGACTTTGAGATGGGTTAGGAGTAGTTTGGGAGTAACAGTAGATTCTGACAAAGAGATTAGAATGGGCATCATCAAAATGCATTGAGGTAAGGGGCCCATGGGTAACTTACAGAAAAGGACAAGACTGGATAACATTGAAAGAACGAAGTGACCACTTGGGAAGTTACACAATATCAAGGAAGAAAACTGGAATGGGGAGTACTTTCTTTTACATTTTTAAGATAAAACCATTTTTTAAAGGGAATATAGAAACCAAATAAAAAAGAAAAGTAAAATAGAAATAATGAGGGTTTAAATGAATGTAATACAGAAAGAAATAATTCTTTTATTTCCACTTGACTTTGTCTGAATTTTTATAAAAGTTAGATTAAGTCAAGCCAGTTTTGCTTTATTGGTAACTGATACATTTTATCAGACATTTCTGAGAAAAAGAAGGGAACACAACTGACATCTTTCAGGTAGACTGGGAGAGTGGAGAGGAAAGTCTCCACAGTCTTTACGCTCACTCTTATGCCCAAAGTGTCTTTCACCTGCACATCAAATGACAGGTTCAGATCACAGAAAACATCATCACCAAGGACGACAGAATTATGACCACAAATGTAAACTGCTCAGTGTGCTGCTGAGTACCATGAAACACATGAGCAACTTGAGAGAGAAATTTCTGTGCACAGAAAAGGAAGGAGAGGCACACACTAAAGGCTCCTCTTTATATGTTCTTTCTATATCAGGAGGTAATGCCGTCATCCCTTGAATCTGAAAATGAAAGAGCAGACAATGATAGTGAGTGTATGATTTAGGAGCAGGACTACAGCCAAGGTTGCTCAGATAAAAGGGGAGTGGGGTGGTTGTCTGCTGAAGTTGCCAAACTTCAGGGAGAGTCAGAACATTAGAGATTCCAAAAGAAGTGGAGAAGAGGGCCAGACGCCTTTGGGAAAGAAGACAAACAAAACAGGCTCCATTGCTTTTAGAAACTCCCATTTCATCTTATTCCTGCTTCGTCACAACTTTAGTTTTAGAATAAATTTCCCTCTTCAAAGCGAGTGGAATTAAGAGTTTTAGGTCAACCCAAGTAGTCATTAAACAAGTAAATTATCAGCTGGATCGCTGCATTTATAAATATTTGTCTACTCCTTAGATTTTACCCGTTGTAGATTCAGGTAAAATGTGACATCTGATTTCCCCAAAGATTAAAACATAGTAGAGCTTACCGACCACTCTGCGTTGTCTGTCTTAGAGCATCTCACGTTAACCGGCAGACTAAGGACAAGCTTATTGAAGGAGAGACCTTCCTTTTTAGTCCATTTAAACTTATTCATTGCGTCCATGAAGGAAAGGTTTTTATATTGCTTGGGACTTTTGATAATGAAAGGCCAGGTCCTAAATTTAAAATTAAAACAAACAAACAAACAAACACACATACACAATTAGTCATATTTGAAATAAAAGCATTACATGCTTCCACTACTTTTCAACTTTCTAAAATAAACCTCATTTTTACAAACGTAGATAACCTAATGCAATGCACTGCTGAACTCATCAGCGGTTACTAGAAGAAATGCATACCAAATAATCTTCTTTTAAAATGAAATTCCTTTTTTTAGTAGCAGATGAATATTACTTTTAAACAAATAATTTTGGCTCAGAAAGCTTTCCCCAGAGCCTCGCAATTCCTAACTTTTATTATTATTATTATTACTATTATTATTATTATTGAGCTTTAGTTAACAATATAAATGATGAGCCATCAGTCTAAAGAGTGCTATGCTAATGGTGTAATAAAGAAATGTGTACATTCTTAAAAGGTACTGTAACATAAAAATTTCAATTCCACACAGTTAAAAAGCCTGACCCTTGGTGGCTGCCCTGTTTGGGCTTACCAAAGTGGAGATAAAGATTTGAATTTGAATCAGTGTTGTTAAAATTTCACTGAGAAAAAAAAATACTCTCTAGACCATATGCTCCACTTTTACTCTGCTCTAAAAAAAAAAAAAAAAAAAAAAAAGTTAAATGTTTCAGAAAGAAAGGAATTACAGAAAAATGATAAGACCTACTTGAATGAAAAGATACTCTTCATTAAACATAAGTTTGTATTGATTCCGGAAAAAGAGAAAAGTGTAAGTGTTGACACATAACAAAAATTTACATGAACTAATCCATGGATCTTCCAGGAGATTATCTAGGGTAATCAGTAGGTATCAGGGCCCCATGTACCCCAAGATGTTCCAGTGATTTACAGTAAATACCAACCAATTAACCTCTAGTTGAGAAATCTACATTTTAATATTAGATCTTCACAATTTCTTCATCTATTTGTCATTATTCTCTCTTACACATATAACCTACTCAGGCATACTGCATATATCTTTTTAAATTAAACATTCTTTATTAATATTTTAGAGTTTTGAAGATAAATTTTTAATCTCGAAGTTACAATTACTTCTTCCATACTCTAGTAAGTGATACAATGAATAAAGCAATGCATATATATAAGGGTTTTTCTATTCTTCATTCCTAACTTCTTTTTCCTTTAATTAAAGTTAATGTGTACTTGTTGTGTTTTAAATGCATTATTTTGTATAGAAACTTTAGAGTTAAATGCCATAAAGAAAGCAATTAGCATCACATTACATTAAGCACATCTGTCAATGATCCAAAATCTACAGCACTGTAAAGTTAAACATTCTGTGAAGACTTGTAGAGATATAATCCAGAATTGGTACAAAATAAAAACTTGAATTGAAAGGAACCTATTATGTTTACATACAATGTCCTTTTAAATACGCTAAAAGCTACATCTAGGTTTTATTTAGTATAAAATAACTTTAAGTCAAAAATTAAAATTAAAATTTAGTTTTCAAAAAAGTAAAGTGCCTATCTTGGAAAAAAAGAAAATCAACTTCAATAATAGGGAAAAGCTAGGGGAAAATCATCAGCCTGTAACCATCTGACACACCACAAGGTGGCACTGGAATTTCTACTAATAATGTAGGGAGGAGGCAAGAGAATTAAAATGTTAATCAAGCCACATTCAGAGACTGCAATATGCTGATCAGCCTTGCAGCCAGGCCAGGAGGACACCTGCAGAACAAAGGAAGATTTCTGCTAGATTACTAACAACCCATTCCCCACACCTGTGAAGGGGAAACAGGAACCAAGAACCATTCCCTCTGGCTAAAACCGTAAGGAACCTATGGATTAAAGGCTGGGAACCGCCAGCAGGCCTTTCACTATACATAGTCTTACCTTTCCCTGCTATGTACCCTTCCCTTTCTTGCTGTATGTCCACATCAAAGGAAAGGGGTTAACAACGTCTTTTAAACAATAACTCACAGGAACTAAAGAATACCCTGAACACTGGGCTCCCCTCTACTCACTATCTTTCCAAGCCTCTCTTGGTCCCTCTCATTCTCTGCCTCTGAGAGGAGACCACACAGTCTGTGAAGTGTTACCCCTTTCCTAATAAACTTTCCTTTTGACTCTAATTTTGGCATGTGTGTTGAATTCTTTCTTCACTCTCAGCCAAAGGACCTTCTTCTGTCGATACAGGTCTCGGTCTCCCCATCACTTGGGGCATTTGCCCTGTCCTGCATTACTAATGCACTGAGGTGGCCTACCTACACTGAATGTTCTGCAGCCTTGATGATAAGAATGAATACTGTATTATCGTATATAGATTAAAATCTTTAAAACTTTGCTGCTAGAATATATCAGGAAACTAATAGTTTCTGAGATTTCACAGAATAAAGTAACCATAAGAGATATAAACATATTTGTTAACATAATATAAATATGTGGAAAGGATGTGGAAAAGGGCAAACCCAAGAGTTCCTATGTTAGGGACTGCATGACTGAGTAACCTGGGGATGTTGTCACCAATCTTTCTGAGATGGCATCATTGTCTCATGTTTATTTTTTCTTTTCCATGCTATTAACTTTGTTCAGGTCCTATTCTATAATATCACATCCTCACCTCTAACTAACCTTTCCAGCCTGTCCTACACCGCACTTCCAGATTAGCCCTGGGGAAAAGAGAAAGAAAAAACAGAAAGAAGAGAAATCCTGAAAAAGTAAATATTTATCCTGAATATTTTTCCTTAAAAGACCAAGCTTTAAACCAAAAACAAGTAACCCTGAAGTTTTACTATTGTTGAGACTGAGAGCTAAGAATATTAGGAATGTTCTAGATATTAAAACAATAACATTTCTGCACATCTGGGCAGTGTGCAAATGTCTACCCAGATACATATACAAATAAAAGGGTATTATTTATATAACTCTGTAGTTGATAAAAATAAATCATATTGATATGATGATTTAATATTGAGTAATTTTCCTTTGTAAGTTTAATCTAATTGACAAGTTTATTTAAAAATATATATGAAAATGGAATAAACTTAGACTATCCAAAATAATTTTGAGAAAAGAAAAAATGGCAATGTTTGGAGACCTACACACTCTTATTTCAAGACATTATAAAACTATAATAACTGAGTTTGATATTACAGTAAGGCTAAACATGTACAGCAATGACACAGAATTCAGAGTTCAGATATAGTCACTGTATGGTTAAAAGATTTTTAAACAAACATTTCAGGTAATTTAATAAGAAAAGGGTAGGCTTTTCCATCAAAATGGTTCTTAAACAACTTGATATCCATATGAAAAACAATAAACCTCAGCATTTACTTCAAGCCACAGACAAAAATATATTCAAAATGAATCACCAACCAAAATGTAAAACCTAAAACTATAAACTTCTTAGGGAATAAAAAACACCCAAAGAAACAGAAAATCCTCACAAACCTGGATAGGCAAAGATGTCTTACACAGGACATCAAAAGCATAAAACAAACCAAAAATGATAACGTGGACTTCAAAAACCAATGCTTAAAAAATAAGAATCAAGCCACACGTTGGGAGAAATTATTTGTAAAAATATATCTGACAAAGGATTTATAGCCACAGTATAAAGAACTCTTTTAAAATATAAAAAACTCTTACAAGTCAATAATAAAATAATCCAACTAAACAATGGACAAAAATCTGAACAATTAAAAAGGAACATGTATAAATGACCAATAAGAGGCTCAATATTAATAGTCATGAGGGAAATGGAAAACAAAACCACTATAAGATATAACTACATATACACTGAAATAGATAAAATTTAAAATACTGAAAATACAAAACATCGAGAATGTTAAAGAATAGGAGTTCTTATATATTACTGGTGAGAGTGTAAAAAGATATACATTTGGGGGGAAATTTTGAGAGTCATAAAATAAACATAAACTTAGTATACAATTCAGTGATTCCACTGCTAGGTATTAACCCAGAAAATTGAAAACATATTTCCATACAAGACCAAATCAGTAATGCTCATAGCCAAAAACTAGAAACAATCCAAATGTCTTTCAACTAAACTCATAAACAAACAGGGAAACACTACTCAGTAGTAAAAAAGAATGGACTGTTGATACAAGCACCAGCATAGATGAGTATTGGAAACCTTCTAAGTCAAAGAAGCCAGGAATATACTCTATGATATCATTTATATAAAATCTAGAAAAGATCAAACCAATAAGTGCCATAAAGCAGTTTCACAATTTCCTGGGGCTTTTGTAGGAGGTGGGATTTTCTACAGATAAGCCTAAGAGAACTTTTGGGGATAATAGAAATCCTCTACATCTCATTTGTGATGCAGTTAAATAGGTGCACACACCTGAGAAAACATTCTAACAATACAGTAAAATTGACTTTACAAGGTACAATTCCTAATCCTCTCGACACTCTAAATCAATGCATGTTGAGAAGCACAGAAATTGAGTCTCCCTGATAAGAAGTGAATCCTGGAGGGCCGCGACAGATCTGACAGCATGATATAAGACCTGGGATATTCCCGCAGGAGAAGTGATTCAGCCCTTACCAGTTAGAAAACTTCTTCGCAAAAAAATTTTAATAAAATCTGAGGAAGAAAAAAACCATGCATTGTAGTATTGTATCCCACTTCTATACCCCAGCCCTTTACTATCAAAATATAAAAAAGTATGTACATAGCATATATCATCCAAACTTTAATGGTATGGAAAAGCTACTCAGATTTGCTTAGAAGGAACTCAAGAATTTGCCTATTTATCAAAGAGAAGTTTGAGACTAAACTGACTCAGCAGAAGCAATAAATGACATAACAACCATGCGAACCTAGGGTGAAAAATAAATCACATTTTATGTAAAGAAACAAAAAAAAATGACTAGAAGAAAATATAAACCAATATATCCCACAAGTGTTTCTTGTTATGTTTATTTGATAAGAACATGAATTCAATTAAACAAGAATTCAAATCAAGATGATAAAATGACACGATGAGATGAAAAGGGAAATAGCAGACTAAAGGAAATAAATTTAAGACAAAGTGACTTTAGCACCAAATAAATTAGAAAAAGCAAGAACCAGATGAGCACATCTGAAAAAATATGAGAAAATTCTCTTTAAAAATCTTAAATAGGTTAGAAAAAAACATTTTAAGATATAAAAAGTTTCTCTGAAATGAAAAAAAAGAAGGAATCTACATACTTAATATATGTACTGAAACATTGCATTTTAGGAAATTTTGATTCAGATGCTCAACACTAAAATATGTTCAATTTAACTTGTGCATCCTATAGATAAAGAACAAATGCTCTCACTCATCTAAAAAGATCTCCAAAGGCGAATAAAAAAATTAAAAAATTATATCCAGTCAAATGCTGTTCAAATATAAATGCAGGAATTCTCAAATGTAAAAGAACTCAGGGCATAAATCACCTGAAATTTGAGGATAAAATCCTGATGAATCAAATTAAAAACTCAGAAATGCAGAATTCATATACAGATTAGAGTTTATCACTGAGTCGATTTAAAAATAAAATTGCATTAAAATTGTGAGAAGTTTCAGAATTAAATGTGAAAATTAAAAATACTTGACAATACAAAATTATAATATGAATAATAAATATTTGGAGATATAGAAAAAGGAGGTAGGAAACAATGTACGATCATTTTTTATGATCTAAACTTGAAACATGTAGGTTTAAAAAAGTGAGTAAAATATTTTAATGTCTTTCATGATCTATTTTCTCAACATTTTCAGCCCCTTTATAAAACAGTTATGGTTAAAAACAACAGTACTATTGATTCAAAGTTCAACAACTATTCAGTTTTAGTTTCTTTTTCTTGTGATAAATTTTTAAAAATTAAATGTTTTGTTTAAAATAGTGCACAAGTTATAATTTTTATAACAATAATCTATTCATCTTTATATCAATACCTACATAGAAAGATGGTTATAATAATAGTCAATTTGTTAGTATTACTTATTTTAATAGTATTTGAGGTGACAGCTTTAATCTTCTTTTTAAAACTTTTTTATGCATTACCTAAATTCCTTATAATAAGTAAATGAGACTTTTACACATTATAAACACAAAGTGATTTTTCCTATAAAAAAAAATAGGAACATCTTTCTTGATTTTAGAAATAGAATAAATAAAATAGGAACTTTCCATCACATAAACCTCTCTGTAAATGCATAGGGAAGGTTGATGTATGGTGCAGCAGAGAATATAGAATTGATCTAAACTCATTATCTAGTCTTTTATCTCATCTTTATGGCTTTTTGTTTTTCCTTAAGCCTTGCCAGATCTGTAGGAGGTAGAGAAAAATTACATCTCCAGCACAGACAAATCCTGAGACAGGATGTATTTGTCTCTATTTGTCTACTAAGTCATCCTCTAATCCTAGGATTGCTACAGAATGTTTAATATGAAGCAAGGCACCTAACTAATTACTGTATTAAAAGCATAGAATAGACGATTTGGGGTTATAAATTATATGATATTCTTTTTTGGTATTGTATCTGAAAACCAAATTAGCAATTTTCTTTTAAGCAAAATAGAAAAAGCACTTCTCTGTGATCTTTTAGCCAGTGCCTTGTCAGTTTGGCCTTCAATAACGTTTTCGTCACTTTGACAGTGAACTAGACTTGAAAGCTTGATTTGAAGTCCAAACATCTATTTGATAACATAGGCTCTTTTTCACTCACATTTTTGAAGAATAAATATATATAACAATGTAGTTAAATGGTTTTATGTAGGCAATAAAACCATCTCAAAACTGGCTTTGTTCTGTAAAGCAATTCTGTCCTTCTAAGTAATGATAACCCAACTTCAGCATTTCCGGGGGGAGATCAAAGACATGGGACACTGACAGAGCTCATTGGGACAAGGGCGTGTAGCAATTTCAGAGGCTTCACTCAAGATGAATACAAAAGAAAAAATTGGACCGTAGACTGTATTTTGAATCATCGTCTTGTAAACACACAGCTTTGAAATCTATTTGTTTTCAGCATTCTCTCAAATTAACCCCTGATTAGGAAAAATCTCTAGTCGATGTGTAAAAAATATGCTCAAAGAATAAAAAGCTATTTTAATGTTAGTAAGAAACTATATAATAGTGATATTTTAAAATAAAATATCATTATATTATAAAATAAAATATAATATCAATATTTTAAAAACAAAATCTTATTAGTGTTTTTATGATAATTTTTTGTGTTATTTTGATATTTATTAATATTTTATTTATAATTATTTTTTCAGATTAAAAGGCAAATACATATATATATGTATATATACCGTCTCAAAAATCTATGTGTATCTTTTTCCTAATTACATCAGTCTCTTTCATTTTGAAAAGTTCTAATGATTAGAAATTTCTGCTTTCTACTAAAACAAAATCTACGCTCCAAATTTTTTCCCAGACACCCTTATTTTTCTCTGTGTTGTTATTAAGAATAGATTAAATCCTTTTTCTACATCAACCTTAATATAGCCAAAACAGAAATTTCAATTTTTCCTTCAGTCTTCCCTATACTATTACGCTATCCACACATCATCATTTTTCCTTCACTCTACTTCTTCTCTGACCATGTCACTGAGATGCAATGAATCAACAAGGCCAGTGAGTGCAACTTTTAAAAGGTAACCTGAATGTTACCATTTCTCATTAACTCTATTGCCACCACCTTGCTCCAAGGCACCCTCACCTCTCACCTGGACAATAGTTAATAATCTCCCGGTTGATATTATTCTTTCCAGTCTTGCCCTCCTGGAGTCCTTTCTCAACACAGTAGCCAAATTGACTTTTTTTTTTAATGCCCTAAAATGGCTTTTCTTTGCACTTAAAATCCAAAGTCCCTATATTGCCTGTAAAGTCCTACATAATCTGGTCCCATTTGCTGACATACTGCCTCACTCATTCTCTATCATATTTCACTTTGCTCCAACCAAACTCACCTTCTTACAGCTCTTTGAACATGCCAGCTTTGTACTCACAATAGGGTCATTACCCTAACTCTTCTCTCTGCATAAAGTAAACTGGGATAGCTTTGCATGGCTTACTTCTTATCACTTAGGTCTTTGTTCAAATATCACCTCCTGCCATGGATTGAATATTTCTGTCCTCTCAAAATTCATATGTTGAAATCCTAACACCCAAGATGACGTTATTAGGAGATGAGGCCTTTGGGAGTCCCTGCCTTCATGAATAAGATTTAATGCCCTTATAAAAGCAGCTTGAGAAAGCTCCCTTGCCTTTTCTGCCATGTGAGGTTACTGTGAGAAGATGATCGTCCATGAGGAAGCGAAGCTTCACCAGATGCTGATCGATCAGCAATTTTATCTTTGAATTCCCAGCTTCTTGAACTGGGAGAAATAAATTTCTGATGTTTATAAGCCACCCTGTCAATGGTATTTAGGTTAAAGCAACCCAGACTAAGAGACCTACCCAGAGAGGCATTCACCGCTCTGTTGACAACAGCTACACATGTCCTTCACCATCTTAATTGTTTTCACAACATCTATTAATATCTAAAATTTCATATTTTTATTATTTGTTTATTAGGTCTCCCCCATTCTAGAATATAATTTTAAGAGGGCAGGAATAATATTTATCTTGTTTATTATTTTAAGTAGTTCCTATGAAATGCAGTTGTGTAGAAAAAGTTAACATGGAAGAGGTAAGACTGCCACCTTTAGAAATGCCTGCGTGGATGTCTGACCTTTGGCTGTCATCAGGGAACTTAAATATTAACCAATTTCCAATACTAATTTAAAACGTTCTCTAAATGATTATGTGTAGACTGTCTGTACAAACCATGCATTTCATGTCATGTCTTCCTGGAAGTCTAGAAATTTTGGTACTTGCTAAGCAGATGGCACCTATGTGACAGCCCCCAATAATAACTCTGGACACTGAGTTTCTCTAATGAGCTTCTCCAGTTCACAACATTTCATACACGTCATCAAAATTTGAAGCTGGTGGAATTAAGCACATTCTGTGTGACTTCACTGGGAGGGGTCTCTTGGAAGCTTGTACCTGGTTTCCTGTAGACTTTGTTTTATCCCATGTGCTTTATTGTTTTTTTCTTTTTTCTTTATATTCTTTCATGGTAATTAATATTAGCCAGGATTACAAGTATATGCTGAACCTTTTAAGTCCTCCTAGAAAATCAGTGAACCTTGGAACAGTCTTAGGGACCTTGGACAAAGCAACCAAGAGGCTTATCTGGTCTCCCCAGTTGAAAATAATCAAATAGAACAGCAAATAAAGGAATCTATAGCGTGGTGATAAATCCAACATGAAAATAATGCCGATCATTCCCTGAGATATATTACCCCTGTCACAAAATTGATTTATTACTTACGTGACTGGCCTGTAGATCTCCTTAACACCAATGAACTGAAGTTGTTCCATAATGTCTGGAATACTTGCACATCGAGTAAGATTGATTCTTGGGTAATAAAGCAGGTATGAGAGACACATTTCATTCCTGGTGCTTAGTCCTCCCTGAAAATAGAGATATTTAACTTAGAAAATATACATATTCTACTAACTCTGATACTTACAGCATACAAGCCACCAATGTCATACAGTTCTTTCCAATATTAAAATGTGATAAATCTTAAAGCTGAAAAATAATAATCTAAGTGACAATTTAGTTTTTTTAAAAGGTAATGTCACATTTAAAAATTAATGGAATTATTTTCATCTCTTTAAAAGTTGCCTTTCTTAAATAACCTAATAATCTCCTTAAAGTTCTGTTTATATGATATATGCTTCTCACCACAGTGAACATTTCAGAGGATTATAGGGATGTTTGGTTAATATGATACCAGTCAGTCAGTCTGATGAATCTTTTCCTGGTTGTACTGAATTTTCTATAATCTTATTGTTATGTGTAAAAACATCAGTAGCTGCATACCACAGAAGAGATAGATTTCACATTTGAATTATCTACTGAAAAAGTATCAAAGACCAGAAGAAGAAAATTTAAAGTTGCTACCATATATTATCTATAATGTCCAGTTTTTAACCAAAAGTTATTAAACATGAAAAGAAACAAGAAACTATGATCTATACTCAGGAAAAAAAAGTTCATAAAAATTATGAGAGGATACAGATGTTAGATTTAGCAAAAACTTAAAATCATATATATCTTTAAAAGGTTACAGAAATGTTCAAGTAATTAAAAAGGTAAATACATTAAAAATAAGTAAACAATTAGGGAATGACATCAAAGGAGGAAAAACATAAAAAGAACCAAACAGAAATTCTAGAGTTGAAGAGTATCACAAGTGAATAAAAAATTTACAAGATGAGCTCAACATCATATTTGAGATGGAAGGGGGAAAGAATCAGTGAACTTAAAAGATAGAGCAACAGAAATTTTCCAATCCAAGAAACAGAGAGAGAGAGAAAGAAACAAAAAGACTAAAGAAAGTAAAAATTTCTCAGAGATCTGTGGAACAATAGTAAATGTTCTAATATACATGTAATTGGAGTTACAAAATGAGAAAAAAAGAGGAAAAAAGGAAAAAAGAAAATAAGGGCTGAAATTTTCTAAAATTTACTGAAAAACATTAACTTATAGACTCCAGAAGCTCAATAGTGCTAAAGATAAACATGAAAAGAGCCATACCTAGACACATCATAGTCATATTGCTGAGAGCCAAAGACAAAAAAGAAAATCTTGAAAGCAGCAAGAGAAAAATGACAAATCACATATAGGAGAACAATACAATTGACATCTGACATTTCATCATAAATGATCAAAGTAACAAAAAGATATTGGAATTACATACTCAAGTGCTGTAGGGAAAAAGAAATTAACCAAGAATTCTGTATCAAAAATGAAGGTGAAAAGCTTAGTAGTATTGTTCAGGGCTATAAATAAATGTAGTGGCTAATATGCAATGACTTTACAAATTGCAAAAACATATGTTTACATTTGATGAGCAAGGCAGGAATGGTCAAAAGGAGAAGCTGGTCTACAAATGAAGCTGTAAGTGATGCCTAAGTAAAAATCAGAATTAATCTATCGTGAGCTGAGGTGGCTATCCAGAGTTTTACCAAATTGTAGAAAGAGAGCTGGGCCTTTGTAATCCCATATCAACCAGTCATTAGCTGCTGGCTACCCCACTGAAGGGAGCATAACTTTAAGCGAGGCATTCTCTGACACCAAGGGCAATGCCCAGTGAGGGACACAACAGTTAGCTCTTATCATCTGATATTTTCAGTGGGTAGAGTTTAGCTGTGTTGGCCCTGAAAAGGGAGCATATCCAGTCAGAGCACCAAAATATACACTAAAATATTTAGTAAAATATTTCCTGGAAACAAAATTATATATAAAGCAGGAGAAAAATAAAGTCAACAATAGTGTCTTGACTACCTTGTGTGCTCATCTTCAATTCTCTTTCCTATTCTAAGCAAAGATGATGATTATCTTAACACTTTGTTTATCATTCTACTGCTTTCATCACACTTTACATTTAGTTTATTGATGTATGTAGCCCTAAACAATATACTATTTAATTTCTTCAGATACATTCATGTTAATATATGAATGACTTTAGTCCATTAATTTTCATAACTACATATTATTCATTTATTATATGGATATAATATATTTATTTGTTTTCCTTTGATAAATAAGTGAGCTGTTCCCAGTTTTTTTGTTCCTGTGTATTTTATATATTTCTCTCTTAGAACACTTCCTGCAAAAGTAACTTCAAGGTCAAATCTACATAGGAATGTAAATGGGTAGAGCATATACCAACCTCCAACTTCACTAGAGAATGTCATGTTTTACCCCAAACTGGTTTTATAAATTTACATTCTTCAGCATATAATGAGTCCAGTTTCACTACAATGGAATTACAGTTTTAAATATTGCCAAACTGGTAGCTATAAAATATCTAATTCTGCTTTACATTTGCATGATCCTGGTTTCAAATGAAATTAAGGAAACTTTCATATGTTTATTAGCTGTTTGTGCTTTTATTTCTATGAAATGTTTTTACCTTTTGTTCCTTTTTCTATTGTATGCTTGTCTTACGTTGCTGCTTTTAAAAAATGCTGAATAATAATGCTGTATTCATCTATGTATTGCAAATATTTTTTTCAGTTTAAAATTTCTTTTCACTTACTTAAATGTGTTTTCTGTAATCAAAGCTTTAATATAATTAAATTCATCAATCTATTAATTCATATTTTTGATTTTTATGCTTCATTGAGAAGTTCTTACTCACAACAGTGTCATAAAATTATATTCAGATATTTTTCTCCTAAAGGATTTAAAATTTTGCTCTTCATATTTAAAATTTTAATCTAACTGGAATTGATTTTCTGTGTATTGTGCAAGGTAAAGACATAATTTTATTGTTGCCATTTGGAAACCTAATGTGTGTGTATTATTTATTGAAAGGTCCATCCTTTTTCACTTATCTGAATGCCATGTCTATCCCAAACCAAGTTTCTATGTAGGGAATTTTTAGTTCTGTTTCCAGGATCCCTACTCTGTTCCACTGTTCTAACTCTGGACGCCAAATGTACTACAAATCCCCATCGATTTAAAATAAGCTTTCATCTCCAGTAGTTTGTTTCTCATCTTATTCTTTTTAGTAGTGTCTTGCCTAATATGAACATTTTGCTCTTTTATGTAGATTTTAGAATCAACTCGGTCTGCATAAAAGCTAAAACTAAAATTTTTAGAAAAATAAAAAAATATAGGAGAAAATCTTTATAGCTATAGCTAAGCGAAGATGTATTAATTAGGATACCTGAATCCAAAAACATAAAATCTCTCTGAATTTTACTGGAATTATATCAAATTTATAAAACAATTTAAATAGAAGAATTATTTTTATTTTACTGAGCCTTTCTATTCATGAACACAGTATCTCTTAATGTCTTTAGATGTTCTTTAATATCTTGCAATAAAAATTTATAATTTTTTACCTTAGAGATCAAACACATCTAATGTTAATTTTATTGCTATAGGACTTACAGTTTTAAATTGTATTTTCTTGAGATAGTTTCATACATACTAAAATATAATTAATTTTAGATATTATCAATTTTGAAATTTTTATGTAGAAAATTACATTTGTGAATAATGTGCTTTGCTTGTTTCTTCCTTTCTGATGTTTATATTTCTTTTTTTTCTTTTCTACAATACTGAATAGAAATAGTTATAATAAATATGCTTGTTTTCTTCCTGATTTTAAAGGAATACTTTTAGTACTTCATTTAGTTTGATATTTGCTCTAGATTTTTCATAGCCAAATTTTATCTGGTTAAGACAATTCTCTCCTATTCCTGATTTGCTAAATGTTTTTTTCCCCCATGCCTGACTTAAATTTTATGAATATTTTTTCTGCTCCAGCTGAGAAGATCATGCATCTTTTCCCTTCAATCGCTTGATTGAAGAATGGCATTAATATATTTTCTAATTTAAAGCAGTTTGACATTTCTGTGCTAAACCAAATTGATCCTAAAACTACATTTTTATATAATGTAGGGATTTGATTTGCCAATACTTTGGGAAAGATACATCAGGTACATATTATTAACCTCTCTCGTATTGCCATTATCGAGTTTTAGTATAGAGAGTATGCTAACTTCATAGAATAAGTTGGTGGGAGATGTGTTCCCTGGAAGAGATAAGTAAGGCATGAATGATCCCTTTCTGGAATGCTTTATGGGGCAGAACTCCCCAGTAAACCTGTTGGAATGATATTTCCCTTTGGGTCAGAAGCTCCAAGCTCATGCAACTCATTCTTCCTTTTGAAGTCTGATCCATCTAAGGCCAGAGTCATGTAGATTGTCATTACTGACCACAGGTCTTTTATTAATAATATTTGATAAAGAAAAACTATAAGACTAAGGATAGCTTTTCATAAGTCAATTAATTGCAATGCAAATATTACCATTAGTTAATCTGAGAAAATGCCACAACAGCTCTGATTTCACTATTACGATGTTTCATGTTCAAGACATTCAGGAATTTTGCTTCCCAGTGGGAATGTTTTTTACTCTTTTTTCAAATATCAAAGTTTATTCCCCTCTCTCCACAAATGAATTTTAAGAATAATAAAAGTTTTCTTACCCAAGTCATCCGGGCTCTATCTTTTGTGTTGTAGCGGCACTCAGTAATTAGATTATCCCCCTAAAACATAAAAGTATGAGCTTTCAGATGGGAGTTTTACACTGTTTTATTTATCTAATATATTTGTAGTTTAATTTGCTATATACAGGAATGCATTAAGTAATTTGATTCAGGAGAAGACTCTGACCTACTGAATTCTAGAATTGCTAGTATGATAAACAAGCAAACAAAGTAAGATTGTCTTCAGGCCAGACTCTACCATGTTCTAGTTGCATGACCTTAGGTAAGGAAATGAATCATCTGGGCACAGTTTGTTCATCTGAAAAACAGTGATAAAAATAGCACATATTTTTGCAGCTGTCGTAAGGGAATTAAGGGACAAAACACACATTTAATCCTTAGTAGAAATTAAACACTTCATTAATGTTAGCTATAGATAGTAATTATTGTGATTATCTCATCATTTACATTATTTCCTTTAAAAGTTTTTAGTCATGTCTTTATTTCCCTACAACAGAATTGTGAGGCAAATTAATATAATCTATTATTCCAGTGCTTTCTAAACTATTGGACAATTCAGCACACATAGAAAATAATATTTTTTATGACTCCCCACTCAAGTAAGTAGATAGGCCGTTCATGGACCAGAGGCAGCTAGCTCTGGGTGCTAGCTCTCAGATTTGCCCTCCCTATCCTGCTACTCAGAAAGCCTGGAGGTCAGTGTTTCGACACTCTTATACCCTACTCACAGCATACCAGTTGGGAAGCTGAGACAAAACAATAAACCTAGTAGGAAAGTCCCGAGACAAAACAGCACAATAAAAGGGGGCGTATAGAATCTCAGCAAGATAGATGTTTCTCAAATTTCATCTTTCTACTCTCAGGGTGTATCAAGGATTTCTGTATGTAGAAAAGATATTGCTGTTACTTTCATTTCACAAATACTATAAGAATTAGACTTTTAAGAATGAAGTAAGGATAAGAAATTATATGACTAATGATCCTGATGGCCAAAGGATAAAAAATTTGACAAAATAAAATATCATTTAAAAAAAAGCCTTCATTATTGTAAAGCATGAAGTTCTCTTCTGAATCCTTCCACTATGACCCTAAGTATTTCTGTAAGTGGATTACACACCACAGTATTATTAGCTATGTCCGAATACCTTTGTGAAATGAAAGAATTATCCTTACATTCATTTTTACTGAAATAAAACTCCTAAAAAATATCCTGTAGCATAAGAAAATCTCTGATTTTACCACTACCATAATTGCAGACAAAAAGTTGTTAACTGGGGAGTCAAGTGAGAAAAGAGTAATGTTAATGCTCAACACCCGATTTTTATTTTCTTTTTAAATCAACAATTTGAAGTGCCCTTGGGAATAATAAGAAAAATGAGTTTCAATTTTGGAAAACAGATCAAACGCATTCCGTCTGGGTTGTGCAATATCCATGGTGGGTGGTTTTAGGAATAGGAAGAAGAATACGATGAGCAATTCATTTCACCACTAATTCTTAGCAGATATATGTCTTGCAACTTTTATAATATTTAGTGAAAAAACAACAAAACATGCATACTGGTAAGATTGCTTGTTCTTCCTTTAGATACTGAAACTCCTGAAAATTGAAGTCAAAATTGTCATCATAAGCAAGTAATTTCATTTCCTCCCCTTTGCGAAAATGACGCAGCCTGATGCCTCTGCCAGCCAGGTGAGTGTGAAGAAGAACAGCAAACACATGAATTCCACTTGGCTTTTCAGCTTCCAGAGCCTACGGGGGGACAAAGCAGAAGACTCCATTAGCCCAAACAAGTGCATGTTCAGACAGTTCTTGTTAAAAGAGACTTGTAGGGACAACTGAGAAGAAAAACTAAAGCGATCTAAGTTAATGCTTGAGCCATCAAACATTTTGAGTTTGGATTTTTCACGACTTATTCCTAGCATGTTATCTTTGTGAAGCAACATTTGCTGGAGAAAAGAAAGGGAACTAATGATGACTGAGGATCATTCCTAAATGTTATCTTTCTTTTTTTCTCTCTCCTTTTAAGAGGTAAAGAGGAAGTTAAAGCTCCTGGCAAAAGATTTTAGTGTGTTAGTAACCTGCAAACTCTTAAAAAGAGAAATTATTTCCACTTTTCCAGATTAAAAAAAAAGGGAGAGTGGAATTAAATGAATTGGCCATGGTCCTACTGGTAAATGATGTCGCAGCAATTTGAATCATGATCTAAATAACTCAGAAGAACATAATCTTTCCACTTCACCAGCCGGCCATAATGTGAACTATAGATGGAAGCAGGCATTGTTAAATACTCATATATGGTTTTCTCTTATCTAATCTGTATTTTTACATTAATTATTCTTGCTCTTTGGTTAAAGAAAAATAGAAACTATAAATCAGAGGAGAAAAAAATTTAAAATGAATAATAGGAAGAAAAACAAATAAGAATGGTAAGGTTGAGAAAGGAAAGCTACACAAACAAAGGTGGAAATTATAAAAGGTAAAACAAAGTGTCCAATATGAAACAAAAGAGAGAGGATTAAGAAGGAAAACATACTAGAAATTCTTCTGGTCTTCAGAATTCTATTGCTGCAGCCTTCAAGATTTAAAAACATAACCAAAGGTCTTTATAGCATGACAACAAAAAAAACAATAAACAAGCATGGAGTTCTCCTAACACAGCTTTCTAACAGCATTCATAATCTATAACTAGCAGCAGAGACACAGCATACCTCTTCCAGGCACTCCAGAGTGCAGTGACCCTCGGAACGGAACTCGGGCATGCCTGGGGGAATGGTGTGGAAGAGGCTTACCCAGAGGCCAGCCTCAATCACCCCTGCATCAAATTTCCTTATATCCGTTGTATGATAGAACCTCAGTCCAGAATTATCTATTAAGCCTGGAACAATAGAATATAATTAAAAGTGAGCTTGCATTCTTTAAAAAAAAAAAAAAATCCTACATTCAGTTGAATTGAGTTCATTAACTTTCCCTAAAATGTCACAAGGGAAAGGAATACAAGCAAGGATAATAGGAGACGACATTCAGCTTCACAAATGAGAATTAAAAGATAAGTCATTGTATCATCTGCAACCATTTTCGACTCACTTAGCATATCATGGAAGAAATGTTTGTGTTGTCTAGCTGATATATTCCACAAGTATCTAACATGAAGACAGAATGAAAATCCTAAAGTCATTCATTAGAATATAAAACTCAACAAAAGCTTTATTTTATATTGTTTTGAGATGAAATTCAGTAACAGTTACATAGAAATGAAAACCCCTTGGTTTAGAAAACTACACTCCATCTGCAGGTGTAGAAAACTACAAATGATTACATTTCTTTATAGTTTGTTATTATTCTTTTTTTAAGTGCTCAATAACTATCAGCTCTTTATGATTATTATTAATATTACTGAATTTAAAGTTTCAGTGGCATATCCAGGCAGAGGTATTCAGGGGAAAGTTGAAAATATATGATCACACTTCAAAAATAATTGCGACCAATGGAGTGTTATTGGTGTTAGATTTGGGTGTTGGAATTGACTCTGAGAGTGAGTGAGATCGCCCAGGAAGCAATAGGAATACATGGAACAGAAGAGAATTGGACAAAGAGCACTAGACAGGAGGGCAAAGTGGACAGAAGGAACAGTAGTAGCACAGATAGTGCACGTTTAGAGAGATTAATATAATGGTGATCATGAACATAAAAGATTGTGGAGAAGTAGGTAGAGATGAAGGACAGGAGAGCTGATTTGATAGAAGCAGTGAGAGAATATTTCAGATGCAAGGTGGGGGCAGAAATTAGATTTTAAGGATTCAGGGATTGACTAGGTGGTGAAGACATGGAGACAGTGAATGTAGCCTTTCCTTCAATGACTGTGGTGAGGAAAAGGAGGAGCTGGTGTGGAAGCAGGGACATGAAAAATTTGATGTTGATAGATTTAAGTATGTTTCAGAAGGAAACTGAATCTGAAGAGAGAAGAAGAGTAATTTCTTTCTCTTCACAGCTCCTATTTCCACTACTGCTTCCATTCTTTAATCCAGTTCAACACTAAATGTCTGTTTTGGACCAGGCATTGTTCTTGGGACTGGAAGCAAAATGACATACAGTTTGTCATCATTCTTTTAAGTATTCAACAGTTATTCAATCAACAATTATTATAAATCTATTATCTGAAAAGCACTACAATATGCCTATTGTGGAATGGAGATAAATAAGAATTATTCTTTGCTGTGATATACTTAGGAGATCAAGTATGAATCTAAAACTTTTTAAATTTGTTCCATTAACTTTGAAATTAACTATTTTCTGCAGTCATGACTTACCTACCCATGACTGACAAAATGATTAGCTTGTAGATAATTTTATATTAATTGATGTTTCTCTTTCGCATTAAACTACAATATGTCTGTTTTTCACAAACACCACATAGTTGGTGTTCAGCATCTGCTGAATAATTACAAAAATCAATGTAAAATAGTAACTGAATTGCTTCTGTTGATATTTTCATATTGAATCTTTCAATTTTTGGTTTTGAATATTACATATGTAAATTCAGAAATCAAGTGTAAATACTTACCACTCTTCGTTTTAATATTATATTATACAGTGTGACTACATAAATATTTTTGAGTGTATTTATACTTAGCCTGTCACACTACAAAATACTTAATATTTTCTAGCGTGATGAATAGTAGTTTTTTACGTATAGTAAGAAAAAAATGTTTCAAAGCACTATGTATTTGGGACTAATTTATATCACAAAGGAAAGGAGTCTTCAATAAATGGTCTGCAAATGTTTTGGTTTTTTTTTAAGAGTAGTGACCTCAAGGTCCATTTGCCCTATTCATCATTGGTTACTGATGCTTGTCTCAGTGTAATTATTAATAATAACCTCTTTTGCTCTAAAAAGTATTCTAATTTGAATTATAAATGTATAGGTTAATTCTTTCTAACACTGGATGCTATTTTATTTCAACTCTAAGACAGAAGTTACAAAACTTTTCAAAATTCATAGGTAGAATATATGAAGAATAAACTCACCTTCCTCGTAAGTCGGATTGTCATAATGGACTTCCAGAAGTACATAATGGGGATCCAACGGAGTACCCAAGGATAATCCAACATGAGGTGGATAGGAAAAGCCCTAAATAAGGAAGATTTCATGAAACAGTGTCCTATGAAAGACCCTGAAAGCTCTACACCACTCAGAAACAGACCATTCTCAAAGATATTTCGATATGCTGGAACTTCATTAATCTATAGTTGATGAAATAAAATGGTTTAAGAAAAGAATTACTTCCTGTGGAAAGAAAAATAAGCCACCCTCATATTAAAAGTAGTGTATAGACAGATCCTTTACTTATAAGTATTAGAATTATAAGGAAAAAAACTTGATCAATTAATTGTGCTACATCTTAGTAATCATTAGTCCCACCTCTCCACCAATGGCCCAGGCAAAAATAACAGTCTCGCAGGTGAGGAATGCATCTGGCATGTTAGGGTGGTAGCACTCGTGGCCATAGTCCAGAACGCTGTCGTTAAAATTGCTGCTGCACTGATAGAGCAGGATGTGATGGACTAGACTCTCGTGGCCTCTCTGTATCATTGGCTCAACCTAAATAAGCACAAATAAGAAGAATGTAATAAATTAAATTACCCTGTAACATGCCACAAGAAGCACGAAACTAGCATAAATGATTATCAGTTTTACAAAGAAATACTTTTCTCAATTATGTAAAGGTTTTGTTGTTCAAGTATAATTTGTTCTGGAGATGATGAAAATGATGATGATGATGATAACCGTTTACTCCAAGAATCATAGGACTTTACTAATATGTTGTTTGTTTGTTTGTTTGTTTTTTGACTCACTTTTATTTCATTCTGCATAGCAGCACTTTCAAAACTTGCTTGCTCTCTTCCAGGTTCTACTTTTCTATTGCTCCCTTTCTCTCTCTTTTTTTTTCACATAGAAAAAAAATAAGTCTTTAAGTATAACCTCCTCAGTCTCCATCTCTTTCATCTCAAAATGGTATCTTCACTGACTCCTACTGGAGGTGATAAATGATGTCTCATTTGTCTGTCTATCTATCTATCTATCTATCTATCTATCTATCTATCTATCCATCCATCCATCCATCCATCCATCCATCCATCCATCCATCCATCCACCACCTATTTTCTGTCTGATGCTGAGCATAGAACTGGACATAAAGTAGGGTTCAATAATGAATATTTTTATTTTAGTAATTAAAATCAAATTCTAATAAGAATTTTACTATTAGAATTTGTGAAAGAGGAAAAGAACATAGTAGTGATGTGTTCCTGTGACACTGCTCAAATTAGGAGAAAGTAGAAACCAGTGAAAATAGAATAAGTAGTGAAGTTAGTCTTAACACTGAAAGCATGATCCATGTGAACACGTTCCTGCCTTTGTTCTTTCTATTAGTTCCCTTGGACACTTCAGTCCAGGAACTCAGAATAAGCTAAGCATGTCCTAACATCCCAAAGAGCCTTACATCCAGAAGAAATGCATGCGCCCTGTATTTAGCCCAGCTGGTCTATGGGTGTTGCCATCAATTACAATGTTCTTTGAATCTTCTATTCATCTGACAAAGAAGCTTTCATGTGTCCCTAAATTTCCAAGAGTTTAGGTGTCTTGGAGCTCATCCATACTGCTGCTTTTAGTCTTAACTACTTAAATGAAGGTGATGCATTTTAAAGTGCTTGCTTGTTCTCTGATTCAGACATGAATATAAAGATAATGTCTTTTCAGCTATTTTCTCCTAAAGCTTTCCATTTTGATTTTCTACATAGGTTTCCCTTTTTTTCTTTTAATAGAAAAATCTAAGCAGCAAAAGAGAGAAATGGTACGTGATAGGCAGAGATCTGAATAAGCAGCCCAGGGTTCAAATTTAAAAATCTAGCTTTTTCATGTGTTGCCCAGTGAATCATGCCTTACTTACAATCTGTACATTTTTAATATTGCATTCACAGAAATGACATTGCACATGGCTTTGTTTGCACTCGTCTAGTCTCTAAAACATTATGCACCCTGAAGGCAGAAACTATTTTCTATTTTGCTTGGAAATGACAGTTATTATTCAAGCATGGTTGCATAATATACAACAATTACATAAAAGGGTAACCCAAGATTTCTATTAGATTTTAGTTTCTACAGTTAGTTTGAGCTTTCTTGTGAGGTTTGATTTTGGGGGGAAATCTCAGTACTCCCAGGGGGACTGCTAATATGTCCAGAGTAAAATATTTAGGCACATATGTTTGCTAAGTGTCTTATAAGTTTAAGCAGGACCAATAGGTTGTACTGAGCTCTACAAGGCAAGCTCACAAAAGGAGCTGTTAGAGCAAATAACAGTTGACTGTTGTCAAGGCAGCTGCAGAAACTAGTGTTCTTCATTGAGGCATAGCAAGAGAGAGCTAAGCGTGTGCATGCGTAGATGTGAAACTGGGTGGCACCTGCCAAAAAGAAACTTCAAGTAAATTTCTTAAAAGAACTCTTTAGGAGCAAGTTCATTTGTTGTTCATTTTTTGTTCATTTGTTTTTTCTTTTAATATAGGAAGTACTGAAACTAACACCAAGCTTCCAAGTTATCAATACATTTCTAGGAATGATAATACTGTCTTTTCTTCACCACCTACTATCTGCTAGCCACTATATTAGTCATTTGACACATTTCATTTAATATTTACAACTCTATAAGGTAAAGGTTAGTCTACATTTTACAGATAAGAAAACTGAGACTCAGTGATTAAGCAACTAGTCTAAAGTACCACAGGTAGGAACTGGTAGATAAGGATTTGAAACCAGACTTGCCTAAACCCAACCAAAGTCAGTACTCCTAACTGCAACACATTATTGCAGGAAGACCTGCTGGAAATGCACCAAGAACTCTGGAAATTGCTTCCAGTGAGATGGAGGATGAAAGGCTTCACTAAGAAAAGTAGCTGATAGATGTCAGCAAGGAAGGTGGTGACATCACAGAACCAATGCCAGAAGGTGCTTCTGAAGCCACTACCAAGAATCACCACACAACTGTGCCATCAAAGGAACAATGTCAGACTGGAGACTTATGCCTGGAAGTAGGGTCTCCTGCCCTTCTTTCCATCCCAGTCCAAGCGCTTCTTGACTGTTAGGAACATGGCCTTTCAATGTGTTCTTTCCCAAGAATGGCAAATAACAAGGTATCTCCTTGAAACCTGGTGATACCTTTAAGCCTAGAAAATGAGGATTTCCTAAGAAAAAAAAAATATACTCATAAAACAAAGAAACTTCCTCTATGCAAACCTGAGCACTGTCTGAGAAAGAAGAGTGAGATGCACAAGTGTTAAATGAGACATTCTACTTGTTGGCTGAATGCAAGTCTTAACCATTATTCTTTCTAGTGTATTCAGTAATTGTCCACAGGGAAAAAAAAAGATGTTTCCTTTTGCATCACTTTGTTGTTTGAAACAATAGTGAAGATACACATTTTTGTATTAAAAGTTTTTCTGAGACAAATAAGGCTGTAATGAATCAGTGCCATTAGGAGCAGCACTTAAAAAGGTTACCCTATTTTGGTTACTTCATAGATGTCACATTTTATCACAATCAAAATGGGAATGCCAAAAATGGCTTCTATTAAAAAAATATTAAACTCATAGAAATTGTCCAAGAAGGTATGGCAATATAAAGTATACAAATATAGATAAATTGGTATTTCTGAGACTGGAATAAACATTTAATTTAATTTTTGTTTTAGTCTGGCTATATGATTGCAGAAGAAATAAATAAAAAAATATATAAAGTGGTGATATGGAGGTAGATGGAAGTGAAACAAACTCCTGTTGACATATTAAACCACATTATTGATCACTGTGTCCTTATACATAGGTAGGATTTACAGATCCAGAACAGACAATAGTCCTGCATGCCCACCTTCATATGTAATAGATGCCAGGCAAGGATGGCTTGGCAGGTGTGGGTTATTTATTAACCTCAGACATAATAAAGATTGGGAACCAAAACACAGATGAAAGAGAAGAAAAAAGGCTGCCAGGCACAGCCAAGGTGGAAATTAAACTGTTTTAACCCTAAAACTGAACTTGGGAAGTATAAAGCCCCTGTGACCCATCATCTCCTCTTACCCTGCTTACCCAGGTCAAAAATGTCTAGCACAGTGCCTGCAACACAGAGACTGCTTAACAACTGTTTACTGACTAGAAATGAGTGAATACTTCTCTTTTCATGATGCCAGTATCAATGAGGCTGTCATCAAGTTCACTGCCTCCTAATTTCTCGATTGTCTCTCGATACTATTGATTTAGCCTGCATTGCACTTCAGCAACCCAATCCCACTGTCGCACTCTGTACTTATAACCACCCAGTATTCCACTCCCTCTGAAACCCTCTCTCCCTCATTCCTGCTCTTTTAGTTCTTTAACGTCTTTCCAGTCATTCAACCCACCACTTTTCCCCAAGAGGTCACTTACTTATCAACCCCTTACTACTGACCCAGACGCTCACAACTGTGAATGAGTTCTGCAATCTGCCCCTTCTGATCCTCCTGTTGCAATACTGAAGATTGTTTCACAACCATTCATATAAGACCTCAGAATTCATGATTCACACTTTTGCCTCCACATATCGATTTTTCTTTATTTTGCTCTGCATTCTGTTCCTCAGCTATGAATAAGTACAACTTGTTTGGTGCAGGGTGCAGGCACTTTTCTCCAATTGCAAACCTTTTGGAAACTGTGCATACCTCCTAATTGGTTTTCAGTAAGTGACTTGATTATTTTTGTGAGAGAGGAATGAATGTCTGTCCACTCTAGCTGCATAGAACTTGATAAAGGACTAAATGATTAAAAAATCTTAAACATGAGCTACCTATTCTACATATTCAGGGTTTTTTTTAAATATACAAAAAATATACAAAGTAACGAAATGACCCAAATAATCTCAGTGTCACCTTATTCTAGTCAGGATATAAAAAGACAGGAATAAGAGTAAAACAAAAAACTTATTTGTCTCAAAATTCCTTAGAACTTATAACCAAGGCACTATTTCAGAACAAGAGGTGAGGGTGGCTCCACAGTAGGGTGGCTCCACAGTGTAATGGTTAGCACGTCTGCTTTACACACAGGAAGTCCTGCGTTCGCACCCCAGATGGAGCCACGGACCATAGCCCGGGTGCACCAGGCCCCAGGTGCACGCTGCGAGCACGTGGAAGGAGACTCCCCATCTTCAGAGGATCCACTTCTTAAGGGGAGACGGCAACATTCGCAGCGGGGAAAATCTTAGAGGAAATATATGTTATCTTTCTGTGATTGGAGTTGGAGGATCCTTGACAAAACTGCCTGCCTTCTGGTTTTTCACCAGCACCTATTGTGAAACAGATTCAGTTCAAAATGGTCTTCTCCTGAAAGCCACTAGCATCAGTAAAATTAATCCACGTTCTTTTGCAACCTTCAAATACCAAATCACCTAAACAATAACACTTGCTGAAACATATATTGCTTAATTATCCTGTACTGGGTTGAAGAATCTCTCTAAAATTCAAGTCCACCCAGAACCTCAGAATGTGACCTTATTTGGAAATAGGGTCTTTTTCAGATATAATTAGATAAGATGAGGTCACACTATCTTCAGGTGGGTCCTAAATCCAATGACTGGTGTCCTTATAGAAAAGAAAGAGAGAGATTCAGATTCAAACAAATGGAAAGATAAGATGGCCATGTGAAGACAGAAGCAGATAGTGAAGTCAAGCTGCCACAAGCCAAGGAAAGCCTGAAACTACCAGAAGCTAGAAGAGCCAAGCAAGGATTCTTTCCTAGAGCCTTCAGAGGGAACATGGCCCTGCTGGCATCTTGATTTTGAACTTCTGGCCTCCAGAGTTGTGAAAGAATAAGTTTCTGCTGTTTCAAGCTCCCCAAGTTGTGGTCATTTATTATGGTACTCTAGAAAGCTAATACATCACCCACTCTCAGATTTTTTTTTATCAGAAATTAACAATTTGCAGATTTGTACATTTTATGTAGGTCCTAATTATTCCTGCTTTTGTTCATGACATGTACTTATCACAAATATACATGCTCTCCCTACTTGGTTGAGAGTGAATAGGTTTCATTATCTATACTAAGTATAGTGTACCTTGCTTTAGTTTTTATTTTGGGGGATAAAAAAAAGGGAGGAAGTGACCTTCCTCATTTGTCTAAATATACTGATCTCAGTGTGAGAAAAACGGGAGGTATTACAGTTCTTAAGAGCAATTTCCCTGCACTTAATTTTCCAAGTCTATCCATTTAAGATTTTGCTTGTTAAAACATGAGTGGAACATAGTTTCCCACAAACATCTTACAAGTCAATAAATTAAAAATTAAAACAAAAAAGGAGAGATGATGGGTGGAATGTGTAATGAGCTGGAAATTTTGTAAATTCCCATCACTTTTCTTCCTGCCTGTTCTTGTTCCTGGCAATCTCTGCTTTATATACTCACCTGAGGCACAAGTTGCTATCCATGTAAAAGCCAGTAACCCTTCTTCAACAAAGATTATCCAAAGGGCAGCTGGCTCTTAAGGAGATGCTGCCTATGAGGACATTTCAGCCAGAATTAGCAGTGTATAGATGATTGTAAGATCATGCTAATATGCTCATGTATCTATGGTGGGGCAGTGATATCTGCTTCTTGCTCTACCTCTTTTCTTCCTTATCCTCATCTTTAATGGGGAAAGCTCTTTCAGCATAACACAACCAACTCGTAAGACGCAATCAAATGAGCAAGAGAATGGTGTCATTGTCCTACAGGTAATACATTATGAAAAAAGTCAGGGCTCAAAGCAAAACCTGACTTGCTGATGTGGTGTCAAAGCACCACAGCTTGAATGAACTTGGAGGCTAACGTCAAGGAAATGGTCAGGTGGGACAGAGATGAAGAAAGGGAATACAGAAAAGAGAAGAACTGAAGGAAAGGAGACTTATGGGAAATAATTCATCCACTACTGCATTACTGATTTCTCATGGAAACTACTGTCTTAAGCATGACTGGGCCCTCCCAGCCATTATCGACCAGTTCAGGGATAGGTGTCCAACACATCAATCTTTTCTTGAGATTTTCAGAATATTGAAAACAAATCTATCACACTCTAGAAGCTGGAGATTGTGGAAGAAGCCAGTGATGTAGTGAGATACAAGTCAGCACACAGAAAAATTCCAAAGACAAGACAGTCCTGGCAGGGTTTGAATACCTAATTTAAGTTATTCCTGGATCCAGCTTCATCTCTGACATTCTGTGGCTTATTTAGTCAACCTTTCCTCTTATAAGTTAATACATTTCTTTCTATTTCCTAATCTAGTTCAAGTTGGGTTTCTACTACTTGCAACCAAGAGTCCTGATTAATAATCGAACATGAGTAACTATATATCATTAACTCATCAATATGTATGTGCATTTATGTATGTACTATTTGAAATTACCTTTTTTTTCCCCCTTAGGAAACTTGCCAAATGAAGCTGCTTTGCTTTTGTTTTATTCTTTCATCTTAATTATATCTCGGTAAGTTAATAATAAAGTTACTTCAATAAATACCCATGAAAAGCAATATGGGAGAAAATCACTCCCTGTAACACATAGAAATGTCTTTCTCCCTTACTGATTCCTGAAATTCCATATAGGTACTTAGTATGAAGGCTGTTTTATTTGAAGAATATACAAGTACCCTTGAAAGAGGTAAAACATTATGATTTACAGTCATTTATTTCAAAATGTGATTTAGTTTTTTTTTTGCCAAACACCTCAAAAATATAAACAAAACAGAAAATTACATTTAAGAAAATTTCTTACACAGCATGCTTAGTGTAAAGATTATTCTTTGAATTCTTAATAAATTATTCATGAACTTTAAGGTAGCTTCTAGATCTATATTAACATATATATTATTTTCATTTTACTGAGATATTGGATAAACTAGAGATACCTAGCTACTGTAAGAAATTTTAAATTAACACTCATATAGCCAGTAAGGAGTAATGGAATGACCTGGTGGTCAGGAGACCAAGTTCGCTTCTTGGCTGTGCCACTAACCAGTTGTGTGACATGACCTCATCATATTAGCTCTTACTCTCCATCAGGCTCTATGGCTCTAATCTGCATACAGACTGGATGATTATAGTATACATATACATATATCTAATTAATCCTCAAAACAAACTTATGTGCTTAGGTATTAGAATTATCACACATTTTATAGTTGCAAAAAATAAAACACACTTAAGTTAAGAAACTTGACCAAGTGTGTCAGAGCCCAGAGTTGACCTCTCATGGCACTGGATCAGGAGTCAGTGGTCCTAAGCACCGTACTGATACTCTCGTACCTTTATTGACAGAGGCATAAATGGGATAGTGCCAGTGCTCCATCATTTTCTGTGTACCCATCACCCAGGTTTTAGGAGCCTTATTTCTAATCACTTGTACCTGTGACTTTCCTCAGTGGCCTAATCTTGGGCTCACTTTGTAGAAAATGAGAAGTGCCAGAAAATGTATGTTCCTCCAGGGAAAGTAAAAGGTAAGGGAGTATTAATGTCCAGCAATCTTGTGTCAAATGAGACAAATCCTAAACATAGCTTATGTTCTCCATGGATGCTCTGTTCTCCCAAAATTTATGCTGAAATCCTAACCCACAAGGTGATAGAATTAGAAATTGAGGCTTTTGGGAAGTGATTATGTCATGAGACCAGATCCATCATGAATGGGGTTAGCGTCCTTATAAAAGAAACCCCAGAGAGCTCCCTCACCTCTTCTACCATGTGAGGACCCAGTGAAAAGACAGCCTTCTATGAGGAAGCAATCCTCACTTGACCCCGAATCTGCAAGTGCCTTTACCTTAGATTTCTCTATTTCCAGAACTGTGAGAAATAAATTTCCATTGTTTATAAGCCACCCAGTCTACACTAGTCAATTATAGCAGGCTGAACAGACAGAAAAAGGAGGATTAGATTGAAGCTGGAACTACCATACTGTCACACCCTTGCTCACTTCTTCCCTTGTCTGGCCTTACTCTCCCCTCTAGTGTTTTCTCCTGGTACTTCCTTAATCAATCATTTGAACATGAATTCTTGTCTCTAGGGACTGAATCAGGGACTCCAACCTAAGACAAGTAACATGACGAAAAAGCATTTTTTTGGACCACATTATTTTGGTTTTCAATCTTGTTCCATTACATGTATGTATGTATATAATTTAAATATATTTGACATAAAATTGTGTCAACTTAATGTGTACAGGTTGGTTTGATACTTATAACTTATGATTACCATTGTTATAATCATCAGACTTGCTAAGAGACTTATCTTAATCCAGTTACAACAAAGAAATGATAATTATGTGACTTTCTATCTCTCTTTCCTAATTGCTTTACTTCTCTCTATCTCAGTTTCCTTTTCAGTAACTGTGATAATGAGGCTTACTGACAAGATTACTTGAGAATTAAGTGGCTGGCCCATGTAAAGCAACAGATATCTAGTAGGTGCTCAACCAATGATACAAATATTATTATAAGTTGGATTCTGGGTTTATTAATACATTTTTAATGTTGTATGCCCATAGATAACAAGGAAGTCTATACAAGTAATCTATTCACAAGTTCCAGTGTTTCAAAATCTAGTTTTAAGGTATATATGTTACAAAAAAATTAAGACAAAAAATATTTCCATGATCAAATGTTTTATTGTAAAATATGTAATCATATGAAATATATATGTATGCTATATCAACTTATTTAGGATTTGATTTTTAAATGTGTATGTATAATACTGACAAGTATTTTCTCTAGAGATCTTTTACTAAAATGTGACTTCCTTCTTGTCTCCAAAAGAAATTAAACTGCAATGACACTTTTTGTGTTTATATATACTTCTGAATATAAACTTTCCTTACCATTTTGATCTGAAATCTCTCTCAAGAGATATTGTTTGCTCATTTCTCCATGCACTCGACTAATCAAAATTTTTTTTAAAAAAGAAAATTTATCTCTACCTACTATATGCTCTTGTTGTCAAGGAAGGAAATAAAGATGCATCGACCATGAATCTGACAGTCATACAGTTCATATTTTAGAACAGTAGGAAAGCTAAGGCCAGAGAATGATAATTTTGGGTTGCCTTCCAGCATCAACTCCCCTAGAAGACCTTCATAACAGGATTCCGAATTTCTTAGCCATGCCATTTGACTAAGAATGATTCCCACTTCCCTTGAGTGGCTTAAACCTATCTATGTGATTTCATCCTTAACACAAACTTAAATTGGTGCAAACACAGGACCTTTACATGGCGGCTAACAGAAGAGCTGTCCTCTCCTGTCTCGTGGATGTGGAAGATGGCTAGGGCTGCCATTTCTCTACCATGAAGGAACAATCTAAGTATGGAAACAATGCAATGTTAAGGGCAAAGCTGAAAATGAAGCAGCAGCTCTTGAAATCTGTAAACCTCTAGACTAAGGGATTTGCTTGAAACAAACCCAAGCGATACTCAGTTGAAATAAAAATGGGTTTGATGCTGATAGTAATTATCAACAATTTTTTTAGTCATTTTTTGTTTCTTTCCCTTCATTAGATAAACAATGAAAACTGAGATGACTATTCAAATTTAGATTGTTAGAATCTTTGTTAATTCAGATTTTTTAAAAAGAAGTGTCCCCAAAATAACAAAAAGCTGAGTTCTATAATGTGTCTGAAAACTGATCTTTTTCATGAGAACACTGAATATTTAGAATATGCCAAAGCAATATGACTCATTCTATTTCATATTTCTCATCTTCAAAATGTCCTCACATTACTTTCCAGTTACAGCAATCATCTAGTCCACACCTCCTATGCAACCACCCTGAGTTAAACCAACAGCCACCTACTTATCTTCTTGGATGTTTAGGTGCTTGCCTTCTGGACAACACTCTGTATCCCAGCCAGACAATCTTCCCAGATCAGTACTTATCCCATTAATCTGACTGATAATATTTCATGACTCTACACCACCCATCCTGTAGCTGATCAAGCCCACATTTATTTTTCTGAGATTCAGCGCACTCTGTCATTGGTTGCATATGATCCATACAGTCCCATGTGCATAAGGGATCCCTTCCCCTTATACATCATGTTCAGTCTTAACCTCCATAATTTCATTCACACTGTTTTCTCCATTCAATAGTCTCCTTATTCAACTTTGCTTATTAAAATCTTACTCATTCTTGAAAGCCCAGGTTCTGTTTTTGCTGGATGCCTTTTCTGATTGTTTTGGCTCACATTTGCCATGTTTCTCTGAACTTCTTTCAGGAGGCAGAACTGTGTGGTAGCTTGAAGCTGAAGACTCACTTTGGAATCCAAAGTCTGGTTCTTACTAGCTGTGTGACCTGAGGCAAATTACTTAACCTTACTGAAATTCTGTCTTCTTATTTATAAGATTAAAAAATAAATTGATTTTTAATCCATTATAAAAAATAAAGGAGAAAATGTGTCTAGCACATAATAATTTGTAGTAAGCAGTTGAAAACAATACGAATTTCTATACAACTTAGAATATATATCATGTTTTAGTTAAATGCAGTTATTTAATAAGTGAATTTTTTTCTCCTTAATTGAAATAGTACCTCATTGTTTCACCACTTGCTGACAATTCATTACATGAAGCAGATTTCTTCAAAACCTTTATTATTTGTGTGTGTTGTAATCAGAAAAATATAATATCAAGATTAGATATTGCTAGTTATTCTTTGACATGCTATTGCTTATATCTTGAAAAGTGTAAGCTGTTTTTAAATGAAAAATTGAATTGTTTTTTAGGTTAACATGCATGTCAAATTCTAATGACTTGTGAAATTGAAAGAGCATACCGTTCAAAATTATATAAAGTAGGTATGATTTTGCTATTTTATACTGTAGAAAAATGGTTCAGTAAACTTTTTCAACAATTTTATTGGTTAACACATGCTCTTTGATGCAACAATGCGTACATCAAAGGCATGAGTATATCTGGATTTCTGCCAACCCTGTGCAGGGTACAGATACACGCATGGGCCAACATGTTTTATGGAGAAGGAAAACTGCAGAAATGGGGAACATCTTATAGGATTATGGCAGCATATCTCAGAATGAAGGGGAGACAGAACTGTGTAATAAAATGAATGGACACGCCAGCTTTATTTTATGTGACCCATCCTCCTATCCTAGAGAAGTGAAGTAAAAATTAATAAAGAAAAGAATTAGAAGAAATACTCAGCTGAGCAAAAAAAGTGAACATTAAATTACCAAAACAATGGAGAAAATATTTGTGACATTTGTGTCAAAAACAGAGATAATATTCTTAATACAAAAAAGTTCTGATAAAACAGACCAAAAACATGAAAATTCACAGCAAAGAGATTATAGAGAAAAAGATGTTAAAAACATTCATAATTAAGTAAATGGAAATGAAAACAATAAACTTTTTTTACCTAACAGATTGACAATATTTTAAAAGTTTGTTTTTACTCAATGTTGAAGAATGTTATGGACTGAATGTTATATCCTTCCAACTTCTGTATGTTGAAGGCCCAACCATCTTCAAGCCAAGAGAAGAGACTTCAAATGAAACCTTCCTCGCTAACATCTTGATCTGGGGCTTCCCAGACTCCAGAACTTTAAGAAATAAATTTCTGTTGTTTAAGCCATCCAGTCTTTGGTGTTTTGTTATGGCAGCCTAACCAAACTAATACAGAAAGAATGTCCTGGCATAAAACTAGAAATAATTTAATGTTACTAATTAAATTATGTTAAATTCAGATAATAGACTACCACACAGTCATAAAAGAATGACAGATTTATATATACTGAAGTAAAACATTTTCCAAGAGATATTGTTAAACATAAAAAAGCAAGTGCCAAAATATATAGCATTATCCTATTAGGTTCTAAAAATAAAAACAAGAGAGGGAGAGTGAAAGAGAGAGAAACAGACAAAGATATTCGATTGCACATGTATAGAAAATTTCAGAAAAATATAAGAAAATACTAATGATGGCTTATGGGAAGTGGAACTTGAGGCAGAAGTTAGAGCTTTTTGTTTTTCATTATATGGCCTTCTGTATTTGAATTTTTGACAGTGAAAAAAATACTAATTTTATAATATATTTTTTAAAATTCTGGTCTCATCACTTATTAGCTGAATCGCCCCTGACAAGTTAATTACCTATATGAATCTCTTTCCTACAACATAGTTGATTGTGAAAATTATATAAGATATTGGAAAGCCCCACACAGTGCATGGTATATACAAAGTATTAATCAAATATTACTTCTCATATTTCCCATCCGCTATCTATATTACATATGTATTGGATTTATGTTATAATATTATACTTAATTTTATAATACAGAGTCTCCAAAATCTTAAAAATGTGTACTTCTCTATACAGTGCAACATATTTTCTTTCATAATATTTTAAACTGAAATTTGTTATTTAGAGCAATAATTAACCAAGATGTATTTGGGGCTAGGTTTCCAGAACAACATATTGTTACTCTGAAAACCCAATTATATCCTCTGAGTTTTTAGGTCCTTACGATAATTAAGAGTTTTCTTCTCCAGACCTGCTGTCAAGACTTCACAGTCCAATGGTAGATGTCACCACATGTGGCTTCACCTCGAGCAGGGACAGCTCTTGCTGGGAGGGTCCCAGTAAAGACACTAAGACCTTCCCTTGAGTCTGCATCAAAGATTTTCTGTCCTTCTGGATTGTTTTTTGCTTTTTGGTCTCCTTTGAAGTTACAGTTGCTAGTCTGCTTTTTTGTTGTTGTTGTGTGGGGTTCTTCCCCCCTGTTTTTATAGTTTAAAGGCTTAAGAATGCCATCCGTAAAAGGACAGAACCCAATTACTAACAGATGATCCTCAAGATAAAACACTACAGGCCCCAATTAGGGGGAAAAAAAGTTTTTCATTTAGGCAAATATCGCTTACATATAAAAATAACCTATTTAATCTACATATTTTAAAACTAACTTTTTAAAACTTGTTTTCACATCCTGAAACTTGTAATATACTGTGTTCATATATAATTTATCATAATTTTGCAGTTTTAAATAAAGCATATTTTTAGACTTATTCATCATAATTTAAGAATTGCATTTCCTGGAGAAATTAATAAATGGGTCATCTTTTCTTCTTCTGAGAGTAGGAAAATAATCATCGTATGACATTTTTTATTCCTTCAGGCAAAGTTTAAAGGTTAGATCTAATTGTAAGCAATACAAATTAATAACACTGCCTCATGCAGAATTCTATTGGCTTTTATCCAGAGGTCTAGAATTCTTTGCTCTTTAAATTTAAAATAAATTCTGTTTTATTCTGTAATGAAAATAGAAGAAACTGACATTAAGTGTTTTTTTCTCTAAGATACAAAATAGCTTTGCTTTAGAGCTGGTAATAATTGTAGGTCTTCAAATCATAATTTACTTCATTTAATTTTGGCCCCTTCTATGAAGTGTCTACAAGTAGCACAGCAGAACTGTTCAGTTTAGCCCTTAAATTAAATATATAATACACAATGCCAAATGTTCAAAGTTCTTTTGTCCCAGGAATAAAATAGATTTTCTGAAAATTCTTTACAACTAACCATCATTGGCTTGAGTCTAGAATTGAGTCATTCACCCAACACTCACTCATTTATAAGGCAATTCCATGAAAAAGAGAAAACAACAAACTGAACTGTGTCTCAGGCTATGGCTAAATTAAGCACATCTTCTGTAGATGAATCTCATTCTGGGGAGATAATCCCATTAAAAGAAGCTTTTGCTTAACTTAATAAACAGATTCATATCGAATTCACCTTTCCAAGCCCTTATGTCTCCTGCTGCCTTCAGCTATTTGAATAAAGTCTTCTCCTCTAGACAAAGGTTTTGGAGAGCAAAGCAAATGTCTTACTAATCTTTGTGGTTATTTGTTTGTTTGCTTTTAATTTAATTTGAAAGTTTATATACAAGGAAAATATAACACTATTCATATAACAAACATCCAGAATTACCTAGCAGCTTGTCATTTTTACTTTGTTATTCATCTTTGCCCCCACTAATGCAGCATATTTCTCTGATCCCACCAGGTACCCAAAGGTGACCTGAATCACCAAACTCCTAAATCTAGGTGAATGTCAAGGACAAACTCAGGGGTCATTAGTCTTAACAGGTCTGATCTGCTTTTATTTCCTATACATGTTAGCCATCTCCTTTAAATTAAACCTAAAATAACCTTTGCAAATAATATCTTTTATCAGAGTTTAAATATTCTCAGGTCTGCAGTCATATAAATTACATTAAAAACAGATTCACTTATGAAAGAAACATAAAAGCATGGGTGACTTATTCCAGATATTTCTCAATCAGATAAAAGCCATACTCAATCCAAACTTTATAATTTACAACCTGCATAGGTATTCAAAGAGAAATGTGTAGTTTCTCAAATGTGACCAATCTCCTTTCTTGGCAGTTGAAAGAAGCAACCTAAAAAAGATCTGATAAATTTAGTCATAATAATGGTTCCATAAAAAAACCTCATCATATTCTCTCCCCCATGAACCATCACTTCTTTCAAATTTTATTAAAGTCCTAACCACTAATGTCAAATGCATTGCCAAGTGTTTCAACTTCTATCTACCTCTGCAATAACCCTGTGTACACTCTCTCCTTACTTCCAAGGCCACTTCTTCAGCTGAGTCTGCTTTTTCCTCTCATATGCACTGTCTTACTACGTCCAAGCTAAACTCCCGGCTCTTATCTTCTTTCCTGAACTCAAAATGAATCACTTTATTCCTCCAATCAAAATCTATCGGTCCTCTTTGCCTCAACAGGCTTACTACCCATGCTTTCAGTAGTCCTGTCACAAGACGCCCAAACATTACCAAGAATATGTATTCGGTGTCTTTGATCAGGCATTCCAGAATTCTCAATTCCCAATGTGGCAAAACTGAATTGTACCCGTCAAAACTTGAGCTGCCACTAGAAGGATAGTTAGACATTCTAAATGTGTCTCACTTGAAAAACATCTGGATTCTCAAAAGTTAAAATGAACATGCCTTAAATTGTATTGATAAGTTCAGTAAGTAACTAAAAAGAAATTTCTCAAAGGTAAAAGAAAAATAATATAAAATTGAAATCAAAGTGATAAGCGAAACAGAAAGTAAGGCTCCTGTGAGAATCTGTGTCTACTACGATTCTAAAGTCTCCAAGACAATGGTCACAAGGATAAGTTAATCCAATGATTGGGAGGAGACTAAACTGGACACATACCACTTCCCCCTGCATCCCTCATTTAGACATAGAACTGGACCCTCCAAGTTGATATGACTCTAATGAAATGGTGGACAAGAAAAATTTAACTATTAGCAAAGGCAGTCAATGAAAAAAGCTGTCTGCCTCTGCCACATTATGAGTTATTATGAACTAAATGTTTATGTTTCCTCAAATTCATATGGTGAAACCTTAACTTCCAATGAAATAGTATTTGAAGATGGGGCCTTTGGAAGGTAATGGAGTTAGATGAGGTCATGAGGGTAGGGCGCTGATGATGAGATTAATGCCCTAATTAGAAGAGAAACCAGACAGCTTGCTCTCCCTACCCACTAGCCCCCATTTTTAAACAAAGAAGAGGTCATATAGGCACACAGTGAAATGGCAGCCATCTATGAGCAAAAAGGAGAGGCATCAGAGTGAAATCTTTCCGGCTAGCACCATGATTTTAGCTTCCTAGCCTCCAGAACTATGCTGGCTGGAAAATTACTGTTTGGCTATCACCCATGGGAATATAGGCTGTCACCCATAGAAACATAACATTCTAACAATAAGCTTTCTGCTTCTGTACCCCCGCTTGCACACACAACCTGTGGGTCGACAGGTAGTGAATAGAAGAAACATAGATCTTTGTCTTCAGACAGAATGAAGAATAAGATTTCGGGCTTAAAAACCCGGTGTGTCTACATTTTGGAGCTGCTTAATTTGGGGTCTGCGTACCCCTGGCAGATCCAGCTGGCTGAATAAAGAGCGTGTTTCCTATAACTCATGAGTTCTGGTGGTCTGTTCGTGTGTCTTTCGTGGGCTGGCGGCTACAACAAAATAAATTTCTTTCTTTACCAGTCTATGGTATTTTGTTATGGTTGTTGAACTAAGAGATGAGTAGAAAAAAATAAAAAGAATTTTGTTCCCCTAGAGATGTGTAAACACAGGTCCACCCTCATGTGACAGTAGGATTTGAATTTATAGTTGGGAAAATTCCAAATCAGGAAAATAGAGAATCCCTCATGGGTTATCTCCCCTGGCTTCTGGCAAAAGCAAATACAAATATATACTTCCTGAAGGAAGCATTCTCAGCCCATTGCCTTCTGATTACCATAAATTAGGTTAACTCAGCAAAATTTAACAAAAACTTAGGGAAACATGAGACTATCGACAATATATTTAGATTCCCAAGGATTTGAGCTATTGCAATTATCAAACATAAAATAGAAAATAAGTATGTGTATGTTAAAAATGTTATTTTATTTAAATATTTGAAAAATATAAGATAGACTTAGAAAGATGAGCATGAAATAGCAAAACTGACTTAGCAGATTTAAAAAGGAACAAAACAAAATTTCTATAAATAAAAAATAATTAAAATTTAAAACTCTAGAATAAGTTAAATGTCATATTAAAAACATTTAAGAAAGAATTATTGAATGTGAAAACATATTCTGAATTCAAACTTCTCCAAGACAACATTTTTTCACTTTTATTAAGGTTTAAATGACTAAAATGCATATATTCAAAGTATAAAATTTGATGTCTTGACTTATGTACACACCGACAAAACCATCACCACAATTGAAATAATAAATATACCCATTATCCACAAAAGTTTCCTCATGTCCTTGGCAATCTCTTATTTTCTCCCTCACTTGCTCCATCGTTGTCCCTGGGAAACCACTCAACAGCTTTTATCACTATAGATTACTGGCATTTTCATATGTACTTTGTTTTGTTTGGCTTCTTTCATTCAATATAATTATTTTAAGATTAATCCATGTTGGTTTTATGTATCAATGATTCACTCTTTTTAATACTGGGTAGTATTCCATTGTATGACTATACCACAGTACTTATCTATTCATCTATTAATAAACATATGGGTTGTATCCATTTTTTGGTTATTACAAATAAAGCTGCTATGAACACCCTTTTACAAGTTCTTGTATGAACATATGCTTTAATTACTCTTGGAGTCATAGCTAATAGCAAAATAGCTGGAATATATGGTAGTATATGTTTAATTATTTAAGACACTGCCAAACAGCTTTTCAATGTAGTTGCACCACTTTTTATTCTCATCTATGATGTATTAGAGTTCCAGTTATTCCATAGCTTGACAACCCTTAAATTTTCATATAGTTAATCATATAAATGTATCCCAGTGTGGGATTAATTTGCACTTTTTTAATAAGTAATGATGTTGAGTGGTATCTCAAGACAGTGGACATAGAGAAAAAAAGGTGAGTGAATGCTGAGAAATGAGAAATGAATTTCCTCGGTTTACTGCCTGGAGAGAGTTTCCAGGCTGTTGCACAAGAAGAGGAAACCCAGGCAGAGCCTGGCATTCTCCCGGATTTGAGGAAATAGAGCTGAGAGTCCAGAGAGGCCAAGTAGGTTACAGTTTGCATAATAAAGCGTAGGAGAGAAGTGGGATTCACAGAGTACTTAGGACATCTGCATAGAGTCCTCCTCAAAGACATTATTGAATGTGGATCCTCTTGTGCAGGTAAAAATTATTCCCAAAATTTCTACCCAAGAAAAGTAAAAAGCACTGTAAAGAATTAGAGAGAACAATGTGAGAAATATCATAATGCAGAGAATAGAGCCTTTTCTTTACAAACTGTAAAATCTCTTAATTCACAGAGCTATAGGTAAAGTATATAGAAGGATTTTGCCTTGCAGTGGGTAAAATTAACATCTAAAAGCTTAAAAATAACATCTAAAAGATTTAATTTCAAGTATATTAACTATATCTCAGAACAAAGCTCAAGATTCTTTATAGGGACACAAACATATCCAGCATCCAGTAAGGTTAATTAAAAATATCTGGCATCCAACTAAAACTTACTAATCATACAAAGAAATAGGAAATAAAACCCATAATAACAAAACTCAAACCAAACTAACTCAGAACTTACGCAGATTGACGTAGTAGACAAGAATATTAAAACAAGTACTATAAATGTATTCCATATGTTCCAGAAGACAAAGCAAAGATTGGAAATGTTAATACAGACATAGAAAAGATTTTTTTAAATACTCAAATCTAACTTTTAGAGATTAACACTACAATGGCTAAAATGAGAAAAGCAGTATATAGTGTTAAGACCAGAGTAGACAATGAAGAAAGATCGGTAAACTTGAAGATAGAGCAATAAAATTATTCACAATAAAAAAAAATGGACTAAAAAAAGTTTCAATGAGCTATGTAAAAATTAGAAGCAGCCTAACATGCATAAAATTAGAGTTACTATAAGAAGAGAGTGATGGAAAAACCTAGCACTAACAGAATATCATTAGATATGCTGTTGGTGCTAGTAAGAAACAAGCAATGAGTCCACTGTCACCATTTCTATTCATGATTTTACTGGAGGTCCAACACAGAACAATAAGGAAAAAGAATTAAAAAGGAAGAAAGAAAAGGCATCAGATAAAAAAAGAAGAGGTAAAACTATCTTTATTCTCAGATGACATGATGATCTATATAGAAAATATTTGAATCTATAATAATGCTGACAGAAATAATAGGTGAATTTAGCAAATTTGAGGGATACAGATCCATCTATAAAAATCATTGATATTCAAGGGTAACAAATAATTAGAAAACAAAGTTTAGAGGTAAATACCATTTAAAATAGCATGAAAAAAAAAACTAAATACTTAGGAACAAATCTGACAAAAACTGTGTGAGACCTCTATACTAAAAACTAAAAACATTGCTTAGAGAAATTAAATAACAAAATACTCATGACCTTGTGTTAGGCAAAAATTTCTTAGTTACACCACCAAAAGCACAATTCATAACAGAAAAAAAAAAACATTAGACTTTAAAAAATTAAGAACTTCCATTCTTCAGAAACACTGTTGAATGAATAAAAAAACAGGACTTAGGTTAAGACAAAATATTTACAAATCAAATAAGTGATAAACAAATTGAATCTAAAATATTAAAGAATTCTCAAGACTCAATAATAAAATAATAAACAACCAATTTAAAAAATTGAGAAAGATTTGAAGGGTCACTTCACCAAAGAAGATATTCAAATGGCAAATAAACATGTGCAATGTTGTTCAACGGTCTTGATTATTAGGGGAATATAAATTAAAGTACAGTGAGATACAACTAGTAGAATGGCTAAATTTGAAAAGACTGCGTATTCCAAGTGTTGATGAAAACATAAGCACCTGAAACATACATTGTTGCTGGGAATGTAAATGGTGCAACTACTTTGGAAAACAGTTTGGCAGCTTTTTAAAAGGTTAAACATATTGAATGCTACATGATCTAATTGTTTTGCTCTAGGTATGCATCCAAAAGAGAAGAAAGCATACGTTTATAGAAAGATTTGTACACAAACATTCACAGCAGTTTATTTGTAATAGCTCCAAAGTAGAAACAACATAAATATCCATCAGTGAATAAACAAATTGTGCTATATCTGTATAATAAAATGCCACCCAACAATCAAAAAATAAACTATTAAAACATAAAAGCATGCAATAACTTGGATAAATCTCAAAATAATTATACTGAGTAAAAGGAAGCAGACACAAAAGAGTATGTATACTATGCTTCTATTACATAAAATTCTAGAAAACAAATCTATAGTGGCAGAAAGCAAATAGATGGTTGAGTGGGAACATGAGGCAAGAGGTGGGATAAAGAGATTACAAAGAGCCATGATGAAATTTGGTGGATATGCTTATATTTTTAGTATAATGATGATTTCAGAGGTATACACATAGATCAGAACTTATCAAATTATCAAATTATACATTTTAAATATGTTCAATTTATAATTCATTGTATTTGTAGCTATGAAAAATAACAGCAAGTAATTCTACTACACTCTTTTAGAATGGCTAAAATTAAAAGCACTGATAATATCAAGTATTTACAAGAGCACAAGGCAACTAGAACTGCTATACACTGTTTGTACCTAGGCTGTAACTGTTTCTTGGCACAGGAGTAATGGTATGCCAATCTCAAGATCAGGCCTCAAAGTGGCCTTACAGTTTCTACTTTCTCATCTGCAACCTTGCCACCACCATTTGAACAAGCTCAGTCTAGGCTTCTTGAGAACAAGATACTATGAAAGAGAGCCCACTTTCCAGATGAGGCCTCTGAGAGCAGCCTACAAAGAGCAGACTCCAGCCATATGAGAGAGCCCAGCCACCGTTAAAGAGCTGCCTATACAACCCAAGGTGGTTTTAGACCTATGAGTAAGCAAAGCAATAAAGTGAAGAATCCCCTGGCTAATTATAAACTGTCATGTGTGTGTATTTACTTAAAGTCTTTGAATTTTGGGGTGGTTTGGTACACAGCAATAGCTAACTGATAAAAATAAATAAAAATTTCTGGTATAGTCAGGAAATTAAACACCATATAAAGATGAAAATGAACACATTATTTTCTACACAAACAACTCACACATTATGTTGAACAAAAGAAACCAGACATAAAAGAGTACTACTAGCTGATTCTTTCTACATAAAGCTCAATACTGGCAAAATTAATAAACAAATTTTTTAAAAAGGAATTGGTAAAGGACTAAACAGTAAATTCAGAAAAGAGAAACTATAAAAAAAAAGAGCCTCAATCTCACTGGTAGTCTGAGGAAAGTAAGGCAAAATAATTATAAATATTCATTTTCGGCCATCAGTAGGCAATAATTGTAAAAGACTGAAATATTTAGTACTTGAGAGAGATTAAGGAAATATGTACATATTGCTAGTATGTGAATTTTTAAAAGTAACCTGATGAATATGTTAGAATTGGGAATACATATAACTTTTACTCATTTAAGAATCTTCCAGAAATGCAACCACTATGCATGAGAATATACTTACAAAAATATTTATTGAAGTATTGTTTATAGAAGCAAAAAAGTGAATTCACCTTTAATGTGCATCAATTATGAACGGTTAAAAAATTGTGATCTATACATAATAAGGAATTTAATTATGTAAATATTAAAATAAATGTGTTATTATATTTTGACCTATAATGATAGGGATGGTAATTTGAAAAAGTAAATTTCGAAGTAATATATGTAGTTATCTTACTTTTGTTTTTTTAAAAAAGAAGAGAGATTAACTCAACAAAATCCGAAATAATTGCATAAATATTTTCTTGAGCATAAAGTTACAAAATATAAAAATATCTATAAACATTGGTTACCTCAGAGAAGTGGTGCCTGGGGGAAGGGAGACACCACTATTATTTATTTTATACACTTTTCACATATTTTTTTTATAACAAGTACATTTTATATTGAAAATGAAACAAGTACAACTGTTAGAAATTACTTTTTAAAAAAATTCCCAGCATTTGAATTAAAATAAAAATAAGAACATCCAGTCACTTGATTAAATGCAGTTTTCAAATCTTATGTCAAATCATCACAAGTAGAAACAGACATCATACAAAATAGATTTTTTAAAAAAAAAGGAGAAAAACTAAAATGTTCTCTTGAGAGAACTGTTGTGATCTCTTTTCAAGATCGTTAAAGGCCAGTACAGGAGTATATCATGTCATATATAAATTTCATATGATTATTAATTATTCTATAAAATATTTTTTGGCACTTAGAGAAATATACTTTGAAATAGTGACTGAAGCAATGATCTGTTGGAAAATTTTATTTGCTATATGAGTGGAAAATTTTACCCAGAGTACTGACATTTCCTGTTTATCAAAAAAAAAAGTTCTCTAACCTTGTAAATTTAATTCAATTGTGAATCTTATGACTTCTTGCAATGAGAGTTTCCCTTATACAATAAACAAGATGTATTTGGCAGGCTAGTTCTTAAAATAATTAAGCTTTATTTTAAAAATGGATATAGAAATAAAAAGCTAATGTAGTAAAATAACTTAATTTAAGTTATAAATGAACTAATACCATATAAAATCCAGTTGGATGGAAACAAATATATTTCCCTTCTTTTTAAAGCCCCCCAAAAGTCAAGAAAATCAAGGCAAGTTTCACAACATACTTATCTAGTAATTTAGAGCTCTTTCAAAAGCTCTAAAAATTCTTACATTATAGATTATTAACAGAAGAGAAAGGGTTATATAAGTCTTGGGTATGTTTTTACCTTGATATTGTTTTATATTTCATGTGGTGAAAGAGAGATACAGACAAGTGACTGCAATTTGAGATTTATGACCTAAATTTGAATTCCAGTTTCAATTAACTAACTGGATGAGAAAGGCAGTTCTTTTCACTAGCCTTCATTTTCTGCAACCATGAAATAAATTGTTGACAAAAGCAAACAGAAGTTTTAGAGTGTCAGAGTGAAAAACAATGTTACTATAGAATGACAGTATTTCACATCTATCATGCCTCAGGAACTTTATAACCATTTTTAAAATAATTTTCACAGTAATCTTAAGAATAGGTAGTATCTCCAATTTGCCACTGAAAAAAATCAGATTTTTAGAATTCTCTTTAACTTACCCAAGGTCATATAAGTGGTAAATGAGAAAGCCAGCATTTGAAACCAGCTTTAAGGAAGGAAGGAGACAGGGCCGTCCAAACCTAGACTCATATAAGTTAAATAAATTGTGCAAGCCCTCACTGCCAGACTGAGGGAATGATGTTTTATAATACTGAATACTTTGTGACATTAGGAAAAATATCCAGTTTCTTTGGGCCTCAGTTCCTCATCGGCAAATGGTATAAGTAGAAAGTAAAGCATAGTATCTGGAACATAATGAGCAATTAACAAATATTTGTTTTCTAAAATTCAATATTTTTAAAGCCCTTCCAGAGTAACCTTGAGAAGACAGGAATTGTTATATCCATTTTATATGGGCATATACTGACACCAAGATCACAACAATCAATACCATGGCCTGTTATTAAATATGCTCCTTGCTGTAATTAAAAAAAAACAAAACCCTGCATCTAGTTTCCACCCAAAAGAACTGATTTTTACTTAAATCATAAAGCTAAAATCAGCTATTATGGAGAAAATACCTAATTTCATTAATAAAGATGATTTTAGAAAGCCTGTCGAAATTTTTAATAATTATTAGAAACATGTCTTCAGAGGATGGTTTTAAAGCAATTTTCTTTTTTCTTTTTTAAATCTTGGGCAATAAATAAAGAAATTATCTCTTGAGATAGATCTTTATTATGCCCATGATACAATAAAACAAAAAGTTAAATGATACAAACCTCTTCTATAAAGAAGCCCACATGCATTTAAACTATTAAGAAAACGTGACTGATACTGACAATGGGAAAGGATGTCCAACAAATTCAATAGTCAAGTCACTCTACGGTGACTATAGCTTTAGGAAAGATGCCTTCATTTTCACAACTTAAAGGTCATCACTTAGAGGAACTGCCTGCAGCTTTTCTTTAAAAAAACTAAACGTTTATATGCATATGTGTGCAATTAAGAGGTAGACTTGATTTCTATTTCAGAGAGTATGACGCAACTTTCCAGAGTATTAACATTAAGTAAAATTGGTAAATTCATGTCTGGGGATAAAGCTACACAATGGTATCATTCAAGATAAAATCAGTGACCCCATTTAGGTACTAAAAGCTGCAGTCTGCAGTCCCTTTCAATATTTCACACTAGGGGCTTTAGTATGGTTAAGGCATTCTCTGATCAAAAAATGCAGTTACCCTGACAACAAGTAACTGCAGGGATTCTGCATTCTAATTTGACATAACTAGACTATGGATTTAAAGGTCAGCTAGCAGCTGCTGATGGCTCTAGCACCAGCAGATGCTGGTTGTAGCGTCAAGTATTCTTTGCCACATGTGGGACCAGATGGAGCTTCGGCACAGACCAATGTGTAATACTTAAGAATTTAAATGCTGAAGCAGGAGACCTATTTTTTAGTCACCAAATGCTTTTTTCCATACACCTATAAGTCATGTCTTGAAGTTAAACCAGCAAAAATGTTCATTCATGTTTATTTTTGAAATATACTACTTTTCACAGGGAAAAGATACAAACAGGAAAATTATTAGCAATGGGCAGCTTAATCTCCCTGGGCTTCAGTTCCTCATCTGTAAAATAAGGATAATAATACTACTGATTTCTTAGGATGTTATATATATATATATATATATATATATATATATATATATATATATATATACACACACACACACACACACACATATATATAAAGAGTGTTCATGTACAAAATGTACAGTGCTCTCAAAAAATATTGTCTTATCTAATTTTATTTTGGCTCTTAAGCATATAAACTGAGATGTTGCCTCCTACCCATTCTCACCACACATTTCTACCTACCTAAGCTCCATCTAGTTGTACTTTCCTCAAATTATTCTTTCCATATGGCATGAAACTGTGCCCAAACCTTCACTGCTCACTTCTTTCTTTTTGTCTTTACTAACTACGTAGTTTCACACCAATATTCACTTGCCAGTTTTGGGTATTCTCTATTATTCATGTTTGCATCTCTTCTCCCCATCTAAACTGAAAGGTTCTTGGGGTGAAAGGCTATGTCTTATATTGCCTTACATCTGACAAAAGACATAGCACTCAACACAGGCACTTGCTGTATACTCAGTGACTCTTTACAATTTATAGCTAATGTGAAGGAACGTCTCATCTGATTAAGACATATAGTGTATTAAGTACCTCTCTGATTTCTGAAACAACACAAACCAAGTGCCTCTCTTATATTCTCAGGACTTTCTCATGCTAAGCTAAAGGCTAAGAGGCTGTGGGTAGCATTTGCATACTTATTAACAGTTATTTACATGGTCTTGCCTAATTTAATATTTAAAATTCTACACAGAGCAATTCAGTGAGATTTCAGTGATGAAAAGATCTCTATTAGTGATGAAATGCATTTAAATTTGACAAGGTGGCCTTCAGCATATAGTTTTTAAAATGGGTCCATTACATGGTAAACATTAACATACAGAGTTAACTTTGATGTATATATTTCACTAGAACATAAATCTTTTTCCCTTCATAGAAGAAAGTAGCCCTTATATCTGAATTAGTTCATGTTAAAATTTTATAATAAAAGTCAGCTGCAGTTCCAGAAAACAGCTGGTGTTTTTTGCTTCTCTACTTCCACAAAGAAATATGCAATGCATCAAGGAATAAGCTATCTAAAAACCATAAATTGCTTACATATTCATGTGAAGATAACTAACAGTGCCTATAGACAATAGATGTTCAATGTGTGTTCAAATTTTACAATGTGTTGAATAAAACAGTATATTACTCTAAACTATATATTGATGCTACTTAATATGAAGGCCATTATACTAGGTGCTATAAAATATAACTTAAATACAGTCTCCTGGAAAATTTTAATAAATATAAAACAGTGATTCTCAACCAGGAGGTTTATATCAAAATTACTTGGGGAACTTTTCCAAAAGACAGCAACAACCACCACCAATATAAGGGCCTGGACTTCATACTTAAAGATTCTTTTCAGATGATTCTAATGTGCACTCTAGGTTATAAATCAAGAAATATACAATGACTCAAAAAAGCAAGACTCAACACAACTTTTTTGATATGAGGATAATATTTTTCTTCACAAAATAGATATACTATTGAACACATATATAATCTGAATTTTTGCTATAGAAATACATTCATTTTAAATGTACCAAGAGAGACTTGATATTCTAAAGAATACAACTGTACAGACTTTTATAACTTGACTAGGGTTTTATGAAACTACCCTTTGATTTATGAGTTTCATAAACATAAATATTTCATTTATTTAAAGTGAGTTTTCACTACACATATGTTTTTTTCTGCCAATTACTGAAAGGCCCATTCATAAAAACTATTAAAAAAATTCGTTGTTGAATAAAGAAGAAAATAATGGACATCTCATTTTAATAAGTATATATGTAATTTTACATTGAAAACAGACATCAAAATAAAATTGGCATAATATATCCTATGAGAACATACACAGAAATTACATTCATTTCTTTTACAATTTTAGGACAATCTTTTATTATAGTGTATTTTATAAATGTTATAAATCTATTGATAAATTTTCAATTTTGTCAAATGCAATACTTAAATTAACTAAAGTTATTGAATTTTAAGGGTTAAAGGTCACTTAGAACAACCTCTCAGTTATACAGATTTATAGTCTTTGAATTGAGTTATTAACATAAATTCAATCTCCTGAGAAGCACTGTGGTACAGCCACATTCATTTTCAGCTGATCAATGGTTAGTGCAGGATTAGAGTCCACACTCTCAGTCTGGCTCTTAGGCTACTCTGAGATGCCAATGCTTCTAGTTCTCTTTCCAACAACATAGCTCTTCTTGTTTTTAGGGTACGTTTCCCTAGGAATTTTGCCATAAATTTAACTTCCAAATGAAAATGTTAATATTTCTTCTCACAAGTCTCCTTTCATAGGCCTTTATAGTGAAAGGGAACAAAATAGGTCCTTGCAACTATTTTTACTTAACTCTAAAAAGAATTGTAACTCAGTGTAAATGGAAGGCTATGGGATTGTTTCCCATGATCCTTATGCTGCAAGACATGTCCAATAAGATTAGCAGACTATCCTCTTTCCACTGAAATTATTTCCAGTTCTTTTCACCCTAACATCATCTCTGAGATTTAATATTCTGTGCCTTTTTGTAACCATATGCATAAACTTTCACCTAATTATCCTAATTCTAATTTTATTTAAATGACTTCCTAAATCACAAATGAAACTTTACACGTGTCATCCCTTATTAACAAGCATTTCCAATCCCTAAGAATGAAAACAGAAGACTTCTGTGTACTCAAATGCCATCTGACTAGATGAAAGTCAGTTCTCTGTATCTTTGAACTATATTTCTGGAAGGTTCTGGTGGGATCTGTTTATGCAGCTCTCGGTCTAATGCACTTATTCTGTGGGACATAAAAGTAGCCTGGATTCTCAGATGATATGGCCAGTGGCTGTATATAAGCTACCAGATGTTTCTCACACAAATTATTTTTCATTGTATCACATATCATTCAGAAAAATCATAAGATCTGAGCTAGGAGAAATTGTATAAAGGTCTACCATTTTTTGCTTGGAAGATCTGTGCTCACTCTTGGCTCCATGTTCTCAGAATCTAGGTAATATTAAGCAATTCACTTACGCACGCCATGCCTTGTTGTGTTCATCTGAGAAGTGGTGGTAATTCAACTTACCTCATGGGAGGCTGTGAAAATCTAACAAAATAATATATTAAAGTAGCAAAACATAGGTAAATATTTTACCTATAATCTTCCCTATATATAAGTAAAAGTCATTTATATCTTAATATTATACCTCTGAATCCTAGTGTGCCATTAACTTCTAAAATTCAACATAAATATCTTAGTACTCTTCCAAGGAAAGTGCTGTTAGTTAAATTATTTACCAATTTTTATAGCCAATAATTATCAATAAATTTGTCAGTGCTTTTTAATTTTTTCATCCAACATTTTGTACTACTTAAAATAGTGCTAAATTGGGGAGCAAGCTGGGTAGAAGAAAAACACAGAAAAGTAAATATATTTTTATGTCTGTTGAAATGCCATTATTTAAGGCCATAGAATGGAAGACTAATGGGTGACCTAAGAATGAGAAAGAATATTTCCCAGAGGATAGTCACCAGCTGGATTTTATCCTTATTTAGACAAGAACAGGAGGAAATTAGCTTAAATTTCATTTGGTGTAGAATAATGGAAGCAAGCTATGAAATCTAATTCCCAGGGAATCTCTTCTTCAAAATAAGAAAGACTTACTGCCTACCATGGTTTTGGTGCAGCCCTGATTTTAAGTATGAGAAAAATACTAGATGAAGTTTTAGTTGTCCCTCTCTATAATCCCCATCAAGAGAAGAAAACAAGCAATTACAAGCCTATTATGCAACAGGTGTTTTCACATGTATTCATTTCATCTTCATTGGAAATTATTTTTCTTATTTCCCAAGTGAAGATACAAACTCTGAGAGTTTAGTTTGCCCAAGGTCATTGAGCTAATAAAAAGCAGAGTTAGAATACAACCCTAACCGATCTCCAGAGCCCATTCTGTGCACTGTACTAACCTATAAGCTTTGCTCACTCTGGCACTTTTTTCTATCCTTATTTTAAAATGACATTATTTCTAAGATATAAATTTATTTATTTGTTTGTTTGTTTCCAAGATTTAGAAGTTCCCAAAACCAATATAAATTGGCAATCATGTACTTATTGAGCTGTCTAATATGTGCCAAATATATAAGATCTCTATAGATATTATCTTACTTGATAATAACAGCTACCATTTGAGATATGTACAATTATTATCATCATTTACAGATGAAAACCTAAGCCTCAGAATGTATGCTAAGAAATCTCATGCCCAACGGACTAAAGAAGTGGGGCCTTTCAATGTTAAAGGAGGCAAGTGGAGACATACTTTTCACACTGCCATGCCCCAGGGTAGTGAGAAGCAATAGTATCAGGAGCTCAGACCACAGGACACCCAAACTCAAGCACAAATTTCACTTCTAGTTTTTACCATGTCATAGATATTTAGAAGTAAAAAGAGCAAATTGAAATCGTCTGTTCCAATTCTTTTCTTTTTACAGACAAGGAGTCTGAGGACCAGAGTGAGGTTAAGTACTTTCTCTAAGGTCAGAAAGCTAATTAGTGACAGAGTTAGCAATAAATCATTTCCATGAAAAGACATGCTTTCAAAGTGAATTCAATTACCTTGTACTCTCAAGTGGCTAGTAAGAACACCCATGTAGCTAGACAATCTCCAATGTTTCTGTGTAGTAGATGTAACTCAAGGGGATCTAAAAAGAACTTTGCAACTGCACAATTTAATTCAGCAATCTTTAAAATTGCTAAATTGAATCAACTCATTTTTATGGGTAGTATTTATACCAATTTTTTTTGGTCCAAAGTTGCAGTTTCAGCCATGTAAACATCCAAGTATTTTCATCTCTTCTCTAGCAGATAAAAGATATATAAACTTTCACATATGCTTGAATATAAGGGTAAAAAAAATTTTTTTTTGGTATTTATAAGCTTTGGATGACAAATTCCCAAAGAAGAGGATTCTTTTGAAATTATAACTTTTCTACAGGTCAAGAATTATCTATGTTGTCATTGAATAACAAATCTACAGATCTCAGTGGTAATGCATTGGTATTAAAAATTTAATATCCAAATATAGTCTTACAAAGTATTTAAAAGGAATGGAAAGTATTTTCTCATGAGGCTTTCTTTGAAAGTTAATTTCTTTCAACATACTAAATACATCTACCTAGAGATCCAAAGGTTTGCCTGTAGGACATATTATTTAGTAAACAATAAATGGGAAATAACAGTAAACCAAAAAAAGTTATACAAAGTTAGAATGGAAATGGGTTAAAATACAAATAACCATTCAGTCAACAGCCAATAGCAAACACCTACTAATCTGCTACATAATAAAGTAAAACAGAAGGTGAACACATGAAAAAAGAATGAGAACAAAAGCGTAGTCTGTAGAAACTCATCCTGATGACAAAACAAAACGCTATTTCCATCAGGGAAAAAAATCACATCAATTAAAATATATTTTGAGATACCATTTGGTGATGGGGGAGGGTGGGGGGGAGGAAGAAGATATACTAACAAGAGATCATTCTAATAGTTGTCAAATCATGAAGTTTCACATTGAAGATTCCACAACTTATTAATTTAACCCAAAATTTTAAACATTTTCAGAAACAGAAACCCTTTCTCATACTTGACATTTCAGAATGTATTAATGCTAAAATTCTGCATTTGATGGCGTCCTTTTAGTAAAAACTGGGATAGGCTGCAATGTCCATTTAACATAATATGTAAGTCAAATGTTCATACTATATGTCTAGTACAGGAAAATCAATTTTTTTATGACTATTATGACTATACAATACTCAAGTTTCAAGGATATTTCATGGTTATTTGATATCAACCATGCTTAGATTTTCTTGTCCTATGAGACATTCCTCAAATTAAACCATTTGGATTTAAGAATGCCACCAACAGAAAAGAATAGCAGCATCTAATTTCATGGCAAGAAAGAAGTTCTGTTCAGTAGCAAGTATAAAGCAAAGTATTTTCCTTCCTGCATCTATTAAAGAGAATGATTGACAACAGTTTGTTCACCTCAACTTCACATTTCTCCACAGCAGAAAGCTCTCAAGGTGACCTCTCTAAATGAAATGAGTGACAATTTAGGTTTTATCTGCAACTCTGATCATCTAGAAAGTGTTGCCTGGTTTGGGATTCCTCAGGAACCTGAAGATCTAATAAGATGATCAAAGATTAATTGCTAGTGATTTACATAATTGTATTAATTACTTTATTAACAAACACTGTGTGGCAGGCACTGTTCTAAATACTTATAAATACTAAACTCTAATTGATCTACCATATGATCCAGCAATCTTCTACTGAGTATTTACCTCAAAGACTTGAAAACCTATATCTGAAAAGATATTTGCGCATCAATGTTCATAGCAGCATTATTCACAGTGGCCAGGACATGGAAGCAACTGAAGTATCCTACGATAGATGATTGGCTGAAGAAGCTGTGGTCCATATATACAATAGAATATTACTCAGCCATAAGAAGAGATGTAATACTGCCATTTGTGACAACATGAATGGACTTCAAGACAACCATGCTAAGTGAAATAAGCCAGACTGAAAAAGTTGAAAATCACATGATATCACTTACATGTGGGATATAAACCTAAAAGCAACAAATGAACAGAACAAACAGAGACTCATGGACATGGACAATAGACTAGTGGTTACCAGAGGGTAGAGGGTGGAGGGAGGGGCGAAGGGCAGTTAAATGAGGTAAAGGGGGTTAAATATGTGGTGACAGAAAGAAATCTAACTATGAGAGGTGAATATATATATATATATATATATATATATATATATACACACACACACACACCTTACTGTTAAAGAGTACAGATGAAACTTACTGGATTTCGTTAACCAATGTCACCATAAAAAAATTAATTAATTTAAAATATATATGTTAAACTCTTTGGAGTCACTTAATAGTCATAACAATCCTATTAGGTGAGAACTATTATGGCCATTTTCCAGAAAAAAACTGAGGCAAGGGAGGTAAATAATTTTCTTGAGATCACACAACAAAAGTAATCCTCTCTTAAAACTCAGCAATGGTCAAGCTTTTAGCATGACACTCTAACCTTTTCTGGGCCTCCCCACTAAACAGCAGTTTTCAATGAAAAAATGCAATATTGAAAACTGTCTGATAATCGTTGGGTTTATTAAGAGTTTTCTGTGTCAGGTACTGTGCTAAGGATTAGCACATATTTTTAAAAACCCAATATTTCATATTCACTCTACACAATCATATAAGGAATGTATCGTTCCCATTTAAATGATAAAGTAGAGTTGTGGTTGGCTAATAACTTTCCCACTGTTAAATAATTAATAATGGAAAGAAAGGTTCATACCTGGCCTATTGGAGCACAGAACCCACCTATACTATACCATGAAGTTTACTGCCTCCATATTAGGAAACAGGTCCTTTAAGGCAAAATGACTAAGAAATGATGATTCAGTCTGTCTGGTTTTCTCCTGTTTTTACCTTAAATTCTTAAGGTAAGTTCTAGAAGTCTACTACAGACACATATTTAAATTATTGTAAACTAGCATAAGTTGCAAAACAAAATTATTTTTGAAAGACTGCCTCAACATTTATACAATCTAAATGTTTTGAATTTATTTCCTAGTAAAGCTTTTTTTTTGATACTATCTTATTTGAGTTCTTTTTTGAGTTAAGTGTTTTATAATACTAAATTTAAAAATATTTTAGGGCTTAACAACAAGCTCATGAATTTATTCAATAAGTGGTATATTAAAATAATAATGGACTTTTAAAATCTAGCGACCAGTCCTCTGCCCCACAAAAACAAAAGTTTGTATAAGCACTTTTGTCTTAACTGCTGCTCCTCCCTCAAATCTCCTTCGCTGGGGTAAAGAATTTTCACAGTTTTATAGACCTCCAAACACTGCAAAAATGCTCCAAAGCCTTTCAAGTCATGAGATCCCTCTTGATACATAGTGAATATAGCAATGTAGTCCCAAAAGGACTTAATTCTAAGCATACTCTTACATAGGAGGCCCATGTATCTCCAAGTATTACTAGATATGCTTCCGATAGGAAGGCTAGCTAAGAATTTTCAGATGAGGTACCAAGCACATGTCCTACATGGATGGTCAGATAATATACTGCCCTCCATTAAGTGTAGACAATTATTTTTATTTCATGCAACTTGATTATTAGCATTAATAATGACAAGAATAAAAATGCACTAATGTAAGTGGTTAAGTACTTAGCCTCCCAACAATTAACATTTTTTGAAAAGTGAATCAAGGGCCTATTTTGCAAAACATTTGTTTTTATCTCTGAGCCTATAGTTTTACATTTGTCTCTTAAGCCAGGTTCTAATTAAATTTACTGCAGATGACACATAGTATATGACTCAGAGTATGTATAAATACAACATTCTCTTTTCTGAGACTTTTCATTGGTACAAGAAAAGGACTTAGGCACTGTATTAATACATAAGGCTCAAATTTACATTCCTCTTTAAAATGCAAGAAATAGAAGAAAACATCGCAGAATGGTAAATGACTCATCTGCAGTCATATTGTTGGTGAGTCTTCTAATTACAAAAATATTCTACAAATATTTAGAAAAACTAACTGAATAAACATTCTCTCAACCTGCCCCACTTGCCTCTCTAGGTAGTTATGAATCATTCTACAAATGAAAGGCAGGTCTGTGCCACTGGAAAAATATATTAGAAATTAATAAATTTAAATTACCTTGTAGAATGTACTCAGTGTTTCCATCTCTGCCAAAATGCTTTGAGGCTGGTAGTGAGAGTGTTATGATGACCGCCTTTTAGGACGAGGAAATTAGGGCCTACAGCATTACCCCAAAGCAAGTGAACTGAGAGCACACAGTCAATTCACACAGTGAACCCACATATTTTCCTCTAGATTCCAGAATCTAAGAGTTCGCTCCTTTCTCACATCCACACTGCTTCATTACACAGTCTGAGGGCAGTGTATGGCCTCCTGAATGTTTATGGTATTTCATATGCTCATTTAATTCTGTCTTATTCTCTCCTATGTCTTGGTCCTGTGAAAAATCCTCTGTGGAACTACCAAACAACCCCTAGCACAGAGCCAAGGGCTGTAAATTCTTTTAAAATTCTTGTTCATTCAATAACTAGATGCAAAAGTTTTGGGAGACCTATCCTTAGGGGAGTGAGAGGGAATTATATACCACAGGCAAACTGGGCTTATTCATTACACAATTCTTTATTTTTTAATTCTGTAGAAATTCACAAATTTTCTCATTTTCCTAGTTAAAAAAATACTGTAATAATTTTTTATGAGAATATTCAATATTTTCAATAAAGCAGATATTCTCAAAAAATTCTGGTGGGAAATGTAACTTTCCTGTACATAATTTATCAATAGGTAAATATTTTAAATTGGAATTCCAACAATTACAATTATAAAAGTGTTGTCTAAGAAATAACTAGAGTTGTTCAAATGCATCCCAAAACTTTTACCTTTAACATGTAAAATTAGGAGACAAACCTCAAATACTAGCTATAATCCAAGTCTTCTCTCTAAATTCAGTGGCTCTTAAGACAATGAGTATCAGATAAACCAGTTCTTTGCTTGCTAAATAACTTTCATATAATTGAAAACTATTTCTATGTATTTTTTATTATTTCATTTTAGGGACTGCAATTATTCCTCCTTTTATACAAATTAAGTTTAGCCTGTGAGTAAATCACTTACCTTTATTACATGATGCTTTTCCTGGAACACAGGAATCTTAAACATTTGACACCAATACGTTGTACCTTTGTTTGGGATGAGGACCTGTCTTAATAAAAAGGGGAGGTGAACACAAAGTCACATTCTCTAGACAAGCAGTGTAAGTAAAAACACACAGTGTAAGTAAAAACTCTTACACACTTTCAGAAAACCCACCCTTCCAATCATAAAACATGAAAAAACTTACGTCCTGATTTATCAGGTCAAAGTATGGTATGGCTGTAGACAACACATTGGTTTTCTCAGGATTCAACAATCTTAGACTCTTGGTGCCACGATTGGAGCTGTGGTACTTGGGACCAGCTTCTCCCACATCTTCATGGTGATAGGCCCAGATCACCCTCATAGTGCTCTCCTGGTGATCAGACATAGGTATGATTATGTCTCGTGAGAGAATGTCCCTTATCACTGAGTTGAGTTTAAAGAACTCTATTTAAAGCAGGATATAAAAATAATAATAAAATAAATAAATAAATAAAGCAAGATATAGAAGTGAAGAAAGGAGAATAGTGACATTTGGAGTTCTCAATATGCTCTCTAACGATAATTGTATAAATCTGATTAAGTCATTAAGTATCCAAATAGACAAGTTTTGAAGGGGGAAGAAACTGTCTCTTTCAGCACGCACGATTCTGTGTTCCAAAACAGAGTGAAGGATGACTGACTTAGGGGTTTTGCTTTCATGCACACAGAAACAGCAAATCATTGTCACACTAAACTCCAAACTAGCAATTGGTAGTCACCAAGCAAATATTCTTGTTAAGCAACAGGGATTTGGGGAAATTAAAACCTGTTCTAATACAATTAAGCATTTTAGGAAAAGTAAATACAATGAAAATCAAAATTACTTTCCAAGTCAGAGTTTTTACTTTCACAATAGATTTTTCTCAGTCACATGTATGAATTTACATAAAATTCAAATACAGGAGAAACTTCTGATTCTGGATTGGGTTATTATCCTAGAATCTAACAGTCATTTTATGAATCCTGGGACTTTCCAAGGGACTGTGGTAACCCAGCTAGAAAAAGTATTGTCAGGTGAAACTGGTTTCCATTTAGCAACCAAAAGAGATTGCACAAAGGGTGGTAGGGAAAGGAAGAGAGTTTGCTAGGGTATAAAGAAATTGTTCAGTCCTCCCACAGATAAAGGTGCCTTTGCCAGACCTTTGTAATGAGAACTTTGAAAATAAATAATAAAGCAAAAGCTACTTATTTTAAAAGCTATATTCTTTCTTAATAAGTCAAATGACTATAATTATTATTCCAATTAAAGTATAATTACACTGTATATTACATAAAAAGTGATCCATGTCTTTGTATGTGTTTTTTTCTTCCTTTTTTACTCTTTAGGTTGAATGTTAATCAAACGGCTACAGATTTTTACATTCCCATTTTAAAGCTTTGATTTATTAAATAAAAAATAATAATTTTATTGGTCTATGTGAAATAAAATTGAGCCAAGAAATTCGTGAAAAATTCCAAAGGACCCATGAACTATATACTTTCTAAATATTTGATTTGCATATACATAAAGATATTAATTTTTGCATGAAGTCTGAAAGTAAGAAATCTTGTATATGTTGATGAGCAATTTTAATCAGTCTACTATTCATCTTAATTTTTCAGAAATTTACAAAGATGAATCAGTTACAAATCAGTTACAAATGAATTATATACTAATATTCAGTATCATAATTCTCTTGTGTGTAATACATTTCTTACAACTTTTATTTATTGTCTATTTTCAAACTTTACAGAGAAGCTAAAAATCTTTTATAAGTCAAATCATACACATTTTAAACAGTTCATCAAAATTTTAGATTCACTCACACAAAAAATTGCCTTTATTGATAATTATTGTCTTAGAATTTTTTTGTGTTGCTTATAAAGGTTATTTTAAAAATAGCTGTTCCTTTTATTCTGTAAAAGGTTTCACAACAGTAAATATAAATTATCATGTGTGCATGTACTCAGAGGCTTCTTACCGTAATAGTCTTGTCATTTATGTCACATGTATGCAGTTCTCTGATAAATTCAATTACTGTGTGTGTGCTATTTTCCATGGCATATTCTAGGTGATAATCTTGCTGATCATCTTTTTTCAACTCTCTATTTGCATTTGTAAAATAATCCTGTGGAAAATATGAAAAAGAAAAATCAGGATATCCTAAATTTGGAGGGAAAAGAATTTAGATTAAGAGTATTTACAGGACCTTAAAAAACTGATACTGGGTGTGCTTATTACAAAATCCTGTGTCTGTAGTCATTTTTCAAAACCTGGACATTTCCAAATGGCTGGATTCCCAACTAGGGAATCAATTCTCTAGGAAATTGGTCCATATTCAAACTTTCTGCCCTTCAAGAAAAGGCAATGTGGATCTTTTAAAAATTGATTTAATTAATTAATTTGTTTGTTTGTTTTATTATAGTAATATTGGTTAACAAAATCCAGTAAGTCTCAAGTGTACAACTCAACAGTAAGGCATATACATACATATATATATATATGTATATATATATACATATGTATATATATATATATATATATATATATATATATTTCCCTGTGTGTTCATCACCCATAGTTAGATTTCTTTCTGTCACCACATATTTGACCACTTTTACCCCTCCTACCCCTTCCCTCCCGCTCCTCTGGTAACCACTAGTCTATTGTGTAATAATACCACAGTGCATCAAAAGAGATGGAATAAAGGAACATTCAAGATCACTGAGTACTTTTCACATATTGTGCAAATGAAAAGAAAAATTTCAATACTGTGAAATACCTTCCCCAAAAGTAAAATAACTAGTTCATGAAAAAGCCAGAACCAGCCCCAAGATTGTCAATTTTTTTCCATTATTCCCATGATGGAGCTTCCCTTCCATCCTCCTAAAAGCAAGGAGACCTATCTTGAGGTGATAGGTTGTTGTAGTATAAGCTTAATGGCATGTGCTTATTAAAACGAAATGCAATAAAAAATAAGAAAAGAAACGTTGAATTACAAGATATTGAAAAACCAGGAAAGTTTTGTGGATCAGCTATAATATTTGTACTTAAATTGTTCAATGGTGTACAGATCACTTTCGAGAGGCAGAGAGATGCAGTGGGGAGGACACGCACTTTGACTGGTATCTGACCCACTGCTTTTCTACCTTTAAATGCCCTGAAGAACTGTTAAAGTCAAACTCTGTGAGCTTTTTTTCTAACATGAGTACAATGGGGGTAATACAGACCTATTTATGGATTTTGAAAGATAAATAAACGAAATAGCATATGAGAGAAAAAACTGTTTACCAGGGTTAGTGCTCATTCAATGATCATTTCTTTTCCTCTTTTGCAATACGGTGTGTTTGTTTTTTCCAAAAGATTTCCCTATGCTTTTTATCAGTAGCTTACTATGTTGAAAGTTATAAAAATCTTGTTAATTTTCATCTCTTAGAGAAGATACTTATTTTGCTTTAATTATACTGGTTTTTTAGTACATAATTTTAATAAATCACAAAGAGTTGATTTAGAATATACATGCTCAAACATAATTATAATGACTTTTACTAACACTAAAATAACATTTGAAGAAATGATTGTTACCCTTGGCAGAGAAAACACAGTATAGAAGAAAAAGCCTTAAATTGTCTATAAATGTCGCACTCAAATTGCTGGCATCTGTCATTTTTACTCCTAGTAACTTTCTAAGATAGTTATCAAGTGTGTGTAAATCTGGGATATCCAGAGGCCCAGATCTAGATATTGTTCAAACCCCACATTATTGGCAATGCTTAGAGCCAACTAACCTTTTTTCATTCCAGTAACAACTACAACTTACTGAATACATATGATGCACCAGGCCCAGTTTAAGCAATTACATGTCTTAAACTCATTTAGTCTTCATATGAAGTCTATGAGATAAAATTCTGTTTCACAGATGAAGACACTGAAGCATCAAGAGGTGAAGCACCTTGCCTGGGACCACACAGCCTGCGAACCGTGGTATAGCCAGTATTCAAACATGAGCAATCTGTTCTACAGCGTAGTGGCCACTTCTGGAAAAGTAAGGGTTAGTTTATTTTTCTGTCTACAGAAAATATCTATAGCAAGTTTTTCACTTAAAATGTTACTTTTCCTGTTGTTAAAGTTGGGGTTTGTCAAAAAAAAATATGCTGAGAATGGGCTGTAATTGTAAAACCAATTCAAATGAAATATTCCTATGATACTGTTATTTTCTCACTTGTAATCACATAGATTTTAAATATATAAATGAAATAACAATGCTTATGGAGAACAAGGGATTTAGATAAACTAACTGTGCCTTTACACTATGCTCACATTTCATTACACGATTCAAGTAATCATGGTTTTTACAAACAAAGAATATAATACAGAATGTAATCAGTTCAAAGAGAATAATTATCCTAGTCTTGCAAATATGTTTCAAAAACCATTAGTCCCACAAAATATCTAGCTGGCCTGCCAATTTTCCATTCTTTCTATTTCCATTCACCAACACCGATTCCTTCCAGCTAGCCCACCTTTTTCTGGCTTTTCATATAACTAAGCTATAAGAAAGAAAATGGGAGAAACTCCACTCAGGTCATATTAAAAATCCTTGAGCTCATCTGCCCTTGTAAATCACTGTGTGTTCACTATTTAGAAAAGACATCTCCCAATCATGTCAAAGTTCTAAATTCCTGAAAAAACGTAATTCTCTAAAAAGGATGGTATCTTGGACCTTCTTGAAAGGAAACATGAACAGATATGATTAAAACTAAAATCAAAATGCAAAATAGCCTAACCACCGCTGTAATTCCATTACAATTTTTTTCACATTATCCAATTTTTGTGGGCTATTTGGAGACATGCCTTCAGATTAGTTATCAAAGTAATATTATTAGTTATATGTCCACTTCAGCTGGGCCCCTTCTAATGCTTGGAAATCCTTGCTGTTTTCTCAGGAGGCCTCCCAAGACAGATATTCTAAACCTTCTCTGTGCAAGCTGCCAGCATCTCCCCTAATCTCAGTTTATGATCATACATCTCATTTTATTAAGAAAATTTCAGCTATGATACATGAGCACTCACATCTCGCCTTTTTTCTATCCTAAATAATATCCACTTTATGGATCATAAAATACACTTAATCTAAAAGAAAACCTAAAAAGAGAAAAACAAAACAAGGCTTAGATGGAATAAGTAGAAAACAAATATATGTAAATGAAATAAAAGAGAAATATTAAAATAGATCCTACAGACATCAAAAGGTTAATATTATGTAAGCCTTGATTATGCCAAAAAACTTGAATAATTTAGATGAGAAACAGGTAGAGTCCTCAAAAGACACAAACCAGCAACTAATTCAGAGAAACAGATACTCTGAAGCCCTATAATCTACTCATTGGTAAAAAACCTCCTACAAAGAAAAGTCTAAGCCAAAGTACTTTCATTTGGAATTTTACCTAATATTTAAGGAAGAGATAACACCAATCCTTCATAAACTCTTCTAGAAAATAAAAAAGGAAAGGGTACTTCTCATCTCATTTTTTGATACTAGTATTACCTTGATACCAAATTCAAACTTTACAAGAAAATCTACAGATCAGTCTCTCTCATGGACCTAGATGAAATTTCTTAAAAATATATATACAACCCAGCGATAATTTTTTTAAAAAAGGATAATATAACATGACCATTCAGAGTTGTTTCAACATTAGAAAATTAATCAGTGCAATTCATTATATCAAACGTTTAAAAAAGAAAAAACTGTCATCTTGATATGCAGAAAAACCATTTGAAATATTCATTCATGCTAAAATTTCTCAGCAAATAAGCAATAGAAGGGTACGCCCTTAACCTTTTAAAGTGCATCTATAAAAACCGTACAACTAACATCATAATAATGAAAGACTGAATTCTTCCACTTTAAATTGGGAGCGAGTAAATCTTAGGAACAAAGCAAAAATGTCCATATTCCCCACTTTCAGAAGGTTCCACTATTGATTGTCCACCTCTCACACTTGGTCTCTGTTATTCCCATTTCCTAAAATGAATAACAAAGTTCTGTCTTTGACATCATATTCTTGTCTTCATATTTCATCCTTTGGGAATCTCATTTCCTCCAAGAATTTCCAATCATCACCATTACTTGGTATCACATATCTGACAGTCCACTGAATACCTTTACTTGGAAGTCTTATTGTCATTGTAAACGTAATATATCTAAAGTTGAATTAACCCTTTATCTGTAAGACTAGTTTTCTTGATTTTCTCTGCTTATACTATTCTCCCAGCCATCCAAATCTAAAACCACAGTCTTCTTTAACTTTTTTTTTTCTATTACAACTCTACAGGTAGCCCCTGCTCCTATCATGTCTTTCTTTGAAAAAATAACCCACCTTTTACGTCTGCTCCATTACAATTTTTGTCTAATGTCAGACTCTATTATCTACTTATTTCTGTCAAGGTCTTCCCTGAAAATCACTTTCAATGTGTCATTGCATTTAATCCAACAGTATATAGTACAAGGTTCTATAATTTAGATTCAAGTTTCTCTCAAATTTAGCCTAACCTGGTTTTCCAGGGTGTCTATCATTACTCTCACCACATGATCTTTATTTTCTATTACTCTCCTCAAATCCTCTGCCTTTTTTCCAGCGCTTTGCTTTTGCTCATTCTTCCTCTTTCCTATGCTCTCCTCACCCCACTGAGATATCCTCTCCACCAACTCTACCCATTGAACCACTTCATTCTCTTCAGGACTCCTGATTCTATCCCCTCTATAAAGTTATCTTTGATCATTCTGACCAGAAGTGATCATTCTCTTTCTGAATCCTTATTCTCCTATTTGCATTCTCATGTAGCATGCAATATGTTCTAGACACAGCATTATCTTCTCAAACAAGTGGTAATTGCCTAGAAATAGACACCTAATCTTGTTCATCCAGTTATAAATCTGTAACTTTACAAAAGTTATTTACATTGTAAATGGAACAAAAAGTGGAAGACAACAGATTATTTTCTCACTTGCTCTCAAATATATTTACATATGGTTAAGATCTGGTGTGGAATGTTTAACCAGATGGTAGAATAAGTTTGGGGCTACATGATCTCCCATGCACACACATCTGGCACTGAAATCTGGGAATGTTGTTATGACCTTTTAGTCCCTAAATAGACATGAATCATATGAAACTGACATCAGTATTTACAAAAAAAAAAGTTTGTGCATGCAATAGCTCTTTGATGAAATACTTTTAAACTAGGAGGGCATTCCCTACCTATTTTAAAGAAAATAAAAACAGATCTGAGAGAGATTAATCATGTTTTAGAATGTTTTCTAATGTTCTTTGAAATCCTCGACGCCTAATAGAGTGACTTGCATATATCAGAGGCTCATTAAATATGTGTAATTTTAAAGGAGCATCCTGCCTTTCCTTTTGCTAAATCTAAATAAAAATAAAAGATAAAAACCCAAGAACCATCCTCCAATATTAAAATCTTTGTATTATAGGAATTGTTTAACTTGGTGGAAGCAAAATATTCCTCAGTAGCACTATTTTTCTTCCTTCAGCCTGTATTAAGAAAACACATTGACTATAATCAAACAAGTCTTGACAGTATCAATATTATACAATAAAAAATACAGCATATTGGCAAAGATTAAAAGCACATTTGAGGCAAGAGAAGAGAAAAAGAAAGAAAAACAATTTGGGTCCCAAATTTCCTAATTCGACTATTCTTCAGTGAAGATAGAAAAGAAGGAAGGGAGGACAGAAGAAAAAGAAGGGAGGAAAAGAAAGCAAGTCACCTAAATACCTGTCAGTCTTAAAAATCCTTCAAGCAGATTGGCTAAACCTAAAAAAGTGTGTTTAAGGGTTTCCTGACAGTTTGACAAATGGATATTTGCTATTCAAATGGATAATTAAGTAAAATAGTTATTTTGTTATTATTATCTCTAAGAGAAAAAAATGGAGAATGGAATTGACAGTAAAACATCAACCAATTAAGAGTATTAATACCAATAACATCATCTAGAAATTTATATTCACAAAACCATAGTGTGTAGAGCTTATGAGATATTTAAGAAATATCATTTTTACTATCTGATTATCACCTTTAGAATTAGAACGAATGGCATCCCTCATCCCTGTTCCCAGACTCATTTAGCAAATGGAGCCAGATACAGCTCGACATTACATCTATGGTGAAAGCTATTCCTCAGTCATCTTCTTATAGTGCTTGATATTATAGGAGTTTTAAAATAAAAATGGGAATTTGATCACAGTGAACTCTCATTGTCATAGCACAGCCATTATAAAAATCTAAATGTATGATATATGTATTAAATATATATATTTTAAGTATAAAAAGTGATATGCAGAAGTTATTCTTTGCACTTACTTAATTTTATTTAATGTTCTCTAAAGTGAAATGGGAAGTAATGTTATCCTAGATCAATGTGTGGATTTCAATTACATTGTAACTCAAATATCTTCAGTAAGATCAGCTTCGATGTGAATTGTCACTGAGAGGTTTTTTTTGTTGTTGTTTTTATTGTTCATTATATTAATCATGTATTTAGCTTGTTCATACTTTTTAAAGAAAGAATACTACCTTAACATTGAAAATCTGAGTTGATAATTAGACTCAAACAATAAAGTTAGTCTGCAGTTGTGTCATAAAAATATTACTCTGAAACATGTTCTCACAGGATATCTTTTGTTTTGAACACGTTATGCTTTGAAAAATTATGAAATATATCATTAAGGTTTCAAAATGCTGTATGGCAACAGAAAAGTAAGTCAGCATTAACAGAAGTTGGCATTTATCATTTAGCATGATAGCGCTGCTAGTATTGTCACTTTTGAAATAAGATAACATACCAAAAAAGTTAGCTTTTTATAATCTAAAAGATTGCTATGACCTATTGTTAAAAAACATGATTACACAGATGTTAAATTGGTTCTCACTCATTGTCAGTCTTTTTTCTCTCTTGAATAAAATCTCTGTAACAGAAGAGAGCTTGGACTGGTGCTGTGTTAAACAGGATAAAGAGGAAACTCTTATGGGTGTAATAAAAGATATGAATAAACCCCAGTTCAGCCTGGAACACTGAATGTAAGCACAGCTGCAGGAGGAACCTTGAGAAAAATGTTACCATCTGTCATCATTTTCTTCAACAGGTGCTTGTAGTTTTTCTTTTTCTAAATCTCAAAAGCCTTGTTCCTTCAAACATTTCTGCTTCTTATATCAATTTCTATAAGTGTTATGGTGGTTAAATAATATTTGATAGTTAAATAATATTTGATATTAAATTAATAAATATTTTTGTGTTAAAGAGAATCTTTGATCCTAAAAAAATTATAAAGCTGTATAAACAAACTATATACACACAATCTTCAGAATTCAAGATAAATTAATTTTAACAAGTTATTTCTTCACTAATCTTAGAAATCTGAATGAAATGTCAAAACCGAAGGGGTTTGCTTTCTAGAAACCACTTCAGATAAAATCAAAACTCTAAATATAATAACGGATCCATTAAATAGCTGCCACGACAAGAAAATACAAACCCTGTTAGTTTGTGTTCCAATGAGGGATTCTCCTGAACACACTGTGAGAGTTGCCTTATGAAAATTCATATCCAGAATTTTCTCCTACAATCATCTCCTTTTAGTTTTCTTGTAATGTAATGCTTTATTATAATTATAGAATTACCAGAGATACAGTGTTAAAATTTCAACTTTAACAATAACTTCGGTGAAAAAAACAGTTTCAGATCTCACCATTGAAATAAGATATTATTTTGCCTTCATCCTACCCCATCATCTTAATTTTTAAAAGTTTTTATAAGACGTCTCTTAACTGTCCATGACCAGTTTATGAGAGGAATAAATTTTGAGGATGTTCGTTTCTTCCTTCCTCCCTTCTTCCCTCCTCTCCTTTCTTCTAACACCTATTTTATTGAGTGACGGTTACTCCTCAGAGCTTGTTGTAGGGCTGAGGGTACAAGATAGTAGACAAAGTCCTCACCACAATGAAATTTGCGTGCATGCGGCGTGTGCGTGTGCGTGTGTGTGTGCATGTGTGTGTGTGTGTGTTACTATGGCTACACCACAGAGAATGATGAAAAGAAAGAATAAGAATGGTGGTCGGGAAGATAGACAGTGATCTCAGTGGTTCGAGATTGAGTGGGGGTAGTAAAATTGAAGGGAAGTGAGTGGGTTTTAGATTTAGTTTGGAGAGAAGAGTCACTAGAATCTGAAGATGGGTTTTATATGTGTGCTGAAGGAAGAAGAAGAAACAAGGATGACTCCTAATTTTTGAGCTACCAGAAGGTATCATCTACTGAGACTGGGAAGACTGGTATAGAAGCAGGCTGAGGGTGAGTGAGGTTATGTTTGAGATGCCTACCTAGACATCCAGGAGGGAAGATCAGGAAGACAGAGAATAAGTAGACTGTTCTTAGATCAAAATAATGCACTAAACACATTTCAGAAACTCACAAACTTATTGAGCTTTGCTCTTGAAGCCCTCAAAATTATTCTTTTGAGTATACACAAGTCACAAAACATTCTTTTTCTTTATTTTTTCAGATTTCAAAACTAATATATAGTCACGTAAATATTTCAAATATACTGAAATATATAGTAGGGAAAGAGATGAAATACTCTCATAACCATTGCAACGGTTCAGCGCATACCTATCCACAGAGACAGAACTTTTTGAGGCAGGTTAAAAAACAACATAGACAGCTTTACAGTTGCTGATGTCTTTCCTTCTTATGAATTTCTTGAATAACTTAAAAGCATGAATATGAAGTAAAGTTATTTTCAACATCGCACTCAAGTTGGAAGACAACCTGAAGGATATCTAAGATTTCTCTCACAAATATTTCTTAAGAGATGATCACACAGTATTTAATACCTCCAGTGACAAAGCTCATAAACTTACAACCTCACAAAGAAGCTCACTCAATTTCAATACCTCTGATGGTCAGAAATATATTTCTTACACAAAGCTAAAATCTTCTACCATTTAATATATATTAATTGGGCCTTTTTTCTTCCTTCTGGAGCCTAATAGGTAGCGTCTATGTTGAGGAAGACTGTCTACTATTTCAAAGACAATCATCATGTCTTTTCTAATTGTTCTTACTCCACATAAAACACTACCAGCTGTTTCCCATTACTCAGGTACCCCAATTTCCAGAGATTTCAACTACCCTGTAATCCCCCTTTAGCCCTCTCCAGTTCATATACACTTCCTTTAAAAATGTTATTCTAGAATATATCTTCTGGTATGATTAGCATAATGTAGAATACTAAATCAATACTATTTCCTGTGATGAAAACAATAGAGTTTACAGCTAATATTGTACTTGCACATTTAGCAAGCACATTTTTTGGAGCTTAAAATAAACTAATTCATATCTTTTCGTATGAATTCAATTAAGACCAAATTTACACATTTGTTTTACATAACTCATTTTTTAACCAAGTGTTTAACTTTATTTGCATTCTCAGTGAATTTTTTACCTTTTAGTTTCATTATTTTAAGATATTACTATCTTTTGAGTCCTCATTCTGCAGCTAGTCTGTTATCAACATATTTTAGGTGTTAATGTTTAAATATCTATGATTATAATTAATTCGACTTTATTAGTCCATTTTCTATAAGGGCATCATGAGAAACCCTGTTAATTACTTACTATCATTCAGATGTATCACTTATTTAATACCCCGACTACCAATCCAGCAAATCAAATGCAAAAGAAAATGCCATCTTGTCAGTATATGTGTTTACTGAAACCATGCTAGCCTCTAGTCATTAATGATGCAAAGTGTTCACAAACGAGTTGCTTAAAGTTTGCCCTTAAATTTTCTCAAAAATTTCCATCAATCTCTCCCATCTATACATTTAACAGATACCTTTTTCCAATGTTGAAAAGCTTTGTCTCTATGTAATCTGACAATTTAGACATCTCACTAAGTGATTAATTCATTATAATAATATCTGAGTACTATTAACATGCCACATATTCTAAGAGTTTTACAGGCCCATTTATTTATATTTCACTTATTCCTCACAAAAACCCATGCATTACATTACATTACCTCCCCACGACTTGCTTGTTTTACACCTGGAATAGCATAGGAAATACAGTCAATTTTATTGTAATAACTTTGGTGATAGACCTATGGTGATCACATTGTAAGGTATATAAATGCTGAATCACTATGTTGTACACCTGAAACTAATATAATATTGTATGTCAACTATAGTTTAACGAACAAAAACAAATAAATAACATGAACCAGAGAGTCAGGTTTAAAACAATACACACACACACACACACACACACACACACACACACACACACAACATGCATTAGATATCATGATTCCCTTTTTGGTAGATGTCACTTAGTGAGGTTAAGGGATTTGCCAAAGGTGACACAACGAATAAGTAGCAAGCAGTGCTGGTATTTGCACTGGGACTTCCTGTGTTTAAATGCTCAGCAGTTATCCGGCAGGTATTTCTTACAGACCTGCCAAGCACATGGAATTGCTCCTGGTACCAACACAGTCATCAACTTGTAAATGTCCCATCCCTAACCTAAAAAAAAAAAATACTAATTATCTACCACTTCTGCTACTTTTCCTCCCTTTCTTTTCTGCCTCCACAGCTTTAGGTTACTTCACTGCTTATTAGTAACCTTTGAGAATGGGGGAGGAAGAGAAAAGGTTATGTATTTAAATACCTGGAAAGACACCTGAGAATTTTTCCAAATACAAAGGGAGTCCATTTTGTTATTACTAATTCTATTAAAAGATTTTGGAACAGAACACTTTTCTTGGCTTAAATACAGGCTCCGAATTATCTGGGACTTTCATTTATTAATGTTCCTTTGATGTCCTATGACCATATAGAACATATATTTTAGACTCTGTGTGGGCAGATATTCCTGTTGCTTAGCAATACAGCAGCTAGTATTAACTGACAAAAGGTGTGTGGGAATGGTAGAGTGCTAGCGGGAGGAGAGAGATTTCTGGTTCAGCATATTTTGAAATATACCACTATCCACAGTTCTTCCACTGCTGCTCTTGTTTAAGCATGTACATTTGAGAAAACACTTAGAATTATCAATTAATCTGTTCAACTTTCAATTGTAGGAAAACCCAATTTATTTTTGTTTTATGAAATAATTTTAAATACCTAATTATACACTAGCCCTTGAGTCAAACATCAAATAGTCACTTTGAATTGTTTTGTATGGAATCCTGCTTTGCATCCCTATGTCCTATGCCTAGAATCTTCCCAGCTTTTTTCCATGGACCATGAGGGAGTCACCTTTTCTTATCAAAGAACTTGACTACATAAGGTCAGTAGCTGCCAAACTTGTCTGTACATTAAATCACCAGGGAAGCTTAAAAATGTACCACCCCCCCCTACCCCCAGGGATTGCAATTTAATTGGTATAAGAGTGGGAAGGGATTTGCTGGACATCAAACATTTTTAAAGATTTCCAAGTGTTCCAATGTGCAGACAAATGTAGGAACTTCTTATATAGAACATATATTTCCAGGTTCTCAGTTCTCTATTAACTCTGCCTGCGCATCACTAGACTGCAATCTGTCATAGCAAGAATCTATCCTGGCCTTGCCTAAAGTTGTCCAAAGTAGCAGGAGGCCTAGCAGCTCCATGGCTTCATACACCATGAGTTTCCTTGTTTGAATGGTCTTCAGTGCATAAACTTTGCTGGAGTTGGGTGGGAAGGCAGCAGCTTAGTTTCATCTGAGAAACTGAGATTTCAAAGTTTTGCTTTAAAAATTGCTTAAAAGATGGAAATCTTCCCCAGACACATGTGATTTTGTTGATCTAGCGTCTCAAAATGCTTTGGCTCGCCAATAGTATTGAAGATGAGAAAGAATACAGGGAACAAGAGAAAAACATTCACACCTAGTATTAAAGAAGAAACTTCTATAAAATCACCAACTCTCTAGATCAAAGCTTGAAAGACTCGAGTTGAGCTTACTAAACATCTGTGTAACAATGCCACAGAAATAGAAAAGAGAGCTCATGCGGTTCAGACACATTTGAAAAACCATTAATTATATTTCCTCCAGGTAGGCAGTTTTCTATATTCAAGGTCTACTGAGTTCTTTGATGCCCATGCCAGATAATCTTCTTCATAGTATATAATATTTTGAATTGTAAACACTATGGTTAATCTTGAAAACAACCTTTAAAACTTGGGACACTTGTTTTGATTATAAGCATCCTAATCTGAAATAGCCATGCAGCCCCTTTCACATCACCCAATTGTAATTCTCTGCATAGTACTCATCACTTTCTGATATTTTTCTTGCTTATTTATTTGTTTTTCCCCACTCTCAACCAAAGTGTGAGCTCCATTATACCACTGATTTCATCTCATTTAATGCTATGTCTCCCACATCTAGAACTGTTCAATAAATATTCAATAAATATTGATGGAATGAATGAACATTCCAATATTCTCTGTCTATAGTGAGTACTTTACTGAAACAGTCATGTAAAAGTCATAAATGATCCCTATGCTGTGTGACCTAGAGCCTCAGGTTTATACATGTACAAAATGGGAGAAATAAGATATTGACATCCTGAGGCTATTGAAAGAATTACATGAGATGACACATTTTAAGGATTTACGATAATGTATGGCATATATTTAGAACTGAGTGAATGAAAACTCATATCATAGAAATGTGTATCTATGACATTCATAGTGAAACAAAAACAGTAAAAAAACTATGATTTTATTAATCCATTTAAAAATGTATTTTATTATACATGGTTCTTCACTATTAAGGAAGAAAACTGGAATTTTTTTTGTAAGCTACAACTTGCTTGCAGGAGAAGAAAGGACATCAAACTAGAACTGAGAGGAGATAAATCCAGGCTGCTCATCTCCAACAAGCCATTTATTTAATAGCTACCTAAGACTTAGTTTCCTTAGTTTCCTCACCTTCAGAAAAGGGTGGGGTGTCAGGAGATTTGACACCCCAAGCTCTAAGCTCTTAAGAAGCAGCAAGTAAATACACAAAACAACATTTAACCTGTAAAAGAAAGAATTGTTTAAAGATTTTCTCATTATTTTTTGCTACATAAGATGACTAAGAAAGACCTCATCCACTATTCGTGTAGCAATCAGATCTATAATCTCAGTTTCAGTTAACAAAAATTATTCACCTGAAATAATTTTTGCAGTATTTTCTGCTTATGTGCTATACACTGGCCCATGAACAGTTTTTATGTTTTGTCTACTCTAGAATTTAACAAGTTAAGAAGTCATGGATTCAGAAGAAGCTTTCTGGAGAAATATTTTTGTTTAAAAGTTGTATATTAGTTATTCTTTAAAAGTTAAAATAAACAGCATTGTGAGGCATCCATAGCACTGTTTTTTTAACATATGGATCAAACACTTCCAGAAATATGATGATGTATAATGAATTCACTCCTTTTGCCAGGAACTTTATTTTAATAGGGCTCTATTACAAATGATGAATCAATAAACCACCATTCACTTTCTTTGAAATGGACTCTTGTCTCTCCTTTCGAGAATCCAGAAACATGCTGTTGGTTGCCTGAAGACTTGAACTTTGTTGGTCAATTCAGGTGCACCGTTCTCTTGGCTCTTAGGTCTACCTGTTTCCTCAGGCTGGCATTATTAAATCATCTGCTCTGCCAGGAAGAACCTCACACAGAAGGCTATCATCCTTGTTGAGCATTACACTGGCCATGTGTCTGTATTACTAACGCATAAAGCTTGAAGCTTGGGGAGGTCCCTGTGTCATCTGGATATGGGGTGCATAATCCAAAGACTTCTAAGTATCTCTTAACAAAGCCCCAGCTGAGCTATGTCAGGGTTGCACACTCTCGTCATCTTTCCCTTACAGCTTTTTAATTTGCTTTCCAAACATTTCTTTGTTGCCTTTGGCTAGGGTGCACTTAAAAGAAGCACATTGTTAACCACAAAGAATGCTGACTGTTTTCTGTGATTTCAAATCAGTTCCAAGCACTTCCTCAGTGAGCAGCCCAGCAGCAATTACTCTGCTGCTGAAGACTTACTTCTCATCACAGAAAGACTTCAGTTTAAGAGACAGCCACCAAGCAAGGCTGTAACAAATGATGACACATGTTTTAGCCTCCATTCACTAGTGATTTACACCCCCAAAGGAAGAGTGAATCAATTTTTGTGCAAATTCAACAGCACATCCGACAATGCTGCCCCCTCTTCTCTAACTCACACAAACTGGGCATTCATCAACCCTGTTCACTTGCCTCAAATGAGGAATCACAGTCGCTAAGTGGTTCGGGTGGGGGGTGGGATTACTCTGTGTCAAAAAGGGGCAAAGTACAAGGAAAGGACACAAATCCATCAGGGAAGTGAGCATTGAGTTAATTCGTTGAGACAAAATAGTGAGGTTTTCAAAAGCCAATGTGAAAACTGCTTCCCATTCCCACCCCTGACAAGTCTGTGAAAGACAGTGTAGAAACTGAGCTGAACAGCATCCTGGCGGTGGGGATGTTTCCCCAGGTGTAAACTACTCCAGAAAAATTGCTCTGGTAGAGTACACTGAGACAGGCTTCACACTTCTCAACCACATTTCTCGTTCCCTTCCCATTCTAATCATACCTGGCTATACACCATTTGAGGAAATAACTCCAGACAAGGTTAGAGGGTTACACAATGGGCAAATTCACACAATTCACACAATGCCTGTTGCCTTGAGGTAAGAAACTCAAAATCTGATTTTCCACTCCTACAAGCAAATTTCACACTGCCCTCTGGAGGTAGTCTCACTGGGTGATTGGCAACCATGATTGTTGAAGTTTAAGTCTCTTGTTGGGGAGGGATGGAGGGAGTAGGAAATAGGAGGACAATGGAGAAATTATCAACTGTTCACAAACTTCTTAGGAATGGTGTGTATGTGTGAGAGAGAAAGAGTAAGATGGGGAGAGAAAGAAAGAAAGAAAGGAAAAAGAAAGGTGAATGAGTAAACACTGTCTCTGTATCTCAGCAGTGTCAAGAGAGTGGGATGCATATAGACAGGCACCCAAAAGTTCAAAAGTGGCTTTTGGAGGGAGATGGCAAGTCAGTAAGGATGGGTGTGATAGAATGTATTTCGCAAATATGGCCACATTAATATTCCTGTGGGATCTCCTCACAACGTGATGCTGAGGTAGAGTCTATGTTCCCTCTTGAATCCAGTAGGACTGTGACTACAGCAGAAGCGTACTTTATTACTCAAAGGCTAACTTGTAAAAGGCCATATAGTTTCCACTAGGGTTTCTCTGGACATTCACTCTTGGGACCCAGCCACTGTGCAGTCAGGAATCTCAGCAGCTACACAGAGAGGCCATGTTCCCACCATAGTATTAGCTAAAGTCTCAGCCAACAACCAACATCAACTACCAGTCAGGTAAACGAGTGAGAGAGACTTCAGATGATTCCAACCACCCACCTTGACACCAAGTGGAGTAGAAAAGATTTGTCCCCACTAAGCCTTGCTCAAATTGCAGATTTGTGAGCAAAAAGTGTTGTCCTTAGATTAAGCCACTATATTTTGGGGTGGTTTGTTATACAACAATAGATAACCAAAACAATGGGCAACGTCCCCTCTGACACAGTACAGAATGTTCTTGGCACAAAATAAACCTGGCTTGAAAAGAAATGGGACCCATCTCTCTGCCTTCCATGGATTCTCACAATTGGGGTTGATTCTTTATTAACACTAGTTTTTTTCCTCTTGGTCCCAGATTAAGTTGTCCATGGGATCTATCTCAACTGAAACCACATGTGCACGACATAGTGCACTGTACAAACTTGAATTGTGGCTAGTATTTAGCAAGCAAAAGAGTTTACTTAAACACACACAATCTAAATTTCGATCTTGTGTCAAAAAAAAAAAGAAAAAGAAAAAAATGAAAAAGAAACAAATGGAAGATCTGACAATACTTGATTTGCATTCCCACAGAATAGTAATTCACTCTTAAAAACTCTGGTTTCCTCAGTCCCCTCTATTCTGTGTTGCATCACATCCTGCTTGTTCCACTGGAGCACCATCACTCTCTCACATCTGCTGCTTGACCTCTCAAGGCATTTGGATTTGTAACATTTATTTAGCCAATAATTCTCTACCTGGTTGATTGGGACTTATTCTTACCTAGTTATCCAAGAGTTAGCATCCTACTGAAAATAAGAGTTTAAGATAATCAGAAAAATGAAAGTACAAAATAACAAAAGAATAAAACATATCTAAAGGTCAAATTTTTAAAACTTAAGAAAGAAATGTAATAAAATAATGGGGAAAAGTCACAAGAGAAGATGACAGATGTCAGCTTCGGTTATCATACAACTTAATGCCATCTCCAACTGTCAGCAGCTGCCACACATACAAAGATGATCCAGAAGCCAATGCTTTTTGTTTTACCATTTCATGTAGTTTGTTCTCTCTGGGAGTAAAATTACACAAATCCAAAGTCCACTAATGGAAGCATTAAAGATTAAGAATACTATACACCTTTTGGTACAGTTGCTGAGAATATCCTTATGACACCACTGTATGAAGTTTTTAGGGAGGAGATTCAATTTCAAGTGTTGGAAAATGGAATCACCCAGCTTGGATGAACCAGCTGGAACTGATACATGTCTTTGTATTTTTAAGTCTTGATGTATTCAATTTTATTAAAGGTTATTAAGAAAGTGTTTTTGCACTTAGTTGATTGGCATAATTTTATTGTATTTTATATGTCCTAAAGTGATTGGGATGCTTAAGAAAATGGACTAGTAAAGAATGCCAGCCAACCAAGAAAAGGTTTATCTTTACATATGAAAATAAGAATTATATTTCCTTAGGTATAAAAATAGACAGGAAAATCCTATTTCTTGCTCATTAAATATTGGGAACGTGTCCATTTTAAGGTTTATCTCATAGCAATGTGTATTCACTAGTTACTATAAGGAAAGTTCTATGGTTCAAAATCAATCTAAAGAGCACTCAGTTAATTCTTATGTAATTTTATATAGCTACTTTATGTAATTATAAAGAACCACCAACAGTGTAAAAACACTCTTTAGTTTAACAAAGTCGATATTTGTGGTGGGCCCATTATGTCATGTTGAAACAAGATTCTGCCCTTGGCTTTTCATTTGATATCAATTTGGATGGGTTTTCTAAAAATGCTACTCTTTTGGGAAAAGCAATATTGTTATCTTTAATAGTAAATCTTGTTTTCTGATATTAACTTAGTAAGATTTCCCATGCCTCCTTCAACAAAACATGCAAGGACAGTTAAGGGGTTTATTACCCTCCCAGCCCTACAAGCAAACAAAAAGATTTGGCTCAAATAGGTATTTATATAAGGTATTGTCTACTTTATATCATAAGAGACCTGATATTCAGTTAGTGAGGCCTGTGTTTGGGGTCACATTTTGGTTTACAGATACTGCAGCAGGAGAAAATTTATGCAGAGTGTAATCCTCATAAAACTTTATTTTATTGGAATTGTAGAGTACTTATTTTGGGAGGAAAAGATTAATTTACAAAAAAAAAAAAGACAACAGTTTGGTTTTGAAGTTTTTATTGCTGTCATTTTTTTTTTTTTTTTTAATTTCTAGCCAAAGTGAATAGCTCTGTGCCAGAACTAAGGTTCAGGTTGATAGTATCTCAGACAAGAATGTTGCAGACACCAAACTTAGAAGCCAGGAATAAAATTATTGAGAAATGTACTCTGAAATCTGTCAGGTACACTGATTTTAATATTCTTAAAGCCTAACACAATGCCAGAAGCACTAGGGGTTTTCACCTGTATCAAGATGAAAGGGCTTGTATCTTTGGATGAACTGTGATAAGTAACAAAGGGTGTATATTTACTTCATCGTGGAAAAGTGTCCAAATGTCAGTCAAGATCAAATAAACAGATGTCCAGAAAAATCTAACTACCTCTTCGTTCTGGTCATTTCGCAATTTCCCCCCCGCCCCCTATTCATGCAGACATCTATGAACCGGCAAGGTCTCTACTCCCGCGCTTCCAAAGCAAATCGCCAGCTGTCAAATTAGCTTAGTTAGCTATTAAAATAAGTGAGAAGTTTTGCTACTTCCTAGGGGGATTTGCCTGGGGCTCCAGATTTTTCAAATCTTGAAACGCAGCCTGCTAAGCGGTTCTCAGAATAACAAATATACTAAAACAGTTTGGGGGGACTTTCATTCATCACTCCGAAGAGGCAGGCGACACCAGCCCCGCGCCCGGGGGCTCCCAAATAGTTAAGATTTGTAGTTTTGAAACCCTCAACCCCGGGCAGCAAGACAGTAAAAAGCTCTCTGGCCCCTCCAACTCTGAGAGTTGTCCGTTAGGTCCCCAAAGCCGGGATCCCCGCTACTGTCTCTTCAGGAATGAAGGGTGATGCGCCGCAGGTGTGTACGTGGGGGTCTAGTAAGTGCGGCGCTAGGGACGGGAAAGTATTCTGAGACTGAAAACTTCCTGGAGTCACTCGTGCTCAGTCTCCCGGGGCGAAAACTCGGAGCTGGACAGCGGAGGCGGGAAGCTGCACGGCTGGAGCCTTGCGCTCCGGGGGTGCAGGAGCTCGGGGGCGGTAGGGGTGCCGGGCGGCAAGGGGGAGCGTGCGAGCGGATGCGCGGGGCTGCGTCGTCCAGCCTCCGCCGCAGAGAGAGGGTCCGGGTGGCCGTGACCCGCGCGTGCTCGGGGGTCGGCACGGGACCAGGCTCGGCGGGACGGACTCCGGGAGGGGACGCGCTTACCTGGAGGTAGGGTCGCCCGTGGGCCACGCCGCCCACGACGATGTCCGCCGCGGCCATGGCCCCGGTGGGCGAGAAGCCGAAGCCCACGTAGCCGGCTGTGCACACCTCCAGGCGGAAGGCGAGCCGGCCGTCCCGCGCGCCCCAGCTCAGCCAGTACTTGCCCTCCGCGTCCAGGGCGGTGCGGTGCGGGAAGGTCCGGCCCGAGTCCCCCGGCGTCGCGCGGGGGAGCAGCGCCCACAGCACGAGCAGTGGCCAGCAGCACATCCTCTGCGCCTCCTGCCCTCAGGCACCTGGGCTCCCGCCGACTGGCGGAGCGGGGAGGAGGCACGGGGGCGGCAGTGCACGCGGGAGCCTGGGCCCGCCCCTGGGCCCGCCGCCTGCCGGGAGGGCCCCCCCGCCGCGCCCCGCTGGGCCCGGGTCCGGTCTCGCTCTAGACCCGTCCCGCCTTTCCCGCCGAGCCACCTGCCGCCCCGCTCCCCCGACTGGTCTCCAAGTTCTAGGTTCGGTGGGAAAGGAAGCGAGGGGAGTCCTGAAAGGGGAGGGAGAAGGAGGCAGAAGGCGAGTAAAGGGGACGGGAGGCAAAGGGAAAAGGAGGAGGGAGAGAGCTACTGTAAGGAGGGCGTGGAGAAGTGCTGAAGAAGTGGGGGTGGAGGGAGGGGGGTCCCTGCTCCCTGCGGAACGAATGAGAGTTGATGAGAGAGAGCGAGTTTATCCTAGCTAAGGAGAGGAGGAGTTGAGTGTGCAAAAGGAATAATAATTCTGGGTTTGGAGTAGGGAAAGTCCGGTCCAGAGTCACTGTTTAACATCTTTCTTATCCGTTGCTGTTGATTTTCAGGAGCCGTGGTACGCGGCGACGACCCTACCCCATGGAGGGACACGGTTCAAGTCCAACGCATTTCTCTCACCGCTTTACCCTGCTGAGGCCCCAGGTCTGGAGCAGTCTTGTTCCTGACCTCAGGAGTCAGCGTCCAGATGCTTGCCTTCCGCCTGGATTTGGTTTGGTTTGGTCTGGTTCTGAGGGGACAAATTCTGCCAAACTACTCTGCCATCAGTAAAGTAGGTCATGGTTGAAGCACCATTTGGGAATTGGATTTTAATTTGAAATCTCCTTTTCCTGCTATTTAAGTTCTGGCCATAGTCATGTCAAAAAGTGTTTTTGTCTCTCCATGGACCACATCACTCCTGCCTCCCGAAGACTAATTAATTACTCAGTGTGAAAACTGTAAATTACCTTCTTTATTTATTCATTTATACTCGTTTCAAAAACAAGTTTTAAGGTGGCTTGCAAAAACACAAACAATAAAAAAAAATAGAAAAAGAAGAGAAGATAGATGAAAAAATATGGATAAGAAGAATACTACAAATATTTACTCTTTACTCTGGATTCAGAAGCTCCGCATAAGCCACTTATATTTATTTTCTTTCTTCCAAGTCATGTTTCAGCCTGTTTATTTTTGCTCCTGTTTTCTCATTTCTTTTCCCATAACTTTTCCAAAGTTACCAGTATGCATCCAAACTGTGTTCTCCCAAAGATTCCAGCATATTTGTGTCTGGAAGGCAATCATTACTGGATCTACTTACCAGGGATTTCAAGGAGTTACCTAAGAAGAGACTCATCTCAAAGAGAAAGGGGATGGGGCCCCATAGTTTAGGCCAACATCAGAGAAGAGTGATTTGTAAGCTTTTCAATAGGGCAAGAAATAAGAGAGCCTGTGAAGCCCTTAAAGAACTGAGGCATTAAGAGTATGAACTATCAGCAGACACAGGGCTCTCTGGGCAGGCATCAAGGCAGCAGCAACCTAAGAGCTACAACCCTAGAACTGAGTTTCTACAAGTAGGAGGGGCTTGGCTACTGCTTCTGGCTCCAGCCATGAAGGGAAGGAGAATGTGGAGAAAGAAACAAAATGGTGGGCATGGAGACCAAGAGGAGTGGTCCTCAGAGCCATGTGAGGTACATTCATCAAACTGGGCAGGATTTCAGAGGAGTTAAGTTACTCCATAGTGCTCAAAGGCAAACTTCCTGCTTTGTGAGCCTGGCAGAGAGAAACATGGAACACATGGTATGTCTGCTTCCTGGGTTCATTATACCAGTCCCAAATTTACGTCTAGAATCTAACCCTTGTTTACTCTTCTAACTTCACCTTCCATCACTCTTATGTCATTCACTTATTGCCCTCTAGACACATGACAACTGCCTGAAGAATCCTTGAAAGAGTGCCCTGCTGTTTCACATCACTGCACCTTTTCAGATTGCACACTCTGCCAAGATTGACATTTCCCCCCTCTATTCTTTGAAATATATTCTGATCCTCCTTCCCACACTTCAGTTGTACTGCATTGACCACTTCATGGTGGTGCCAGTGGAATGTTTTGTGTAGACCTCATTGTGGCATCTCCTAACACCTCACTGATGGTACCTCTGACACTGTTTATATGCTTATTTTCCTCCAGCATCCTTGTTAGGTCAGGAACCACTTCTGGTTCCTTGTTTTAACCCCATTGCCTAGAATATCGGCAAGCATGAAATAGGGGCTTAATAAATATTTGTAGGAAGAAAAATGTATTTCCAGATCTTCCTGGAAGCATCCTCTTAACAAAGTTGGACTATGGGGGGAAAGCGTGGCCCCCAGATATGCTTGAATGTTATGCTGTACATTTGTATTAAGGTAAAAAAAAAAATGCCAGAAGACAACACATGAATATACAAAAGAGAAAGTCATAATAGTTCTTACTATTTCTTTAAGTAATATCGGATCATCATGTGTGAAGTTATTGTCTTGTATTTGTCTATGGCTGCCATTACATCTGAAGCACACTGAGTGCAAAGAAATATTAAAACTATTGAACCACCTTGAGATTAGGTCAGCAAACAGAATATTGTTAGCACAATTCATAGTCAAGAGACCAACTCTACTTTGGTTTGAATTACCATAGTAAATGAAGACAAAAGAGAAAATTTTATCTAAGTATGCTTCATAAGTTGCTTGAGTTCCCTAGATCAAAAACAACTTTGAAAATTAATTAATATATAACTGCTTGTCCTAAACCTGTAAGGAAAGAAGGAAGAACGCATAGATCTATTAAAAGCTTAGGATAAATGGCAAAGAGAATAAAATCAGTGGTAAGGGGTTTCAAATTTATTTTAAAAAAAACTATTGTTTTTGTAAAACTACTTGCTCCTTATTTAAAGAAAAAGGTCAAAAAAAAAAGAAAACGGTCATGAAATGCAAAAAAAAAAAAGTATGAATAAGAAAATAAAAAATCACCTGAAATTCCGTCATCCAAAAATAACCCTTGATTGCACACTGAGAACATCATTCCAGAACCTAGTTCCAACAAAATCTTGGAGGAACAGCTTGTTGGACAAGAATTTGCAAAGAGACAGGTGAATTAGTTTTGTAAGACTACACTTGAAATAAACAAAGTGACTTTAAACATGCCAGTTACAATCATATTTTATAGATTTCTTCTCTTCACATGTATCCAAAAACAAACAGAATAGAAAAAACTATTCAGCGAGATTTTACTTAAATTCAGAACATTCAACGAAATTACTCATTCCTAAAATGAATCATTTTCTCACACTTTTCAATCAGGAATTTTAAATGTAATGTTTATTTTGAATCTTCCCCCAATCTGATACACAGCTTTGGATCAGCAATTGTGACTGCATCCATGCTGAGCTTCCTCACCTTGGTTTATTTATATCTCCACATTAGTCAAGTGCAAGGGAAGGGAAAAAACTAAAGCCCAACAGATAGTAACAAGCCAATGCAAAGTCGCTTGGTATGACTGAGGATTGTCAAATAAGTTACTTCTTACATAAATATGGGAGTATCATAATATTCTCTCTACTCATACCTAAAGTGCAACAATTATACTAAATATTTATAAAGTTCCTGTCTTCTAGGGAGCTCAAAGAGAAATATTTATATAAGTGATCTCAGCAGGTCTCCAACAATCAAATAGGGAAGCTGAAGCATTTTCTCGCTTTCTCCTCTATTAACTAAGCCTCTTGTATGGATAGGTGACTGGTTCAAGATAATACTGTGAGTCAGTGGCAGAAAAGTCAAAAATAGAACTTTGGTTACATTCCTTTTTTTTTTTTTTTAACTACATAGTTTCTCTAGCTCTCACCTCATCTTCAATAAAAATATAACTTGTAAAGTCATCGGGTCATCATCATGAAGCACTCTTACTTTGGGGCTGATTTTTTCACATAAGCAAGATGCTATGACCCACTACTAGTCCAATGTTACAGCCCTTATTTTAATAATGAATGATACCAAAAATGATGTATGCTGGTGTGGATAAAAAAGGTGTGGCTATGGTTCACTGACTTTTATTATCATGAAACTGATATGGGCTTAACTAAGTTTTTTTTTGTTTTTGTTTTTGTTTGTTTGTTTGTTTGTTTTTTTAGGCGAGGTCACAGATTACAAGGACCTTGTCAGTTTACAATCTTTTATTTTAAAATTTTTACTCCTACAGCACCTGATCTTCCTATGTGGCCTCCCATCCAAGTACTAACAAAGCTCAACCCTGCTTAGATTCCAAGATCAGATGGGATCCGGCTTGTTTAGGGTAGCATGGCTGTAGACTTAACTGAGTTCTTGAGGCTACTTTGAAATTGAGTTCCACTTGGCATTGAAAATCACTCTTAGGCTCAGCCATATGAAAATAAGAGCAAGCAAACCACTTTCTCTGTGCAAAACCTACACATTGGTATTATCTATAAGCTATGCTCAGAAATAAAACTGTCTCAACTAAAAAAAAAAATCAAGAAAGGAAAAAAACTAATCTTATTTTTATTGCTAATGATTACTTATTAAAAGTTCCCTTTGTAGGGAGTGGTGACATAAATGAAGAATATGGTAGGAAAGAAATTGACTTATCCTAGTACTCAGCCTATATCATGTTTAGAAAGCTATACGGTTACTGCTGAGAGCAATAAGTCCTGGCATTGTGCTCTCTATCAGAGTGATCTTTAGCATGAGAAAAATAACAATGTCAACAACATTTGGCTCAACATTTGGGCAAATTTTACTTCTATGAGGATGAAGCAACTAAAGCCAGCTGTCAGTGATTATGGGAGGAGAAATGAGGGGTGATAAAATATTTGAATTAGTCCTAGGAATGTCAGCCTGGGAAAGAACCTTAAGAACTCCCTAGTCCATGTTCTTATCTTGTAGAGAAGTGAATTGTTCAAGTCACAATTTCTAAATAGACACAAGCAAGAAAGTTGGTTGCCTTACACAACTCATAACAATGCCTGGCTCTTTCCACATCCTCTTCCTAACAGTTGTTCTTTACGATGTCTCCTGTTCACTATTGGTATTGGTTACACTAAGCGTTTACTTCCGTAAACATGTTGGGAGAAAGAAAGAAGGCCTTATGAATACAGTGATATTCTCTACAAGCAAAGGACTCCCTAGATATTACTATTCTGGTTATGCAGTAGATTTGGCCTTCAAATATGTGTGCTTCTATGTGCTTGTACTTCTATGGCTATCAATTTAAAGAAAAGTCTAAGTGTTTAGTTGAAATGAACAACCAGCATCAATTCAAAACTGAATACAAATTTAACTCCAAACTGTGAGTGATGAGATGATTCAGTTCTATTTGATTCTAAAATTCTACATGAGTTTTTGGAAAAAATTAAAGAAATCTGTACTATAATGAAAAAATATAAAAACCAGAAATATAAATACAAATATTGAATTGTCCAAAACCTTAATTGATCATTATAATTATTACTAGACATAAGAAATAATGGAAAGATTTCCTTAATGAAAAACTAAAAAAATTAGCCATTATTTTTCCATATAGAAACTGTCAAATCTAAGACATAGTCTGGGAATGAGTGTCAAAGAAGGCTCTGAAGCTTTCTAATCAATAGTTGGATTAAAAAAAAAATGTGTGTTTATTTCTTATGTTGCAAGATTTTATCTCTTTTTGTTTGTAAATCTATGTTCTCGTTTCAGTTCTTTGGAAATTTCAACATTTAAAAATCCAAATTTGAAGTTAAAGAAATGAAAGATTAATTAACCTAGCGTTACATAAATGCAATTTGGTTCTTTAAAGGCATTTTTCCCCTTACTTAGATAATTAAACAAACTACTAAATTTTAAACCAAATAATCAGATTGATTTTTACTGCTAAAACTGACCAAATAATTGCTGGCACCCCAATTATGGCAGAGTTTGCCCAGAATCTATCAAAACCCCAAGCCATTACAAATATGCCTTAGCAGTAAAACTATCAATAATAATGAGAATACAGAAGCATGACCAGATGGATGATTTCTAGAGTGTCTTCACTTGGGGAGAATATCACTGTAATATTTACTATATACCCTCTTCTCTACTTCTTCCAACATGTTTATGAAAGTTCATATTTGGGAAAAATCAATTCCAACAGTGAACTTGAGACACCAAAAGAATAAAGAATAACTGTAAAAAAGAGGACATGGAAGGAGCCAGGTTTTGTTAGCATTAGGAGTAAAAACAATAATAATGACAATGATAATAATAATAATGTTAATTGAGTACTGCAGGTGTGTTATATGAATTGTCACATTTAATCTTTACAGTAACTTTATAAGGTCAGTGGTGTCTTCTCTCCATTTGGAGAAAACTGAAGAAGAAAATTAATTTTCAGTTTATATAAGAACAAAGACAACAGGGTCTTCTCTCAACTGTGAAAAAAGAAATTTCTTATAATATTACATATTTATTAATATAATAAATATATATTTTAGAAAAAAATTTAGATCTTATCGAACAACTTTATTGGTAGTATTTTTATTGAATACAAATAAAATATTTGGACCTTTTCTTGATACTAGTTTCTAAAATGTAACTTAATACTGAGTTCCTAGAAGATTGGCTATATATCATAGTTTGTTGTATGGCAATGGGACTTATATAAATTTAATGTTAAAAAGTTCATGTGAAGAAGGGAAATGAGTTTAAATGAAATTGAATAAAGTGAGTCATTGTTTTTGATTCTCTTTCTCTCTCTCTCTCTCTCTCTCTCTCTCACACACACACACACACACACACATACAAACACACAGTATTCAATTATTCTCATTAAGGGAAATAGTTAATTATCAATCTATTTTTCTCTTTTTTTCAGATGTTAAGAAAAGGAGAACTAGATACGTTGAAAATTTAAATTTCATGCAACATAAAATGAGAGTAGATGTCTTGTAAGGAAAAACTTAGAAAAAAATAAGTATTTAGCTCCCTTTCTCAAGTATATAATCTGGGCTCAGAATTCACAGCAGCAAAATATTATGAAGGAAATTGCCATCATCACATTGATTCAGATTGTAAGTTTATGTTGTGACTCTTATTATCATTAGAGACAAAAGCATTTAGATAATTCAGATCCTGACTATAAGCATTAACCAGTTAGTATGTACAAAATATTTTGAAAACCTAATTTTAAAAAGAAACTTGTTTTTTTTTAAAAAAACTGACGTTTTATTATTGCTACCTATATCACAAGACTATTAAGTCAGAAAAAAAATCAAAGGGAGTCAAAAAAAATCATGATTTGGGGATATAAACCAGAGAATCCAAATATTATTTCTGTATCTCCAATATTGTTAAAAAGCTTTTTTTTGACTAGCATAACTAATGTTTTGATTTGAAAAATGTTTTAAAAAGATCAACACTTGTGAGGTAGGTTTATCCATGTAGGAGGCCTAACTACTCCAAAGAGGAGATTGACCTGACCTATGGGTCACTTTGATCTGCCTGCCACAAAGTGGAGCCAAATAATCAGCCAGAATAAATCATTTCCAGCTCTGTTCTTCCTTCCTCTTTAAAAGAGATGTCTTAATTCAATATTGCAGAAATTCCTGGATTGATATATTTCCCAAGTAAATAATAAGTAATACCTAGTCAAGAACATTAATTTTAATTCTCTAATTCACTGTTAGAGTAAACACTACTTGATAAAATGCACATTATTTCAAGGTAATGTAGTTAGTCAAATTGATAAATCATATAATAGTGATTTCTTAAAGCATATTTATTAGCAATTATGAAGTACTAGATCCCTATAATGTGAAAAAATTACCTAACATGCATAAATCTTTGGTAAAAATACAGAAGCTTGTAAATACTAGTAGTTATTCACAAAAGGCTGAATAAAACAAACTTCATTATAGAATGTATATACTGTGAACATTTCTTTCTACTAAATGTTTGAGTAGTATTTCTTGATAATTTAAAACTATCTAAGGTAGAATGAAATCTGCACGTCCCTTTGGTGGCAAGAAATTCAAAGAGAGAGAGAGAGAGAGAGAGAGAGAGAGAGAGAGAGAGAACTAGAAAAAGCAACAGATTGAATCTCACTGAATGAGTCAGAAGAGTGGGAGATGTGTAAAAATGAAAGGGACAAGGATGACGGTGGAATGCCAGAGTCCTGCCAACATCAAGCACATGACCTCAGCCACATTATCTCCCCCTTTTTCAGATAGCCCGTTTCAAAGTAGCTCTTCACTGATTATGACCATTGCCTTAACTTGGCTAGTTTGCGGTATTTCAAAATAGCATTTTGAAAGCAAGAGAACAGAAGCTTGGCATGTTCCAACAGAAAACAGAAACTTAACTAGATTATCCAAAGACAGCTTTGCCCAACTAAAATAGATATTAATGAGAGGAAAGACAAGCTGGTATAAAGAGATAATACGAGTAGAGTTTATCTAAAGATCCAGTGTAAAAGTTAAAGATTAAAATAAAATTTTAATGTATAGGTGAGATATCATTTCAGATTTGTGAGGAGACCTCTGTGCAGTTTTGGTTAGAAGAAATGTGTCCATCTGTGGGACAAATTTTAGGTTGGGGACCATCAGAACTTTAAAAACAAAATCTAAGAAAATAGTGATTTTTATAGAAAGAACAGTTTAAAATTAAGAAACATTACTGAAATATTTAATAGAAAGATATATTCACAGTATGCATTCTATAATGAACTATTTTTGTATTCAGCCCTTTATGAATAGCTATTTGTATTTACTTATAAGCTTCCATATTTTTACCAATGATTAAAAATTATTAGGATAGCTGATTTTCATTAGAACTTCTAAACAAGCAAACAAAAAAATTTTGTATGTGTTGTGAAGCAAAACCTTTCTAAGAAACTATCATGTTTATACAACCCTATTAAAAAATTTATTTAATTTGTTGGGATTAATCCCTTTAAATATTTTTTTGTTTGAAATTTGTGAGTTTTTCATTTAGATTGCATTCCAGGATATTATTTTATTCATTTATTTATGAATACTTTTGAGAACCTATTGTGTGCCTATACTTTTAAATACTGGGGCCATCTCACTGAGCAAAATTTATTAAAAAAAAATCCATCCCATCATTGAGCTTGCAGTCTAGTGATTTAAGTAACTCAAGAAGCATTAGAAGAAGAATCAAATTACAGGTAGTCAAAACCTGAGAAGTTTTTTTGAGGTGGATATGGGACACATTTCTCTTTAATATAATACCATTTTTTAATTATTGTCACTTTTGTATATTTTGACCTCCATCAAAGAAAGAACAAAATAAGGGCATCTATTTTCCTAAATAAATAAAGTGTTGAAATGTTTTGCTCCATGTGGTAAGAATTATCGAAACATGGAGAATAACTAAAACAAAGCAAAAATTTGGGGAAAGAATATTTATATAAGAGAGAACTGCATCAAGATACTTTTAGTGGAGCCAAGACACAAAGTTTAAACTACCATAAAGAAATAATGTGTCCAAGTACTAAAGAAACAAATGGAGATTTCCCATTTTGAGCAGGATTAGAGTATAATATTCAAGGAGGTCTGAAAGGCTAATGAATTTTGTTATGTGATACACCAAAGCATAGATGTTTAAACTTATCAAATTAATTTATTAGGAAGCAAATTCAGTCAACCAAATGAATGTTTGGGTATGACATTTTGAATTATTAGCTTTGTTACATAAAGATTTTCATCTTCTTATATTATATATTTACTCAAATCACTTCACACACAGTCATTCCTTCTCTTTAATGTCTTTCTTTTTTCTCTTCCTCCCCTCCCCTCTCCCTCCCTTTCCTCTCCTCCCCTCCCTCCTCCTCCCCTTTCTTCTTCTTCTTCTTCTTCTTCTTCTTCTTCTTCTTCTTCTTCTTCTTCTTCTTCTTCTTCTTCTTCTTCTTCCTCGTCTTCTTCTTTCTTTCTCTCTCTCACTTTCTCTCTCTCTCTCTCTCTTGCTTAATTTCTATATGTAAAGTATACCAATAGATAATAAGATATGGGTTCACATTTTTAGAAAAGGAAGAGCACGGACCTTGGAGCAGAGAGCTACTTAGAGTTAAATCTCAGCCCCCAGTTGCCAGCAATGCCAACTTAGGAAAATTATCTCTTTTAATATATGGATAAAAGTAATAGTTATCTCATAAGATTGTTAGTATTAAATAAAGTCATACTCATAAAGTCCTTAAAGCCTGGCACTAGGAAGTGCTATATGAGTACATGTTATATAAAATAAATAAATAAGCCTTTGACATAAGTGTTCTTTACTCCTAGAAATAATTTCTCTATAACAAAACCATAGAAAATTAGTCAAGCCAGCCAGTGTTCATTTACCTCATTGCACCTGTTCTTAGAAGCATGACAAATATATTCTATTTCAAGAGATCAAAACTGATTTCTTTTTGTCCATTTAGTTCGCATATGTAATTAAAAATTCTAGAAGTTATCATTTGTTTCTATGCCATTGGTCATTAATGAAAGACAAGATTGTTTCTGAAATTAGCTATCAGTGGAGAAGGAGAGTGGAAAGAAAGAAAAGTAAAACCAGAGTGAATATAAGTGACATACAGGAAAGCAGAGAATATTTAAAAACTCTATACTTAAAAGCATGCAAAGATTCCTGTTGACCTCAGCTGACTCCAGTAAGAGAAGAAGTCTACTTCAGCATGTCGTTAACCGTAAATACAGAGGTGAAGAGTTCCAGAACAAATAACATCAAAAGCAAAGGGAAAGTGTGATGGGGTGAAGAAGCTCCACCCAGCCTCTCTGGATGAGCTGAGTTTAACATCATTTTCCAGCAGACTAACCAAACCAGCATTTTTGACCTTAAGTGTAAATTTTCACCCACTCTGGCTGACACGCCTGCAAGTAGAGCTACAGACAGTTACTATTGGGGATCAAGGAGCACGCTGAAAGCAGAGACAGACCTTTCATTCCCTTGACTCTTATTGGTGACTGCTTGGGACCCTTGATCCCCATCTGAGTTGGACTTGGATGAATAAAGCCCCTCTCAGACTTGTAGACTCCGCCTAAGGCTTTGACATCATTCGCAAAGAACTCGCTGCATCATGCTGCCCTCTGACCTAATGAAAAAAATCTAGCTCCTGAAAGAGTTCTGAGATAACTATTCATTTTGTACAAAAGTTAAAATACAGTCTGTGGAACTAGGGAATCATTTTGAACTGGTTATTAATTTCAGAAGTTTAAAAAGCAAATGTTTTCAGTTATTTTTGTTGATCTTTAATTGCTAGATTTATCAAATTACTATTTAATGTCTACTCTAAAAAATATTTAAAAATTGTAGAAGTAAAGTTGTAGTAAAAAAAAAGTCGAAGTACTTCTCTTTATATTTATCAAGAAAAGGGTAGCAATTTCTTTTGAGATTGGCAGAAATGTAATTTTTCTGTGTAGTAAAGAAAGGTGGTTCCATATGTTTATGATGACACCACAGTATCATTCTTGGGAGACATAACTCTCCTTACCAATAATAAGCTTCTAGCCTTGTCCTGAATGTACATATTTCTGAAAATGAATTCTTTCAAATCAATTAAATTGTGAAAACTTTCTGGCACACAAAAAGAGATAAAGAATAAAATAACACACTTTTGAATAAAGGATGTCACTGAACCCTTGGTTTGCCTGATCTTCCTCCCGAAACTCACAATTTTTCAGAGCCCTAAACCCACAAAGTAAAAGAAAATGTAAGGGGAGAAAAGAATAGCAAACTTTTGGAAACAATAAAGCATACAGATCAATGCTAACTAATTTAGGAAATCTGAGAAAGCTAATCCTAACCTGGGAATAAAGTCCAGCAGAAAGGCAATTCATGTCACAGAATCTTCAAATGACCAGCACTGGGGATTCCAGATATCACTATGAATGAAGGTGATGGGGTGGAGTAGACAGTGAAAATAGGAAAATTGTTTGAAAATTTAGGAAGCAGTTAGGTAATGAAATCCCCTGAATTCCACTCACCTGGGCCAATGATCTTCTATTCCAGCCCAAAACTGAAAGTTTATTCCCTGGAAAAGGTAACAGAGAAGCTCTAATTGGGAGAGGGGTGAGGAGATCAGGCAGCACTGAGGGCAGGAGTCCTAGAAGGGATTACAGTCATTTTTCTAGTAGCTTCTATAACCCTGAGAACTGATTTAAACCCCCCAGACAGATTATTCACTGGAGAATTTACCCAGTTTAAAGATATTGATGTTGGGGACTCTTCATTATAACTGCCACATAGATCATAAAGACCACAGTGTATGAGTCCCACAAGGACCTAAGACTGCCCATTGAACCCTTCAGTATGAGTAAATTGTGAAGGGTCACAAGGTATTTGAGGAAATCCTCTACTATTCTAAAATAAAAGTCAGAGATACTCCAACCCCCCAAAAGAAAACAAATCATCAGAAAAATTTTAAATGCAAATTGAGGAAATGGAAACTACCCTGAGAAAACAAAATACAACAAAAATCCACCATGGATATCCTCAGAGAGCTAATGAATAATATAGCATCTGTGAAATAATAATAGCAGGATGCTATAAGAAAGGCAGAATCAGATAATAAAAGGAATCTGGGAGATTTACAATGACATAAATGAAAAGCTCAAAAGAAGGCTTAGAAGATAATGTTGCGGGGAAAAATTCAAGAAATTAAGCAAAACAAAAACAAAAACAAAAACAAACCAAATAAAATAAACAAAAACAAAACAGATAAAAATAAGATGCAAAATAACTATTTTTAATAACACCAAATCAGTAAAGAAGTTTCTGTCCAAATAATAGAAGTTCCAGAAAAAGAAGGAAAAGCCAGTCATTTGGGCAGGAGGATAAAGTTATCAAATAATTCAAAAAAATTTCCCAGAACTGTAGAAATGGGTCCACTAGGTCTAGGATGAAAATAAAACACCAAAGAACATCATCAGGAAATCATTAAAGATGAGGTGAAAACAATCTGAAAATTGCCAAAAAAGGGAAAAATTGCAAAAAAAAAAAAAAAATAAAAAGTGAGAATCAGATTGGCTCAAACTTCCCAATAGCTTACTAGAAGCTTGAAGTCATTAGAGCAAGGCCAACAAATTCCTAAAAAGTTTAGACCCAGTCAAATGACCAATTAAGGATGAGGGTACCAATATAGAATTTCCAGACTTGCAAAATATCAAAAACTTATCTCCTATTCATCTTTTCTCAGAAATATTCTGGGAATGAAGCAAGGAAGAGGATGATTTTGGAGCCCTCAATTAGGGTCTCAGAGAGAGAAAAGACAAAGGGAGAGCTCCCCAAGAATTTGATGGAGAGAGATCCAGAGATGACAATTCTGTCAGAGTGAGAATTCAATTCTCCTTGGCACAGAAGTCTTCAGGAGAACTTCCAAAACTCTGAAATTGACAAGGTACCTGATATGTTGTATTGAGATGGGATTAATACTTCTGAGAGAGTTTAAAGATAGACATATGCCAAATTCATAGAAATCTAATCAAACAACACACAGGACAAAAATTAAGAATTTTAGCATTTAAATTTAGGTCTCTGATCTATTTGACTTTATTTTTGTGTATGGTGTGAGATAAGTATCTAAAATTCCTCTTTTTGCATGTAGATATTCAATTGTCCCAGCATTTTTTTAAAAAAGATTATCCTTTGCCCCAAAATAATTGCCTTGGCAGCAGTGCTGAAAATCAATTCACCATAAATGTAAACATTTATTTCAGGACTTTAAGTTCTGTTTCACTGACCTATAGGCCTATTCTTATACCCATACTACATTGTCTTAATTACTATAGTTTTATATTAACTTTGAAATCAGGAATTCTAAGTACTCCAACTTTTTCTACTGTTTCAAAATTGCTCTAGCTATTCTGGACTTTAGTATTTTCATATATATTTTAGGGTGATTTGTCAATTTATGCAATTCTTCTGATACAGATCATTTGGAGAGAACTGCTATCTCAATATTGAGTCTTTCAATCCATAAACATGAAATGCCTCTCCATCTATTTAGATCTTCTACAAATTTTCTCCGCCAAATTTTATAGTTTTCTGTGTACCCATCTTGCATTTCTTTTGTTAAGTTTATTCCTATGTATTTAATTCTTTTTTAAAAAATTATGACTAGAATTGTTTTCTTAATTATATTTTCAGATTGTTGCTAGTATATATGAATAAAATTGATTTTTGTGTATTATTCTTGTGTCCAACCTTGCTTAACTTGTTTTATAGTTCTAATGGAATTCCCGGGGTTTTCAGAATACAAACAAGATCAGGTCATATGAATAAATACAATTTTGCTTCTTTTCTAATCTAACTACCTTTTCTTTCTTTCTAAAGCATCCAATACAATGTTGAAAGAAGTAACAGAGTGGATATCTTTGCTTTGTTCCTGGTCTTAGGGAAGAAACATTAATTCTTTCATCATTAAGTACCATGTTAGCTATAAGGTTTTTTTTATAGAAGCCCTTTATCAAGTTGAGGAAGTCTCTATTAATTTCTAATTTGTTGAGATATTTTTATCATAAATGGCATTGATTTTGTCAAATTCTTTTCTTGTGCTTATTGAAATGATTATATAGTGTTTTTGTTCAGTTTTATGCTTGCTTTTTAAGGAGCCAATTTGGTTACCTCCTTTATCTTTACATGCTCTAATAGGAGGTCCTAATGAAATTGTAATTTTGATTATTACATTATTTATTTCTAGTTTGCAGTTGTTATTGTTCTTATATTCTTCAAATCTGACCATTTTACATGTTTATTTTATTTTTAAAAACTATTTTTAAATAGTTAGATTTTATTTTTATAATCCTTTAATCTGAAATCTTAAGCATTCAATTCTGTAGTTTGTTGTTTCTTTTGAGTCTCACTCATGATGCCTTATTTCTTTGTATGCTTTATAATTTTCTAATGTATGCTCATATTTATTAAACATGTACTAGATAGGAACAATATTTTTCCACCAGAATTCAGGCCAATAAAGATGGCACTTATTATTTTCTCTTCTTGGTGGACAAATTTTTCTAGTCCCATTTTTGCTAAGGATGTAACATGTTCAGGGTTTAATATACTGTTTGATTTTTATTCCAAATCTCCATCTTTGGGGGTCTATACCTTAGTTATTAATAACTGCTATGGTTAAAAGATTATACCTCAGACCCAGGAAGATGGAGACTGATAAAATCTTTGGGACTTACCATTAATTCTGTGCTGCTTAGCACTAAGATTTTTAGTTTCTTGTGTCTTTCCTTATTTCTTGAGTGTAATGTATATACAGCAGTGCTGTATCTAGTTTCCAACTTGACTTTCAATGATCTTTACTTCTTGGCATTCACATCCTGTGTAGTTCCCTCCCACACTGAATCATGGTTGACTGATGGGCCCATTAGGATAATGTGGAAACAACAATGTGTATTCCAAGGGTAGGTCATAAAATCTTTGTATCTTCCATCTCGGCCTTCTCCAAGATTATTTGCTCTAAGAAAGCAGCAGCATGCTGCAGGGACTTTCAAGCAGCCTGTAGAGAGACCCACATGGGGATATACTGAGGCTTCCCACCGACAACCAGCAATCAACTTTCTGACTATGTGAGGGAGTCACCTTGGAAGCAGATCCCAGCTATGCCACTGTTGAATTCCTGATCTGCAAAAAGTGTGAGAGATATGAATGTTTACTGTTGTTTTAAACCATTAAGTGATTTGTTATACAACAATAGAAATCTAATACACATGGCATTTATTATAGTATATCCAGCAGTTAAAGATGTTTTCTACAGGAAATGTTCGCAATTTTTTTGGTCCATCATAGTCTCAAAGACAGAATTACCGGCCATGAAGTTAATACACAGATACTTTCCTGCCTCACTTGCTAGTTCCTTCTGTGGTCATCTTATCCAAAATTTTTAAGCCTTTTTCTCAGATTTCCTCTCCTCTTTCTCTGCTTCCCTCCCCACGTCCTTAGCACTTATCACTATTAAACATACTAATAATTTTGTTTTTAATTGTCTATATTTCAACTAGAGCATATACTCTATTAAGATCAATCATTGTGTTCTGATTAGTTCACTGCTGTGTTCCATGACCCAAGCACAGTCAGTGATTAACAGATATTATGTGTCCAACAAGTATTTGTAGAATTAATAAAGGAGTAGATAATATTTTAGCCTGAGCTTCAGTCACATTATCTTGATAAAACCTTTTATTATACTCCACTATCTCTCAAAGCTTCCATGTCTCCCAATAGTATCAACTATGAAGATCCAGTTCTCCAGTGTGCCATGCTCTCCCTCCCATTCAGAATTCTTCTGGCTCTTAATCCCTGAAAAATTTGGGCTCGTAAAATTCTTTGAGTTGCCAATTTTTTCTAGACAAGATTTGCTTTGGCCCAAATTTTATATCTCTCAACTATTTCTTAAATCTTATTTAGGTAGAACAAACCCTCTATATTGGAACTAACCTTTTACAAGAGCTCCAAAACTGGAAAAGGGGTATAAATTTCACAACTATGTCCATTTATCTAGGTTCAGCATTTCCTTCATCACCTCATCTAATCTTTAATTTAGATATTGTGAACCCTATTCCTCTTAATATTAAATTTTGAAAAAAGACTCCTACGTATAGTAATATTAGAAAACTCCAGAAAGAAAACTGAATACAAAGGCTTTTAAGAATTTTCTTTCTCCTTGAATGTTCAGCCCAATTGACCTTGTATGTTAATTTCGATTCCACACACACAAAAAAGATTATGTTTATTTGGCTATTCTACACTAAAAAAAATAAAAGCTGTTTATTACTGTAAGTATTAAATTGAAGAAAAATGCTAGTTTCCAAATAACAAAAATGTGACCTAATTAGACTTATTCCTTGCTTTCCTCTTACAGATTTTTGTTGTGCCAGAAGAACACTGATCAAACATGTCTTATTACTATATTAAAGAGAAAATAAAGAAACAGTTGGTTTTTAAATTAAGCAATATTGTCTTTAGAAATGCTACTAGGAAATATTTACTTGACTAAACTAGGGAGAAGAAGGTTATTTCTGATTCCCAGACATATGGATGTTTTAAATACACCGTGAAACTGTTATTTGGCTGACTAATGTCAGATCTCCACATGGCAAATGAACTAAGCCAATTACACTAAAAACTCCTCATTGGTTTTAGATTAATTCAGCTGTCAGGGTGGTGAAGTGATACAACGAGAATTAAAATCACTTGGAATCAAACAATCTTGCTTACTAAAATAGACCAAAACCTTTTTCATTCTCATTTTTCATGATAATATAGAAAATTTAAAAAGAAAATATGAACCAATTCCCTATAGTGGATTCTAATGATGAGGATACTATTATTGTTATTGTCAATTTCAATGAAACAGTTCATGAGATTCTCAATTACATATAAAACATCGCAAATTTTCCTTCCCTGAGGTAGTCATATATTGTTTTATTTAGACAAACTTACCCCTTCTGAAAATGAGTTTAGACTCTTTAGAGTTTATTAGAAGGTTTTTAGACTATACACAGGGGCAATGAAAACATGTATATGTACATAGAGGGAAGAACAGTAGATTGGCATACTTTAATTCATCATTCTACCTGCAGTCCTGAGATCAAATTGTCAGGCTTCTATTTTTTCTGCACATAGAACAGCTTCTTCTGAGTTGGTACAAAACCTAAGTGTATGTAATTTTCTTGGAGAAAATTTCCCTCATATACCTGTGCTTGCAGATGGCATTCTAATAAGTACTTAAGCTACGGTCTTCCAGGAAATCTAAGCAAAATTAATCTTGCATGAGCTAATACAAAAACTTATATACAGATACAGAGAAATTAGCAATGTTTATTTGCTGTTTTTGTTTTTGGTAAATAGGGTCAAGAGCTGAGAAGACAGACTCAGGTCTCAGTAGAGGTTGAGAAGAAAAAGACTGTGTTAACCTTTAGAGAATCTCTAAATTTGAATAATAAGGATGAACGTGGGTTCATTCTCCTTATATAATGTACTTACATATAATATATAATTAGAGATAGCATTGTTGTCGAAGGATAGAGTATTGTGATTGAAAAGAGGAAAGGCAATAAGGGAAAACCAGAGACACACTAGGACTGTAAGCCCTTATGTGTAGATATCCAAAAATTTAGTTCTGGGGGACCTGCCTCAACCAAGCATAAGCTTGAGAGAAGATATTTTTTTCTTAGGACATCTTCTAAAGTATAAGAGAAAAGATTTGATTTCCTGACCCAAGAGATAGTAATGCTTTACCCCTACAAATCTCACTCCCAGCTCTGGCTCTCCTTCTGAACTGAAAGTCCTGGAACGTGAGTGCCTGAGACACTTCATTAATTATGCTCACCCAGCTGCTCTCTCCAAACTGAAAATGACAAATATGTATCAACTAATCCAATAAGTATTTGGGGGTGGGGGTTAAGAGTAAAGGGTAAAGGGTTAAATATAAACATGATAATTCTAACAGAACCACTTTATTCTGTTTAAAATTTTTTTTTAATTCCAAGGTCATTCCAAGGAGATTTGTAGGGGTAAAGCATTACTATCTCTTGGGTCAGGAAATCAAATTTTTTCTCTTATACTTTAGAAGATGTCCTAAGAAAAAATATATCTTCTCTCAAGCTTATGCTTGGTTGAGGCAGGTCCCCCAGAACTAAATTTTTGGATATCTACACATAAGGGCTTACAGTCCTAGTGTGTCTCTGGTTTTCCAAGGTCATACGGGTAAAACATCTATGTCCATAATGTTCTGCACAAGATTTAATACCATATTCTATATTAGAAAATCAATAGATAAACTGGGTAAAATATTTTTATGTGTTTCTTTTTTTGTATATCTGGATACAAATGCACAAATCATTTGTTTCTCAACTCATAACTTGTTTCTTAATTAAGAATATACCAATTATTTCACCTTTTGTTAGCTTTTCAAATCATTTGTAAGTAAAAAAAAAATGGTTTGAATTCAAATATAATGCAAAAGAATTGTGATTGTTACCTGTTCTGGAAATAAAGCTTTATTTAGAGTGTTTATAGTTAATGAACTTTAGGAAAATATAATTGAAACATGGTAATATAAACATAAAGTTTACTGAAATGTTTGTGAATCTCTTTAAATTCCTAGAAACAACACATTTTTTCTTAATATGTTAATTTTCAAATGTCAAAAGCTCCTCATTCAATCATATTCATTATTCGAATGGTGCCAAATGGTGTAGTTATCATCACTGTGCAATATTATTTTAAACAAAATCTGATGCTACAAACAGGAAATGCTATTTCTATTCTTAATTGTTATAAGGTTTAGAAAGCAAATTTGATATTTTCTAATATTTTATATTTTGTGCTTTTATTCTAGATATTTGATTTGATATCTCTAACTCTTTTATTTATTGGTTTATGATACACTTTTCAATATTTAAATTAGTTATTTCCTAGACTAGTTAACTGAATTGATAGTTTTCTGTGATCTCTCTTTTTGACCTAGCTTCATTAATCTATCTTCAAATGCATCAAATTAGGTATCCAGTAATGTGGCCTACAAAATTTAAAAAAAAAAAAAAGACATTTAACTGAGTTGTTTTTAAACTAGGAATAAACAAATCAACACATCATTCAATCTTTCCAGTTCTTCTTTAAAGAAAAATCATGTTATTATATTTGAAGCTAAAATATATATTAATTGTGTGTCAGACTTACTCCATTTATCTTGCATAAGCTTGATTCTTTAAACACAAATATATTTAAGAACTGTAATACCACAAGTATCCTTAAAACTATAAACCAATTAAAATAGTTTTCCAATATTCCAGTGTTAAGATTATAAATGAATCTCTGTAAGCATGGCCAAATGTACCCATAGTCATGTATCTCCACAGGAACAACAAAAAAAAAACATACCTCTAAGAGATTAAAATAAAGGCAGGCCATTAGGACTTACAAACTGTTGAAGTGATTGATATCATCAGGCAGGTCTATGGATTGAACAAATAGTCACTCGGCTTACTGAAGCTTTCCATTGAACCAATAGCCTGTTTAATTCCTGGGAGACCCTCTACAGAAGCTGAGAAGAGAAAGCAATCCCTCTCACTGCTGTACACATTGGGAAAATCATTTTCTCCAAAAGAATTTCTTTTTTGATGTGTCAGAGCCAAGTTCTTCATTCAAGTCAAAGTGTTCAATCAATCTTTTTAAAGTTATTAGTTATTATTGCTATAATTGTGATTAGGGAGGTGATGGACTCATGTACTCCATGAAGATTCAAACATAAGCATCAAAAAAATAAGGAGTATGTCATAACACAGGGCATGCATTAGAATATGCCTACTAACTGTTATGTACTTCCATGCCCAGATTTAGGCAGTTGTCTTGCATTCTCATGCTGACTCCCCAAAATGGGAAAGATAAATGTAGAATGATCATTATGAAGGTTTTCTTCTCTCTTTTTTAAATATAAAAGATAATTGATGATGATTTTTCATAGGGAAACTTTAAAAGTAAAGCCAATGTGGAATCTGAGAAGATGATGTCTAGTAAAGTGTAGTCTTTTGGTATTTCCTAGGAAGTTGGTCAAAATATAGACTCACAGGCCCCAAACAAAGGGATTTCTGATGCTGTAGGCTTTACACAGGCCCAGAAACCTGTGTTTTAATGATTACCAGAGGGAGGTTATTCCAATTTAGGGTCTATCATCTCTACTTCATGAAACTCGAACTTAACAGTTCAGAAGCAAAGTACCTTTGTCTTCTGGCAACAAGGCATCGACTTGAGTGTTTTTCAAAGAATGGGTATAAGTTTTTGTCCTAATCCTTCTGTGTAGTTGATTTTTATATCTTTTGAGAAGTGTGTGAGTCCACATACTCCAAAGTTTGTGAAGCTGACACCATGGGCACTTAATGGTAGCTTTAACCATTGTTTAATCTCTGAAGTAATAACCCATAGCTCAGGGCAGCATGGCAAGGCAGGAAGAAGACCAGGAGTCAGAATATGACCTTTTCAGGAAGGTTTATTCCTTCTTCTAGAACATATAACTACATAATTTACATTGTTGTAGTGAAAAGGAACATACCATTTTGTATCCTATTTTTTATCTACACCATGTCTATAACATCATTTCATACTTTTATAAAATCTTTATATATTGCATAATGTACAGTTGAGTTGGCATTCGATAATTTAAACAACTATAGTCAAAAGGAAGCATCACAAAAATCTCTCTGGAAGACATTGGTTCATAAATCTAGGAATCCAGTTTCAAAGCATCTGTGACATTATACCAGATTTTTCAAGATATTCTTCAAGTATCTGGGACAGTATGAAAGAAAGCTAGTCTCATTTCATTTTGACCCACACTTTTATTTTATTTTATTAACTCACTTGAAGTTAGAAATGTTTTGTATGTCCTATGGAAGAGAAGGGGAAAAAAACAAACAAGGTTGGTCAGATAAACTGCAGGTGTCCATCAGACTTAATAATTATATCTCAGCTAACACTTTAAAATAAATTATTTTGTAAAGACGAACGTTCTGTGACAAAGCTCTAAAGCATCCATGTCCAGGTTCTGCCCTGAGCCAGCTCAGTGCACATGCACAGTTAACGACACTATCAAAGATGCCAAGCATATCAAATGTTAAGTCTTCTGTTTGACATTTCTGTGGCCTCTGGTACTTTCCCATGCTTTGTAGAGACTATGATTTTTAGAGTTCTTCAACAAGTTGCCCTTATAGAAGAGGAAAAGTTTTCAGCCAGAAAAACATGGGGAAAAGGTAATAGAAAAGTCACGGGGCTAAAAAATGTTAATACAGACATTGATTTATCTTAATGCCAAGGTGAGTCTTAAAGGAGAACTAAGGTGGAGTCAGGCTTATTCTAAATTATTAAGGCTAAAATAGGCATCGAAAAAAAGAGAACTTGTTTGGAGGGAGACAGCAAGAATTTAAAATAGAAAAGAAGAGAGGTTTTAGAAGATGGGATATAAACCATAGTAACTGCTGTAGCTGTGAGATAGGATACAATCCAAGTAGGACTGTATTAATTTTTATGTAAAACATGAATAATCACTAAGATGAGCAGCATTTATGATAATTATGAAGGCATAAGGACAGAATACCATACTGATAAGAATGTGGTACGTGTCCACTAAACCCAGACAGTCTGGGTTTAAAATTTCTCTACACCTTAGTCAGTTGTGTGAGCATGGATAAGTTAACTTTTCTTAACCAGTTTCTTATCTGGAAAATAAAGATGGTGGTAATAACTACTTCACAGGGTTGTTGTGAAGATTAAATAAAGTAATGCATGAAAAGTTCTTAACACAATGCTTGATCCTTAGTAAGCACATTATGAGTGTTTCCCATAAAAGATGATGCATATCATAATGATAATGATTACTAATTGCCACAAATAGCACAGGGCCATGAACTATCACCAAGGAGAAGTTAAATGTAAAGCATAATGTGAGCAAGAATTAATTTCTGTATCTTCTTCAAAACCCCTTACTTTCAGTAAAATTTGATGTCATGTAACAGTATCTATGTAAAGCCTTGGAAAACAAGGAGATGAGACTGTGTTCAGGTTTTGAGAAAACCAGAGAGTAGTAGCAACACAAACCAGTAAGAAATTGAGTTTGGAATAGATCAAGAGCAAGAGGTAATAAACAACCACCATATTTAGCATCCTGCTCAAGAATCAGTGAAACAACTGCAGAAAATGCTGGATTCCCAAAACTACCTAGGATGGTGACCCTCAAGCTTGATATTAACATAAAACATTGCCCAGATATCCTGGAAAACGTAGTAAGATTTAAGTTGCATACATATAGATATGGAGGTTTATGTCTATACAGAAAAAATTTTAGAAGGGTATAAACTAAGCTCTTAAACTGTTTATTAGGAAAGGGGATAACTGAAAACTTTAGTTTTCTACTTTCTGTATTTTTCATTGTTTAAAAGTAAGCATGGACTATCTTTATAAACATGAAAATGAATACAGATAGTTTCACAACCATTGTTTTTATGTACTGATATGAAATCATAACCTAATGATAATTTAGCTGATGGTTATGTTTAGGAGGTATAAACTTTGTCATTTTCACTTCCTCTGCTGGCTGGCCAATAGGAGCAATGAAGCAAACTTCATCTCTGCCACATGCTCTAGGAAACTCTGGTGGGAAACAGAACAATAGCACATCCTCATTAGAGGCAGTTTAATGCAAAATGAAGACTGTATTTCTGGTCATTTCTTAGCCTGAAGGGAACCAAGTGACTCTCAGACAGTTTTTCCTGGAGAACTTTTAGTATGAAAGCAATTCAGAATATGTCCCCTAGTGTTCCCGTAAGTCCCACCAATAGTATCTCATATATGATGACTTCTTATCTTAAATTTGATAGATAGATTAATAGCCTCCATTTATCAAGTGAGAAAATTTTAGGCCTTTCCTTCTTGTGTCTGTCTGGAATTTTCCAGGAAACATGTGTTGCATGCAACCAGAGCCAGCTCATAGGTCATATTGCATCAATAGATGTTTTGCTTATCTGAAAGCCCTCTGACCCAGGGTCCCCAGCAGCCATAGGGATGCTAGGAGACCCAAAGGGTGATAAAGACTCCAGTGTAATCTCCTTGGGGTTCACTTTCTCCCTGCAGCTGCCAGAGCTCTTCCTTCCTGCCTCCAGTTTCTCGGCCGCTAAATGGTGCTGGCTGCTTCAGCTAAGGTATGCCCATGGCCCTGCAGATCGGGACAAGGCCAGTGCTATCCTGGGACATCTTTCATGCTTTCATTTCTGCTATTTCCTGCCTAAGATCTCCACTGTCTGCAATGTGTCTCTAGTGTTGATTGCTTTCTCGGTCAATCAGAAAGCATTGCCCTCTCCCTGTGTCCACCTCTTTCAAAGAGAAATTCTCACAACAGAGAAATAGCCCACTGGCAATTCATTCTGGTCTTCTCTTCCCTTTCTAGAATAACCTCATGCTCCAAAATAAACTACTCAAGCACTGTTGATGAGTCTAACTACCAGACAGTTTAATTAATACTAGGAATTTTTTTCCCAGAGTGCCTTCTTGCTCCTCCCTGAAATCTATCTTCACTTCTACATTCACCATCCCTCTCACCCTTCTCAGTCTGTCCATCAGCATATCTCCATTTGAATAAATCAAAATTCTAAATGATTTCAAGGTCTTTTGTAGGAATGTTATGCTGATTGCCTTCTAACATTCTGTGACAGAGAAACTTAGAGGATCTATTTGGCAATGGACAGTTGACATCCTTCAGAAAGATGTCATCTGAGGTCACAGGTGGATTTATAGATTACCATGTTGTTAATGAAACAATATTTAGGGCCTCTTTCTTCTCTCTGTGTTAAGGCTTTTTGTGTTTTCTGGGTAACCAGGGAAGAACTGAACCCTAGCCATGCCCAGGAGACAGGAAGTATTGCCTAGCATGGTGGTCACACTCTACAGTTTTGGGGTGGTACTGGGACTATAGTGGAACTAGCAGGCTTCCAGGAATACTTCCATATCATTCTGGGCTCCTAGATATAACCTCAGACCTCTGGACCCTATCTTTGACCTGAGGGGAAGAACCAAGGCAATGTCTCCTTGATTGTGGGCCACTATGACCCAAGATACAAGAATATTTTCTGTATACCATCTCAGGTACTGACCAGTGGGAAGAGGGGGAAGCAAAGACCTAACCAAAGTGGACCATCTGTTGGGCAGGAATCGTAAGGTTGCATACCCAGTGATATCAATAGGCTGGAGTTCTCCCATTTTTCCTAAACACTGACTGAGCAAGAAATTCAGATGTGGCATTATCAGTAATAAGCAATAAAGTTGAAAGAAAGCTTTCTGATCACTCAGTTTCCATCGATCATGATAAAGGAAAGATCAAATTATATTTCGAGTCTTTCTAGAGAAAACATTGTAATATTTTTTCACATGAAGAGATAATCTAGTGTGTGTAGGCAAAAAATTGTCATAGAGGTTTTTGGCAGATCATCATTATCATCATAATTATCATTATGGCCTACCATTTTTCTAGATTTTGTAATGTCTGTCCTATTATCTGCTTTTTTTAAAAAAAAAATTTAATTATTTTGGGATTTATTTTCTCATTCTTAGTACTAACTTTCCCAGCTAATTTTGTATTCATAATATTTTGTGGGTTTTTTAACTTAAAGAAGGCCTACCCACCTGGCTCTCGTCTGTCTCACACAAGCTGTTGCCTGATTCCCATTTAGGCTATGACTTAGCAAACGCTGACCCTACAGGGACAGATGCAGAGGAGACAAAAGTTTTTAATTTTGATGAAGTTCAAATTAATTACATCAACTGACCATGAATTTAAGCATGTGTATCTGAACTATAAAGTTTCTTCTATTGATCTATATGCCTATTCTTGTGTCAATACCACATTGTCTTGATAATTGCTTTTAAGCTTTGCAATCAGAATAAATTCACTAATTTTTTTTTCAAAATTGTTTTGGTTACTCTAGGTCTTTCATATTTCCATGTAAATTTTAGGATCAACTTGTGGATTTCTACAAAAATTCTTAGAGGGATTTTGAAAGTAATTGCATTAAATTTATAGATCCATTCAGGGATAATTGTCATCTTGCAATATTGAGCTTTCAATTAGTAAACACAAACTATATCTCGATTTATTTAGATATCTTTAATTTCTCTCAGCAATATTTTATAGTTTTCAGTATACAAGTCTTATACTTTGTTCAATTTAGTCCTAGGTCTTTTACTCTTTTTGATGCTGGTTTGAATAAAATTATTTTCTTAATTTTATTTGTAAACTGTCAATTGCTAGTATTTAGAAATACTATTGGTATTGAATATTGGTTTTGAATAAATTGGTTTTGAATATTGACCTTGCATCCTGCAATTTACAAAACTTCCTTATTGTTCTAGTAGCTTTTTTGTAGATTCCATCTGATTTTTCTACATAAACACTCATATCATCAGTAAGAAATGACAGTTTTACTTCTTCATTTCCCATCTAGATGCCTTTTATTTATTTTTATTTCATTACGCTATAACTGTAACACTAGTACGTTATTAAATAGAAGTAGTAATGTTAGGTAACTAGTCAGACATGAGCGACAGGGGCAACAAAGGAATAGGGGCCCAGCCTAGAGACCGCCCAAAGAATACCCCAATGGGAGTCGAATCTGGGTACACACATGTGTACTAGGCAAAGTTATAGCAGCCAGGTGTCAATCAAAATGACTTCACTTGCCAATCACCTAGGAATGCATTTGGAACCACCCTATCATGGCCCAAATATAAGGCAGCCATTCCCACTTCTGGGTCTTTTTTACTCTTCTGGGCTCCCCTTTGTACCTCTTTTTACCCTTCTTAAATCCCCTCCCTTTGCCCTTCTAGGCTCCCCTTTATTTGCCCCCTCTTTTTTGGCCCTTCTGGGTTCTCTCTTTTTTTGGTGGTGTTTTGTGGCCTTTTTGCCCTTTTGTGGCCATTTTAGCCCCTTTGTGTTTTTACAGTGCTAGGACCATGTGCCTTCTTGGGGCATTGACTTTCTAAAACATATTTTAAATAAAACTATTAAATCTCAATGATCTGTGATTCTTCACTGCATCATTTGAGGAAGAACCTAGCGAAAATGCTAACTACATGAATGCACCATTTATCCCTCTCCTTTCCGTTCTATTATTTGACACTGAACTCCTATTGGCCCCAAAGGTAACATTTCTACTCTCTTGTTACACTTAGTCTTATTTTCTTTTCATTTTTTCCTATTAATATTATTCTTTATGAGCAAGAAAAGAGCTAGAGGGACTGGGGTTCCTCCAAAAACCTAACCTCAATAAGCACCAATTAACAAACCCAGGCCTAATAAAATTTATCAACCTCTCACTAATGTCCTCCAGTACTTTGCTATGACCTCACTTGAGTGCTTAAAAACTCTCCCACCTTTGTTTCAGTGGAGTTCAATCTCTCTCTCACTCTCATTGCAATAGTCTTGAATAAAGTTTTCCTTGCTTGTTTAACCTATCCAGTGCAATTTTTTCTTACATTATGATGATTATTATAAAGAAAAAGGAGCATGGTTTCTCCCTCTGGTGGTTTTAGCTATAGAATTGAAGTCAGTACCCACTGAAGAAGAGTCTTAATTAAAAAACAACAACAACAAAAATCCTACCTCTTTGCTGGTTAAATGGAAGGGGCCTAGAAAATGGGTGCTAGAATGTCATTGTAAGCTAAGAAGTATTATAGTTCAGTTATAGTATTCTCATATAGTATTCTTATCCCTTTTGAGATCCTCCAGTTGCATTTTAGAATTTAAATAAGACAACTACTTACTTTATCCCCTTAAAATATTGCTATTAAAAGGCTATTTGTCCTCTTCCTATTAACTGCTTTCCCTATATCCCTCAATACTTTTAAGGAAATTACAAGAGAAAAGAAGCTAAGAACTTAGTATAATCGATGACCCAAAGGAAAGCAGTGACTTAAATATTATTCAACAGATGAATCATGCCACTGTAGTGTATATTTGCCTGTGTGTTACATTTGTACATTGTTTCTCCTCAATAATTAATTATGTTTCAGTAAAAAAGGATGTTTTCTAAATAGTAAATTGTCATTATATAAGAGAGAATTATGCCATTAAATTGGGTTATTTGGAAATAGTCTTAAGCAGAGAAACAAAAATTAAATAAAACACATTGAAAGATGTTAAAGAACTGAGATTTTTTTCTTTCCAGTTAATGATTCATTCAACAAAAAGAGTCAAATCCTTTTTGCTCTAGTCTATAGAGCTCAAAGAGATTTTTAGATTAAGAAGATGAAGGAGGAGGAGGAGAAGAAAAATAAAATGTCACATTGGAATCATTAAGTGAGAGCTGTTGGTCTTTTAGTTTGATCTTAATACAATGTTTCTTTTTAAAGATTAAATGGTATTACTTAATAAATCATAAATAGCTTTGGGGATTTTGAAAGAGTAGACTGTAAGCATTTATCTTTATTTAGTAAAAAATAACTGGCTCAACCTCTCCCTAGTTCTCTGAGGCCCTTTACTACCAAGTCTTGGAAAAGCAAGTCAGCAAAAGGCCAGACCTGTGAATCTCAATGAACCTTATATAGTTAATTCTTTCCTGCAATAACATTTAATTTAAACCAAACACTGTATAGTATAAAGATAAGCCCTGCCTGTTTTTCTAAAACCCATATTACTTAGTCATTGTATAATATTTTGGGGGTTAAAAGTTTATCCTTACTAGAAATATTCAGGAAGAAATAAGTCTAGAGGACCCTAAATCAAAGAACACTATTTGCTATGAGTGATCAGATTCCTCTTGGAAATAACATTCTTCCCCTTCGTCTATACTTCAGAAATTTCAGAAAGATTAATAGATATTTGTAATATTGAATTACTACCCAAGAGGTTAAGTAAGTGCTTAGGATACCAGCAAAGCAGACAAATGAATCAGAAATGACTAAGAAAAGTTTAACTGTGATGAATTTATAAAACATTTCAAAATAAGAAAATATAGGGGGGGAAAGTAATTTTAAATTGTTTTTATGTGAGTTTTATGACCTTTTGAAAGAAAGAAATGTTCTTTTGAATTACATATGGAGTTGTCATCACAATCTTTTCAGTATTTGGCGTTTCTAACATTCTCAATCCAGCCCTGGATACAAAAACTAAACACTGAGAGTTAAGGCATCAAAGATGAAAGCTAGCACACTTACAACTATTTATATTGCAAAAGCTTTGCCCTTCTGCAAGAACATGCAGTTTCCCAAACACTAACCTCTCTTTATAAGGTTTTGCTTATTAGCTGGGATTTGTAGCTCAATAGCAACACTGTTCATCCTTGGTTCAATTCAGATTGTAATTTCTTTTTAAACTACCTGACCCTTATAATCATATGGTGAGTAGGTTTGATCATTCATCTTCCTGAGGCCAAGTACTTGGTCTGAACACAGAGTCACTTGTGTTTTTGAAGCCTCTCAGCATCATGATGATTGGGATAAAAACTGTTGATTGAGAAAAGTTTGAAAGAAACCTTTCATATAACGATTTCATTGTCTTTTTTTTTTCCCTGGAACTACAATTCCTGATTGCAAAACCAAAAAACTTCTTAGATACAAGGATGAAGTTTTAAGAGATGATCTTTGTTTCCAATTAAGTATGGAAGCTATCAACTATTTTATTGTCCTCAGTGTTAGAGTTTACTGAATAAGATTTTGCTTTTTCTCAAGGTCCAGCAGTTATTAAGCACAGCAAGTGCTTATTGAATGAATAAATGAATGAATGACTCTACTCAACCTCATATCTTTGTCCCTCATAGAATTAAAATGTTGCATTAGCATCCAGCTTCACATCCAGAGCACCATAGTCCACATATTGCCCAAATTGGATTACAAGTTGGAGGAAAGTAAGTCTTGAGCTAATTGCCTAGATTGCGTTTCTGCTCATTCCTGAACCAATCACTGAGGTAAATGGAATATGATTAGGCTGACAGATTTATATACTGATTTATATATAAAGTACTGTGCACCGTCTTGGGGATTAAAATGAAGCATGGCTGCTACCCAATAAAGAGAATATTCTAAAGTAGAGTCTCGGACCCTTTAGAACTGATGAGAGTGGCATAGATGCTGCGTAAGCAACCAGGAAATGTTGGCAATGTAGCTTCTACTTTCAATATGACTCAATAAAAACTGATGACTATAACCTATGTGTTAGAAATAATTATCTCCTAAGATTTAAAGAAAATTTTTAAATTGATTAAAAAACACTAAAAGATTCTTAGTAATATTTGACACCATGATGTTTTAAAGGAAGAAATTCATGATAGAACACCTCCTATTGTGTACTGGAAAGTTTTAGACTTTACTAGACACAATTAGCTGACTGGCCTTGAATGTTTCTTTGACAGTAGACAATGCTATTTCCAGAGAGGTTTTAGATAAAAAATGGTTGACTTTGTGCAAATTATGATTAATATCTTTTTGCATATTTTCTAAGAAATATTTTGCTAATTAGAGGTCACAAAAACATTTTTCTAACGTTTTCCTTCTAGATCTTTTATGCATGCTTAAAATGTACATTCTCTCATTTGGGGGTGCATAATCTTTTATATATCAATTAAATCAATTTAGTTTATTATGTTGTTTTAAATATTTACCTTTTTGGTGTTTGAGCTAAAAATTAACAGAAGTATGTGAACTATGACATATATTTTCTGGCGTATAACACCATTTCATTAGTAGTTTAATTATGCTTTTCTTTTCAACCCCATAAAGTCAATATATTTTTAAATACCAGCAATATTTATTTACATTTCCTACATGATTACCAGTTTCTTAGCTCATCATTCCTTTTTGCATCTCAGACCTTCATTTGTCATTTTATTCTACACTAAACTTTATTCTCACTATTTAAGTGAAAGTCTATTGGTCAGAAATTCTCCTTTTGGAAAAAAAACAAAAACCAAAAACTGAATATGTCTTTATTTTGCCCTTGTTCTTGAAAAATAATTTTCTGGCACTCATTTTAGGTTGATAGGTATTTTCACTTAGCACCTTGAAGATGTTATTCCACTGTCTTTTGGTTTCAATTTTTGGTATTGAAAAGTCTTCTATCAATTTGTCATTCCTTTGTAGGTATTTATTTATTTATTCTTTCTGCTTTTAAGATCTTTTTGTCTTTGTTTTCCTCAAGTTTCCTTACAAGGAAACTGCACTGGTTTCCTTTTACTTATCCTGCTTGATATACATTTTGTTTCTTGTATATGTGGATTTATTTTTTTGATTAATTCTAGAAATTTCTTCGTAATCATCTCCTTCCTCCATTTTTTTCTGTTCTCTATCTCTGAGATTCCTATTTGATACATATTAGAGCTTCTCCTTCTATCTTTCATGTTTCAGAATGTCATTAATATTTTCTAGCTCCTTGTCTGTTTTTGTTGCAATATGTTATTTCCTAAGTTAACTAATGATTTCTTTAATTATGACTAACATGCTCTTAACCATTCATTAAGTTATGTATTTCAATTATATTTCATACTTCTTTAAGTTCTATTTGATTCTCTTTAATATCTGCCTTTTCTTTTCACTTATCTCTCATTATATATCCATTTTAATTCATAGGGATTTCTTTAAACATTTTATAAGTTATTCCATTTATATTAATTCCAATATCTAAACTCCTTGAATATATAAATCTTCTATTTCTCAATCAAAATGACTTATTTCTGTGTGTTTGTTTAATTAATCTATAAGCATTAATTAGGGAGGCTTTCCTTCAGAGAAGATTTTTATTCACTTCTTAGAATAACTGTCAAACTTTACTGACCTGGGACTACTTTCACACATTAAAGTGTTCCTGGTTTTATGCAGGAGTCTTAGGTTTGGCTTCTTTACTTTGCCTGGAATTCACAACTTTGTCTCAGAATGACAGCCTTTTCCAGTTTCCCAACTATTTTGGATTTAACTCGCTTTCATTTGTTATAATCCTTAGTGATTATCTTGCTTTCTAATGAGCCAGAAAATTAACTAAATATTATATGTCCAAGAATTAATTTTATTTTAGTAGAGGGATCATTGAGCATACCTAGTCAACCATACAGTCAGAAAATCACCTACTTCCTTCTTAGTTGATTTTAATAATTCGTACTTTTCATATAGATTATTCATTTTATCTATTTTGTAATTTATTGGTATAAAGTTTTTTATAGTGTCCTCTTATAGTTTTTTGATTTCTGCTGTGTTTATATCTTGATTTCCATGTTTATTCCTAATACTTTTATGTCTTTTATTTTTTCTTAATTGGTTTCACCAAAGTTTTATTCTTTTTTAAAAAATAGAAACTAATTTTTGAATAATTTTAAGTTTATCTTCTTTACTATATCACAGTTTTATATTCCAGAGATCAACAAACATTTTTCTGTAAAAAGCCAGAAATTTTAGAACTGAAAAATGCAGTAATCAGCACAAAACACTTAATAGCAGAATGAGAGACAGAAGAAAAAAATCAATAAACTTGAAAGTTAAACAATAGAAATTCCCCAATCTGAACATAGAAAGAAAATAAACAGAAAAAAAAGATGAACAGATCCTCAGCAACTTAAAGGACTATAACAAATGATCTAACACTTGTGTCTTCAGAGACCCAGAAAGAAAGAAGAACAAAGGCAATGCAAAAAGTATGTGAAGAAATATGGCTGGAAATTTCCTCTTTTTGGCAAAAGTCATAAAAACACAGATTCAAGAAGACGAGCAAAATGTAAACAGGATAAACTTCAAAATCTACGCCAAGTTACACCTTAGCCAAATTGCTGAAAACTACAGATAAAAACAAAACAAAACAAAACAAAACAAAACAAAACAAAACAAAACAAAACAAAACAGAGAAATAACACCTTGTTTGTAAGGGGAAAAATAATCTGAAAAACAGTGAGTTTTTTCTTTGGAAATCATGGAGTCCAGAAGGAAATGGCATGACATCTTTCAAGAGCTGAATGAAAAAAATTGTCCTAGAATCCTATATCTAGTGAAAATATCCTTCAAAAATGAAGAGGAAAGCAAGAGAATTTCAGATGAAGTAAAACTAAGAAAAATGTATTGCCAACAGGCCTATAATAACAATAATAACAAAAACAATAATAATCATAAATGGCCAAAAGAACTTCCCTAAACAGAAAGAAAATGATCAACAAAGAAGTCTTAAAATATCAGGAAGGAAGAATAAATGCAGTAAACAAAAACATGGGTAAGTACAATAGATTTTCCTTCTTCTCTTGAGTTTTCTAAATTATGTAAGATGGTTGAAGCAAAAATTACAACACTGATATAGTTCTAAATGCATGTAGAGGTAAAATTTAAGAAAATTATAAATAGAGGAGGATGAAGAGACATAAAGGGAGGTAATATTTTTACACTTGACTAGAACTGATGAAGTGATATACCATACATAAGTTACATATTTATAAATGTAATATCTATAGCAAACACTAAAATGGATATACAAAGAGTTAAACTAAAAACATCATTAAAATAATTAAAATGTAATTCTAAAACATGTTCAACTAATCCCCAGGAAAGCAAGAAAAAAATAATAAACATATGAACAGATATCAGTGAAATTAAAAATATTAAAATAATATAGAAAGAATATCTATGAAACAAAAACATTATTTAAAAAGATCAATAAAATTTACAAACTTCTAGCAAGACTTACAAAAATAAAAGAAATGACATTAACAGTATCTATAATAAAACAGGGAATATCACTACAGACATCAAAAGTATAACAAAGGAACATTACAAACAACTCTACACACAGAAATTTAACAACTGAGGTGCAATGGATCAATTCTTTGAAAAACAAAAACTACTACGACGCACTTAATATGAAATAGATCATTTAAACAGCCCTATAACTATTACAAAAAAATAATTTATAATTAAAAACTTTTACCCAAAAGTCTCAACTCATAGATGATTCCATCACAGAATTCTATCAAGGTTTTTAAATAATTAACATCAATTCTAAACAATCTCTTAGAAAATGAAAGATAAAGGAACACTGCCCGATTCATTTTGAAGCTACAATTACCTCACACTAAAACCAGACGAAATACAACAAAAAAAGCTATAGATTAATATCCTTCATGAATACAGATGCAAAATTTTAAGAAAACATTAGCCAATAGAATTCACAATATATAAAGAGAATTATACACCATGACTAAGTGAGGTTTATTCTAGGGATGTAAGGCTAATTTAATATACAAAATTAATCAATGTATCTACTATAGTAACAGACTAAAGAGGAAAATAATAGTATCATATTAATTGATACAGAAAAAGCATTTGACAAAATTTAACACCAAATCATGATAAAAACTCAGAAAAACAGGAATAAAAGGGAACTTCCTCAACTTGATAAAGAAAAACTATAAGAAACTTATGGCTCACATCACACTTAATCATGAAACACTGAATCTTTACCTACTAATATCAGAACAAGGCAAGAATATCTCCTCTCACCACTCTTTCTATATAGTGCTGAAAATTACAGTCTCTCCATTAAGGAAAAAAAAAAAAGGAAAATAAAAGGCATACAGATCAGAAAGGAAGAAATAAATGTATCACTAAATGTAAATGACATGACTATCTATGTAAAATATCCCAAGGAATCTACAAACATTTTCTGAAACTAGTGAGTTCAGCAAGGTCTCAGGGTTCAAGATAAACATACAAAAATCAATTATATATATATATATATATATATATATATATATATGTATACTTTAAATAAATATATAAATATAAGAATTAAAATATAATATCACTTGCAATCTCTCAAAAAATAAAATGCTTAAATGTAAATTTAATCAAATCATGCATAGAACTTGATACGTTGAAAACTACACGATACTAATTAAAGAAATCAAAGATTTTAATAAATGAAGTGATAACCTGTGATCATGGTTTGGAAGACTCAACATAGTAAAATGTCAAACCTCCCCAAATTGGTATATAGGCATGTCTTATTTTAATGTGTTTCACTTTATTGCGCTTCGCAGATACTGTTTTTCAAACTAAAGGTTTGTGGCAATCCTGCATCAAGCAAGTCTATCGGCACCATTTTTCAATGTCATTTACTCACTTTGTATCTTTGTGTCACATTTTGGTAATTCTCACAATATTTCTAGCCTTTTTATTATTATTATATTTGTTATGGTGATCTGTGATCAGTGATCTTTGATGTTACTATTGTTATTGTTTTGGGGCACAATGAACCACGTCCATATAAGATGGTGAGCTTAATTGATAAATGTGTGTGTTCTGACTGCTCCACCAACTGTTCCCCTATTTCTCTCCTCTTCAGGCCTCCCCATTCCTTGAGACAGAAGAATATTGAAATTAGGCCAATTAAAAACCCTACAATGTCCTCCAAGTGTTCAGGGGAAAGGAGGAGTCACATATTTCTCACTTTACATCAAAAGCCAGAAATAGTTAAGCTTACTAGGAAGGCATGTGAAAAAGCCGAGACAGGCAGAAAGTTAGGTCTTTTGTGCCATTTAGCCAAGTTGTGAATGCAAATGAAAGGTTCTTGAAGGAAATTAAAAATTATTCCAGTGAAGACACAAATGAGAATAAAATGAAGCAGGCTACTGCTAATATGGAGAAAGTTTCAGTGGTCTAGATAGAAGACAAACTAGCCACATTTCCTTAAATCAAAGCTTAATCCAGAGCAAATCCCTAATTCTCTTCAGTTCTTTAAAAGCTGAGAGAGGTGAGGACACTGCAGAAGAAAAGTTTGAAGCTAGCAGAGGTTGGCTCATGAGGTTTAAGCCATCTCCACAACATAAAAATGCAAGGTGTATCAGCAAGTGCTGATGTAGAAGCTGTAGCAAGTTATCCAGAAGTTCTAGCTAAGATAATAATAAAGGGGGCTACACTAGCCATATTTTCCAACCAGCCTTATATCAGAAAAAGATGCCATCTAGAATTTTCATAGCTAGAGACAAATCAATGCTTGGCTTTAAAGATTCAAGACAGGCTGACTGTTTTGTTAAGGGCTAATTCTGCTAGTGACTCTAAGTTGAAGCCAATGCTCTTTTACCATTCTGAAAATTTGAGGACCCTTGATAATTATGTTAAATCTACTGTCTGTGCTCTTTAAATGAAAAAGCAAGACCTAGATGACAGTACATCTGCTTACAACATGGTTTACTGAACGTCTTAAACCCTCTGTGGAGACCTACTACTTAGAAAAAAAACTTTCAAACTATTTTTGCTCACAGATAATGCACCTGGTCACCCAAAAGCTCTCTACAATGAGATTAATGCTGCTTTCATGCCTGCTAATACAACATCCGTTCTATAGCCCATGGATCAAGAAATAATTTTGACTTCCAAATTTTATTATTGAAGAAATACAGTTCATAAAGCTATGGTTCCTATAGTGATTCCTCTGATCTGGGCAAAGTAAATTGAAATCCTTTTGGAAAAGATTCACCACTATAGATGTAATTCATAGGAAGAGGTCAAAATATCAGCATTAACAGGAATTTGGAAGAAGTTGATTACAACTCTCATGGATGACTTTGAGGGGTTCAAGATTTCAGTGGAGGAAGTAACTGCAGATGTGGTGAAAAAAGCAAGAGAACTAAATTACAAGTGGAGCCTAATGTGACTGAATTGCTGTAATCTCAAAAGTTTAACAGATGAAGAGATGTTTCTTATGGATAAGCAAATAAAGCAATTTCACGAGATAGAAACTGATCCTGCTGGAGAAGCTGGGAATATTGTTGAAATAAAAACAAAAGATCTAGATTATTACATAAATTGAGTTGATAAAGCAGCAGCAGGGTTTGAAAGAACTCAAATTTTGCAAGTACTTCTACTGTGAATAAAATGCTATCAAACAGTATTGCATGCCACAGAAAAATCATTTGTAAAAGGATGTGACAAACTTAATTGCTGTATTATTTTAAAAAATTGCCACAGACACCCCAATCTTGGCAACCATCACCTTGGGTACAACCCTCCACCAGCAAAAAGATGGTGACTCGCTGAAGGCTCGGGTGATGGTTAGCATTTTTAGCAATAAAGTACTTTTTAATTAAGGTATGTATATTTTTTAGACATAATACTATTGCACACTTAATAGACTACAGTATAGTGTAAACATAAATTTTATATGCACTGGGAAACCAAAAAATTCATGTGACTTGTTTTATTGTGATATTTACTTTATTGCGGTAGTCCAAAACCAAATCCACAATATCTCTGAGGTATTCCTCTAAAGGTTTAACAAAGTTTTTTTTTTTTTAAATCAAATTCTAAGATATTTGTATAGTTGTAGATAAGGTTATTCCAAATTTATATAGAAAGACAATGGACTAAAGCGGGCCCCCAACCTTTCTGGCACCAGGGACCGGTGCTCTATGAGAACCTAATGCCTGATGATCCGAGGTGGAGCTGAGGTGGTGATGCTAGTGCTGGGGAGCGGCTGCAAATACAGATGAAGCTTTGCTCACTGCCCACTGCTCATCTCCTGCTGTGTGGCCTGGTTTCTAACAGGCCACAGACTGGTACTTGTCTGCAGCCTGGGGATTGGAGACCCTTGGACTAAAGTAACAAAAACAATTTTCAAAAAGAATAAAGTAAAAGAAAGTAGTCTCTTTAATTTCAAACCTTTTTAAATATAGTTATCAATACTTTCTGGTATTGGTAGAGGTAGACACATAAATCAATGGAATACAATATACAATCCAGATGTAGACCTATCACATACAAATATGTTTAACTGAAAATCTTCCAGTAACTCATTTTCATCCAACTGCTTTTTACAGAGGAGCAAAAGCAATTCAATGGAAGAAAGAGGGCCTTTACAACAAACATGGTATTGGAATAACTGGATATCCATAGACAAAAAAGTAAACCTAGATTTCTAAGTCTAACATTTCATACACAATTAACTCAAAAGAATCAGACTTAAAAGTAGACAACTTTAAAAAATAACATAAAAGATAAAATCTTTTATATCTAGGGCTAGAGAAAAAGTTCTTAATACCAAAAGCATGATCCATAAAAGGAAAAATTGATAAACTGGACTTCACTGAAATTAGAAACATTTGCTTTGTGAAAGATCCTGTTAAGAGGAAGAAAAGACAAGCTATAAACTGGGAGAAAATACTTGCAACTCAATTTACATACTGAACAAAAGACTAGTATCTAAAAGATATATTTTTTAAAAACTCTCAAAACTCAACAGTAAAAAAAAAAATCCAATTTGAAAAAGGGAAAATGACATGAAGAAACGTACTGAAAATACATGAAAAGGTGTTCAACATCATTAGTTATTAGGAAAGTATAAATTAAAACTACAATAAGATTACTATATACCTATCAGAATAACTAAAATAAAAAATAGTGACACTACCAAATGCTGATAAACAAGTGAAGAAACTGGTGGGAATGTAAAGTGATACAGCCACTCTGGAAAACAGTTTGGCAATTTCTTAAAAACTAAATATTCAGCTACTATATGACCCAGCAGTTACACTGCTGGGCATTTATCCCAGAGAAATAAAGACTATGTTTACACAAAAACCTTTACATAAATGTTTATAGTGATTTTATTCATGAGAGCCCTAACTTGACAGATAGCAACCAGCAGGTGAATGGTTACACAGTGATAAATCCATATAATAGAATACTACTCAGCACTAAAAAAGGAATGAACCATTGATATAATTGATACACAAACCAACAGATGAATCTCCAGAGAATTACACTGTATGAAAAAAGTTAATCCCAAAGGTTACATACTATGTGATTTGTTACATAATATTAAGGAAATTATAAAAATAGAGAACAGAGCATGACTACCAAGGGTGAAGGTAGGGGTTGAGGTAGAAGCAAAGTGGGAGTGGTTATAAAAGGGCAGCAGGAGGGGTCGTTGTGCTGGAATGTTCTGTAAGGAAACGTTCTGCATCTTGGCTATCAATGTCAATGTTGATGTTGGTTGTGACACTGTACTGTATTTTTACAAGACGTTATTACTAGTTGACCTGGGAGAAAGGTACATAAGTGAGATCTCTGTATTTTCTTACGACTGAATACAAATCTAAGTTTATCTCAAAACAAAAGTTTCATGAAAGTATTAGCATCATACATATTTTACATTTCATAGAGAATGGACTTTTTTTAAATGTCCATGCCATTCCAAAGGAAAGTGGTCAATTGCTTCCATTTCAGGCTTGATAAAAGCTTAATACAACACAGAAGACTTCTAAGTTACTATGAAAAATGTTTGATCATAGATCAGGAAAAAATAAAGAGACAATAGGGTAGCCTTAATTTAAAACAAATATCCTATTCAATCCAAGATAGAACAAATTTAAATGATATATGATAGTTGTCTTACTAAATTTTGGTATATAGCCCACCACAAAATAATAATTAAATGTTATAATTATGGTTAATTATTAACCCTTTGGGGAGATTAAAACATTAAATTTGGCACTGAAAAGAGGGCAGATGTGGTCAGGTACATTGAAAACGCCTTTAATTGATCTAAAAATGGCCACAGCACTTAGGTTTGGAAAAAATTAAAATATTCTCCACTAAAATGTAATTTGGCTTTTTGTTTTTGGAATTACTAACTGAAGGATCAGCTTTGACCTGAAAGCTTTTTCTGATCAGGTCTTCAGCTAGTCAAGTTACTAAAAGCTTGTAGCTTACTCTTGGGTTCAATCTCTAGTTTCTGGAGATGTAAACTGGGCTCTCTTTATTGTGTGACTTCAGGATTTTAGACAGGATTTTAGACTGAATTTTTTCAAAATTCAGTAGAAACAGAAACTAGTATCAATAAGTCTTTGTTGAGACTAAATAACAGCATTTCTCAGTTTTCTACCAATGCTAACAGGTTTTAGAGTTAGCAAACTACTGTCAAACAGTACTTATAGTAAACACTTAAAAATCTGTACTTTGGGTTTGCCAAAGTGGGAATTAAGGCTCTTTTAAGTTTATTTAAAAACTTGATTCAGTTCTAGTAGACTCCCTCTAAAACAAGTAGAGGTGTTATGCATGCAACAACTGCACAGGAAATCTGGTTTTGCCTTCCACCACTTACATTTTAAGCAGCGATGTCATCACTACACAAAACCTACAGGAATCCCACTCTGAGTAATTAAGTGACCAACCTCTTAAAAACCTGCCAAAAGCAACAGGGTCCACAAAAATCTATTTAGTGTGGCAGTTATTTAGTTCTATTTCTGCACTTAAAATTAGGATTATTTGGATAAAAACAAGATATTGCACCACTTTCATGTTAACCAATTGCCAAAACAAAGGATTAAAATGGACATATTGACACAATATTCGAATTATGAGAAAATGAGCCATTATGAGGGTGTTCTTTACTCCCTTCAGATAAAAGAAACAAAGAAATAAGAAAGAAAAGGAAAGAAAGACAGAAAGACAGACAGACAGAAATAAAGACAGAAAGAAAGAAAGAAAGAAAAAAGAAACAAAGAAAAAGAGAAAAAGAAAATTGCCAGTGGGTTGAAATACAGATTTCAAACTCTCCTGAGCTTTTTCCCTTCTTTACAATGCTCTGCCCTCTACTGGGGGAGCAACAATTTTGCACAAGTTCTGTGAAATGTCATTCCTGACTTCAGGACACCCTAGCTCTGAACCCAGATGCTGTCACCAAAAGAAGGAAGGTTACTTTTTGGAGACATTACATACAGATTGCCTTTCAAATTAGCTGCCACTCATTAGAAAACTATTGATTTTTTAGTTGTCTGTTAAGGGAGCAAAGAAAATGAAATTCGGTTACTTGATAAGAGTAATAGGATAAACAGGAAGCCAGGCCTTAAGAGTGAATGGTTCCTAAATCTAAAGTGCAAAGTGGTCTGAGGAGTGAGGAATCCCTCCTCACACATTCCTCTCTCTTGCCTCTTTCCTCTCTCACCCACCATTTTCTTTCTTTCTTATACTCAAGTGCTTTTTACATGCTGAATACCAAAATCTAAGCTCCTGAGGGCAGGGCCATATTCTTTTGGTTCACTCTTATACACTGTGTCCCAGAATATAGTAGCCTGGTACAAAATAAGTGCCAAATTAAGTCAACAAATATCTATTGAGCTCTGGAGGGAGGGAGGAAACGGCTAGGTACTGGGGCTCCAGATCATTTGTTTATATAGATTTTGTTCTGTTTGGAAAAATTGACTTGTTTGCCATTTAGAAACAGTGTTTCTAATTTTTTTTTTCAAACAACTCCTAATGGAAGAGAAGAAAATCTGTGAAACTTTTTAAAATAGTTTGTGCTCTCTCTGCATTTCAGTGTTTCACTAACATGCTGGGCAGTCTGTTGTCACCTCAACACCACTGTCTCAATACCATCGTCTCCTTCTGTAGTGTCTTCTGCATCCTAAGAGAGTTAGAAACATTTTCCAGACTTCCTTTTGCTTTCTAGTACTCAGAGTGGACCAATGAGTATTCCCATGAAATTGGGAAGGTGGAGAAAAGGAGGCCATCCATCCTCAGAGGCTGCTGCAGGTAGAAGTGTGGGCAGGCAGCAGATACTCGCTTCACAGCAGCTTCAAAATCTCTCGCAGGTCACCTGCTTTGGTGCTATCAACACCCAAGGTGGCTAGTGGCAGCTTGAGACCCACTGGCATCAGCATTACAAGCTGAAGCAGCAGGAGCTTCCAGATGTTTTGAGATGCACAGCTGCTCCCGGGCCAGCTCCTGAGATCTTGCTCATGCTGCAGCTGCACCTGTCCTCACCTCCTTTCTGAGGCTGGTGGAAGCTTCTGAGTTCCTATATTGTAACACTTTACACTCACATCAAGTGGCTGTTGTGATGGAGCACCGAGAAGTGTTCTAGTTTCAATTACCATTAAAGGAAAACAAGTTTTCCTGGTGTCTCGTTAACTTAGTGAATGAGATGCTGCTTCACTGTCTACAGACTTTGGAAAACCCAGCTTAAATGAAGAGAGATGACCCTGAATATTTGCATCCTGGCAGTTCTTTACTATTTCCTGTGGTACAGTATTTTAGGACACAGTCTTAAATATGTGGGAAAAAATGGTTTTACCTTCTTTGATTTATGAACTGACTAGACTTTTTTTTTCCTCCAGGTGACGCAAGCCTTAGTTGACCTCACAGATTGCAAGGACATCGTCATCTTACAATCCCTTATTTTTTTACTTTTTATGCCTACAGCACCTGGTCTTCCTAGGTGGTCTCCCATTCAAGCAGGCCCAACCCTGCTTAGCTTCCAAGATCAGACAGGATCGGGTTTGTTCAGAGTGACATGGCTATAGACTAGACAATTGTTAAATAAAAATGTCATGAATTCTATCAAAGACGTGGTATACCATGTACATATCCGGGCTCCTGCTGGTGTTAATTTTACTAAGTGTATTTCCTTGCTCAGAGGTCAAGCTGCTCAACTCTTATGGTGGACTAAAGAGATCCACAGGTTTTTTTTTTTTTAAACTGAACATTTTTTAAAAGAAAGATGCCTGATAATGTTATTTACCACTAATGAGGAATTTTCATCATATTTAAAAGAACTAAAAATGTCATTGAACTCAGAACTTACCCAAACAACTCTCTTCATCACATTTTGAAATTTTATTTTTATTGCAGCAATCTTGTCATGTGTAAAAGTCAGTTTTATCTTTTAAAATATAATTGCAAAAAGTTATTCCTGTAAATCACTCTTTACTATTAAGATGGATAATGACTTTATTTTCTTTATACAGGTTTTATTTTTTATTATAACTTTTTTTTACATAAAGAAACAAAAAAAATTATACCAACTAAAAAAACGATTCTGTTTTCCTTGCTAAACTACAGACTTTTTGTGGAACAAGAAGCCTTCAAAATCACTTTTTTCTAAAGTTGTCTAAAAAGATTGGTGTTCAAAAGACTTTTGTGCATAAAATTTTACCATCTTTAGCAAAAGTAGTGAAGACCCCAGAGAACCCAGCGGCGACCTATTCAAGGTGCAGGGTCCCAGGTGATGCAGATGCTGCCGCCAGGCACCTGGTGTGCGCAGCAGGCCTGGATCCAGATGCTGCATCCACGGTTTGCTGTCCTAGATCGAGCTCCAACATGCCCATATCTGTGTATCTTTTTGGAGATGGTCCTGTGCCTACTAAAAAACGAGCAGCATTATGTTGAAATGACACCAGTTATTCTTTTATCATCAATCACTGTGCAAAACCGAAACTTTTTTAGTCTTTAATGACCCATATAATGGCCAAATACTTCATGCCAGTCATCCAATTTAAGCAAAGAAGCTGGTTAATCTCAATCTTTATCATTCAAGCATGTCTTTGGAGCACACTAAAATGAACAATATGTGTCATTTGATAAGGAAACTTCTTCAGTTTGAAACTTATTTTGCCTCAGATTCAGATATGTTGACAGTCATGAAAAAACTCTAATATTTCCTATAGTGTAAGCTTCAACCACTTTTCAAAGTGATTCTAAATCTAATCTAAAGCAAAACTATGAATTTTAAAAATGTGGCTGTTGAACTGTTTTTCATTTTATTTTTTTTCTAATTAAGCCTACTCTGGGTTCCAAATATTTTGTGTAAATTTCTCCCTTAAAATTAATGATTCTTAAAAGAATGCAAACCACTAAAGTTCCTATTTTTAGTCATTGACCTATGTCCCTGTTAAAATATATTATAAATGATTACACTTTAAATAATGATGCTAAAATCATACCAGAAAAATTAAGCACTTTTGCTGTTATTGGGAACTTATTGTAAAATAAACGTAGAAGTAAATGTAGTATGTATATAACATTTTATCAAGTACAACTGTGGCAAAAAACTGAAGTGATTTGTGGAAGCTATTAGGACTTTCACAGCCATAAGACACTGGTATATCACATGAAACAACACACTTCATTGCACTTACAAAGAAAAACATGTTCCAGAAGGACTGATGGGCTTGCACCGACCTCAAAACAGGTAGCAGTTATATCAATTCTCCCTGCATTACCCATTTTGTTCACTAACGCAAGCTGATTCTGGTAAACCCGAAGTCTCAAAATCACTCATGAAGAAGTTTTCTGAAGAACCTTTTATGGAAAAAAAGTGATTTTCACTAAGATGCAAAGCAGCTCCCATCTCTTAGTGGCAAATGTTGGTCCCACAGAAGAGAGCCCTCATGAAACAGAACTATACGGACACTTTTTAAATTATCTTTATTTTGGTTGCAAATGTACAGTTTACTTAGTTACTTAATATTTTATTTGTTCCCATTTGAAGTCTTATAGCTTGCCATGTAAAACACTGCCTTCATTATCAAACTGCTATATAAGAAGATTATAAAATACAAATTATAAACTAAGATAATGCTCTTTACAGTATTCAGATTAGTGCATTAAAACAACACTGATTTAAAAAGGCAAGTGAGTTAACTAGCAAACATCCAATTCCTTTTCTAAAATGGTACAAAATGATATGCAAGGCAAATGCTAAATTGTAAGTGCTGGGTGCTGAAAAACAATAATTATGGAAAAGTTACTTCCTCAAAATCATTTTGACCCAATGATACGAATGTAACTGTTATCCTATAGGACGTAAAGGAAGGTAATTAACTTTCCATTATGATAGTTATGGAAATACACAGTGCAATAACGGGTTGGGATCTTTAGAATTCTAACACATGAGTACTGATCTGTCACACTCTTGCTTCAAATCACATTTAACATTTATAGTGAGTACAAATTCCCCAGTAAATGTCAGACTTAAACAGAGCGTACATGAAAACAATCTATTCTTAGTATTTAACTAGGCAATCTACAGCAAATGCTTAATATGTACACATCAGGTAGATGAAATACAGTAGGAAATTATTCACCGATTTCATTCAGAGTAATCTTAAGAGAAGACCAACAATAAAAGTTAAAGAGATAATTTGTGCTGCTCTGAATCAGAAAAAAAAAGTCAACACAAAAAAATACATTAGATATTTTAAGTTATTAGTTCTTCTGCCGGCCCAAATCAAAATTAAACTTCAGAATTTTAATAGAAGTAATACAAATCTGGATTCATGTGACAGAGACAGATGCCACAGAATACATACACCTTTAAATTTACTAATTTCAAAAACTAAGTCAACAGGATAAATTATACATGAAAAACATATACAATGTGGGCAAAACCCAGTTATTAGACCAAAAAGCATGGAATTTATGCCAGCAGTGATATTTAGAAAAGCTTTCAATATTAGAAAATATCAGATTTAATTCAAAGGAAGCCTCCCACCAAAAAAAAAATAATAATAATAACAACAAAGTATGGGAGCCATCCTTTATGTAAAGGCTTCAAAAAAAAAATGATTACAAGAACCTTCTTACATAATTTAGTTAATGTAGTGCAACAGTTTTCTCCTTCAAAATCTTAGCCTTTCACTGCCCATATAATTAAACCAATAATTACAACTCCGATGACAAGGATAGAAATGATGATGCACAGGGTTTTTCTGGATTTGCGCTGCAGATGCAAAAACAAAAAACATGTTTACAGATGTAGTGGAGCATCTCTATAGCAACTGGAAATAATTTCATTCATTCCTAGAGTCAAATCAACAGCAATTTATTGCCATCAAATTTTGCCTGTATTTCTTTCCTTCTCAAAAGTCTCTTCACTACATATGGCACTATGCATTCAAAAAATATTCTTCTTGAGTTAATGGACCCAACTCAAGGGATAATTATTAAACTTTTGTTGGTAATTTTTCTGGGGTGTGGTTAGGCCTCAAAAAGAAGATATGGAAAAATAAAAGTTACTGATATAAGTAACAGACTGAGGTTGCCTATGGATAAAAGTGAAGAACAGCTTAAAAGCTTATATGTTTTTAAAAATTTTATTAAAAAGTTGTTCTTTAAATTGCCAGTTATAAACATAGTCATGGGAATGTGAAGTACAGCACAGAGAATATAGTCAATGATATTCTAATAACTATGTATGGTGTTAGATGGGTACTAGAATTATTGGAGTGATCATTTCATAACATATATAAATGTCTACTCACTATGTTGTACACCTGAAACTAATATAATATTGAATGTCAATTGTAATTAAAAAATAAATTTTAAGAAATGTTGTTTTTCAAAATGAGTTCTCAAAAAATATTGGCGAGTGTAAATGTGAGGCAATTTTCCCTAAGGTAAATTTATTAGTTTCCAAAATCCTTCTCATTGTTTAATATTAACAGAAACTGAATTCAGAATCTCAACATATAAATAAAAAGACAAGAGGCAAAAAATTATAAAACAGTCTTTTAAAATATAAAGGTTAAGAGTTTTGCTCCATTCTTCGCTCCTGGCCCAGCTGTAGATTTCTACATCTCTTTAATGGCTTGTGTATCTCACAGCAACGTGCAGGAATCTTTTTTCTTATAGAGTAGAAAAATTTGTAAATTTACTTTGTGTCAACCAGAAGTATCAAAAAAATTACAGAAAAATGTTTCTGACTCTGAAATTACCCTGAAAACCACGAACACTTTCATTATTCCACATAGTCATCCAATTTCTGAACTAAATACTCCACATGGACTAAACACGATTTCTTAAAATTTCAATATCATCACTCCTACACATATCTGCCCCAGACTCCACTTGGTTACCACAGACACATGCGTAACCTGCCTCTATGAACAGTCATGGGTGTTCCACTACAGTGCATCAGTTACCTAGGGCACCCTCCCTGGTGTGAGGTCCTTGGGGTGCTGTAGTAGTAAGATCACTTATCACCTTCCTTTATGCTCATCGTTCATCCAACCTACTTAGAAGCACCATAGTTTGTAAAGGCTTCCAAGTGGACTACTGGAAAGCTGCTCCCTTCCCAGCACTTGTGCTGCCCGGCCTTCTTCTCACTCCTCCAGGGCCTATGGGGTCAGATGTAAGGGTGGCTCTAGTCTGGTCTGGGAGGTGCAGTTTGGGAAAAAGCATTCTTTTTCCCTGGGTGGGGGGCGGGGGGTGCAGGCTTTCCTTTCCACAAGGAAGAGGAAAAGTAAAACTTTATGTATCTACATCCTCCCAACATCCAAAAGCAAAACGAAGTAATACATAAGCCCTGTCACTGACGAATCCTGCTAAACACTGTATTTGAGCAGTTACGACTATTGGCGTATACAGATTAGTGTGTGTTCAACTATTTATGAGTGACATCTACAGTGACAATTCTGCAGCGTCACTACTAAATCACTCGCATGAAGACAATAAACACAAACTACTCCATCAGTGAATACTACTGGCTGTAACTCAGCATTTTCTATATAGCTTCATTGTTCTCTATGTGTTACTGAATATACAGTGATTTGGCCAGTAAAAAAAAAAAAATGACATTGAAATTAAAGGGAACTTTTAAGGTTAGTGAGAAAAATGAAAAGCAACTGAAAATATTTAAGACAGTGCAAATCTCAAATATTTTATAAGAAGGTAACAAGGTCTAAGAAAATAATTGTGAACAAAAACAAAAATGGAGTTTTAAAAGGGAAGTCAAATGTTAGGGTCATATTTAGGGGTTTCCAAAGAGCCTGGCCTTATCCTTGCTGAACACCAATGGTCTACATATTGAACAATGTATTACTAGTTCATGGTCATACTTTGTATTTAACTCATACACATGAACAACCTATATTAACCTGATCCACTTAAGAAATCAATTCCTTCATGGTGAAAGTCCTGCTGAATGCTGACAGAATACCTAATGGTCAAGGACACTCCAAGCGAATATAATTTCCCCAGGACTAAGAGATCTAAGACAAAAATCTTTACCTCTTTACCCAAAATGTCACTGACCAAAAAAAGGAAGAAAAGGTAGAAGGGAACAGTTGGAAACAGGGAAGGCTATCAAAGGGGTTTCTAGGTTGGAATGCCACAGTGACACTAAAGGCTGTCAGAAAAGTCCGGGCTTCTCTACTGCTCCCCTCAGGCCTCTAAATATTAAACTTCCTATCCCCGTGGGCCACATTCTGGTTCAACTCCGAGAATAATCAGGCTAAATTCAGTTATAAACTGACTGGTTTATGTCTGACTTGTCTTCCATGAGACTAACATCTCTAGCCACTTTAAACCTGATTACATACACACACAAAGTCTGAGTTATGACAAAATGTATTAGTTAATATTACCTGATATTCTGCTGCCCTTGACAGTTGCTGGTTTGCTTGCTGAACATTCACCTCTGCAGTTTCAACATTGGCTTCTATGCTATCTTTAAGGTAAAACACACATATACAACTGTTAAACACGTACTGATATTATAGTGACAGGGCTGCACAAATCATTAGATTTTGTTCAAGGTAAGATTCAGAGATTAATATCAATATCTGAACTTTTATTTAGGCTAAATATATAGAGACCCCAAAAAATCATTTGCTCTGGGGCTCTGATCAACCTAGTTCTGTGCTGAAACCTAGCCCTCCCTGAGGGCCCATACAGCCTTCCCAAGTGGTGACAGTTCTCCATCTCACTCTCCTATGATCCGGAACAAGTGTGGCTTTGCAGCATGAGACCACTGCAGGTTTGAGACACAGTTTCAACTCAATTTGAAGAGTCTCACTTAGACCTGTTCTCACTGTCTGTTTTGACAATCTTGACTCTCAGTTTTAACATCCGTGCTATCAAACTTATCCACCCCTCCTTGTTGCAGACATCTACAGATCTCAAGGTCTTTTCTTCTCTTTCCTTGAACGTTTTAGCCCCCAATTTCACTGATGTTCTCTTCTATTCCTTTCCTATTAGACATACTGGCCATTTCAGTATCCAATTGCTGACCTTTTAATACCCTTGCCCCTCAGTTCCTTGAGCACACATTTTTCAAAGACTGCCTGCTACCCTTGTCATTATAACTGTAGCTTCTTTACAATCTCAATTTCAAGCCCGTCTGATCACCACCTGCTATCTTTACAGTTCACCCTTTCTAACACCCAGACTTCACAGATCCTAGAACTTTTTCACTGTCTCTTACATACTTCATGTCTTCACTTCCCTCCTTATTTAGCTTGGATCCCGTGGGCAATCATTTATCATCACTTTCTTGCATTCATCTTCAGCTTCCTTGCCCCTTTACTTTAGTCAGACTTACACAACTAAACCCAACCTGCCCCATGAAGCTGAACATGCAACAGAGATGCAAAAAAGAATAACCTATGCTGACTTATTTCACTTTAAATTTATGACTGCCAAGCAAGCCTACCTCATTTCCCTAACTCCTGGAGGACTATGTCATAATTTTTGCCATACTTTCTCCTTTCTCCTCAAACTTCTCATGCCTCCTCAGGCACTGTCATTCTCGGCCAGTGATCTTGATTCTAGATCACTAAGATAAAAGAAACAATCAGAAGACATTTCCACATTCTCCCTTGACCCTACCCACCAACTATATGCAACAACATCTGTCTGACTTCTCTTGTGGTTAGGAAGGGACTGTCCGTGCTCTCAGCAAGAGCTGGCCTCTCCATTTGTGCGCTTTATCGCATTCCCTGTCACCTAACTCAAAGACCTCAGCCAGCGAGTTTCCTCTCTCTCACTTATCAACCATATTTATTTCCCTTATTAATCATCCCCATGAAACCTATAGCCACCATCTAAAAACAAATAAACCAAAAGACCTCTCTCTCTCCTTTATTCTACGACCACTGACAGCTATGACTATTCTCTGCTCCATTTTCCAGCTTGACTCCTTAAAGGAATTGTCTACACTTGCTATCTCCAGAAGCTCTCCTCCCATTTTCTCTTGAGGCTACTTTATCACGCTTTTGCCAACACAGTTCTCATCCGAGGTTACCTATGCCCTATATACCATTCTACTCAGCAGTCAAGACTAAATCCTCACTTTTTTTAACCTAACAGCAGCATCTGAAACAGCTGATCAGCCATCACTCTTGAAGTACTTTCTCCACCTCATTCTAAAATAATATATTAACTTGATTTCCTCTAAATCATTGGCTATTCCTTCTCAGTCACTTTGTTAGTTCCTCATCAGCCCTCTGGGTTTTAAGTCAGGGGTCAATGACTTGTTCTGTAAAGCAGCAAAGAGCAAATATTTTAAGTTCTGAAATTCATATGATTTCTGTCATAAATATTCAATTCTGCTTCTGTTGTACAAAGGCTGCCATAGATAACACATATAAACGTATGAATGTAGTTTGCCAACCATGCTCGAAATATTTATAGGACCAAGTTCTCAGACCCCTTCTCTTCTCTATCTAGACATATTTCTTAGGTGACTGCACCTAATCTCATGACCATCTGTGTGCAAATGACTTTCCTGAACTCCATGTTCAATGCCTATCAAAGCTTCAGTTGGGTGTCAAATGTCACCTCAAACTTAACATATCCAAAAATGACTGATTTATACCTATCCAAACCTGCTCCAGTTACAGATTTCCTCATCTCAGAAAATGGCCACACCATTACTTTTGTGGGCCAGGCCCAAATCTTAGAATTTATCCTTGAATTAACTCTTTCATACCTATACCCAACTAGTCAATAAATATCTTTGGCTCTACATTTTAAAAATATCCAGAATTCCATCACTTCTCACCACTTCACTGCTTCCATTTGATCCAAGGCAATATAATTGCTTACCTGGATTCCTGTAATAGCCTTTTAAGTGGTCTCTTTGCTTTTGGTCTTGCCTCTTTACAGTCTGTTCTCAAACTAGCAGCCAAAGTGAGTGTTAAAACCTAAATCAGATTATAACACTCCTTCGCTCAAATCCTTCTGTGGCTTTCCATCTATAAATAATTTTTTTTTTTTTAAAAAGCCCTTACAGTGGCTCAGGATGCCACAAGGGCATCTCCCTGGTGACTTCTGACATCATCCCCATTCTTCCTCTTCCTCACTTCACTCACCAAAGATTTCAGGCTTGCTTCTGTCTGAAGCCCTCTGCACTTGCTGCTCCCTCTGCCTGGAACACTTTCTCTTATTTGTTCCCTTACCAACATGAAGTCTTCACCAAAATGTCGCCTATCGGTAAGGCCTTGCCTGACTATGCTATGTATAGCAGCAACATCCTCCACTGCCAGCAGTCCCATCTCTATACCTTAAACTTATTTTCCTTCTGGCACTTATCACCATTTACCTACTTTTCTTTCTTTTTAACCATCCCTCTCCTCCAATTAGACTATAAGATCTATGAAGGCAGGGTCTTTTACTTGTTTAATTTCAGCTGAATGCTCAATGCCTAGATTTCTGCCTGGATACGGCAGGTACTCAATAAATATTTGTTGGATGCAGAAATGGTTTTCAAAATTTTACGCTGTGATCTACTAGGGTGACAGAAAAGGCTAAGAACTGACAAATGAGTTACATTAAACTCAACTGAACCAAATTCAGAAAACACATTAAATGTAACTTTAGATATAGCCAAAGACATCTTCACATTTCAAAATGATAAAAATAATCAGGATCCTGATCAATCCTGATAATTATATGAATTATTACTACATTTAAACTTAAAGGGAGTCTTAGTCACTGATTTAAAGAATTAAAAGAAAAATTCTTAGCATCTAAGTACTACTACTAATCTACCAATAAGCTATTAAAATGGATGAGCAAATGGCAGCCTTTTCCCTCTAATCCAATAGGTAAGATAGCATGCACAATTATAAATAGTACACATTTCCCAAAAAGTCCTTGTGAGGTCCTGGAAATAAGCTAGAATGATGTTACATGGTGCCTTCCATGATCTCAGCAGCAGTAAGCCTGAAGAAATCTGAGGCTTCTGGAATAAATGAAACTGATCATTTCAACCACTAGAAGCCAAAAATGGGATCTGTTTCAGATAAAACCAAAGGTTGACTTTTTTTGTAGACTGTGCTTTTGATTCCAGAAAGGCCAAAAAGAAGAGGAAGCAGTGACTTTTCCTTGAGAAGTTACCAAAGATAAATTGCATGTAGTTTGCTCACACCTCAAAAAATCTAATTAGTAGGGCTTGGGCTTACCTATCACATCTCCTTGCTCATGAATCATCATTCCCAAATTTTTAAATATTTCATTGATATCCATAATATCAGCCTAAGATAAAAAGACATACAGTATTATAATCAGAAATTCAGTCCCAATCCACAACAGAGGGGAAAAAAACCCAAATCACCACACATTCATAGACTTAATACATATGTTTTGGAATATCACAAAATTATTTTACTATAAGCAATCCCAAGTAAGTAGACCTTAAATAACAGTAACCAGTTCTATAGTCTATGGCATTAAAAATATCAAGCAAGGCAGTATGAAAATGAAAGATCTAAATTAAAATATTCTTGTTATAATTATTTCTAGTAAAAACATATTCATCAATTTTATAATTTAAAATAACAGAACATTAAGTATAAATTTAAAGTTTCATATTAATACATTTGAATATGCAATGAAATAGTGATGGATAAAAAAGTTATATATTTACTTTTTTCAATATATAATAACTATTGTTTTGCCTGATTAAAGAGTAAAGTTAAACTATTTTATTCAGGAAGCATAGGGCAATTTACATATTCATCCTATGCCTTGGTTTCCTCATCTGTAAAATGGCAATGATAATGACAGACTTAATCACTTCATAGAGTTTTTCTGAGAACTAAATGAGACAATTAAAATAGAGTTTATTATATCACATAGTGTTTGGCACATGGAAGCCCTCAATAAATTGCAGTTATTGTTAGCTATCAGTAGCCCACCTTTTAGGGACTACGTTGGTGCCGTAAGAACTTAGGCTTTCTATCTCTTTGATGTCATAAACACACTAAAGAGAAATAAAATACTTCTAAAGCCCTTGTAAAAATTGTTATTCATGCAGGTGTGATGTGTATCATGTGCCACGGTAGCCATGCAGACTCACTGAACATTTTATCTTTAGATTGTTGTTTCTCTCGGTGCTATGGTGACCTGAGATGACTTAACAGAATTTTTAAACACTGAATGGAGGAAAGTATGTTTTCTCATCAAATTCTATGGAGACTATTTTTTAAAAAAAGAAATTACTATAAGTTACATGAGAAACGCCACCAAATTAAGCACCTTGAGGACAAACTCACTCAGAACAGAGCAGCAGCCCAACTCTATAATGCAAACTTACTTCAAGTTGCCTAATAGAAGACTCTCTCTCATGAATAAGGTGAAGGTCATCCTCTGTAATTTCGTCATCCTGCACTTGCACTTGAGGTTGAGTTTGGCTAATAAAAATAACAGAATATGTAAAAAAAGACTATTAAAATAGGGCTTCCTATATAAAAAATACTTACTAAGTAGAATATTTTTCCTTCAAAGTCAGAGAATTGCTCATAATTAAATTCTAAGAATATAACAGAAATATCAGTCAACTTTATTCATGTGTCATTTCACAAACTATTTTTTGGAGTTATTATTTAATCGAAGCTGTATTGGGTAGCTGCTATTTCTTGTTCGTGGACTTAAACCTCACACAAAGGAATAATCTATATCAAATAACAATTAAGTCAATAATATTTGTTTGGATAAAATTATTTATAAAGTATTATTCCTACACTAGAATATTTTATATATTTATATTTTATACTAAGTACTGATTTTGAAATTTTTTCAAATTTATTATTTGTTTTTTATTTATAAGTAACATAGGATAACAGAAATGATATAATATAGTGAAAGCTTTAATTCTGTTCCAGAGACCATAATGTATAAAGCGTATTCATAGTTCTTACCTTTCCCAGGATACAAGATTCCTTTCTTTTGAGGTCTCCTCTGGAAAACCACTCTGAATAATTTAGTAATAGAATGGATTGAGTAGGGGCAAAGAAATAACACAGTATTCCTTATAATAAAGATTGATTTATTTATGCATGTGAATATATGTGTTCTATGTGAATATATTTTGTTCTAATATTTTAGGTCAACTACTTCAAATAATAGTGAAACCATATCTAAAATGACAAGAAAGGTATTCATTAAGCATTCCTAAGAGCCAAATAATACATCTTATTTAATTAACATGTACACAGTCTTGGAAATTGTACATTAAACAAGAAAACAACTTGTCATAGTTTCTAAGGGAATCTGAAATTAGATTAAGTCAAAATTCTACTCTAAATTATCCTTTTGTTTACTTTCTACAGGTTATATTTCTCAAGGTAAAAAGTCTTCACTATTTGTATAATATATTCACTCTATGTAATTTCCATTATTTTTATATAACTCAGGTGTCAAGTGCCCTCTATACTAGCATGAACACAATGTGACAGCTTTAAGTTCAACTAAATATGAGACTATTAGTTCGAATTTGACCCCTAATCACTTCTGACAAAATATTTCTATATTTTTATACAATTTATATTTATAATATTTTGTTCCATGATATAGACGAAATAACCACAGTAATACAGAATTACATAATTATCACCCTTCTTAAAAACTGAGCAGAAACACCTGAAAATATTCTAATACTAATTCCCAAGATATTCACAGATCTCTGTAACTTAAAATCATGCCAGTGTGGTCTTTTAAGGCAGGGATCCCCAACCCACAGGCTGAGGGCCAGTACAGGTCAGTGGCCTGTTAGAAACCAGGCCACACAGCAGGAGGTGAGCAGCAGGCAAATAAGAAATTCTTAATCTGTATTTGCAACTGTTTCCCAGCGCTAGCATCACTACCTCCACTCCAATGCAAATCATCAGGCATGAGATTCTCATGGGAGCACTGGTCTCTGGTGCCAAAAAGGTTGGGGACCACTGTTTTAAGGGATCCTTAGAGAATACTGTGTTCATTTTTACAATGCCTTTTTAAATACTTACAGATAATCTGGAACCACCTCTCACTCGAGCAACAAACTCTTTCTCTTTCTCAGCAGCTTGCCTCTGGACCTTTTGGAAGTTTGTCAGTGACGCTGTGAACTCAGCTACTAGGCGATCCTTCTGTATTTTCCTTTGACGCTGGAGGAAAGGGGAATAAAAACCTACTAGAATCAAGCTGTGAAGTTCAACAGAATTGGCAAAAGCTGTTTCACCACTAGCTAGCTCTTTACTTAATTCTGAAATTTTTACTTACTCTCCAATTATAGGGCCTTACTAATTAACTCTCAATAACATTTTGACAGTATGTTCAAATGCTGTGTAAATTTACCTTGAGGCAAAAGGTCCATAATGCTGAATTTCTTATCTCATATTTTTACCCTAAAATCTGGGCCATGATTTTAAAGTTATTTTAAAGTACTTTTTTTTTTAAAGGAAAATAAAACCTTATACTCTTGCCTAATTAATAATGTCTACTAAATGAGCAAGAAAATAAATACGTGCCCCTAGGAAACCTCACATCTTGAATGAGTGTTCATGCCTCATGAAGTCCGTCCTAGACGGCCAGGAAAACTACTCAGAAAGCATGCGCTGAGCACTTACTTAATTATGGGTAGGGCAACTGTATGGAAATAATTTTTGCTTTATTGAATCACACAGGATACTACCTGGGCAATTAAATATAGTTTTGTGTTCTGTGAGCTAATCTCAAACAGAATTTTCCCCCTACTTTCCTTTCTAGTAATAACAGTTCAAAGACGCTACAATGCACTTGATTTCTTTCACATTCAATACATCAACAATGTGTTTTAAAGCTTAATACCTGTTCACTGGGGGTGGTAGGCAGAGATCCAAAATCTTTAATGTACTTATCTGTTTCTTTAGCAAGCTGGTTAGTATACTGCTGCTTCTGTTGCCTAAAGAGAGAAAATAAGCATTATAGCCAAAGAACTAATCTATTTCTTTAAGCTCCAACTCTGTCATTTGAATAGACCTTGATGAATAGTTTTATAAAAATCACCTTTTTACAGACTGACTCCAAATTTTCTCTATGAAAATAAATTTTTCAGGTTCTATTCTTTGATAAATACTGAGCAAATAATACATGGAAAGTTCTTTACTCACACAGTGGGTAACCAAGCTTTGAGTAATAATTATCAGTAGCATTTAGAAAGGAAGATGACTTAAGCTAACATGGGAATGTGAGATGTCTGATGTATGAGATTTGGGGAGTGTGAGAGCCTTTTATTTGCATTCTATGATTGGGAGGTCGTAAGTAAAGAGAATTTGTTACTGTAAACTTTGCTCAGTTCCCAGGTCTTAGGGTAAATCTGGCCTCTCATATTTCTCTACCCGGGCATTTTTATCCTATAGATGAAAGAAGAAAAGAAGGAAGAAAGGAAGGAAGGGAGGGAGGGAAGAAGGGAGGAAAGAGAGAGAAAGAGTGAAAGAGAAAGAAAGGGAGAGAGAGAAGAAGAGAGGAAGAGAGAGAAATAGGTAATAAATAATAGTACAAATTTACTATTATTTAAGTTTGCTGTAGTAAAAAAAAAAAAAATAGCATTTCCCCATAAAGGGAATAGGACACAATAAAAGAGGTAAATTATATCAGAATCTACATCTATCTTGTTAACTAGCTTATAAACTCAAAAATAAGATTTCTAACTAAACTTGACACTAAAAAATGTTTGTACTAATGAGATGCTTTATAAGTTACAGCACTGGTACCTCTCATATTAAAGACATATTAGTCCTATTAAATACATATTAAAATAATGAGATATTATATAAAAGTATGCTTAAATATAAACACCTGTTATTTTACTAACAAGAATTATAACTTATTTGAATCTACTTACCAAGTACTCTATTTTTAACATGCCTTCTTAAATTTTTAGAAAATGTTATATAATTAAAATTCTTAAGATGTTAATGATGTCTACATAATCAGAATCTCCACTATTAACTCCAGCAAAATATGGTACCTATTAAGCATTATGTGTTTCTATTCCACTTTATTTCAATAAATAACGGTTTATTTATTTAGTTTTCAGGCATTTTAACCCTGGTATCTACATACTACAGAAAAATGTAATACAGGTAAATGTACATTTTTTTTCCTTAAGAATGTGAATTATTACTATCTATCTTTTAATTTCTTCTTCTTTTTTCCTTCCACAGGTAATGCTATCTGGCATATGGCTCATTACATACATGTTACCTGTTACATGTTAACAGTGCTGAACTAAGATTTAAAATTCAGGATCAGAATGATGCTGGGAAAATTATCAAACCTCTAACAGACATGTTTTCCTTATGAGCACAATGAAAAGAGTTCTTTTGATCTATTTATCTCACTCCAGTTTTATAAGGTTCATTTGAGAAGATGTGTAAACACATACTATAAAATCTGTAACACCACGAACTATCGCTGTTCTTCTAAAAGGGTATTTACAGAAACAGATATAACTATTATAACTTTTTTTTTTCTAAATAGAGACTAATGCTTTCTGAAATTGAAGCATGTAGGTATAAGTTTTGGGGAGGATAGTTCATATTGAATATGTAATGGATCTAAACCAATAAAATATCTGGTCACAGTAGCACTGTAGAGTTGTAGCTATGGGAAACAAATCACACACACAGAGAAGCTTAGAGTAAAACACCATCAAAAAACCTATTTAAAAAGTATAAGAAAGGTAACTAAAAAAATTCTGCTTTAATAGAGTAAGTCCGATCTTACACACACACACACACACACACACACACACACACACACACACACACACACACACACACAACACACCTACTACACAGGGGAAATCTTACACAGAAGCTTGGTACAAATAAGGCAGCAGAACCTTATTAATTCGCCACTGTTTTCTCCAGTAAGCATACACTCACTACACACTATCAAAGAAATATAACAGTTGTTTTTTCCATTCTTTTTCTTTTATTTTTAATTAAATACTTACAGCTGTTGCCTCAATTCAGGTGAATCTTGAGGTGTTCCAAGTTGATTCAGAGTCCTCTGTATTTCCACAGCTATTATGATAGAAAATAAATGTATAATTGTTACAAATGTTATAGCAACAGAAATTAATTTTTAAGAAATTAATATAAGCAAATAGGCAGACAGAAAAAGATAGAAAAACAAAGATAAATACAAAAAACATTAGTTGAGAAAAAAGTAATAAATGTTTTATTTGAATCTAATTAGCAACAATGAATTAATTTTCAAGAGAAAATTGTAATTGTATGGGGACATTAACATTATGAAACTGTCCATAATATTGTAATAACTATGTATGGTGTCAGATGGGTACTAGATTAATCAGGGTGATCACTTCGTAAGTTATATAAATGTCTAGTTACTATGTTATACACCTGAAACTAATACAATATTATATGCCAACTGTTATGGGGGGGAAACCCCAAGAAACTGCACTTAACAATGCAAAAATATTATCTTCTTTCCTATCAGAAGATTTAGCAGAATGGCACATGGACTTTTACTTAACTCTACTGGCATAAAAATTGTGAGAAAAATAATTGTAAAAATTACATAATTTATTGGAATATGAAGTAAATGAACTATAGTTAATAAATGAGGGAGGAATAACAACTGGAAAAAATTATTTTTCAATTATTTCTGTAATAAGTGATCCAAACTAGATTATCAAAGGATGCTAAAACCACAGGATATTCACATGACCTCAAATTATCACTACATAAATAACAGTAATTATAAAAATTAACTTTATCATAGATAAATTTGTTGCTTACACCATCAAATTTTGCACTGCCAATGGTACAAGCTGGCACTATTAGTATCCTGACATAATACAATGAAGAAAGTCACAATATGAACTACATATTTTCCTTGCCAAAATATTTAACCTGAATCTAATCATGAGAAAAAAAAAAATCAGACCAATTTATATTTTGGGATAATCTACGAAATAACTGGCCAATGTCACAAATGAAAAAAAAAATTAAAAATAGGTGAGCTTTCTAAATTAAGAACTGAAGAAAACCCTCAAATAATAAAACACACAAATGTACGGTATTTGACTGGGTTCTGAATCAGAAAAAAAGAAAATGCTACAAAAAAATTGTGGGGACAATTAGAGGAATCTGAACTTGAAATGTGAGACAAAACAAAACTTAAAAAATTGTCAACAATTGGTGAAACCAGTAAAAGGTATATAAAGAGTTCACTGTACTATACTTTTACTTTTTAGTAGGTTTAAAATACTTAAAAGTCAAGGATATAAAATTAATGCTAAACTCATAATCCAGAAGTCTATGATCACTGTAATAAAAAAAGCTATTTGCATATGGGAGGATCTATAGTTTTATGCAAGCGTGTACACAAATAAAATCTCCAGTAGAAATAAGTTGAAAAGCCACATCAAAGTAAAGAATTTTCACATTTCCAAGAACTAGAGAAAAATAATCTGAAACACCCGTTCTTTTCATTTAAAATAAGTGGTTTATTTATATAGCTAAATGCTTTTAAATAGTCATTATTTATTTATGGAATCAAGGGAATAATTGTATTTCAAAACAGGATAACTTTTGTTCGCTGGTGATGATGTAATGAACACTGTTTTCAAGTTAAAGCTGAACAATATAAATCCTCAAGAACTCATATAGCATATAAAAACTGCTAAACATTCAGCTAGCTTCAAAGAAATTTTTTTGCTTTAATTTTGGCAGATTTTTCGTTTGTCAGGTTAAGAATTCTTGTTTGCTTTTTTTAACTTATCGGGGCTTACAATCAGTTATATAGTTCCTTCTGAATCTCAACAGATTTTCTTGGACTATCTTACAGGGGTTTAATGCTTCTATTTTATAAAAAAGTGTGTTGATAAGACAAACTGTAGTATAGGCCTCTACAGGATAAAGACAGGCATATATCTCATCTCTAGAGCAGGGGTCCCCAAACTCTAGAAACTGGTCTGCTCAGGTGAACGAGCAAAGCTTCATCTGTATTTGCAGCTGCTCCCCAGTACTAGCATCTCCACTTCAGCTCCCCTTCAGATCATTAGGCATTAGATTTCTCATGTAAGCACTGGTCCCTGATGCCAAAAAGGTTGGGGACTGCCGCTTTAGATGGTCCTTGTCTTTTAAAAATGTCACATTAAGTGATAAAAAAATAAACTGTTCAATAAATTACACCAGGAAAACTCCCTATTTGGGGGTTAGAGAACCTTAGTTTACCTGAAAGCAAAATAAATCTGTAATAAATTATGAATTTAAACACTAAAAAATTGAAACCATTAAACTGCTACGTAAAACTATAAAAGTGTATTCATTACATGATCTTATTTAGGATCTTGGAGTGAGGTATAAATTATCTACGTATGACACAAAACTAAAAAGCATGGAAGAAAATATGACAAGTTGACAAAACTAAATATTTCTAAATTTTTGTTATATGAAAAATATGTTACAAATATATAAATAACATATGTGTGTGTATACATGGGAGAAAATATCAGTAGCAAATGATGAGCCAAAGGGTTAATACCCTAATATACAAAAAAATCCTACAAACTCATAATAGAAAAATAGCCCATACAAAAATAGACAAAAGATATCTACTTGAAATTTACAACAAATAAACATATAAGAAATTCAACTTCATTGACAATCAACTTTCATATATCACTTTCGTAAAAATCAAGCATAATAAGTAGGTAAGAATATAATTACAATCAAAAGCCTTAAAATAAAAGGGAGAGCCACACCTAAAAGGAAAAAGGAGCACTATCAATAATGTATGAAGAACTAGAAATAATTGAGAAAAGGTTAGACGAGCCAATACAAAAATGGGCCAAGAAAAGAAATATTAGTAATATTCACTAGAAAAATGAAGAGCAAAAAAGGATCAAAAAGTATATCAATCCTGGAAAGAATAAATAAGTTTAATGTATGAATGCTATATAAAATTGTTCAGCCGTTATTTATTTTATTTTTATTTTTTTAGTGAGGCAACCCTTGGTTGACCTCACAGATTACAAGGACCTTGACAGCTTACAATCCCTTATTTTTTTTTTATTTTTTACACCTACAGCACCTGGTCTTCTTAGGTGATCTATCCAAGTAATAACCAGGTTCAACTCTGCTTAGCTTCCAAGATCAGATGGGATAGGGCTTGTTTAGGGTGGCATGGCCGTAGACCTGTTGGTCATTAAAAAGAATTAAGTTGAACTATTTTTGATAGGCCATGTGGGCGCCTGAATCTACCAAGTCTATTTCCATAGTTGTTTTTTGTTGTTGTTGTTGTTTTTCAACAGATGTACTCACAGCCTGTTTTCTTTCTTTCCATCCTTTCTGCCTGAGTAAGGGTTACAAGAGAAAGAAGAGATCACCAGAAGCCCCTGAGGACTCTGCACTGAACAAGGCAGTAAACCTAGAGCAACTCTATTTCCTGTCACATTACTCAGAAATGCCACCGAAGACCTGACAAGCTGAGAGTGCTGGTGCCTCTCCTAGTCCCATTTAATTGGCCTGTCTGGAGGACACAAAACAGTCATGATGACTACCAGAAGCTTATTCAGATGGTGACTCCAAGTGCAATGCTCTTCAAAATGTGATGTTTACTAGAATAGGTCATCACAATCTCTGGCACCTTATATAAACCTACTGATGTGATAAATACATTTTGCTCTACCCTAAAAAAATACAAAACATGAGAAGGAGTTTGCTTTTAAATGGATACAACAGCAGTGAGCCCTAATAGTCTTATCTTGGTTATATACACTGTCTCTGTGATACAAGCTGGTTTTCAAGGACACTGATCATCTCTTGCAGGACACTAAACTAGTCCAACACATTGCTTACAACTGCTTTTAGGATCTGAAAAAGAAGCAGTATGTACTTTTAGGTGTCTTTGAAAAAGGTCAGTATGCAAGCAGGTAGAAGATAAATTCCACAAAAATATCAGGCCTTCAGTGAAGAAATCTGGTCCATTAATCTGTATGCATTATGGATGTACTATACTCTGTAAAGTAAATGACAAATTGCTTTTCTTTGCAGTCTCAATACAAAGAGGGAACAGTGCTTGGTGAGACTTATGCTGCTCCAACCCATTTTAGTGAATGCACCAAAAGGTTGACAGCTCTGGCTTCACCTCCCCAAAAGAAAAGACTATCCAGCTAGTTCAAGTGGTGGTACAAGTAGCTCTACAACTTGGCTTTAGTGACCCGGTTGATTCCATGGTAACTCAAATGCCTGGTTAATATCAGAATCTTATATAAAACCAGTCTCAAGGCTCAATAGGAAAAAAACATAGGAGTCCCTTAGAATCTTGAAGCAAAATCAAGTTCTCTTTGGCAAACCAATGTTATCTTTTTAAGGAACAGTTTTGGTCTTGCTACAGCACCCTGGATAAAAAGTAAACAGTGGTATACTAGGTAACCAAGTGATCTGAGTTGCCCTCTGCGCATTAGGTGTTATGTTACTTTGTTAGTATATCTTTTCTCCATTTTGTTCTATGTCCCCCAGTCAGCCTGCCCCTCATCCAAACTCCTACAGCAGTTGTTCAATGGGATAATAAACTAGCAATGGAGGAATAAAAGCCACATGTAGCCTTACCAATGCTGACTTCCTCTATCTTAGAGTAACATGACTACTGGCTTTCATACACCAATCTGCAGCAACAACAATCACAAACAAATATGTGACAAGGCACCAACCTTGTGGTTATCAGCCAGCCAGCCAGTGGCAAGAAGATTACACTCCTTTTACCTTGGTGGAGAAGAATTTTATACTCACTAAAATAGTCAGCCTGTAGATTTTATTATGCTTTCTCCACTCCCCTCACCTCAGGATTCTACCAGCTTCCTAATCTATGTATTAGTCACAATCATGGTATTCCACACAAGAGTTATTATCAGGATACTTTTGAACAAGATATTCACTTTACAGAGAGAAAAAAAATAACAGACTTCCGAAGACAATGAGATTCATTGCTCTGCCAGTAATGCATTATCTAGAACCTGAAAGACTTCTAGGATATTTAATGGCCTAGTGAGACTCAATGATGGTGTCACCTGGGAGACAATATTTTAGAAATTTGAAGTGTTGTCCTACAGGATCTTTATGCTCTCAAAGAACAACCAACCACTGCAGGCTGCTGTTTCACCCAGAGTTAGAAAGAAAACTTAGATTTGGGAACTAAGAGGTTAAAGTGAAGAGTACATCTAATTAGCTATTTGCAAATTTTCTTTCAACCCTGGAGGTGATTTAGAGACACTACTCAAGTGAGGAAGGTCTCCACTGGTAGAAGCTGAGATTGCCATCTGTCCATCTGGGGCCTGGACATTGAATGAGGTATTATTAAGGGGAAGTAAGGTTATGCCCATACCAACGTGAGAGGAAGAAGTATAAATAAATTTTGGATTAGCTGGAGGGAACTAGCTAATACTGGCATCTTTAATCACAAGAGTTGGTATTATACAGCATTCCAGTAGGAACAATGAGGAACCAGGTTTGAAAGTCTGGACACTCCAAATAGCCAAAGCATTGAGTGAAGGAATAAAGAACACAGAATGGCTACTCAAGGACAAAAAGTATTCATACAAGCTGCACCCTTGTTTTCCAGCTGTAGAGCAGTAACTATAGTCAAAAAGAGGTTCCTAGGTAGATGACAAACAGGATGGTAATATGGAAAAACTGATTATCATTCCTAGTTTCTCCAAAATCAGGTTTAATTTCATTATCTAGCTTGGGGTTGTAAATTAATGGGATAGTCAAATTCAATTTTAACTGGCATATGTCCAACTTAAAAAAATAATGAACAAATTATATTAACTATTTAAAATTATTTGCACCATTACTTTTAGAGAGGCAGCTTTAAAAAATACATTACATTTTTCATAATATAAAGAGAACACTATTTCCTACAAATCCAAACAAGATGCACTGTTATTTCCTTAAAATCAACAGTCTCCTTTCTGGCTCTTAATAGCTTTACTACTTAAAATGATCCATTCTGTTCCATGTGGGTCTGCCGCCATCTAGTGGATTACTTAAAAAATGCTTCATATCAAAGTAGTTTTTGTCATAAAACTGTAGGCAATAAAAATAAAATTTAAAAACAACAACAACAACAACAAAAACTGTAGGCAACACTTGGTATCAAAGGCTATGGAATGTGGCAACTTGTCACACTTCAGCAGGAAACGGTGAGGACCTTGACTGACCAGTGAGAGTGATGGGCTGCAGGGGCTCCCTGGGCCAGCCCTAACAGGCACACAGAGTACCCTCAAATAACTGTCTCCTATGACCAAGAGCAAAATACAGGTATCTTCTCTTTTAGCACAAAATATCTCTGTTGTTCAACCCAAAATAGCTCAGAGTTGTAAAAACTAATTGTAGAAAAAATAATGGTTGGCAAAACCCTTATTTTTGAGCTTCTGACTCAACCTCATCTGCACATTACACTGAGGAAGAAGTAAAGTTTAATGCTGACCAGCAAGCAGCTGTGGAGCCAGAAAGCCTGATTTTGAAACCTGACTTCACTTCTTCCTGGCTGCTGACCTTGGACAATTTACCTAATCTCACTAAGCTATAATTACTGCAACAGTCAAACAGAGAAAATATCACCTCCTTCTCAGTTATCATGAACCTCAACTGAGAAGAATGAAGACAAGCACCTGGTACTGGGTATATTAAAAGTTCAATAAATGAGAGCTAAGCATATGAACTAACTGGCTTATGTTTTTCTCTTCAAAGTCAGAAATGAAAAATATTCTAATTAAAATAACTAACTGATGTGAACCATGCTTTAGGAGGGTACTACAACTTAATTTCTGATATAGTTATGAGAACTATAGAGATAATGATAAATATCCATCGATGTGAGTTATATCCCATATTTAGGAGGGAAGAGTCAGCTACTTCACAGTGGCAAGTATCTAGCAGTTAGTTACATACAAATGAAATAACTGAAACTGAACTAGAAAATACAAATATTAAAAAAACAAACTGTTTTAGACTCAACTTTTTCCTCATCTATCAAATCTTCTACCTGTTTTAAACAGTGATTTGTAGTATTAAAGTTGATATACATGAAAACTGGTAATATGACTATAATTAGAGAATCATTAAGTTCATTACAAAGTACAAGGTGCATAAGATAACGCTGCATGAGAAAAATGCCTATATCAGCTAATTTAAAATTTGTATCAACACTAAAAGATTCTAAGAAAAAAATCACATGAACTTGGTCTATTTCAATATAAAGAAAAATCACGAAAAGTGTATTATAATTCTAAAAAGCAGATCACAAGTGGAGAAACTCCCTAGAGAATCTGAAAGAAAAAACTAAAATAATTACAGGCTTTTTTCCAAACAGGCTCTCTCTATCTCATACTGTCTTGTGACCTGAACAGGGAACTTATTTTGTGAGTAAAAGAACTGACGCAAATTGTGGCGAGGAGAAGGGGTGGGGAGGAAGATGAAGCATCTTCTAAAGGATGAGTCTGGAGTGGAGCAGTGCCTCAGGGGCCAAGTCCACTGGTTTGTTGTGCTCCCCTTTTCCACACTGGAACCCCTGAAGGCGTATCCTGCTACCACAAAGCCATCTCAAATTTAGAACACTTAATTTTTAAACTTCTTATTGGTTTTCTAACTAGATACTTCAAAGGTAGAAAGGCATACAGGTTAACCAAGTGAATATTTAGGGCATCTTAAAGCTACTGTAGATTAATAAAGGGTTAAATCTGAAGGCATGGTTCTTTAAAATAAAGTACAAAAACAAGTCATTTGACAATTATATGTAAACAATACTTCGGATTTCTAAGATGGCTAGATCACGGCACGCTCTCTCTTAGCAAAGATATTCAGTCCTAACATTTTATCACATGGACCTGATCAGTTTACCTGATGAGACTCTAGAATCAGAACCAAGTCCCAGGGGAGGACTTGGCCCCTAGAGATTTGTGTAACCAGCAAACACAAGCCAATGACTTGGTGAAGCAGGCTCAAAACCTGTCTCTGAAAGAAAACGCTTATCCAGGACTCCCTCTTTGCTTCTTAAGTTACATGTTTAAAAGAGATTCTTAGAAACAAAGTTGTATTGTCATTAGTGCCTCTATGCTTTGGTTCTTGGGGGAAACACAGACCAACCTGTGTGAATTTTAGAATGTAGAACAGACCTATGCTTTAAGCAAAATTAGGTTTTCAAGAATGTGAGAACAGTTCAAAATGACAGAACCACATTTTGTTCCCTCTTCATGGCTGTCTTATATATGCCACCTGAAGACCTGTGAGTTTTCAACAGTTTTATTTTAACAACTGGATGGTTTATTGTAAAGCATTTTATCATGTTTTCTGAAAACAGTTGTTCTCGGTTTGCTTACGTAGAGTCCTGCTTTACCGTTAGTTTTTATTTACAGCAGAGTGTATAGAATCTGTTTTGTAGTTTGAAAATACAGAGCAGTCCTTTAAAAAATAAAAAAATCTCAAAAAGGGGAAGGAGGGAAAAAGGTAAAGTCCCACTCCTTCCAATTTTCCAACCTTCCAGACCCCTTCTTGTCCCACCTCTTCATAAGCTTCTTTCCTGTTAATCACCAGATGGCCCCATAATTCTCCTTTGGCTCCAAAAGCAGCCGGGTGCTGGCCATGTAACAAAGTTCACCTCCAGTTTACATGGCAGCAATTCCCAAACTATTAGTCTCAGTCCTAATTTCTGATCAGTTCTATTTGCCAAGACATCGCTACTCAGATATTGTTAAAACACTGAAAATGGATTTCTGCTTCCTACAGGAACATGGTAGAAGTTTATTTCTGCATCTTTCCTCTTCTTTCCTCAAGTCATACAGAACACAAAGCAGGGAGGGACCCACCAAAATCACATTTTCAGAAAAATTAAGACAACAAAAAAATTCTCAAAAAATGTACATGTAGTCAAAAGCAACAGAAAAAAGCAGATCCTGAATGGGAAGCCATACGTGTGTGGTAGGGAATAAGGGAAGTTTGCAGAGAGAAATGGGAAGGGCGAGGGAGGGGCAGAGAGCCAAGATGTCACCAGCAAATATCCACTTCCAGAAGAGAGGAGCAGGGCACTCTGCTAGGGGAGATAGAAAGGGGATGCTTGGACCACACTCAGGGGGCCCACAGGCTCCAATCTCTTAAAGGACCACCTTTCTCGGAGAGGAGGCAGACACCTTAGAAAGATATGGCGGTGCATGTTGGGGCAATGGAGTGATGGGAGCACATCAGGACCAGAGGGGGAAGCTTCCCTCTGCCAGGCAGGTTCAGAGAGGCAGCGAGAGAAAGAAATACTGCCTCAGGGCAGGTCAGAGAGAATGTCCTTGGGCAGAGAAACCGGGAACTTCCCTCTCCCCGCAGGGCACTCTCCTGCCAGGAGAATCAAACTCATTACACTGAATTACAAAAAAAGAAGAGATACAGCAACCACACAAAAGAATATTAAAAAAAAAAATTATGGAAAAGAATAGCAAACTCCCCACAAAGAGAACACAGCAGAACAAAAGCAGATAAGGTGAAAATTATAACCCAAAAGCGCATCACACTTTTTTTTTTAAACACTCAATGAGGCCAATTGTAATTTTAAATGAAGATCACAAAGGAGCCCATAGATGAAATGGCCAGATAATAGGCAGTGGCAAAGTAGAAACCAGAGGAACTCAGGAAAGAAAGAGAAAGGCACATTCAGGAATGAGATTTTTGAATAAAACAGGTTTTTGAATAATACAGGTAATGCTGTACAAGTAAAATCACGGGAGCTGGCCGGGCCATTCCGCGCAGCTCTCCTCCCTGACCCCAGCAGCATAGCACCCCTTGGGGGATTCACTAGCAGGCCTTGGCTGAATTTTTAGCTAACAGCTTCCACATTCCGCAGCAGAAAAATAACAGCCACAGGCTAGTGGGGGACCTTGATGATGTCTGTGTGCAACCTCCTGGATTTTAAATGGTATAAAGACCAAACTATCCCAGAGAAGTAGGTGGCCGCATCCATAATGTGCTACTGCAGCAATGGATTCTTCAAATAATGATCATGGTAATGACCCTATCACAAGAAGACTTGAAAAAAAAAAACAAATGTACCAAGATGTAAAGAACACTATTTCGAAGACTTTTAGATTCTTCCAAATCAATTAAGAGGAAAATTAATTAATAATTGCGTTAAGGAAAAAAAAAAGTCTGTAGTAAGTATAAAAGGCAATTACTCTTCCTGGAGGATGTTGTGGGGCATGGTAAAGATTTTCATTCGATTTTAAGTGGCACATGAAGTCACTGTAGTTTTAAGCCGTGGCATGAGACATAATCTTATTTACAGTTTTAAAAGTTCGCCTTTGCTACTATGTGGCTACTAATCACCAGTGTAAGGAACAGACTGTAGATAGCCAGAAATGGGAGCAGAAAGGACAATTTGGAGGCTGCAGTCATGCAAAGAATAGCAGCAGCTTAGACCTGAGTGGTAATAGCAAAGATGGAAAAGAAATAGCCAATTTTGGCAAGTAGAACCAATAGGATCTGTACTTAGACTGAATATGGAAAAGTGAAGACAGAACACTGGGGTTTGGGGTTGGACCCCAGAATAAAAAAGTTCATGTTCAGGGATGAAGCATGTAGATGACACATATAGGAGCAATGAGTTAAGCTCCTTGAAGCACCCTGGAGCCATAGCTTAAAGTTTTAATTCATAAAGCAAAGAAGGCTCACTCACATTTGGTCATTAACAACACTCGTGTTTGGTTGTGTAGGAGAAGTCAGGGGAGAGAAGAAAAAGTTGTCTCTCTGTTAAAATTCTCTTGGTTAAGACATTAATTTCCACACTTATCTCTGTTTAATGTCAACACTAGGCATGTAGAAAATCACAACAGAATCAAAGCTACTGAAGTTTTTCTCCTCAAGGAGGAAAAAAATATTTTCAGATGTGTGACTTTAGAAGTAAACCTGTCTAACAATCAACGATCAAACAGCATTTTAGGAAGGTGGAAAAGGGGCAAGCAGAGACAGAGAGAGGGGAACAAGGAGACACGAGAGGAAAGGACGGGGAGGGATGGGGAAGGGATGGGGATGGGGAGAGGAAGAATATGAACTAACAAAATTTCAACTTCTTTTCCTCTATAAATTGCATTCTCATCTGCCAAAGCTCACCAACAGCCAACCTCAGAAAAAAAAAATATATATCCCAACCCCTGGGTAAATACACACGGTTCCAGAAAAGTCATTAACTGCTCAGAACTGGAACTCTTTTTTCAAGAAAAGCTTGCCCTAGCACCAAAAAAGAGAAGTCGATATTAGCTTCCCTTTTGTGAACTCATGTGTTAAGGTGCAAAATCAAGTGTCCCCTTCTCTAGACTCTAATTAAAAGAATTGCATTCATTCTCATAATTAACAAAATGGCTCACATTTTTATATAGACTTTGTATTCCAACTCACAGTCCTAAGAACCTTATGGGGACAAGAGCCAAACACTAATCTTTCTTAATAAACAAAGAGAATACATACACAGAATGAGAACCTAGTTGCAACACAAGAGAAACCAATATTTTTTCCAACTCTAAACAAGTCTGTGTTGGATTAACAGCTTTAATCTATAGGAGCTAAAGGATGAAAAATGGAATGATGAAGATTCAATATAAACATATTTCAATCACCTTCCCTTAATCTTTATAACATGGGCTAAATTTCACACATTTCATGCCTCCCTGGAAAGGTTTGCCTTCCCAAATCTGAAACACACACACACACACACACACACACACACACACACACACACACACACACAGCATATGTGATAAATCACATATTTTAGCAGAAAACTTCTAAACTTATAAATTCAGATGAGTATACTTTATGTTACCAGTGCCTCTATTCCCTTCTTTTTCCAAAGGCTGTTAACCACTCTATATCTTCCTCTTTCAAATTATTCTAAAAAAAAAAAAAAAAAAAACCTCAAATGCCAAACTGTTCATTAGCACTGGTGGGAAGACACTATATGTCCATATGGGAAAATTTTATCTCAAGGATTATGTTTCATGGTCAGCTGTTATTTCTATTTATTAATTTCCTTCTATTCATAACTTAGTTAACCTGACACCATAATCCTTTGTGACTGCAACTCTCCCACCTCTTAATATTTAGAAATAACATCTAAGTCTTAGTGGAACTCTAGCTGATATTATGAATGACTGTTTATATTATGGGACTTTAAAATCATGCAGTATGGGTACAGATATGGCAACTGGTCTCTTGATAACAGAATAATTTTACATATGGTAGAAGAGCTTTCAGGATTCTTTAAAACTTTGGTAAAATTATAGCCTGTGTTAAAGTTGGAAGACCATAATCCAGCCCACAGAAAATATATACAAGGAAATCACGTCCTAGAAAGTTAAATAGCTTACTCAAGGTCACATTGCTCTTTGGATCTGATTTCAGGAAATATGCATGCACACACAAACTGTGTGCCTGATTAGAAACTTTTCCTGTGGTCTCTTTGATTTTCTTAACTCAGAGATATTCTTATAAGTCTGATCAGAAAATCACAATACAAATCATGATGAGATACAGCTATGAGTAAAATGTAAAATACTGTAAATGCCAAATGTTGCCAAGCATTTGGAGCAACACAAACTCTAATACACTGGCTGGTGGGAGTATAACCTGGTATAACTACTGCAGGTAACTATATAGCTGTATCTTTAATAGCTGAACACACACACGTATCTTATGACCCAACAACCCAATTCCCAGGTACACAAGAGACCAAAGAATGTTCAAGAATGTCCAGCATTGTTCATAACAGCAAAAAACAAAACACTAAAACAGATACACTCCAAATGTCTATCAACAGTGGAAAGAATCAATAGATTATGGTATGTCTGAATATGGAATACTGTACAGTAATGAAAACGAATGACCTACAACTAAATGCAACAACACGGATGAATTGTACAAACATAATGAGAGAAAGAAGTCCAACATAAAATATAATACTTGATTCTATTAGATAAAGTTAAAAAATCAGGAAATCAGTGATGTTAGCAGTTAGGACATTAGTATCTTTAGAGAGTATGGAAGGAGTATAAACATAAGAAGGACTTTAGGGGGCTTGTAATGTTCAATTTCTTGATGTGTGTGATATAGTAATAACAGACAATTTGCTGCGCTACACACTAATAATTGATGTACTATTCTATATATATGACACATCTACTTTTTTAAAAGTTAAAAAACCCATCTCTAATTTATATGATGGATCTCAATATATTTATTCTGCTTCTTTCAAAAACATGAGATCTTTCTGTTTGTCCTGTATGTCCTGAATACCTTTTTCTATATTGTTTGTGCAAAGATGAATGGCCCCTATGAAAATATCCTACTCTGGCTTACCTTATATAATAGCCTTGGCCATTTCAACCGACAAAAGCTTGCTTATCCTTGTACTATACATCACTGGTAAGAGTTTGTCTCAAAGAAAAGGGTAAATGGGTGTATATCCCATTTCCAGATACTAACAAAAATGTTACTTTGGAGCATCTCAACCCAAAGTTTGAGAACAAAATCTAAGCATTTCTTTGATGCATAATGACCTTCTAGACCTGGGATAACAAATGGTTTAATTTATATGCCAACTTTAGTCCACTGGGAATGGCTGCCTAGAGCACTGGGCTGAAAAAGACTGGATGCCACATTAGGGCCAGTAACAGAGACTATTGCCTATGCCACAGGCAAAGAGGATAGGGCGCTGGGGGCACAAATACCTCGCTGACTCTGAAAAAACAGAACACCTTCTCTCATAGGATAAAAATATTTCCTTAATCATTTTAAATACTTCACAGAGATATCCCTTATAAAGTTCTATTCTTAAAAAAGCTATATTATTTTAACATAATCTGTTTCTGTCTGATATAGGTTATGTTCAAGTATTCATATAATATGGTTTAAATACTAATAAAACAAATTGATAATGCTATAGATTATTTTTAACAAAAAGTTTAAGGGAAAAAAATTTATATACATTTTGTTTCATCCATGTCATTCTTTGCAAAACAGAACTAACAGACTATAATACTAGTTAAAAAAATAACCAACTCTGATCCTACTAAATGTTAACTCTGGGTTCCTCTGAGAATCACAAATCTTTTTGATTGCTATTTTCTTTTTTGGTGAAAACTAAACCATGCAACTCAATATACTACAAGTGTTCAATGATCTATGTCAAAACTAATATGAGCATAAACTTCCTACTGCTGTGCTTTAGTTGAACAGACACACATACTCTAACTTATGAGGGTATTTATTACCTTACTTACAGCATCCTCTCCTTAGGTATTTTTTGTAAAACTAGATAATTTGTACAGACCCAAATTCAAAAGATGCAAATAATATAGTGTGAAGAGAGAACCTAAATGTGGTACAAAGTACATTTTATTCAATCATATCCAGTATTATTAGCATTACCAGATGGAGGGAAAAAAAAAAGTGAACTGAAATTTCACACTTCTGCCTTTCACTTCCATGTGATTTCTTTATACTTCTTATCAGTGACACTCATTGGATCGTAGGTTAACTTTTTAATAATAACTAACTATATTTAAATTTCCCTGTATTCAGACACTGATGCTCAGAATTATAAAAAATACACAGTGAAAACTGGCTTCACTAAATTCAGGACCCTAAATCTCAAATGAATATTCAACCTGATATCAACCCTTCTCTAATTCTGAGGCATGTCAACTCTCTCAATTGTCAAAACTACAAGTAATCTCTTTCTCTTACTTTCATAAACTTCTACCAGCCTCTCTTTCCATTCTCTTTCCATTCCATGCCTTTGCCTCCTATTTTGTTTAAAAACAGTCCATTTAGACAGGAACTCACCGTCTGCACCCACCATGCTTACTGTCTACACCACATGACTCCGTACAGTGGATGAAGGTGAATCAGACTCTCCAGATCCATTCCCCTCTAGCCTTCATAGACAATTATACAATTGTCTTTTACAATTATACTCACTAGAATCTCCCTTTTGTAGTGGGAAAAAAACAAATCGTTCTTTGACCCTCTTTCTAATTCCATGGCACAATCTACCAGTTGCCTATTAAATATTAATTTTTCCCTTCTCTCTCAAAAAAGCAATCTCCAATCTTTAATGAGCACATTGCTAGGAAGGTAGTAGACTTCCCAGAAGTTAGGTGTAGTCAGCCATATGACTTTATCTAAATTCTGGTCAATAATAGAAGGAGAGGTGAGCTGGATTCTGGGAAGTCTCTTTAAATCATAGCGGTTGGTCCTTCTTTCTCCTTTTCTCCATCTACACTTGGAACATGGATATGAGACAGCTTTTCAGACTCACCAGTTTGTATGATCCAATTCTCTGCTTTTACTTTAGTCTCTCAGCAACATTAGACACAGATGATACCTCACTAAGTCTTGAAACACTTTTTTTTTATTTTTATTTTTTCTGGAAATCCACCATATCCTGATTTCCTTGTTATCTCACTGGTCACTTCTCTGATTCTTTATGCTGTTTCCCCTTGCCTACTTGACCTCTACATTTTTTAATGCTCTGGCTCTCTTCTCTTAACTAAACTCATTTCTGTGATTATTTTAGACCTATTGTTTTAAATTCCATTTATACTCTGCTGACATTCAGAACTCCTAATTCATATATCTAAAATAGATGTTTAAAAGACATATCAAAATTTACTTGGCCAAAACAAAACTCTCCCCACTTCTCCTCAACTGTAGTCCTTCCCATCTAAGAACATACTCATCAGCATTTGCTTGGTTGCTCAATGCAAAAACCATGGAGTCATCCTGGACTCCTTTCTCTCTCTCTCGATCCATCCACATTCATCAGCAAGTCCTGCTGGCTCTGCCTCCAATGACCATCCATCATTTCTCTCTGTCCCCACTGCTACCAGCCCTGGTGCAAGCCAATATTTCTCTTATCAGACTCCTGTGATAGTCAAGGTGTCCTCCTTCTATTTCCCCAAAATCTATTTTATAAGCAGCAGCCAAAGTCATCTTTTCAAAGTGCAGACTTGATTGTGTCTCTTCTCTGCCTCCTAAAATGAAATCTAAACTCCCTATATGGTCTCCAAGGCTCTGGGTGACCTGCTCAGCCACAAGCCTGATTTCATTCCCAGCCACTCTTGCTTTAAGTGCTGTTTCACACTAGATACTTTTTTTCCCTATTTTCTGAGCACACTAAGCTCTGGACTGCTTTTTACAATGCCAGCTGTGGCCTCCATCTGAACACTCTTTCTCAGTACCTCTCATTACCAGCCCCTTCTCATCCTCACTCAGGAGACCATCTAAGCTAAGGCAGCTTCCTCCTAGTCTCCTGCTCTCACATTACTCTCATTTTATTTTCTTCATAGAAAATTACACTGTTCATGAATTCATTTTTTCTTTTTTACCATTTGTGTTCTCCTTATATTGTAAACTACAGGAGACCAGGCCCATGTGAATCTTATTTTCCACTGGATTCCCAGGGTCTGGAACAGTGAATAAAAAAACAAACAAACAAACAAAAAAAAACCTACCAAAATTAAAAGTCACTTAGTCTGAACCATTATTACAGTGTTTAAAACTTAATAATAGACCTGAAATATTGAACCACCACAAGCTGGTCACACATAACAGGGATCACACATCAACTGAGGTAGGCATTTCCATCCCTGAAAAACCTGGCTTACTGAAAAGTCCTTATTCCTTCTCAAGCTGACATCAAACTACTGTAGATTCTGTCCATTTGTGGAGGTATTTATAATCATGCAGCATACGCTTCTTATGCTTTACACAAGACAGTGCTTCAAATATCTGAAGGTGGTGATTGTACCTTCTCATGGCTGAAGACTCATCTTAACACGTCTGTACAAAGCACAGTTGTGGGTATTATCACCACTGTCCCACACACTCCAAGACTTCCCTGAATTGCAATATAGTCACATACTTAGCTATCAAGTATGCCATGAATATGCAACTCTGGCCCAATTTATCATTTCTCATCTGGCTGAATCAACTAATCTCTCAGGGAGCATAACCTGATTTAAGTTAACCTTTACCTCCTTTCAGTTCAAGCTCACACAAAATCTCCAACCAATGTATCTTTCATACCACTAAGTGCTTACTGCCTCTATAATCTCACTATACTACAGTTACCTCTCCAGCTTCCCAAAGTTCCTTTCTTACATAAAGGTCTTGACTTACCACACATATAAATTAAAATTATAAGCTCTCTTCATTTTCACACGTGACCTGAGGTAGGCCAGCACTATTTTTATCCAGTAGCAAGGAAGCCACAAAATGGAGAGGCCATTTTGGCTCTCATCAGAACAGATACGAAGCTGAAAGAACAAAGTGGAGCAAATGCTGGTAACCCTGGGACAAAATAGAGCAATCCTGGATGTACCATTTCTATCGTCTCTGCTGTGGACAACATGCCACCCCTACTCTACTCACACTTCCTTGCTCCTCTAAGAATAGCCAGAGAAAACAAGAATTAACCCAAATAAGGGTTATTTTACACAGCTGTGCACAGTGGCACTTTTTTAGAAGCTTCTGTAATCTAATCTTACTCCCTTTATCCCAAAATGCACAGAAATCTCATTTAAATATTCATGTAGGGTAACAACTGTTGGGAAGTTAATTATTAGATAAAGAAACACAGCTTGGTCATCTGAAAACATTCCTTATTTCCATAGTGTATTAGCATTCTGGTAAAGAGAGGAGCCTTAAAAAAGTAGGCTGAAGTATACTAACACTCCAAAAGAGTTCAGGTAATGCCCAGAGGGCTAAAATACTGACCACAAGTTGACTAGAATCATCCAGGTATGTGATTAGCTGTGACTTGGGAACAAAAAACGAAACAAAACAAAATCTATCAGCTCAATTCTGCTAGTGACTTTTCTTAATACTTATATATATTCTGAGTAATAATTTCTAATAAAATACCATCCTGGATTAGTCTACTAGTATTCTGTCTTTGACACATATAGCAAAAGATGATTTCAGGAGAACCCAGACAGTTATCTTATACTGTATGTCAGCCTCAATAAATAAAAATGTCCTTCCCTTATAGTTCTTCCTTGCTCCTTAATGAAGTAACTTAAACCATATCCATATGGTTTAGTAACCTAAACCATATCTAGTCAATTTTGTTTTTAATAAATATACTTTTATCAAGATTCCTTAAAATCTCTTGATAGTGCTCCCCAGTTCCAAACATATGAGATTTAGTCAAGTCTCATTAACCTCATCTAGAACCAGATAGTTTTAAGCAAACATAAGTATTTACCATTTTAAATTTTTATTTCATTAATGAAATTGTGTGTTATTATGTGCCTGACGCTCTAAAGAAAAACGCAGTTAAGTGTTATCTCTTCTCATATAATTCATATATTCATTCTAAAGAGTTCTAGTCTTTTAAAATCTGTTCTTAGAGAAATTTCCCTCCCCTTCTCAATCTCGAGTGGTTGTCCTTTTATAAACTTCCATCAAGTCAGTTAAGAACTGAAAACTCAACTCACAACATTGTGTGATCTTCTGGATGTTGGAAGAGATACGTTGGGCCAGCTGGGTGGGGTCGCCAACATTTCCTGGAGTGTAAGCCATGGCTGAGTTGCTTATTCACTAATTTCATCAGATGTTGGTGGACTGTGCAGATTTCTAAGCAGTCATCTAAATAACATAAAAGAAAAGTTACACAATTATACTTTTAAAGCTATTGGCTTACATTTCCCACACTGTCAGTTTGGGAGCTTACAAGTCCAAACCTGATTAACGAAGCAGGGCTGAAATCTATCGAAGGGGCACAACAAATAGTAAAAATGCTTATGTCAAAACAAACAAACAAACAAACCTGAACTTTAAAGGGCAGAGTCCGGTTAAACATATTAAATAAAATAAGGTTTAAATTGTATATCCCCTTTGAACTTCTCTGATCTCTTTAAGGAAGAGTTATTAAATTCTTTTTCTGTGTATAATTTTAATTGTTTATATGTTTTTTCCTTAACTAAACTGTAAGCAACTATAAGGGAGGGTCCACATTCCATTTATCTTTCTCCAACATTTAAAACAATTCCTGGGATGAAAACAGTATTTAAATATTTATTAAAAGGAACACAGACTTCAGGCTATGCCCTGAAATTTCATTATTGTATCTAATTTAACACACATAGGAACAGCTCAGGAACATATGATTAATGGATCCCTTAATTTTAATGAGAAAGAAAGTCAAATTTGAAAAAAGAATGCCCTGTAAAATGCTCATCACACATACGCCTTCCTGACAGAGCAAAGAGAACAACTCTCCTATTCCAGAAGACAGCACTTTAGGACAGGAAGCTAGGCTGGGACACTGCTGGAGGAAGGAGGTAAGATGAAGTTCTTTTCTCTCCAACCCATACCGTTGAGTTTAAAAAGAAAAGATGAAAAGGGATGTCCTATGCATAGGACTGTGCACAACAAAGAATTTCAACTATTTTTACATCATCTTTTCACTGAGTATGCAATAAATACTGAAAAACTGTAGGCAGTCGACTTGTAAGCCGGCTCTCTCTTCTACGAGTCTGCCACAGTCCCACCATTAAAAGAAGCACTTGAAAGCTGTAAGCAAATAAAAAAAACAACTAAGATAAAGTCAAGTTTGTCATTCAGGAAAAAGGATAAAGTTAATAATGTAAACCAACAAAATACAAATGAGTAAAAGGTCACGTGCTAGGCAAAAGTGACAGGGATGATGAAAAGGAATCGTCACTATTTGTTCTTATCTAGAAAGAATTTATGAAACAGAAACATAAGATATGGATACGTGCATATGACTGGCTTGGAAAACAACAAAGGCAAAGACATACAGCCCAGGGTGTGCAGACCTACCACATGTGGACAGGGCAACCACAGTGTACCATTTACCAAAGGAAGGGGAGGTTCCTGGCCAACCCTGGGTCAGATGATTCATGGCTGGGACAAGTGAGAGACAATACAGAGAGAAGAATGACTTAACATTCACTGCATATCTGTGAAATTAAAAGCATTTCACACAGACCGTCTAATTTTTGAAGCCTCCCCTTTAAAATAGGTAGTAGCAAATAAACTTTGCTTTAATGATGGCAAATTCTGTGGCTTATAAGGATTAAGTAACTGGAAATGTAACCCAATACACCCACCACGCAGAGGTAAAATCTAATCCCAGAGTTTTGGTTCCAAAGCTACCCAGGCTTGGCTACCACACAAAATGAATGTCACAGAAGTGGGCGGACTCTGGGTGCTAGGTTTAGTTTGAATATGTTGCCATAAGAAACCACTAGAGATTTCTGGTAGGCAAAAAGAGGCCCCAAGGAAATACACATCTTTGTTCTAAGGATCAGTGCTGGCAGAAAGGACAACAGCTAAACTGTTAAAAATGGGTAAAAAAGTACTAGTTCTGTGCCTGAAACTGGTGCATCGTGGAATGCATCTGGCTGCCCTGGAGTCCCTGAGAGCTTTTAGATGCTCTCCATTCTCCTTCATTGAGCCACAGGTCTAATTGATCTATTCTGGGCCCTCTGGACCTCACCAAGTCCTAGAGATAGACTTCAAACCAATTTTATAAAAGGGTAAATTTGAACCTGAACTCAAACAGAGTGGCAGGTTGGACTTGGGCCTTCAGCCACCTGAAGCGCTGGGGCCCTGACAGAACAAGACCAGACCTGGGGATTCAATGAGAACGCTATCGCAAGCATCCTACAAAAACATCAACTAGATCTCTAAATTCTGCATCTTTTTTTTTTTTAAAGGGCTTTAGTGATATATAATTCACAAATACAATTCACCAATTTAAAGTTTACAATCCTATGGTGTTTTAAAATATTCACAAAGTTGTGCAACTATCACATCACATCTAGAACACTTCACTACCCTACAAAAAAAGCTCATACCCATTAGAAGTCACTCCCCCTTGTTCTCCAATTTCCCCATCTATAGGCAACCACTAATCAATCTACTTTGTCTTCAAAGATTTCCCTATTCTGCACATTTCATATGAATGGAATCATACATGTTCTTTTGTGACTGGCTTCTTTCTCTTGGCATATTTTCAAGGTCCATCCATAATGTGGCATGAATCAACACTTCATTCTTTTTATTGCCAAATAATATTCTACTGCATGGACAGAGGTGATTTTTTCCTGACTCAATGATATCTTTCTTTTTCCTTTCCCTCTATCAACTAAGTATCTAAAAACACTGGCTCACAGCCAACACACACACACATTGAATGAGGAAATGTTCCTTTTTTATTTATGTACTTTCTTAGGGGGCATATGAAAATACACTTATACATAAAGCAAAAGAAAAAGTCATTTTACTTTCTTAAGAACACCAGCATAAAGCAGTGACTTCCCTCCACCTTGTGCCCCCAAATGTAAAAATATACTTGTCAAAATATAGCATTTCACATAAAATCAATTTTTTTAAATATCTGAATATAAAGAAAATAACAACCTAAAAATAAGATTGGGCATCTTGAAATATTTTATATATTTTTAAAGGTCTTTACATAAACCGAATAATGAAGGGCAGGAAGTCTTATTTTGTAGACTGCTCTATTCTCAGTACATGGCTATATAAAATGTGCTCGAAAATATTTGTGGAATGAATAAATGTACCCATTTCCTAAGAACACACAACCAGTTTGAGCGTGAATATCACTATTACTAAGACAGTGAATTCCACTGCATCCTTTCATATCCTGAATGTTCCAGGCTTATTGTGCCTTGAGGCCTGTGCTTGATGCAATTTCCTATCCCTAGATGCCTCTTCCCATGATCTCCATGTGACTAGCTCCCTTTTTTACCAGCAAGGTCTCATCATATACTAGAGAAGCCTTCAGCAGCCACTCCTATTTGAAGTGAGATGTTGCCACCCATCACAATCTGTTAACCTAACTTACTGCATCATGTGCTTATCACCATTTAAAATGATCTAGTTAGTATGCTGTTCATTATCTATCCCCACCTATGGAATATAAATATGAGAGAGACAATCTTGTCATCTGTGGAATTCACAGTGTCGGGAGCACAGATGATCCATGAATGTGAGGGTGATTACAGACCTGAGCGTTCTCTATACCAACTACATTAACCATAGTCATTAGCTCAGCTCTTCCATCTGTTAAATAATTATATTTTTGGTTTAAGTTCACAATACCAAGGATTATTTTTCACCCTTTCATATACTAAACTTCCAAATTAAATGAAATTACAACAAACTTAACTCAGACTTACTGCAGGTGTTTTATATACTTTTCAATCACTGGCACTTGGCTAAAGTTTGGGATCCTAACCAAAATTAGTTCTGACTTTGTTATCCAGAGAAAAAGAAGTAAAATATCTGAAGAAAAATGATGTAGATGTTAATGAGTTAATATGGTATCATATTAACTTCTAAAGAAACTTTGAAACTAGAGCATAATTTTTAACTAGTCACAAGTTTAAGAGAACTTCTCAAAGTGGCCTATAAAGCAGAGTCAGGCTTGGGCCACTCCCATAAGTAACATACATTTCCAACATTACTAAGAGCCAAGCAAATACGAGAAACTTGAGAAAAATAGAGCATTTGACCAGAACAGCAATGTTATTTTTTCTTTAGGTTTTAATTTAAAGAAAGTAACTACCTAAAAAGAGGAGAGAGGTATCTTGAAGTATTTTATGTATTTTTAAAGTTCTTTCTATGAATTCATCAATGACATGTATTGAGAGGATAAAGGAAAGTTAGCGTTATTAAACCAAATAGAAAATCAACTACAAGGAGCCCCTAAATAAACGTATATGGTTCCTTTGCTATAATAGCCATATATTTTCAGTTCCTCTATATCCAGGAAAATAACTTTAAAATATGTTTTCTAAATCTGTGAGTTAAAAAGAGGAAGAGGTCGACTCATGTCCTGCTCAGGGCAGAAGCTGGATTCCTGAGCTGGCCGGAGCAGGCTCCAGGGCCGGTCCAGCCAGGGTGCGCGCAGCCCGCAGGTGCGCCTGAGCCAGCACCCGGGGCGCCCAGGGCGCCCGAAGGTGGTAGCCAAGGGAGGCGGCGGGGCTGCAGGCGTCGGGCTGGCCGGGCTGGCCCGGCTGCCTGGCCCGCTGCCCGGCCCTGCCGCCTGACCGCGTCGCGAACCCGCGCCAGGCCAGGGGGCGTGGGCAACGGCGGGAGCTCTGGGAGCTGGGGAGGGTCCCCACTCCGCCCCCCAAGCGCCTGCCGCAAAATGCAGGGCGGCGGCCACCTGACAACGTGTACAAACAAGGAGGCGCCGCAGCCGCCGGGACAACGGGACTCTGGGGCTCCCGGCCAGGGACCCTCCCTCCCCAGGCTCCTCTTACCCGGACCCCAGCGGCCTCCTCCTCCCGCTCCAGATGTGGGCACCCAACGGCTCCAAAACCCCCAGCGACAATTCTCTGCGGATGGGTGGTGGCGTTGGGATGCCCACTGCGCATGCCCGCAGCACAACCCAGGAAGAAGGCGGGGCTCGCTTCCCTCCCATTGGCCGGGGGACTGAGTGACAACAGCCTTTTCCCGCCCCTTCGATCACAAACTAGGGAATGGGACATATCAACAAAATTGCAAGGGAGGTATTCTTTGAGGCCTGAAATACAGATGGTGAACGCCTTACCTTGCTTGCAAAAAGCGTAGAGGGAATGGAAGGCAGCTGTCTTCATTATAATGCCGGCCTTCTGCCTGTCTTATTTCCCTAACCCTTTATACTGCAGTACACCGTATTCACATGTCCAATAAAAATAAGAATGCAAATATACAGTCCTCACAGGAACAATGAAGGAATAAGTGAAGAGTCCCTCATTTAGTAGACAAGTTTTCATAGCACGTATAAATCATGCTAGGCATCCTTGAAGGGCAGGGCATGTTTTTCCAAGGTTTAAAAAGAGCAAAGAGTGTTCTAAATGCTAAATATTCAAACAATGTAATTGTTAGATAAAAATTATCTGTTTCTTCAAGTGAAAGAAATACCTCGCCAAATTAATTAGAAGAAAGATTGGCTTGGCCTTTCCTTATATCAAGGCAACATTATTTTCTGAAAGGATCATCAGGACATCAAAAGTCCAGACATACGTAGGTGGTGGAAAAAAATATTTCTTGAATTGGTACCACCTGAGCAAATTTTAGATTGTTTGCTATTGTGCATACATATACATAAGTACATAAATAAAGTCAGCCAGAGATAACAAAATACAAGGATCTCTCAGTTTATCTTTCATTTTTCTACTTTTAACAGAGAAATAGGAGCAAGGAATATTTTCTAGTTTTCATTTAAAAAAAAAAAACTACAGTGAAAGAGTGATAATAAGCAGCAACTTGCACTCTGCCTCTGTAAAGAGAGAACAATAGAGAGAGCTGTCATGCCAGCCAAGCAGAAGGCACACATCCCATCTAAAGGGACAGCATTATTCAGCTAGAGACGATTGACCACTTTTAGAAGTATTGTTCCAATATAATCAAATTATCTTCTTTGTCAGGGTATGATGGAAATTCAGATTTTTATTTTTTAATTTATTTTTTAAATATTCTTAAATTTTTATAAAACATTCTGTGATCAGACAAAATTTGTTTCAACTTCTGCAATAGACTATAGTGTCAAACATGGAGTATTAAAGCTGTAGAGGCCATAATAAAAAAATCAGACTCTACTTCCTCATTTCACAGAGTAAAGAAACAAACCTAAAGAAACTATATCAAAATCATCCAAATCATATGAGCAGCACAGGTCCAGATGTATACTTCCTACCATATTATTCATTCAGCAAATATTCATTGAAAACCTGCCATATGGCTAGTATTGTGCCAGGCACTTCAGATTCAAGATGAGGACAGTATGATATTTTCCCTCAAGGAGCTCAAGGAGTGCGATCTTCCCCCAGAATACTGTAAGAAGTGCTATGATAAAGATTTGTACACAGCACAGATTGGTTGGAGCCCAGGCATGAGGATGACATACTGTGTGGTGCCAGGGACCATTCCAGAGAGGGAAGTGTTAACAGAATCTTGAAAAATGTATAAGAATTCACCAGAAACACAAAATTCAAAAGGACATACAGGACAAATGGAAGAGCACATAAAATGTTATAAAATTATAGGCAAGTGCAATTTCAGGCATCACTATATAATTTTATTTAGCTAAAGCATAGTGGGTGGATTAGAAGGACATGAGACAAGAAAGGCAAGTGGCATTTATGTGTAACGGAAAGCCTATATATCATGTTAAGTGAGTATTGAGTAGAGGTTAAACTATTGAAGGATTCTAGGTAAGGCTGTCATGTGCTCATAATTCCATGTAATGAAGAAAACATTGGAGGAAATTAAAGGAAAATAACATTGAGACTGGAGTGGGGGAGAGAGGGAGAGAGAGAAAGAGAGAGAGAGAGAGAAGAGAGATTGATTGCAACCATTTAGGAGGCTGTTGTAATAAGAATTTCTCCAATATCAGAGATATTGAAGGATTGCACTAAGGCAAATACATTGGAGAAGAAGAGGTGAGGACTGCTTTGAAAAATATTTAAGAAGACCTGGAAATCAATTAGCTGTGGAGACCACTCTTACTCATAGGACACGTGAAACTGAGCTGACAGGATGTAGCTGAGAGCTGAGATTGCTAAGAAAGCAATTACAGTTTGAGATTGGAGGTGGTGAAATAGCGGAGCAAAATGGCAATAAGTTTAGCGTTGAACATATTATATTAAATATTCTGGGGAAGTGATATCCAGTTTGAGATGTTCAGTGTTCTACAGATACTTGAATATGTGAACTGGAGATCAGGATAGAGCTCTGGCTGGAGCTATGGGAAGAGATGAGCTCACAAACTCTAAGATGGGATGTTATGAACTTTGTGTTTAAGGAGGGCAGAGAAAGAAAAACGCTGAAAAGGAGTAATCAGAGATATAGGATATAAACCAGGAAAAGGTGAACTAGATAATGAAGGAAAACATTTCCAACAGAGGGGATAGTCTAAGATATTACATGCCACAGAAAATTCAAGTAAATTAAGACCCAAAAATTTGTTCACTGGACTTGGGAATTAAGACGTGGTTGGTGAATTTAGAAAGGGGTATTGCAATCATTCAAGGAACTGTCATGCAAAGAACTTACATCTACATAAGGTCTGGTGCACTCTCCAAACAATCTTTCACATTATCTTTGATAGAATCCTGGAGGGGTAAGCATGATACTCTGCAAAATAAGAACCCGAGGCTACGTAACCTCTTCATGTTATCTTGCTAGTTTCCGAGTAGACCAGAACCAAAGCTCAGCTCTCTGAATCCTCCTCCTGGACTCCTTGCAATTTCTCGTGTTTTAAAATATGTTATGAGATGATTACTTCCAGGACTTCTGAAACCTAAGAATAAGATTTCACCCTTGTATTCAAGTGGAAAATGTATGTATAATTTAGGTAACCCTGCAAAATTTAGAGGCACAGAGTATAAATGAATTCCAAAAGAATTTCTGACATTTATATCATTCCATCTAAGCATCTATCTATCCGTTACTGAGTGAAATTCAGCCGAATGCATTAGTAGGACTCAAAAATTCTGCTGATTTAACAAGTGATCATTTCACATCTTCCCCCCCAAATTCTTTACTCTTAGGGCAGTTATTATGTCCAAAGGCTTGTAATTTAGACTTTTCAAAGCTAGTCATTTGGGGGATTTGAGTTTTCTTGGGAAGATTTCAGAAGTACTTGAGTGGGATTTATATATACATTTGTTGTGTCCTTATTAAATAAACACCAGCAAAATAACCTCTTCCATGTAGGATGGGGAACTCTCCACTGCTGTATCTCCAGTTTGAAGTAGCAGTTCTAGTGAATGGAAGGAGATAATTCTCTATTCATTTAACAATCCCTGAACTGAAAGTATTTTTTAAATGACCACTTTGTGATCTTATGGGAGAGCCAGAGAAGTAAGAGACACACAAAAAAAGAAAATATGGCAAGATGAAGAATTTATTGATAAATGAATAGTAGAGGTTGACCTGTGAAAGTTTGCTTTTTTATTTAAAATGCAACGGGAAAAACCATAGCTACTTTAATAAATCTGTGCTAGATTAAAAGGCAGCTTAAATTAATACCTTACGAATAAGAGTTATTTCATTGTGCCTATTTTTAAGCACCTTCCAGCTTCCTCTGCAGTCTGCTTGTTTTCTTTCTAAAACTACATTGCCTGGTGACAATGCCAAGCACAGAACAGATGTTGCTCTGATTTTTAAACATAGAGATAAGAAATAGGTATCCCACAGATACATGGACACTTACAGCATGGTGATTGGTATGTTCATTTCTAATTTTACCTACTAAATATTGTTGACATGTGCCCTCTTCTCTCTATCCCTCACTGTGTCCCGATCTACTGCAACAGCCCTCATTGACGTCTCCACCTCCAGTCCTACTCAACTTTATTATCCTCAAAGCCACCACTGAATGTTTGGAGCACTTATCTGAAAACACCACTCCAGGCTTCATGCTGTCCCCATGGTTGTAGCATGCCCCCAAATGTACTCCTTAAAAATAAAAGTGCTTGAGCTAGGCGGGAGTGCTGAGTTGTGCAGATTGGGGGAAAGAAACAGAGAAGGGTGCCTGTGAGGAAAGGTTTGGGGAAACCACAGTATGAAACATTCTTCTTGATGATTTGCAGTTCACATTTGTAAAGTGCAGGCTCTGAGAAGTGGTTCAGTAAAGAAACAAGTATAACTTTCTTTAACCCAACATTTTCTGAATGAATTTGACTGTAGAACATTCTTATACTTAATGGCTGTAAAAACCTTCAAAATATGCATTATGGAAAACATTACTTTCAAAATCAAGTACAGGCATATAAATAAGGTGATCATATGTCCAGTTCATCCAGGACAGTCCCAGCGTATGCATGTTGTCCCAGACTTTGGTCTGCTGAGCATCTACTTTCAAAAGTATCCCAGTTCAGAAAGTATATTATATATAAGAACATATGATCTGGATCCTGCCTTTCCCTGCATTAAAATTTATGCTTTGAAAGATGCTAACTTGAAGAACTTCTCCATCTCTTTCTGCTCCCACATTCCCCGCTCTAGCTCTGCAACCACACACCAGGAATTTTCTTATTTTTGTGATTTGCTCATGCAGTTCCCTTTAAAGTAAACTCTTTATTTTGGAATAATTGTAGACTTACAGAAGAATTGCAAAGATGGTAAAGAGTTCACCCAGATTCTCCTAAATGTCAGCACCTTACATAATCATGGTGCATTTGTCAAAAATAAAAAATTAACATTGGTACAGTAGCATCAACTAAACCATGATTTGATTTGAATTTCACTAGTTCTCCACTAATGTCCATTTTCTATTCCAGGATTCAATCTAGGATATCATGTTGTATTTATACAGTGTATTTTCTTGATCTTTAATCTGTGACAGTTCTCTCTCTCTCTCTCTCTCTCTCTCTCTCTCTCGTCATGACCTTGACATTTTTTAAGAGTACTAGTCAGGCATTTTATAGAATGTCCATCAATTTAGCTTTGACTCATGTTTTGACATAATTAGACTGGGTCATAGATTTTTGGAAAAGATACCATGGAGGTGAGGTGTTTTCATATCATTTCATGCAGCACATGAAATGTCTGTGATGTCTGTGATTCTTCTCCACTGTGAAGTTACCATTTTCCTATTTTTACAGCATATTTATCAGAAGAGAATCACCAAGTTCAATCTATAATCAAGAGCAAAATTGAATTCCACCTCTGGAAAATAAAAAGGAATATTTAAAATTTATGGATATATGTTGAACTAACACAGTAATTAATAAATATTTGGAGTGAGATACTTTGAGGCCCTGAATATATTCTATATTTCTTAAAGTTTTGCCCATTAATTAAAATTTGTTAATATATTTTGCCTACAGCAGTTATTACTGTTCTAAAAGTGACTTTCTAGCTTCTTTAATTCTCTCTATGAAATATTTGTAATTTCTCCCAAATTCATTTATTTTTTAATCATTTGCTTATATTAATATAGGTTTATGGGTATGTATTTTATTTATTAGGATATAATTAAGTTGCCTCTTCATCACTGAGAATGTTTTCAGGTTGGCTTCTGTGTCCTTTTGACAGCTGCCCCGCCTCCACCCTTTTTTCCCTAGCACTTCCTTACTGTTGGTACAAGATGCTTGAGGCTTATCTTGTATTTTCCCTGCATGAGCTATAAAATCAGTCATTTTACAATGGAGCCATTGTTCCTGTGATTGGGAAATGGTATCTGAGATCTGATCTGAGATCTGATCTCTAGCCTTCTCATTGCTACTGGGGTGTCAATTGCTTTTATATTTCTCTGTAAACAGAGCTAAGAAATAAATGTGCATATATTAATTCATACATATATATACACATATAATTTTATATGATTTTATATAAATATACATGACTTCATATAGATATTTCCAACTGCAATCTAGCTTCACAGGGTTCATTTTGGCCTTTCCTGCTTTTATTATTGTAAACTTCTTTCTCTAACAGTGAGGAATTTAGCTTCCATTATCTAATTGAATTACTTATTTATACAATGTAGTTGCAGAATTGCTAACTCACACTTCTGTGAGAGGAAAGCTTAAGTATAGTGTTTATGGACAATTTTTTTTGTCTTTAGACTGACAAAGAGTATTTAGTCAAAATGATGTTTTCCAAAATTACCAAGATCAGCTTTTTCCTCCCACTTCCTTCAGTAATGGTACATGTTTGTATCACAGTTAGATCCAGTAGTCACTTTGTCGGCATCCCACCTGGGATTTGCCAAACATAATGACTCATTTACTTTTAAGTTTGAGTAAAGTTTACTCTTTATGGTATACTATTCTATGCATTTTTTGACAAATGCATGGATAGAGTTATGTATTACTTACCCCATACAGTACCATACAGAACAGTATCATCTTCCTAAAAATCCCCTCTTGCAGTAACTTTTAGTCAATTCCCTCCTTGACCCTTGGCAACCATTTATGTTTTCTGTCCCTTATGGTTTCGCCTTTTCCACAGTGTCATATAAATTGAATTGTATAATATGTAGCCTTTTGGGCCTGACTTCTTTTATTTTGTAGCTGCATTTAAGACAAGTCCACATTGTTGTATGAAATCAATAGTTTCTTCCTTTCCTTGGCCAAGTAGTATTCTATTGTTTGCATGTAAAGCTGTTTATGTATACATTCACCTATTGGTTGTTTTCATTTTTGGAACTTATGAATAAAGCTTCTACAATTATGTGTGATAAAATTATATCTTTTCAATTCATTTGGGTAAATATCTAGAAGTGGGGTTGTTGGGTCCTATATGTTTAATCTTTTAAAACTGTCAAATTATTTTCCAAAGTAGCTGTATTAGTTTTCATTCCCAATAGACATAAATGAGAATTTCTGTTGTTCTAAATCCTTGTCACCATTTAATATTGTAGATTAAAAAAAAATTATCCATTATAATAAGTGGGTCATGGCATCTCTTATGGTTTTAATTTTATTTTTAGAATGATGTTGAACATCTTTTTATATGCTTATTTAAAAATCATTACACCTTCTTTAGTGAAGTGTCTGTTCACATCTTCTGCCCATATTTTGTTACGTTGCTTTCTTGTTGTTGAGTGTTGAGTTCTTTAATCTGGTGTTTTATCAAATATGTCATTTGCAAATATTTCCCCCCATTTTGTAGCTTGTCTTTTTGTTTACTTTAAACTATCTTTCATAGAACAAAATTTTTAGTTTTGATAAAGTCCAATTTGCCAAATTTTTCTGAATCTTCATCACCAAACCCAGTTATACAGATTCTCTCCTGTATTTTCTTCTTAAAGTTTTATAGTTTTTTTATTTAAAATTTAAGTCTACGATCCATTTTGAGTCAGTTTTTGTATAATGTATGAGATATATAAAAAAGTTTTGGGTTTTTTTGCATATAGATGTCTAATTATTTCATCACGATCTACAGAAATGATTATTGAATTAAATTGCCTTTATACCCTTATCAAAAATTAGTTAACAATTTTCCATGGATTTATTTTTGTTCTCTCTACCCTATTTCATTGACCCATGTGTCTGCTTTTCCACTAACACCATGCTATCTTGGTGACTGAAACTCTAGAATAAAATTTTAAATCAGGTATTGTGAGTTTCTTTTTTCCAGAATTGTTTTGGCTATTTCAATTCCTTGGCCTTTCTACTAAATTTTAGAAGTACTTACACAATCTAAAAAATCTTGCTAGAAGTTTTGTGGAGTTTCCATAGAACATTGCATTTATGGAACATACGGAAAGGAATTAACATCTTAACAATATTGAGAACTTGCAATTCGTAAACACAGTATATCTCTACATTTATTTAAAAAAAATTTTGTTAGTGTTTATAATTTTTATTGTATAGCTCTCACACCTACTTGTGAGTCATGTAATATGTTTTTTTTGTTTTTGTTTTATAATAAATGTATTTTTTTTTACTTTTAAAAAATTACTTTTTTAAAATTAGTTTCAAGTATATAGCACATTGGTTAGACATCTATATAGTTCATAAATCGATCCCCCCAATTGCTTCCTTCCTCTCCTGACCCTCCACCTAGCCAAGGTATTAATGCTATCTGCATTCCTATGCCGTGCTCCCTACCCCTGTAACCATCTGTCAACTACTATTTTCTACTTCTTTAACCTTTCACCCCATTTTCCTAACTCCCCAAACTCCACTCCCCTTGTCCACTATTTTTGTGAGTCTGTTTTTGATTAGTTTGTTCTTTTTATTTCTTAGATTCTGCATATAAGTGAAATCATATAGTATTTATCTTTCTCTGTCTGACTTAAATACCTTCTAGGTCCATCAAAGCAATATCTTTTTCCATCTCTTTCCCTTTAGTCTGTGTGTGCCTTTTAATCTGAAGTGAGTTTCTTGTAGGCAGCATATATAGGGGTCATGTTTTCTTGTCCTTTCAGCCACTCTATCTTTTGTTTGAAGCACTTAATTCTTTTTCATTTAAGGTACTTATTGATAGGAATGTAGTTGTTACCATTCTTTATTCTTGTTTTTGATTTTTTTTTTCTTCTTAAAGAAGTCCCTCCAACATTTTCTGTAATATTGGCTTGGTGGCAATAAATTTTTTAGTTTATTTTTGTTTGGGAAGCTGTTTATCTGTCCTTCAACTCTAAATAATAGCTTTGCTGGATAAATTATTCTTGGTTATATATCCTGAGTTTTCATCATGTCGAATATTTTCTTTTTGCTAAGCCCTTCTGTTCTGTATAGATTCGTCTGAGAAATCAGCTACCAGTCTTATGGGTGTTCCCTTATAGGTAACTATCTGTTTTTCTTCTGCTGCTTTTAATGTTCTTTCTTTGTACTTAACCTTTGGCATTTTAATTATGATGTGTCTTGGTGTGGGCTCTTTGGATTCCTGGTTTTGAGATTCTATGAGCTTCCTGGAGTTTTTTGTTCATTTCTTTCACCAGGTTAGGGAAGTTTTCCTTTATTATTTCTTTAAACATCTGTTCAACATCTTGATTTTCTTCAGGTATGCCAGTCAGACAGATATTTGTACCCTTAATAGTGACTCACGAGCTCTTCAAATTATTTTTATAGTCTTGGCATCTTATCTCTTGCCATTCTGATTGAGTTTCCTTGGCTTTCCTATCCTCTAGATAAGGCATTTGACTCTTTTCTTTACTCACTTTGTTTATTCCTTTGTTTATTCCATTTAATATACTTTTCACCCCAATAATTAGTTCTTAATTTCAGACTGGTTCCTTTTTATAATTTCCATTTCCATTTTTATATTTTTTATCTCTGTTGAAGTACTCACTGAATTTATCTATACTTCCTAAAGGTTCATTGAGCATCTTTATAACTAGTGTTTTGAACTCTGCATCTGTTAGATTACTTGACTCCATTATATATGAATCTCTGTTCTGTTCTCTCATAGGGTTTCTGCTTCTTTGTCTTCCCTTTTGGGGTGCCTATTTGTGTCTGTTTCTATGTACTAAGCAAAGCTCCTATGTCTCCTGGTCTTATAAATGTGGATTTGTAAAGTAGTTGTCCAGTGGTTTAGTGACAGACCAAATTTAGCCCAAGCCTCTGCCCCTCCAGGGCTACCTGTTAAGATTCAGCAAGCAATCCACAGATGCTGTGCTTATAGTTGGCTAAAAAGGCCACACCAGAAACTGAGGACTGCTGCCTCCAGTGTGAGTCTAGGTGCTGCTCAGCAAGGAGCACCTGACTCGCTGAGGATATACCTGAATGTGGCTTCAGTAGAATAATAAATGTATTTTTAATTTCAGATTCCACTTGATATTAACTGATATATACAGAACAGTCACATTTAAGTTATTATTGGTATGTTTTAATTAGAATCTAGTATCTTGCTAATTGTTGTTTATTTGTTCCATTTGTTCTTTTTTTATTTCCTTTTTTTCTTTCTTCCCTGGGTTTAATTAAGAATTTTTAAATGATTCTATTTTATCTCCTCTATTGAATTATTATGCATACTTATTTTATAAACAATTTATACCCCTTTAAAAAATTAATCTGAATTTACTTTCAAGTAATATATTTCTAAAAATATCATAACAGTATATTCCCAACTTCTCCCTATTTTATGTACTATTGTCATCATTTCACTTTTATATATGCTACAAAAACAGAATATATTTTTTATTTTTAATGTAGTCATCCATCTTTTAGAGCAATTTAAAATGAGAGAAAAAATGATTTTACCTTCATATATCACATTTCTGAATCTCTTTATTTCTTTGTGTAGATCCAAGTTTATAACATATCATATTCCTTTTATTTGAATAATTTTTTCTCATCTTGGAGTGAAAAAGGCAAGGAAAGCAGAAACCTTAAAAAAGAATGATTTGTAGTTATGACACGTGGAGGGAGGGAAAAAATTTCCTCTACTCTTTTAGATTCAGTATCTGGGGCTATAAATTAAACTAACAAAAGGCAGATTAACAGGATAAAAAAGGTTTCTTTTGCATGCATTTGGGAGCCAACAAAAGAAGTAGCTGGCTTATGAAATGATTAGAGATGAAAGTTTACATACCTAACTTAGTAGGGGAAAAGTATTGAGAAGAAAAGCCATCTTATGGAAAAAACAAATAGGATTTTTTAGAAAAAGCGAATAGGTTTATAGGAGGACAGACTGGATATAGGAAAGTTTGCAATTTGGGGTAAGTTTTATTTGGGTTTTCCCTTCTGGAAGTAGGGAAAAGTAGATCTTCTCTGAAGAAGAATTTTGGAGCAACCTAAGTTCCCAGAAGTTACTCTTTTTAGTCAAATAAGAAAAGCGTTAGAAAGTACTCCCTATCCCCAATCTGTTGAATCTCAGATGTCTTCAACTTAAAATAATCTTTATGCCAAAGTGGTATATTTTGGAGTGATATATTCTGATCCTCTTCACACAAAAGTTTATAATTGCTTCATTAAAATCATAAACAACGTGAAAGAGAATGGTAAATGAAGAGAAAATATCTGCAGGCTCTGATACAGGTGGTTTATATCCTTTTATAATTTATAAGAAAGACAAATCTCACGTAGAAAATACTGTTGATTCCCCAAATTCCCTTAAATTGTCACTATAACTAAACCATAGTTATCTGCATCAGCTAAGAACAAATCACTGCTGCCATCTCTGGAGAACTGCCTTTGGCGGAGGGGAAGCTGCCCCGCCCACGAGTCAAGTCCCCTGACCCCACAGACTCAGTCAATGACTGATTGACATTGTCTCCAAGACTTGTGGTGGAACTAACTCTGCAGTGTAACTTCAGCTGAGATCAAGTTCTTAGTTTTTCCTTCTGTTCATCCTATGTTCTTTATCTCCTTTCTCCTCTGAGCATTCTTCCCAACTCTTCTTGTTCAGCTTCTGCCTCTGTAGCAACCCCCAAACTTTTTGGCACCAGGAATTGGTGCTCATAGGAGAATCTAATGCCTGATGATCTGAGGTGGAGCTGAGGTGGTGATGCTAGCACTGGAGAGTGGGTGCAAATATAGATAAAGCTTCACTTTTAGTCCACCACTCACCTCCTGCTGTGTAGCTCAGTTTCTAACAGGCCACTCATCTGTACTAGCCCTTGGCATCAGGGTTGAGGACCCCTAATAGAGAAACCAATCTAAGACATTACACTAGAAAAATTAGCAAAAGCTCAGAGAAGACAATTCACAGACATGTTAGTCTTCTACGTTTTCTAAAAAATAAAGCCTAGGCAAAACTTTACATACTAATGCTTTTTTAATTGAACTATGTTTGACATATAACATTGTATAAGTTTAAGGTATACATGTTGATTTAATACATTTGTATTTTGCAATATGATTGCCATTGTAGCATTAGATAACAGCTCTGTCATGCCAGATATTTATCATTTCTTTTTTTGTAGTGGAAATAATTAAGATCTAGTCCCTTAGCAATGTTGAAATAACTTTCTAGTCCCAAGATGGTGCCACTTCTGCTGGGTTGCCACATCAACGGACTAAAGCTCATAACTTTTGTGCTTCTATAAATGTTCTGCTTGACCAGAAAGGTGGTCTAGCCAGTCAGCCAATCTCCAAATGCCAAACCAACTTTGGGCCTTCTCACCTCGGCGAGGTTGACTGTGTAACCCCAGCCAATCAGATATTTTTTGTCTCTTCCTTGTTCTTTATTTTTTATTCTATGAAAGCTTCCTGCCTTCTGTCTCATTTTACTGTTCTCTGAAAGGAGACTGTCCACTTCATAAAGTATTAAATAAAGTTTATTGGTATCACCTAAATTGCCTTGTTTAATCATTTTTTAACAGCAAGTTTGATGTTTATAATACAGTATCGTTGTTTATAGTCACTACACTGTGCGTTTGATCTCCTGGACTTATTTATCTACTAGTTGCAAGTTTGTACTCTTAAACAGCTCTCCTACTCCCCCTTTATAATCCTAGGGTAGCAAGAACAAGGTCAAAAAAGATGTGAGGCAGGAAAAGAAGGGAAGCAAAGACAAAGTGGCACATCACTGAGAAAATATGATTTAGTCACTTAGGACCAGTGACTTGAGGCATCTTCCATATAAGGCCGTAGAACCACTGTTTCTTGGAAGAAAACTTGGCAGGGTGTGAGGGAAAAGGGGCAAGGGAGAGGTATTTACTTTTGCCTCACTTCCCTGTTTGATTTTCATGAATCAAAGTTCACTCCTTGGGGGCATTAAGTTCCCCTAAATATTCAGATTATGGTACCCAAGTTTTCTAGAAAATCAGATCCAAAACTTAGAACTGTGCATTGTTGGAGGGGAAAGTGGGGAAAGAAGCCTGAACCTCTGTGGATTGATTTGGTTTGAAACTGTGCACTGGTGCTACCATGGCTCACTCAGGGTGCATGATGGAGGCTTCACAGAAACCCTAAATCATGGTAGAAAGGCTGGGAGACCTGGGATGTTATCCTGTCTCTGGTGGCTGGATCTTTTGGGAACAAATGGCTAAAGTCACCTGGGACTAAGCAAAGTTGGGGAAGTTTATAAACTGTATGAGAAGGAATCAAAATCACCAATAATCACTCCTGAAAGGCAAACAAAAGTACACCAAAAAAAAAAAAAAAAGCTAAATAACACAAGCTATTTTGTTGTCTTTTTGACTTACCAAATGGAGAGACTCCATTTGGAAGTTATTGCAATTGGAGGAAAAGGACTGTTGCAGTGGTGGGAACCCTGTGATCATAAAATCTGTAGAAGCTTCATGAGTTAGTAGAATTTTTCTCTTATAGAGGTGCATAAACAAAACTAGAAAGAATTAGGTGTGCGACCCTGGGAGAATGAATGTAATAAGATCAGAAAATGTTTTATTCTGAGGCTAGTCTCTTGTGGGAGGGGGGCAGCTGAGAAGGGGCTGGCTGTTAGCTGGGTCAAAGTTCACACACTTGGGGGAAAGGAAGAATCTTAACCAAGATTTGGTTAACAAGCATTTTGTTCTGATTGATCAGTGGAGACCAGAAGTTTAGTCAATCAATTATTAGGCAAAGAATATAAATTTGGTCTTGTCTGTCTGGCTTGTCATAGGTAAATGAGTGGAGGGGTGGGGCAATTCCCTCAATCTTATCTATGTCATACAGGGAAGGGTGGTTAGTTGCAATAAATCACTTCCCAGAACTCAAATGTATGAGGATTTCTTTAACCATCACTATTTCCCAAGATCACAAAGCTGAGGTAAAATTCAGTACTGTTAGATACCCAAGAGACTGGCAATATGAGAAAGAATGATAATACACATTGCTGATGGGGGTAGGTATATGGGAAAATGGATACTACCTTGGGGTGTGGCAGCTCTACAAATTGACACAGCCTTTCCGCTAAGTTTTAAATGAAATGTACAAACTTTTCAGCCCATCAACCACGTCTTAGAAGACATCTATACTGAGTAAATGCTTGGACAAATGTGCTGTAATAACACATATCACAATATTATTTTAAATATCAAATATTTGGGAACAACATAAATATCTATCAAAGAGATTCATTAAGGATATTTACACACACATAACAATGTGTGTGCTAAAAAGGCTAATGGTGGGGAAGAAGTAGTGTGGTGATTAATGTAGTGCTCATACTGTAATATAAATGTGATAGTGTAACTAGTGTTACTAGATTTATATTATTGATATCCAAAGTATCTTCTACATATTAAATATGAAATCCAATTACAAAATGAAATAAGTGTTATGATACCATTTAAAAATATATAGAGAGAGAAAGGGAGAGGAACTATAATATCTGGAAGAATATACGTGCAGATATTAACTTTTTACTTTATATAATTTTGGACTAGTTAATTTTTCTTTTAACAAAATTCATGAAAAAGAAAATAAAACCACTTCCTATTTGAAAATAAATAAAAGATATGTAGATATTCAGAGAATAGGGTAGGAGAGGGATATTTATGGCTTAGGGTTATATTTGGCCCTGGGGTAATAATTCTTTGATCTTAAAAGTTGATTTTCATAGATTTAATTTATGGTGAGATTATGTAGTCTTTAAAACTTTAAATGTTAAACTACATTACAGAGCTATAGTAATCAAAACAATATGTCATCATCATAAAAAAAAGACACATAGATCAGTGGAATAGAATAGAGATACCAGAAATAAACTCATGCATATATAGTCAATTAATTTATGACAAGGGAAATAAAAATATATAATAGGTAATGGACAATCTATTCAGTAAATGGTATTGGGAAAACGGGACAGCCATATGCAAACGATTAAACATAAGACCTGAAACCATAAAACTTATGGAAGAAAACACAGAAGATAAGCTCTTGATATCAGTCTTAGGAATAACTTTTTGGATTTAAAACCAAAAGTAAAGGCAATAAAAGGAAAAATGAACAAGTGAGACCTCATAAACTAAAATGCTTCTGTGCACAAAAGAAACCACTAATAAAATAAAATTTAAAAACAACCTACAGAGTGAGATAAAAATATTTACAAATCATCATGTTTCTGATAAGGGATAAATATCCAAAATATAAAAATTAACCCCATCTTTCCTCATCTCACCTTTATTTCATTCTATTTTTCATTTGGACCTTACTTGGATTTAACTAAAGTTCCATGATTAATGATGAATCTAAAAAAAAATTTCTGTTTGGTAGACTCTTATGACATTATTAATGGCATTCAATGAAGAGTGAGGATTATATTTGTTTTAGGTAGAAGAATAGTATATTGCTCTTCATACGACATCTTAAGTCATATTTATGAATAGGACCATAAAACTGTTAAGAGCAGCGAATGGCATCTTGGAGTCAGTTATTTTAGCTATTACAAACACTGTTACATCTGTAATCTGTAAGCACATTGTCAAGGAAAAGTAAAAGAACGAGAAGCAGCCAAACAAATACAAATCCACATGTGTATAACCTTTCTTTTTCTTGTATGAATAACAAATTGAAGCTCAGAGCATTTGGAGACATGTACAGGGTCACAGAAATTAGAAACGTGAATCCTATTTGAACTTACTAATTCACTTCAGAGTCTCTTTGAAGAACTTTCTACAATAAATACCATCAACCTGGTTCTCCCCAAGGCCTCCCTCCTTCTCCCGCTCCTTATTCCTGGAAGCACTTCTCCCTCTTTCCAGAGTTTTTATCTCAGAACTCTGTGATTATTTACTTGGCCTCTCCCAAGCAGGTTATAAAATTCTTCAGGCTAGAGATTGTGGCTTTTATCTGCATTCTTTGCACTAGCATGTGTGAGTAGAATAAATGGATTTTTTTTTACTCCAAGTTTAGAGCAATTTTCTTTAGAACAGTGCTACTTTCCCTGGAGTAGTATTTCTCAAAAAGTGTTCTTGACATGCCAGAATCATTTGGGGTGCTTAACCTAAAAATCACATTTCAGATTTCACTTCAGTCCTAGAAGTTAAAACTTCTGGGTGTAGGGGCCTGGAAATCTTAAATGAGCACCTCATGTGATTCTAATGAAGACAAAATTTCAAAAATATTTATTTAAGCTGTTTTTATGGAAGGGTGGCGAGGAAAAAAGAGAGCGGACATGCTTTCAAAGTACTGTTCCGATGCTTTTTTTTTTTGGCGGGGGGGGGGGGTCATTTTAAAATACACACTTCCCTTCCAGGCATTTATTTACCTTTTCAACTTTTGTGTTCTCTTATTTGGTCAGTTCAGTATTGTTTGGAGTGTCCGCTAAGGGGCAGCAGAGTATGGCAAAATAAGAGGATTGTTAGAGCACAATGAAAATATTACCTTTGAAATAGCTACATAATAAAGACATGCCAGGAAATAATGGATAATATCCCCCAATGCTCTTGGGGAAAATGCTGTTCTCTACTATTTTAGGAGTCTTATTTTCAAGCATCATAATTTTTATTACTATAAATAAATCATTTGTTCTGACTTTGATAAGTCAAAAAATGGAAATTCTTTAAACTATTGAAGAAACTCATTATATTACTTGGACTATATGAGAGAGAATATTGTATCAATAATATTTTAGTAAAAGAAAACTAATCATGGGTATTTCAGAACACTTATTATTTGTAAATTATTCAAAGCTTTGTATAATAAATTCAGAATCTTGGACGATTTAATTCAGGTCATAGTGTAGAATTGTTAAGTCACTACTTTAGCAGATTCTTCCATGTTTAAGTCATCTGAGGCAGGGCAAAGCTTCAGATTACACATTGCACAGAGGGTGGGACAAACAAATTTACTATTAGGGGTTTCTTTTTCATATGACTCAAAAGTTCTCCTAAGCACTTCACTGTATTCCTTTTTAGTATATCTTTTGGGTGATTTTAATTTAGTTCACTGTGTTCAAACTTTTATCTTCTGTTCTATCCCTTCTGAATATGACTAATTGGATTGGCAAATTTGTGATGCTTAGCAGATATATTAGATGAACAAATATGACTAACTGGAGTAGCAAGTATGTGGGAGATTTTATATCTAGTCAGGGAGGCAGTCAAGACTAAAGAATAAGTTAATGGGATAGAGCTGAGTACAAATTCTGGCTGTGTGGGTCTAGATATCTGAGAAAATTAATAAAAAGAAAGAAAATGAACAGGATAAATAAACAGGGCAACTGACCCAAAAAGGAACACAAATAATGTAGAGAAAATAAGACATTTTTAATCAACTCTTATTAGAACTCATGGAGAGATTTAAGTATGAATTGCATAAACAGAGTAAGAATGGGCTGCAATAATAAAGATAAAATCAGGGAACAAGAAAAAGTGATTTGAAATGCAACAACTGATTGCCATGCATCTGTTAGTTACTGACTGAGATCCAACAGATAAAACTCCTTCATATTAAATGACTATACATTTTGGATATAATCAAAAGGCAGCTACCTAAAGGTACTGGAAAGTGAACACAACCAAACAGATTTTTGTGGGAAGGACATGTTTGAAGAAATGAAAGTGTATAAAAAGGAAGTTCCCATTTTCATGGTTTTTAGCCTAGGGCCAAGCTTAGCAAGGCACATGGGTTGCTGGGAACTTGTGGGAATGCCATCTTTCTGGCCTGGAGAACCAGAAAACTGAATGCAGGGTAACTCTGGTCACCAGGAGAATGTAGGATTCTTAGAAAGGAAAGAGCTCGGTTGAGAGTTCCTGAATTCTGTCTGCCTATAGCTCTGGTTAATACCTGAAGGACAAGGGTGCCAAGCAGATTAAAACAGTTTAGATAAAGATAATGGCTTTGAATTAAGAGGAGTTGCCACTCAAGAAATAGAGTCTACTAAGTAAAAAGAGATACTACTAAGCAGAGAAAAGTATGGAATTCAGTGTTAAAACCAAAACAAAAGGTGTGCAGCCTCAAAAATTCTCTGGACAAACCATTCTTGTCACATTAGCAAAGTTTAATTTAGTATATTTTGCAAGACTAGCTTGACTTGGGTCTTTCTTGCTTATGACTCTGGAAATCACAAGCAAAGCTTGAACTGTTTCCAAAATTGATACAAGGTAATCACTAACCAATTTCTTATCATTTAAGAAAATTCTAGTATTCTAACCAATGACTGTGAAAATAAACACTCACTACCTTCTCACTGTTTAAGCTGTTTTCTAACAATATACCCCTAAGCCTCATTCCTTGTTTTGGTTTGAATGCTCCCAGTTCACGAAACATCTTTTGGTGTGTGCACAATAAACTTTTACTAATTACTATTTCAGTGATTCATTAGTTTTACTTCTGCTATTTCTGCACTTTTGACAAGAGTCTCCACAACTTAATACTCATAATGTCCAGAATAGAGTCCAAAATTATCTAACATATAATGAGCCAGAAAAGTGGGACATATTCTCAAGAAAAAAAAAAATCAAGACCTACTTTGAGATAACAAACATGAATAAAGAGATAAGGATCTTAAAGCAGTACTTATAGCTACCCTCAAAGATGTAAAACAAAATATGTTAGCCATAAATGAAACATGGAAAATCTCAGCACAGAATTAAAAACAATAAATACAGGAAATCAAAATTCTAGAACTGACAAAAATGTATTTGAAATAAAATATTGCTGAATGAACTCAGTCAAATGGAAGTTACAGAGAAAATAGTAGTGAATTCGAAGATAGATCATTAAAAATTATCTGGTATTAGGACCAGACCAAAAAAAAAAAAAAAAAAGAACATAGCATCAGGGACTTGCTGGATTATATTTAGAGGTTTAACATAGTTGCAGTGCTATTAAGAAAGAAGGAAAGATAAGAGAGTAGAAAAAAAAGTGAAAAAATAATGGCTAAATATTTTTCCTAAATGCCACATTTAGGATTTCTAAATTTCTAAAATCTGGGTTCTGAGTAATTAAGTAACATTATACAGGAGTATGAGTTTTTCTGAATTTCTGGTCTGTGTTCTTACTTACGTCACTTTCTGCCTTAATAATAGGGGTTTGTTAAATAAACAAATAAAATAAACTTTGAAAAACAAAACAAAATAATACATAGAATTTTTAGTGCAATGAGTCAACTTTTGCTAGACAAAATTACCTAAATAAAGTTTGTATGATGAAACTAAACTCTTGAAATTAAATCAAAATACTGATTGGTTTATTTTGTTTTATCCCTTTAATGTAGATCTAATCTGCCCCAAACAGTAACTAGCCACATATGGCTAATTTAACTTCAATTAATAAAAGTTAAATTAAACTTAAAAATCAGTTTCTCAGTCACACTAACCAGATTTCAAATATTTAACAACCACAAGTAGCTAGTAGATATCATATTGGACAGTGCAGATTATAGAATGTTTCACTACAGAAAGTTTTATTAGATAGCTCTGTTCTAGACTAGTTGTGATTCAAATTAACTGTCTCTTCTTCAAGAGCATTGAATCAGGAAGGACACAAAATCTTGTCTCTTCTGCTCTAAAGCTTCAAAAATGTCCAAGAATGTTATAAGGACTCATTAAAATTTTAAAGCAACTGTTAAAAAAAGAAATGTAACAATATGGACCTGACATTTGGCAAATATTTCCTTTGGCATTCCTCCTCTTAAGGTCCCACTATGTCCTTGTGCTGGCTTGTGACTGCTCTATGTTCAAGATATCCAACAAGCATCTGACTTTTCTGCACTTTCTGTTGTACAATGAACAGCTCCAGTTTCTCATTCACTCAGCCCAATGCTTTATACTAGGCAGGAATGAATTGTCTATGGGTATAATGTGATACTAGATATGAAAAATATTCTTCTACATTCCTCCTCACAGTTAAAATACACCCTCCAGATTGTTCTTAAAGACGACACTTTTCTGAGAATTTCCAGCATCATGAAAAATCAAAAAGAACTTAAAGAAATTTTTATCACATCTTTTCGAGGAGGACAGGTGACATACCTGTGCCTGTACTCTTTCTGATTAATTATTTATATCTGTAGAAAATAATTCTGTTCATTGATTAAACTCTATTTCAAACTGTTTTCCTAGACACAAATATAACAGATAATGCCAATTCCCATTTTTTAATTTTACTAGAACAATGTTCGTTTTTTATATCCTCTTTTTCTTTAATTCATGGGGATTATGTTATTGAGACAAAAATATTTTTAACAACCGTTCTAATTAGTCAAATGGCCTCAGAGAGAGAAATGGTTAGGGGTGGGGATAATGAAAAAGAAAGATATGTAGGTATAAGGCTGTATGCATATGTTCAATGGCTAGCCCTCCTTAATGGTGGACTGTAATTTTTTTTTTTTGTAATCTTGACGACAAGTAAGGTAATTAAGACAGGGTTTGGAGATGAGAAACAAACACTCACTTAAAATGTCTAGTTAATTTTAAGTCTCATGAACCAGGGAATCAAAACATCTTTGGGGCAAACTGATCTTCCCATTTGAGGAAAAATAAGTAGAATAACAACTATAGGTAGATGCAAAGCTATTTCTAGGACCCTACACTTTCAACAGAGGCCAGACTTAATAGTATTGACATAAATAGCAATTAACATAGTACAGTCTCTAGCTCAAAAATTAAAATTTAGGTACAAGGTTGCACTTTTTTATGGTCAAATGAAGTAAAAATTAATTATTCAGTATTATTTGGTCCTCATTTGAACCTTGGATGACTTACCATATATCCACTCTTTTTAGAGACATGATTAGGCTAGACAACATTCCAGAGTATCCTGGTTGTCGCCCACTTTCTGTGGTAGAGTTCAAACTATAATGTTTGTTTTTTCTTTAAGGATGGGAAGGTGAGGGGCTAAGTGAGCTACTACTTATTTTAATCAATGCTATTGATTTTAGACATCTAAAATTGGCTGTTAGCCCAGAAAATACTTAAACACAGATTACATTAGTACAATCTGATAAGAACTGTCCTCCAATTGATCTCAAGCTGTTCAAGCCATGAGTAAATCTAAAAGGAAAAATACAAACTCAAAATATAAGCAACAAAAGTAATATATTCATCAAATAAGTTTAGCAAGGTATTATGAGTAAATGTTTCTTCAGTCTTCACACCCTATTCTATAGGGATTTTTGAGGTTATAATTTGAGGAGATGTAATTTATGTCTTCCTTCTTGTCATCACTGCTGAAGTGGTTACTCAGGGGAGATAACTTAGTAAATAAAACTCAACTTTTGGTAACATAATCATTTCTCAGCTCAGGTGGTTACAGGTGAGATTTCAAAAGGTAAAGTAACACAATAAAGGGATTTTCTAAAAATTAGCTATTTCAATAATATATGTAATAATAATATATGTCATTGGACTAAGTATATCACCAGCCATTTATTTAGTACTAAATTTGGCTACAATTTTAATGGCTTTCTTTACAAGTTCCCACTGTAAATATATTAAAAACTTAGGAATAAGTGCTTCTTGGGAAGACCAAATGGTTATAGTTAATATAAAAAAAAAAAGGTAGGAAAGTTACTAACTTTTATTTTAACTAGAAATATTTTTTCTTCCAGAAGCATTTCAAATTGCCATCTCCTTCTTGCCTTTAAATTGCTGAAATAGGAATTCTGAGAATTTTAAAACAATTCAAACAAGAAGGCAATGGTGAATGATTTCTCCCAAGCTGAAGCTGTGGAGTTTTGCTATGAGAACGTGAATGGATCCTGCATTAAAACTCCTTACTCACCAGGACCTCGAGCAATTCTGTATGCAATCCTTGGTTTGGGGGCAGTACTAGCTGTGTTTGGGAACTTACTGGTCATGATTGCTATCCTGCACTTCAAACAGCTGCACACACCTACAAATTTTCTGATCGCCTCCCTGGCCTGTGCTGACTTCTTGGTGGGAGTGACTGTGATGCCCTTCAGCACAGTGAGGTCTGTGGAAAGCTGCTGGTACTTTGGGGAGAGTTACTGTAAATTTCATACGTGTTTTGATACTTCCTTCTGTTTTGCTTCTTTATTTCATTTATGCTGTATCTCTATTGACAGATATATTGCTGTTACTGATCCTCTGACCTATCCAACCAAGTTTACTGTCTCCGTGTCAGGAATATGCATTGTTCTCTCTTGGTTCTTTTCTGTCACATACAGTTTTTCTATTTTTTACACTGGGGCCAATGAAGAAGGAATTGAGGAACTAGTAGTTGCTCTTACCTGTGTGGGAGGCTGCCAGGCTCCATTGAATCAAAATTGGGTTTTACTTTGTTTTCTCCTCTTCTTTGTACCCACAGTTGCTATGGTGTTTATATATGGTAAGATATTTTTGGTGGCTAAACATCAAGCTAGGAAGATAGAAAGTACAGCCAGCCAAGCTCAGTCCTCCTCAGAGAGTTACAAGGAAAGGGTAGCAAAGAGAGAGAGAAAAGCTGCTAAAACATTGGGTATTGCTATGGCAGCATTTCTTGTGTCTTGGTTACCATACATTATTGATGCTGTGATTGATGCTTATATGAATTTTATAACTCCTCCTTATGTTTATGAGATTTTAGTGTGGTGTGTTTATTATAATTCAGCTATGAATCCCTTGATATATGCTTTCTTTTACCCATGGTTTCGGAAGGCAATAAAACTTATTGTAAGTGGCAAAGTCTTAAGGAGTGATTCATCAACAATTAATTTATTTTCTGAGGAACCAGATACAGATTAACAAGATTACTGAAGGATCTTCCACACTAACTGGAATTAAGTTCAAGTGCAAAACTAAACATTTGGATTTAGAGAGATAAGTGTAATGATTTGCCAAGTAGGTGGATTTTACCTTCAAAAGTTAGTTATTCTAAAGCATTTGTCTTCATGTATTTTGGCACCTTTTTTTTTTTAGAATTTAGTGATAAATCAATAAAATTTGCTAATTACTTCATACTTTTATGTTTTCCTAATTTTTTAGAATAATTTTAATACCTTCTATGAATTTCCTACTTATTCCTTCAAATAATTTGAAACTTTGCAGTTTCTCCTAAATTTATTATCAATGTTCAGTTGTCTAAAATCCATAGAGGGAAGAAAAAAGTTCCTGTAACTTCTAGTTATATTCTTTGGAGACAAAAATCTTTAAAGCATATTTTGTTTGGAAAGTAAAATAAGGTTATAAATTTTTGAAACTTCTTTAAATCTAAAATGATGTTACAGAAAGCTAGAATGTGGAGCTTTCTAATAATTGAAGATTGTCTGAAAAACACCAGAACTCTTGTGTTTTCTAAACCCTAAGAACACTTCTCTCCATTTTAGAAAGACTGTGTTCACAAAGAATATGAATAGTGATTATGTGATTATACACTATATATTACTTTTGGAGAACATAGTTTATTATGTCAAATAAGCATGTCGACAAAAAGCTAGCTCCTTACTTTTTAAAAGTAATTTGAAGTAAAATAATTTTCTAGAAGAGCTAATTCAAATTAACTTTTTTTTTTACTTTTGAGTTCTTTCTTTGTATTAGACACAACATTGAAAATAGAAAGCTGAGTGACCCAAATATAACCAAACAGCTTCAGTTTTCTCATCTGATAACATTTCTTAGTTACATAAATTTTAATTAAAAATATATGTTAAAAATATACAGGCTCACAGATATATTAAGGATTCTACTGCTATCAACATAAAATTAACAACTAGGGCTTATGCCATTCTTGTCAACCCAAGCTACCAGGCACTATTGCTGCAGCCCTTGCAACCTGAGAAATTAATCCTTTGCTGTTTCTACTTCTTTGTCTTTCTGGCTCCTTATTAGAATCCTACAGTTAGTGCTTTTGATTGAATGAGGCTTCACTTGGTTATGTTCTCATGCATGAGGAGCAAGCAAAAAATTTTTAAAAATAAATAAATAAAATAAAATATATATATGTTGATATGTTGAGTGTTCTGAAATAGAGTAAAGCTTAAAAAAAACTAATAATAGAGTGATTTGCCCTTTCAAGTCTTTGAATCACAGCCTTAAATCTTTGTTTAGGAAGCTGACTTTCACAGACTATTCTATAACAGACTTGTTTTATGAAATGAAGAGATAACTAAGCAAATAGAGCTACATTAGCATTACATATTTATAAATGAACCAGTTTAGATGTACTTTATACAAGATTAAGCTGTTTTGTATTTGTCTGTTAATCCTTTTCAAATAGAGCTGACAGTATTTAGGAGAAAAAAACGTAAAAGATAAAAGAGGGTAAAAGGAATATGAAAGTCTTCATAGCAGAATACTTTGTGATTCAGACCATATGTCAAAAAACAGGTCTGCTGACCACCTTTCAAATGATCACAGTTAAAGTCTCACACTCTCACTCCTTAAGAACTCAAAGTATGTGTCCCTCTGATGGTGAGTCAGTATGTTGTTTTCACAGAAATGTGTTTCTTTCTTCAATTGCAAGTGTAAACTTACACTGACACTATAAATAATAATAAAAAAAAACTATCTGTGGGAACTTAAAGCTATATTATTTTGTTCACTTAGATTATATTACATTTTATATAGAATATAATAGTTGAACTGATTGCAGTAATAAATACTGTTCAGTGATATTTTTAAATTCTTATTAACATCAGTAAGTGGGAAATACACTTCAAATTTAACTGTTCTTGTTTAGTTTTCTATTCTCTTGTAACCCTTCATAAAGGAAATCTTTCAATTAAAAAAACAAAACAAAACACTTGATTATTTTCCCCAAAACAAACTAGATCATTAAGTACAGCACCTCTCTTCTCTTTTATGTCTCATTTATTTATACAAATAAACTATTAACTTTTTGGCCATCTGCATATGAAATTGCTGTAGAGCCATGGCTATATTTAGAACAAAACACACTAAAGATGGAAGTAGGTCCTCTGCAAGAATGTTGCAATGTAAAATCTGACCTTGAAATGGTGTTGAACTTAGTCTCTTAATCCTGTTGAGCTTCACTTCCAAAATTACCTGCTTCAGCCAACGGGAGGTTGCAGAACTATTGCAAAAAAGCAATAAATCCACTTATGCCTTAGGCTATACCCTGCATAGATACTATGTCTTTTACATATATGTACTATTATTACATGTTTATTTTTTATTAATATATTACAAATTTACTTAAAATCATTACAGAATTAATAATAGTTTTCATTCACATGCATCTTTCTCAATCAGTTGATGCGAAAAGTACGACTGTTACATTATGTGGAACTTTGTGTGTATGTATATATACGTATTTTTTTCTTAATATTGAAATGAGGTATTCAAATATAGAAAGGTACAGAACAATTGCTATAGTTTTCCTCAGTGTTGGGATTAGAGTAACTTTACCATTTAGTGGTTGAACTATAAGTATTCCATCAATAACAAATTATAAAAACAGCATAGACCATCATTACCTACATCCTCTTAGAGAGCTACAAATGTAACTGAATATGGCTATAACAGCATTTATTAATTACTGATGTAATTGATGGTTACTTCAATTTTATGAGTGCCCCATGTGTTTACTATCTTGTAAGATGCTATGTTTATTTTTCTTCAGCTATGATGCCTTCGACTTATATTTTTACTCTTCATTTTTGATACGTTACGACCAATTAAATATCAGTCTTAAAGAATGATTTTTCAGCATTGTATTTGTATTCAAAAAAGGCAGAAATATACTGGTAATATTAATTTAAAAATCAAATTAATTTGAAGTGAACATTAAAGAAAATATACCTTTGATACACAGGAAATGTATTCTGATCACTATATTTTAAAACTAAGTCTATTGCAGTACATGAGCAATGATTTTTATGTTTTCAGCAATTAGATAGTTGTTTCTAAACTTTATATATCAAATAGTTTGATATTTACAAATAGTACTAAATTCTTATGTACTTTTTATTTGCTGGTAATTGTTCACATAATTTCAATAGTATAGTGCCTTGCACTTGGTCCCTCAAGATACATTTTAAGAACATAAATTATTAATTCCTTATTTCCCTTTATGGTCTATTAGTCTTTTACATTAAAAAAATCTGCCTTCTTTTTCTTTATTTGGTTTTCTAAAATGGAAAATTTTCAATAATCAAAGTTTGGGGAAAATACAGCTTTAGGCTATTGATAAGTTTTGTCTAAGCCTATCACTAAAAAATAATTTTATATTTAATAAGAAAAAATGCTGGAGAATTTAAACTTCTGTTATACTGAGTAACTTTACTTTTCCCCCTCCAATTCTTTGCTCTGAACATGAAGGACGTGTATACATTGACATCAAAACTGGGTTTGTGTCAAATTCATTATTTGTTGTTAAAAGAAGAATAATAGTTTTGGATAAATAATGAATTTTCTAGCTAAAGCTTTAGAAGTCAACTGTTACTACTGGAGTCTATCATATAGTTAGATTTTTTTTCCTCTCCCTTCCTAGAGCATTTCTTCTATTAACTATTTAATTATTTATTAAACTTATGGGAAATATCCTCGTGCGTTGTGGTTTTTGAATAATTTTTCCAGGTTGTTTCTCTGGTCTCTAAGAATTTTAGCTAGTACTAATGTCATATTGGAAGGGTGAGAAGAATATTATGATTGCATAAGATATATTTATATTTATATATTTATATATATTTATATATTACAGACTTCTAATTTTATTTTCACTTTTCTTCAGCATTTTCAAACAGATGAACTCTTTTATTTTTCCCACTTCCAACATTAACGTATGCTGAATTTGTCTTTTGTATTTTAAGAAATACTTTGGTATTCTAAAAAAAAAAAAAACGTGAGAATATATGAGGCTATTCCTCAGAGAGCACTGTAAATATCAAACATACACCTTCTTTTATCCGCAAAGGCTTATGCACTATCAGTGTCCAGAGTGAGGTTGGAAAGCCAGGCTATCTGGGTTTGAATCCCTTCTCTGCCAACTACTAGCTTCTACCTTGGTTAAGTCACTTATCCTTTGTACTTCTTAGTTGCTTAGCTATAAATTGGAAATTACAATGTAATATTTTCATTTAATTCAGTCAATGGTCTAGCATCTTATATTATTGGTAGAAAAGGATGCAGAACAAACAGGTTGATTATAGCAAGTGGTGCAAGGGAGCTCTTAAAAGTGGTAGAAAGTAGGCGCAAGGTAGGTGAGGGACTCCCAAGTGGATTTTGCCTGCCTCATAAATTTAACCAAGATGAGTCATAACCATACATTGTCTTATCTTTAAAGTAGTCTATCCTGCTTAGTTTAGTATTGTCCTTAGAAACTGATTAAATATTGTCCTTTGGTGTTAGACACAGTTGAGTGCTTATCTTTGCAACTGTTACTCTTGTATATGTGTGACAGAATATAATATAAATGTCAACTCCTATATAATGCCTGGGAAGATAGCCTTTGCCTTTTCATTTCTGAAAAATGATGTTGGTTTTTCTGACTGGTGTATCACTTCCATTTTATGAATTCTGCTGGGTCCACCCAAGTTTATAACTTGGAAGATCCAAGGAGACGCACTTTATGATGGGCAGTTAAAAACACAGGATCACTCGGTGTCACATGGTCCAGTGTTCCTTTACTACTTGAACTCAGAAACATAAAAAGAGTCATCTTTTGAAACATGCTTTATCCTCCACTGTGAAGAGCATGGCCTTATTCCAGAAACCTAGAGGACTACACAGAGTTTCTCTCACTGTCAAATTTACATTGCATCTTTTCCCACCACTAATACACCTCCAATACCACAAAGTCACCGAATTGTATGGCAGTAATGTTGCAACCCAAACCTGTTGCAGAACCCTTTTCTACTCCAGGCTGCACACATATACTAGGTAACTTTTTTTTGTTACCTAGTATATGTACCAGAGCAGTTTTCTTAAAGGTAGAATATGTTGCCTTCAGATCCTGAAGAGGTCTGCCTGGTGTTGTGCTTTTTTCTTTGGTATAGGGGATATAAGATGCAGTCAATTGTCTTTTACTTGGGATGGTACATCCTTGACTGCTTTAATGAAGATGAGAGCCCCTGAACCTGCACAAGGTTTATCTGCAAATTTTTAAGAAACATGTATCTTACCAAGGCTATGAATTAGGTACCTAGTATGCTAGGTGGCCCTTGCTCATCCTGCCTGATCAACAGAATTCCATCAATGTAATAAATCAATATGATCTTCCATAGGATGCTCAGATGGTCCAGACTCCCTTCTTGAAGAGGGATCTGAGTGACTCTCTGGGTCTGCCACAAAGACACAATGAATAATAAAGGTATTCTTTTGAAGATGATAATAAATCATATCAAGGTAAGCAACAGATTTTGGCTGAGAACATATAATACAATGAAAATGTTGCTCCCAATACAACGAGCCTTCAGATTGCTATTTAAGGCAGAGTTTCTTAACCAACGTGCTGCAAATAGATTAAGAGAATGCCTGGAGATACTGATACATGAAGTACTTGGGGAAGTCAGACTGGGTTCGGGGTGACCAATGCTACTTCGCCAGTAGGCTCAAGCCATGAGCAGCTTCCCTGAGTTCCTTCTGGTGGTTGCCCAAGCTGAGCATGGTCTGACAATATGCTGACCAGGGAACTCTCTAGAACCTCTTTCATGAGAGCTCCACCCTCTTGACCTAATCACCTCCTAAAGGCCCCATCTCCAAACACCATCATATTAGAAACTAAATTTCTATATGTAAATTTTAAAGGGACACAAATATTTAGTCTTTAGCAATATGTTACCATGTATACTAAAGTAAAAAAGATTTGGGATCATCAACTCAAACCCAGATATGAATAAATAATTTCCCAGAAGGAAACCACTGGCCCTGGATCTAACTATGTATTTATTTCTCCCTAAGCTAGCAGCTTTCTAAAAACCAAAGTCCTAGGTGGAATTGAGGCAGTTATTTTGTTTCTGCATCCTTTCCCACGTGCTTCAAGGTGAAGAGCCTCACCCCAGCCTCTGGCTTCAAGCAGTGAGCTGTTTCCTGTGTGGGATGGGACACTCCAAGACTCCTTTACAGGAGTCTTACTGAATTCCACTGCTACATCTGGACTGAAAACCTCTATGTCCCCATTGTCGGCTCTGCTCACATTTGGTGTTCTTGTTCCTCTTCTTGTGCACAGAAAAGATTATCTCACCAATAAACTTTGCTGTATCTTTCCTTCCACTACCCTTTTTATATGCCTGCCCTTTCCATGTATTTGGAGCACAGGGAGTGATGATGATGGATATCTAATGGAGCCATCTTGACTGGAAGTCCTAATGAAATCTTTTTCGTGTCTGAGTAGTAAAGGTGGAAGAGAAAAAAACCCTCTTTTATCTGACTGCGTATATTTTAAATCTTTATTTTTTGACTTGAGCAAGTTTTTTGGTCTTAAAAGGTTAAAATTTGGAGGTTTTATTTTCCAGCTTCTCTCCTGATGAGGGGTGCCCATCCTTCTAACTTTACAGATGTGTTAGGATGCAACAGTCCAGACACAGGCATCTCACAGGGGTAGCAGGAGCAGCAGGACACCATCTTCCATGGATCAGACATCACTTCAGCAGCAGAAGCAGGTAGATGCCTGTGGTGGGCAGAATAATGTCCTCCCCTCCCCTGCCCCTGGCCAATGATGCTCCAGGACATGTGGCTGTGATGTTTTACGTGGCCAAAGGGACTTTATAGATGTGTTTAAATTAAGGATTTTGAGATGTAGGAGATTATTCTGGATCATCCAGTGGGCCTAATAAAATTCAAAAGATCACTAAAAGTGAAAGAGGTAGGAAAAAGTCCATGTCAGAGTCAGACAGAGATTTGAAGACGCCATGCTGTTGGTTTTATAAATGGAGAAACATACTATAAGCTAAGGAATACAAGTGGCCCCTAGAAATTGGGAAGGGCAGGAAACAGATCCTCCCTGAAAGCCTCTAGAAGAAATGCAGCATTGCCGATACTTTGATTTTAGTCCAATGAGAACCATCTCAAATTTCTAACCTCCAGAACTGTAAGCTAATAAATTTGTGTTGCTTTAAGCCACTGAGTTTGTGGTAATTTGTTACAGCAGCGATAGGACACTAACCCAATGCCATGATCCTGATGCAGGCACACCATGTATGGATGGCTATAGCACCCCTGGTCAACCTGGTGGTCACCCAATAAACAAAACCAGACATCATTTCTCAGTCAGCAGCACTCAGAGACTTCACTCTCCTGATATAGGGCAGATCACAGCCCTTTATTTTCAAGAAATCTTTCCTAGTTCTGTTCCTTTGAACCTAATCTTTCAGAGCCTGGATATGTGCTTATTTGCTTCCCTGCTTGGCTATAAAATTTTCCCAGTCAGAGCCCAGTATTTGTCTCATATTCTGTTAGTTTTTCTTTAGCACCCCTGAATAAAACAAAAATGGCCACATGGATGTTCTCTGAATCTATTTCTCTTGCTATCAACTCAATGTCTCTTTTCCTATTTATAGTTGACTTACGAAAATATCAGTCATTGCTTGCAGTCTCACTTGCCTTTCCTACACACTCTCATTTGTTCTTAATCCACTGCAGTTTGGATTGTTTCTCCCACATTCCACCAGAAGAGGTGAAATCATGCTCATCAGTTATCTAGCTGTTAATGGCAATAAACAATTCTTACTTTTTGTGGTTTTACTTGACCCATTGTCACCATTTGGCACTCTTGATATCCCCTCTTCCATGAACCTCTTTCATAACGTGCCATCTGTGAGATCACTTTTTCCTGTTTTCCCATCTGTATTTCTGTCTACTCTTTCCTTTGCAGGCATAACTTTAAGGATGATGCACCTCCAGTTTCTTCTATTTTCACGGCAGGTGTGCACCAGACAAGCACCTTTCCTCCTACAACCCTAAAAAAATCAGTATGCTGAGGAATCTGTGGCATAATTTCTTTCCTAAACTGAAAATTTATAGACTAAACTACCCAATGAAGAAATCCAGTTTTATGTTCCTCCAACCAATCCAAACCTAACTCATCATCTTTCCTTCCTAAATGTACTCTTTCCCTCATACCCTTTATCTTTCTTGTTGGCAAGTTAAAAACCTGGGAGTCATTCTTGATTCCTGCCTCTATCATACAGCCTTAAACTCTTATATCCTTTCAGTTTCTAAATTGTGTATTTCATATTTTCAGGTAATAGGGAAGCAAAGTTACTGAATAAGAGTAAAGTGAAATCAAGGTAGGTTTGGGAATTTAAAAAAAGGTAAGATAGCATTGCCAAGAAGAATTTTGTAGATGATCAACTGAATAATTGTTTTCAAGTCACACCTTTAACAGCCATTCTACTTTTATTCCAATATATTTTCACTATTTTTATCTTAAATGGAAGATCACATTTCTATTTTCAAGCCCTGAATATATTGTGGAGGAAAAAAGTCTTCTTCACTTCTTATTTTCTTTATAGAATCAAAGGTAGCTCTTGTCCTCAGACCTGAAATCCTTGTAATGGAACTTTCTGTCTGTAATCTCCCTCTCTAACTCACCACATTCCTGTTGCTGTTGCAAGGGCAAAAGTCTGTGTCAGGAAAGACTGTTAGTGTCAGAACTGCCTGGCCTTCAGTTCCCACACCTTCCCATCTGGCAGCTTTGTAGTTACTTCTGGTTGATTTTTTTTGCTTCATCATTTAGTTGCTGTTGCAAGAGATAATTTAATCTCTGAAGTGAAATAGGCAGAGCCTTTCTGTGAGCTTGGGGCTAGTCCAGCAGTACAGACCCCTGTTATTGGAGTTTGATACCTCTAGTTGCAGTCTTAAAATTCTTAATAATTTTATCTTTGAATTTGTGTTTTGTATGTAAAGTCTGAAAGGACAATGGAGAATTCATGAGGGCTTGGAAATTTGAATCACATTATGCATGATGGTTCTGCATTATACCACCTTCCTCTTCCTTGGGAAGAGTTCTCAGCCACCAGCTCCCTCCCACCTGGTGCTTTGGGCCTCATCCAGTCGCTCCACCTCCCCACCTAACCTACTACCACTGCTATTCTCTCCTCGCCCTAAGTGAGGACTGGGCACAGAGCGGGGAGGTTTTCGGTCAAGTTCACTATCCGCAGTCTTGAAGCAAGGTGTGCTGGCTGTCGTCCCCATCCCAGGCTAGAATAGGGTCACAGCATATTTAACAAACAAGTCAGCAGGGTCAAGTCGTTAACCTACCCCAATCTAGGTACTAAGTAGGTCCTGATGTGGAGATTGCAATCCCTAGGAGGTTACCTGTCTCCCATTGGTTGAAGTGCAAGTCCAGAGGAGGGCAGATGCCTGGTTAAGCTTCCTGGGCCACAGCCTGGGCATGGCATATTGCTTCAGTGGGAGCAGAAAGGGGAACCTGGCAGTGGGTAGGTCAGGCATGCTGAGTCTCACATGGCCAGTTCTCCAGACAGCCATGAGGATCTCCACTTGCCCTGCAAATATCTCTTTGCCCAGGGGAGTGAAATATTACATAACAAAATGTAACATCATGACAAGTCAGGAGAGACCAAAGAAGAAAGGAACAAACTTTACATTTTTTTCATATTTAAAAATATATATATATATGTATGTATATATATATACATATATACATATATATATATGTATATATATATATATGTATATATATATATATATATATATATACACCCACATTTTAACTTTGCACTAGGCACTGCAAATTGTGTAGCCAGTCTTGTAAATAGGAAGCAGGTAATTTTATTGTCAAATACTGACCAAAGCTATTTCATGGCAGTTGAACTTAAATCTTAATAGATCATAAGTATTTCTCCCAAGTTACAGAACACAGGGAAATATGTTTTGTAGGAGAACTTATTAATTATAATTATTGAAAGTAAGTTTCCATTCACGATTCACACCTTACTCTATAGGGATTCTTTATGAGGAATTTTTAATGTCTGAAATTTATTGGATGGCTTCCAAAAACATCTTAGGTGCTAACTTTCCAGACAACGTGAAGGTGGAAGTCTATTAAAAGGTGACTTCTCAAATATTTAATTCTATTATATGTCATTACCCTTTGCAAGAAACAATTTCACAGGTGTAAAGAACCAGGTATTTAAATTAAATTTCTTTAATTATTCAAATAATATAATTTCTTTCCTGAAAGAATTTCATAGTGGATATTCTTGAACTTAACTGTTTTGTTTAGATATACTTACAGAAATATTTTCCTGAATTAAAGAAAAAATAATTTTATGAGTTTTTAAATTTCTTTTAAAATCTCTTTATAATTAATATGGGAAAAGATTTTCTCTGAGGCTCAAATATGCAGTTTGATACATATATATTTTTAACTTTCAGAATTGACAACACCTATTTCCTACCACAAGGAAAGACAGAAACACAGTAAGCATCATACTGCAGGACCATGCCCAGCAATCTTTCCCAAGCTAGTGTTATGCTGCTTTGCTATGAGAATGTGAATGGATCTTGTATTAAAACTCCCTACTCGCCTGGGTCCAGATTGATTCTCTACACAGTGTTTGGTTTGGGGTCTTTACTGGCTGTGTTTGGAAACCTCTTGGTGATGACTTCAGTTCTTTATTTCAAGCAGCTGCACACCCCAGCCAATTTTCTCATCGCCTCCTTGGCCGGTGCTGACTTTCTGGTGGGAGCGACGGTGATGCCCTTCAGCATGGTCAGGTCCGTGGAGAGCTGCTGGTACTTCGGAGCCGGATTTTGTACCTTTCACAGTTGCTGTGATGCAGCATTTTGTTACTCTTCTCTCTTCCACTTGTGCTTCATCTCCATCGACAGGTACATTGCTGTTACTGACCCTCTGCTCTATCCTACCAAGTTCACGGTGTCTGTGTCAGGAATTTGTATCAGCATGTCCTGGATCCTGCCCGTTGTATATAGTGGTGCTGTGTTCTACACAGGTATCAGTGACGATGGGATGGAAGAATTAGTAAGTGCTCTCAACTGTATAGGTGGTTGTCAAATTGTTGTAAATCAAGACTGGGTTTTGGTAGATTGTCTGTTATTTTTCATACCTACCCTTGTTATGATCATTCTTTATAGCAAGATTTTTCTTGTAGCTAAACAACAAGCTATAAAAATTGAAAATATTGGTAGTAAAGCAAAATCATCCTCAGAGAGTCACAAAGCCAGAGTGGCCAGGAGAGAGAGAAAAGCAGCTAAAACCCTGGGAGTGACAGTGGTAGCATTTATGATTTCGTGGTTACCATATACAATTGAGACATTAATAGATGCTTTTATGGGCTTCATAACCCCTACTTATATTTATGAGATTTGCTGTTGGTGTGCTTATTATAACTCAGCTATGAACCCTTTGATTTATGCTTTATTTTATCCTTGGTTTAGAAAAGCGATAAAAGTCATTTTAAGTGGGAAACTTCTAAAAGGTAGCTCATCAACCATTAGTTTATTTTCAGAATAAATGTAAGCACTAAGTTAAGAAATTTAAGGATCTTGTCAACATTTTAAATTTATGATGAAATTAAATATAGGAAATGCATAAAACCTTTCAAAATTGGAGAAATAGTTTTCAGATTAGCCAGGAACAAAGTCATGACAAGGTGTCTCAATTAAACTATTGTAAAGGTATTTACTGTACTAAATAATCCATGATAAAGTGGCTTTACATATGTCAACGATCTCAATGCTCCATTCACATCGTTACCACACGTTCTGGTTTCTTCTAATTTTATTAAATTCTTAATTTCATTTTAGTTGTGAAATCTCTAATCATCTTGTCTGTGATGCTGAACTCTCATTTATCTTCACAAAGTCTTTCTTCCTTTTTTTTTGCCACACTATTTCACTTTGCTAGGGTCATCATAACTGAGGGGCACAGACGGGTGGCTTAAAAAAGAGAAATTTATTTTCTCACCATTCCAGGTGCCAGAAATCTAAGATCAAGGTGTCGACAGGGTCGATTTCTTTTGTGGAGCTCCCCTTTCATCTCCCCTCTGCGTCCTTACCTGGTCTTTCCTTCGTGTGTGTCTGTGACCCTATTTTCTTTTCTTATGACGACACTAGTCCTATTAAATTAGGGCTCACTCTAAAACTCATTTTAACTTAGTTACCTTTTAAAAGACCTTATCTCTAGGTATGGTTACTTTCTGAAGTACTGGGAGGTTAGGACTTTGACATATGCATTTTGGGGGATATGATTCAGCCCACAACAGATATAGTCCAGGTTTGATGACACTATCCAAGGGTCTGTTTGTTTGCTGCTCCCCTGTGACTATTTCTCCCTGTTCTTTTAATGTCTGTACCTTCCGTGAGCTTTGGTGTAACAGGCAAGCCTCTTGCGCTTAATGGCCGGGCAGAATGTTAGAAAGTTCACTTGTACATTGTGGGACCAATAATTCAGCTTTGAGATCAGGTGTTAATTACTGACATTGCCAGAAGTTTTGCAAGTGAAAAATCATTAATTTTCATTAGCAGTGGTCATTTCTACACCGAATTTTCTCACTTGAAAATTGTGTGCATTTCACTTCTCAAGAATGTTGTGGGGTAAAAACTTTTATGGTAATACTACAAAATAATTCTATTAAAAAGAGTACAAACAATGTGTGTTCTAATTTTACATTTTCCCCCCGGAATATTTTACACTATTAATTTAACAAAAGTTATTTTGGACTACATATCTGGAGTATTTCATGTAATGAAACTAAATTGGTGTAGAATTATGTTGTTAAACATTTTTTCTTCTTCTTCTTCTTTTTTTTTTTTCTGGTTTATCTCTAGAGTAGCCCAGTTAAAATGGTTGATGCCTTTGGAATAAGGAAGAAATCAAAATGAAAAGTAGAAAGAATTATAAAAGAAATGATGACAAAAATATGACAGAATCACAAAATAAAAACAAAAATGAAAAATAAAAATATAAAATAAACAAAATAAACAAAATAAAAATATCAACAAATTGATAAAAGATGTGTTATGCAGGAGGGAAATCTAATTTGAGCCATGATGAAAGAGCTTGTATCAAACCATCTCTCTCACTGAGAGCAATTATAAAACTCAATTCAACATGTAGGAAAACTATGTGAAGCTTTGGAGAGCAACAAACACAGCCTGAAGTTGATAGGACAAAGCAGAGCACATTGCAATGAACTGGACCTTCTCCAGCAACTGAGAAAGCAATATAAGACAATGGAGGGCATGTCCGGGGCCAGCCCTGCTTCTCAGAATAGCATCCATTCTCACTGGACATTACCTCCATCTTGCCATATGGTTTTCCAGTGTTTTGAAATATCAACCCTGAATATTGACTCAGAAATCACGTGGTCAGATTTTGAAGAGTCCTTCCTCGGCAATAAATTTATTTTTGGACATGGAAGTTTAATTAGAGGAAGCTTAACAATATATTAAAATTACTAAACAATTGTTTAATTATTCATTTTTTAAGAAATGATGACGATCTCTTAAAATGTACAGGAGGATGGTGGAAGTATTCTTTAAATTATTCAGGAAAAGCATGAAGATATAGGACTCTAGTCATTAATTCATTTTTCCCTCTAGTCGGATTAGGAAGCCTGGTTCATTGACTATGTCACTAGATTTGGGACAGTCTGAGCTTATTGTGTCAAAATGACTTTCCCATGTTATCTGTTAGTGCAGGCAAATTTGCTCTATTGACACTTGTTTCCCCATCTTTTAATGACACTCTGTGCAGATCATATTGCTTTCCACTCAATATAAACCCATAATAAGTTCTTCCTAATTCAGATAGAAACTGTATAATCACATTCAATTTAGCACTCTTATCTTTCCTACCTCCATCAGTGCTGTCCTGCCCTAGGCCTTGGGGACCTAGGGTTGGGAGGAATATAAGCCTGCTTTGACAGTCTTCCTTCAATTCTCTTTTTCTGCTTGTCACCTCAACCACAAGTGGTGAGCAGGTATGGAATAAGAACAATATTAATAACGGGGCAAATGTTTTCTCATGCCTGGTAGGTTCATAGTCCTGATGGACAACTCTCTGTATGTGGCAGGTACCCTAAGGTAGGCTCTACGATGAGGCACGTATGTGACTCATTCTGGGAGGGCCTGCCCACTGCCTCGTTCTCTACTGTGGGTGAGCCACTGCAGTTGACCTCTTTCAACTTCTCTTTAGAGTCTGTCTATGAGTGGAAACCTTATAGGCTTTTGCTTCTGGCGTTCCTCTGTCTAGGGGACCACTCTATCAATAAAGGTATTGGCAAGATGATTCCAGCTTGAGTCCCTCTTTAGGTCTCCTTATGTAATAGTCTCACTGACCTGCCCTAGGTTGATATTGTACAGAGGCACATAGAATTGGAGAGACGGTGGGAAAGAGATGTGCCTGCAGGGAAAGAAGCCTATTCTGTCACTGTTTCAGGTGCAAAAATGTATGAGTTTCATGTGGGCTAATAGACATGTGGAAAACAGCCAGGCTGGGCCTTCCTGTCAGGACTTACATTTTAGGGTGCACGATGTGTCTGTGACACATCACACGGGACTTGAGGTAGATGTTGGAAAAATCAATATAGTGCTGATCACTAAGATCACAGGGACCTGGGAATTAAATGCCTCCTGTAGAAAAGACTGAAAACCCAGACAAGCACTGCGTGACAGGGACACTGTTGGAAGGCTCACTACACAGGTGATGTAATTCATGCCCACCAAATAAAGGCTGCAGGAGACCAAATTTGGAGCCAAATGATTATACTCCTTTTTTTTCCTACTCTCTCTTTGACCGGTGGAATAGAGAAGAAAAGGTGGGCGGGATGAGGAACGAAAAATCAAACATGCCTCTTCTCTAAAACCAGGCTTTTTCAGTTTAGATCCCTCTTAGCCCTGGGCACAAGGAGGATAGGAATACCCAATTAGAAATAGATCTTAGTTTTCAAATGGAGTAGACCTTAATGAAAATCTTTTAACACTCAGAGTGACTGGACATCTATGACGTCTGCCTGAGTTCTCATGAAGGCATGACAAAAGATGATTTGTTAGAGTTCATTTGGAGTACGTGATCAAAGGAAAGATAACTTACCATTTCACACACCACACAAGGTATTTCATAAGTGGTCAAATAAATCTAAGAATATTTATTAAACACAGATGAATTATGTAAAGAATCAAGTTGATAATTGACTCCATTACTCACTAACTTGAAGAAAGGCAGAAGCTATTATTAGATACAAATTAATATATTGATTGTACATTATCAATACCAACTGCTGCTCATTTATTGTTTAACACTTTGGCCTTGCTTTGTTATGGGTTTCCTTGAGCTTCTAATCAAGAGAGGCAAGAGTACACGACACTTCTCTCCCCTTGCTCTTGTTAACAGACTTCTGGGTTAGGCTGCTGGGAGCACCATACAGATCATTAATACATCTTTCTCCTCTCTCTGTCATAATGAGGACTGCCTCACACTCTCAGTCATTCGGGAGATGGTTTATTTAGTGGACTTTCATTTTAGAAATGTCCTACAAAAGTTCAAAACATGAAAGCTGAGGATCAACTGTTAATATGAGTGTGAAAACTGAGATGATGCAAGACAAGCAAAGTTTGCCTCCAAATGCTGCCCTTGGTGTTAGAATAACCCCTGGGGAAACATGATTGCTGCCTAATCATGATCTTTATCTGATGCAAATGCATTTACTCTAGATGACTTTATGAGCAAGATAGGAAGCATCATATGTGTGCAAGAATTTTAGAGGCCTTAGGAAGAGTCCCAGTTTATGTACCATTTTACTTCATGGCTAGTTTTTTTAAATAGAATAAACATAAACAAACAGTATAAAATCATGTAGAGTCTTCTAACAATTATTGAAGGTGTAGAAAAAGAAAGAAAAAAAGAACAAAAAGTAGAAAATCTCAGGAAAATCTTTATCTTTTCAATAGAGACATTTGTATTGCTTTTTCTATATAATTGATTTTTTGGATGTCTGCTTTCATTAGCCCAGACTGCACTATCTTAAATGCTTTGAATTGACCATATGCTACCCTGGTTTGTTTTATAGAACAAAAGGATTGCCTGTTAAAATACCACCTTTGCTATATTATTAATGAGTCAGGACTGTGGTTCTTAGAAAAAATGGGTTTCAGAAATAGCAAGCAGGTTAAATGTTTTGGGAAATCAACAGGTAATTGCCAAACATTAACTTTAACCAACTCAGAGTTGAGGAAAAGAAATTGGAAGATCTGTAGCTCTTTGTTTTATAAAGGAATTTATTAGGATTAGGGTTTGTCCAGATTCTTCTTGGAATAAGCTCCAAGCCTCCCACCCTACGCCCACAACCAGACCACAAGAAGCTAGGCTTTCACCTGTGTCTTTCACTCTCTGTCTCTCTTTCTTGCCGGCATAATATTTCTGTGCACGGCTTCCATCTGCTGACACAGTTCTAAAAACCCTAGCTATTGCTTCATTAATTCTCATTTATTTTTTCCGGGTGTATATTATATCATTAATTTACAAATATTAAAGTCGCATTTTTGTCAACCTTTTTATTGGCAACTTTTTGTCTATACTTTCCTGTCTGGCTGCTTATTTCACTGTCACAAACGATTGTCTTTCACCTTTATAATACTATTCCAATATGTATTCATTATAACCATTCCTCTGTGAACTTGTTTAAAGATTTTTTTGTCCTCCTCAAGATTGAAAGCTTCTTAAGGATAAGGCTCAATCTCTTTGTTGCATTACTTTGCATCCAACTCCTGGCATTCAATACATATGTAGTAAATAGAAAATTTCATTAATGAATAATTCTCAGAATAATGGAGGGAGATACAAAGTTATTTCTTCCCTAAATGTGAGAAGTGTTTTACAATACTTCTTTGTTGACTAGAATATCAGTTCTCAGTGGGGCAGGCTATTGAGCCATTTGTGCCCAGAGGACATTTGTCGATGTCTAGACACAGTCTTGGGATTCACATCTGGGGAGATTTTATTGGCATCTACTGGCATCAGGTAGTAGGGATCCTGCTAAAAGCATGCCAATGTACAGGACAGATCTTCATAGCAAGAAGGTATCTGAACTCAAATGTTCATAGTGCTGAATCTGAGAAAGCCTGGCCTAGACCTTTGTCTATATGAACACTGACACTACAAGATTAGGATCTCAAAACTATTAGCAGGAATCTAAAAGATTATTGGGTTCAGAGTGTTACATTTCTTGATTACAAATCAGATGGCCAGATGGATTAACAGTAATACCCTTTGCACTCTTATACCTTGAAAAGCTAGTTCACAAATATCTCTAAGGTCACAGCTCTGCAGTGGGAGGATCTGAGCCCTTTTTTAGGAAGGCCGAATAAGATTTTTTCTTGCTTTGCCATGTTCCAGCATTCCAGGGATAGGAAATTAACAAAAAATTTGCTCCCATTTTATAGCTTTCTTCTCAGTATTTGACTTCTTTTAGCCCTGGGAACGGGAAGTCCTGTCACCTGGAAACACAAACCAACGTGTAGTTTGAGAGTTTACTGCCCCTCTCTCACATTCAGGGACACACCTGGCAAATATTCTTCCAGTGAAAATGTCTTGAGAGGAGGATTGACCTCTTTTTTACCAGCACCTCAAAAATGCTGTTGTGTATAAGCACCACATTCTTTTTTAATGCTTTGGTGTAATATATTACATCAATCTCAAGTGGTCCTCAATGTATGTTACCTTTTTCTGTTTGTTGATAACACTACAGATGCAAAACATGATGCATAACAGGAGAGAACAAGCCAGGTACCGACAGTACTTGCACTCTACTGTATCTCTACCAGAAACCCAGCAAGGTGACCTGTCAATATTAAGAACAGGGAAACTGTTCAAAACCAAAGAGAAAAAAATCTTTGGCCCATAAATAAAATAACTAACATCCCTTAGCGTAAAGAACTGTTCTGTAGATTGCTTTTCTTGGATATTGCTGTTAAAAATCATCTTTCAGTTTCACACCTTGCACCACTGAGACTCCATCTAGGGATTTGTCCGTTGTCGGTGTCTATTTAAGAGAAAGCACTGCATGCTTTAGGCAGGAACCAAGGCAAACAACTCAGAAAGAGACGAGAGGTGATCCTTCAGCCTTATGATTCCTTCCTAGATCAGTGCCTGTGGCAAAGAGCAATTCTGGAGGTAAAACATAAAAACACATATTTTTGACTAAAAGGAAATTTTATCAGATGAAGGGAAAGAGTCACTAGTTAAAATTCTCCCCCAGTAATCTTGTACCTCTAATTTTGCTTGGATTGTATTTGTTAAACATTTGAGATTTCTAATAAAAATGGGTAAATTGAAGAAAACATGAGTAGTAATAGCCGATAGTTTCCTCAGTCATTCTGGTGTATTTATGTTTTCTCCCCCAGGAATACTGAAGTTAGACTCTCATATTTCTCGTGATAATCAAGAAGGACCCAATTCTCCCAATGTAAAGAGAAGCGTCATGAGCAGCAACTCGTCGCCCGCCGCAGCTGCGGAGCTGTGCTACGAAAACGTGAGCGGATCCTGTGTGAAAACGCCCTACTCGCCCGGACCTCGCCTGGTGCTCTATGCACTGTTTGGCTTTGGGGCTGTGCTGGCAGTCTTTGGAAACCTCTTGGTGATGATTTCAGTCCTGCATTTCAAGCAGCTGCACTCTCCAACCAACTTTGTCATCGCCTCCCTGGCCTGC